>QCXZ01000042.1:1217915-2417915 GCA_025024175.1 Rhyzopertha dominica
ATGTTTAAATGCTAGTTTGTTAATCAAATACAAAATAGAATTAAATCAACTCGATTAATCCCCAGTGCGAATTTAAATTCAATAATCGTTAAGTCAACCTTACGAATGCACATTTTACACAGGCAAAACACAAATAATTAAATAAAGGTCTAAAATGTAACTCAACTTAACCAGTATCTAAAAAAGAATTTGACATATAGGTATATAATACAGAATTAGCGTTAGACTAAGTCAAATGAAGATACGAAAGACGAAAAGTACGCGGATGCAGATACGATATCAAATGAATACAAAGTTGCTATTCATATAAAGGATCAAATGTAGAAATCGAAAAAAGCATAAAACAAAAATGTACAGATAATTCACTAACTATTTATTAAAAACAGATGAATATACCGAACTAAACTAAATGATTTATTGAATACAACAAGCTTTCCTAAGTTTGATTCAGATCTTACAGGCTAGATCCAAAAAAAAATGTTACTATCATTTTAAAATCTTTGAAATTTGATATTTAACGAAGAAAAGTACAAATTAAGAATTATGAACCCCCGTGTTCCAATTCTATAATGATCTTCCAAAGACTCAACTCTTAGACCGGTCGTTTTTTACATTAATGATCCATTACAAATTTACCAACAACGTTTTAACAGGTTCAATCTAAATTCAGCTTGAAGAATCCCATAATCGGTTTCGCGAAAAAGGTAAAAGAATTATCAGTACCAAATAATGCTATTCTTGTGTCCTCTGATGTGCCTGAACTTTTCACTTCTGTACCTCTGTGTACTATCAAAAATTTAATAGAAAACTGCCACCTATCAAACACAGAAAACATAACTATTGGATAATGTGGAAATTTGCATATATCAAAGTTAGTTTACGTTGAATGGGTTCGCCATTGTCTATAATCTTGGTCGAAATATTCAAATAAAAGCAGAACAGGTTTTGCTGAAAACTACATCAAAATCTTACGTTGCGAAAGGAAAAGTAAAAAACAAAACCTTTTCGATCTTTTAAAAAATAAAAAGGTCAGCATCAGAAAACACAATTGGCAAATACGCAAATAGAAATTCCCACGTCCAGTACGCCTTTGACTTTGCCGAAACTAGGAAGTCGGCCCTCAAAATCCAGGGCAGAGGATTTTACAACGCTACTTTACAACCCCTGTAAAATATGCAACATAAGCAAAATTTTGCACATCTGAGTTTAGTATAACGCTGTTATCTCTTTAATAATGATCGTTTGAGGTCGAAACGATCTTTAGACTTATCTGATAAATCGAGCAAGACAGCTTCTTTCCGAGCTACCTAATTGATTGACCATTTGCCAACATGAGCACTGTATGAGCTTATAGGTTCATTGCGGTCCCTGTCATAAACTGGTTGATAATACGAATTTAAATATCTGTTACGGCAAACGGCAGGCAAGTCGGCAAAACAGGCCCAGAATTCTATTATAACTGCTTCATTGCATTGTTATAAATTATGGCTGATGTTATTATTTCGCTATTTATAGGTGTATTTACGTTTTACTTAGAAAGACTTGAGGTACAACAAGTAATATATGATATCCTAGAAATAATAAAATTCGTGATTGGCGTCTAATATATATATATTTATTTCTTAATTGCTTAGTTATTTTTAAAGCAATTTTGCTGCTGTTGGAAGAAAAATTGTATACGTTCTGCTTAACAAACTGTTTCGGCACTCTGCACACAAATCAGGGGATAACTGCGTCAACGTTACCTTTTATATTTAGGGATTGTTAATGCTTAGACGAGGTTGAACTTAGTGGTGATCAGTGCGGCTAAAACATATATGAATTTGAGCTATTGCTGCTTGTTTAATATTTAGTAACTTGGAAGTGGTTTGAGAAAACTTGTCTGATACAGAAGAAATCCAACTATTGTGATGTACAGGATAAGGATGATGTTTTTCAATTTCTCTTTTGTAATTAATAAACATCGCTTTCATTCCAATAATCTAAATGTAATATAATTGTAATGTGCAATCGAATCACATTTTTATCTTTTATTTTTACGGCAAGATGGCGAGAAAGGACAGGTGCTTTAATGTAGGTAAACCAACAAAATCAAGAATTTTCAGCTCTAATAAATATGATTTTTCTTAAGGTATAGAGAACCAAAAAGTGTAGCTGACTTCTTTAGCGACAAAGAAAGTAGGAAATTTGATCTATATTGAAACTGAAAACCAGTAATTAATTTTAAAAAATAGTGCATCTACTACTTGCTCCTTGTTCTAAACTTTATCAGAGCACATTAAAAACTTATATTTAATGCTTCTATATCTCGTCTTTCTATCTCATGATCAGTATACATGTTTTAATATGATAGGTTCCAAAAAAAAGATGCACACAGGCACTAGTATTTACATTTTTATCTGTGGATAGCATGTTGTTTTTTGATACAAAAATAGCATATAATGAAAAACATAGAAAAACTAATGCGGGAATAATCAAGAAAAACTTACATTATCGCCGCCTTCATCCGTGGGTCATAACAATGCGGTCACTCCGGTGGACAGACAAGGCGGTTTCACATACGCGCGGGAGATGCAAAAACAAAACATAAGTTACTCATCCGTTAAACTCAAAAAGATACAGTTAAGACTCACAGAGGGGTTTTCACCCCAGGGCATCATCCTTATACTGTCCATGGCTTCATCCCTGAGATTACATCATTAGTCAATGGTGGTTATGAATACCTTGTTAGTTTTCTCTCTTCAACAACTAGCTAGTGTCAACCTGAAATAGTAGAGGCTTCCCCGAACGCTCACCCTAAGGCCTATAGGGTCGCATTCCAATAGCCCGGATCGGGGGCACCTAATAAGGCTACCCTCTCCACCAGAACTATGTCATTCGAGATATCCTGCATTACCCCCCGGAATGCAAGTCCTCCACTCGAAGGAACCACGGCTGTTAACCGGGCACTCTGCGCTAGGGGTTTCAAACTGCCTGAGGCACATCATGGCCAAAGACCTTACTCTCACTGAGCCAAAATCAAAAATATTTCTCTCTGTCAAAAATGACACATCCATACTCCTTGCCTACTTTTGCATCTCCTCGCGACTCTGATATTTCTCGCCAAAACAATTAATCGCATGCATACGCATTCGCTTCGATATTAGTATTTATCTTATTAACAGCGATTCTAAACATAGCAAGAAATTAATAAACGCACAAAAACACCTTTTATTTTAATAACAACGCAGATACAAAAATAGACATTTAACATTCGGCCAACCTAACAGGGTCGTGTCCTCACGACATAATTATTCGGTATCCCTACTTGATTTGGATAAATTAGTCAATGGTACTTCATCTGAGCCACTGTCCTCATCGATGGTATCTGATGTAATAAATGGATTTGATAATAATAAATAGATTTTATTAAAACAAGAGCAGATACTGCGAGTAATACATGATCAATAAAGGCAAAGTCTAGCAGAAGCTATTCTACTTAACCTTCGAAAAGAAACTTAAACTATGTTTATTATGGTATAATTTATGAATACCCCTATTGTTAATTGATTATACGTCTTACGCTTCAGTTATTATTATCAACAGGTGTCTTATCTCCTTAGGTTAGCCTTCATGTGTGGTCTTTGGGGATAGTAAGCTATTGCTTGAAACCTCATCGAGTCCAAACGAACGAAGTAAGTCATGGTCATCATGAAATCTGACGATCGAAAAATAACTGTCTTAGTTTAAATTTAAATTTGTTAATATTTAGTTTTTTTTTTTAAACTCGCTCCGAAGGGTGAGCCTTACAGCTTTACAGCCTTACCGCCTTACAGCGTTGTATGTGAATACTTAGCTTTATTTCGTGTATCACGTGAGTGCGTAGTTGAATGAGGAGCAAGCTTAGACCTCAAGTTATCACATGCATGAGGAGAATTTAGTAAAGCTTGGACGAAACAACTCAAATGAAAACTCCAGCGGGAATCCATGCGTAGCCGGTTCAAAGAGTTAATCCTGTAAGATACGTGGTCCCGGCGTTGCAAGCCAAAAAATAAGCGACACCATGCATTCTAAACAATCTGAATCCTGTTTCTACCAACCGAATCCAAACAGGGGTAATATAAAAATTGCAATAATTAAAGAGGACGAGAACGAGTAAATCACATAATTGCCTTTTCAAATTAACGGTAAAAAAATGTCTACAAGCATAAAATAACTTAAGGTTAAAATGATTTTTGTATTGACTTAGTTACATGCAGCTCAAACCAGATCTGAGTGTTTATAATGAGATCAAAGTATGATCAACAAAATTTAATCTTGAGCAATCTATATAAATATTAAAAGACCGTATAAGAAATTTTATACTACCTTTATAATCAAAGACCATCAACTGCGACTTAGACAAATTCAATTGAAGGCCATGTTCAGCAGACAATTTTCTTAATTTTTCAAGTTCTTTGTTCAGAATTTTGTCAGCCCTTGCGAAATCATGCTTATCGAAACTAAAATACAACTGTGTATAGTCGGCGTAAGTTATTACTTTACAATGAAGAACTGAGTTCGCTATATCAGACGTACATATTATGAAAAGCAGAGATCCTAATGTGGAGCCTTGCAGAACACCAGATCTAACTGACAATTCAAAGGAGACACTATATTTATTTTACCACTTGGGTTCTATCGCTCAAGTAAGATCTAATAAACTGTACCGACAAACTGCTGAAACCGCAAGACTTTAGTTTGGCGCATAACATACCATGATTAATAGCATCGAACGCTTTTGAAAAATGGAGCAAAACCAAAGCACTGACTAAACCCTTATCATAAGCTGAAATGAGATCATCAATGACTGAAGCTAGTGCAGTAGGAGCGCTTCGACCGCGTCTGAATCCACACTGCGCATCGGAATCATTTTCCAAGAAAAGACAGTCAAATATCTGTTCGTAGACTAGAGATTCAAACAGTTTTGAAGCTGCAGGTAAGATGCTAATCAAAGGTAAATCCGACTAGTTTTCAGGGTTAAACTTTTTAAGTAGAGGTATTGCGATGACTTTCTTCCACATTGTAGGGAAATAAGCTTTTTCCATACAACAATAATTGAAGACGTGTAATAGGTATAAATCAATAATGGAACTACATAAGTGCAACATTTTCAACGATATGTTGTTTGTGCCACAATTATCTTTTTTTTACGTTAAAGACTGCGGAATGTACCTCTTCTAAAGTAACCATTCTTAAAGAAAATTCTTGTAGGGATGGGAATCTAGCATTCTCACAATATTGCATTCTATGATTAGAGACGAGATCATTTTTTTTTAACTGGAAAATATGTGCATTAATAGAATTGCTATTAGACAGATTAGAAGGCAGTTCAGATCTCACTTTGATAGTACCAATGTTTAATTTGCGCAGAGCAACCAAGTAGTGTGTATATCTCAACTAGAAGCAACTGAACCTATGTAATGACTTTTTTCCATCCTAACAGAGTTCACAGTCAAGTTCCTCAACCTCTTGTATGCAGCAAAATCTTTAGGAGGTTTACTTCGTTTGTATTTACGGAAGGATGCATCACGTTTACTCATCAGACATTTGAGTTCAGGGCAACACTACATTGCATTGGACTTTAGTACCCTAGACGTTACCACCAGGGCATGCCGATCAAAGATAAATAATTAGGGTGTTGAAATTTTCAAGTTTCTTATCAATATTGGTTTCACGTATCACATCAGTCCATTCAATAGATTCCAAACTTTCTCGAAACTGACATGACATGACATGACATCAAAGCGTCTGAAAGATCTACACATAAGTAACATATTTGGGCTCACATTTAACCTTAGGTGAACTAAATTCACAATAAACCAATCTGTGGTCAGAAATATCGTCACAGTTCTTCGTACCGTATCTTGTAACATTCAGAGAATGGGATACGAATAAAGGATCAATCAGTAAGCTTGAGTTACCAGTCACTATAGTCAATTCATCCAAGACTTGCACCAAGTTTTACGCCTCCAAATGTGCACACATAGGGTTAGAAATATTTAGGAAATTAATGTTGAAATCACCCAGCCAGACAAATTAATCATACATATCGCAAACAAAACCAAATATATTATCAAGGGTTTCAACAAAATTGCCCAAGCTGGAGTTAGGCGAATGATAGCATACTCCGAATGCATAATTTACAGTCCCTACGCGGATGCGAACTCTATTAACGAGTTACAAAAAGTCGACTTGATATATGCCGCCACTTCGACCCTCAGCACGATGCGTATAACGAAGATTGTAACCAGGTATTGCTAAAATAGATAGATCTACATTATTAGACAACCATGTCTCGCTAACCATAACAACAACATGGTTTGCACTTTGAACTAAATTATAAAATCTTGAAAATGTGCTAAGAGCGATCTTACATTAAGATGTGCAACCTTTATAAGCTAAACTTATACAGGATATCTATTACCTCTAAATGAGAACAAATACAACCTGACTTAATTAAACTAAATTGTATTGAAATCTGTTTAATTGTTAAATTAAAGAAAAGCAAAATTAATACTTAACAATCGGCAGTAGCTCCCGGAAAAGCATTTCATTTTACGCTAGCAACAAATCCGCGCCACACAATAAAAGGATAACGTTGCCAATTAACTGCTACTAATACTGTTCTGTATATTGACTACATCGTCAACAGAATTTACAGAGTATTTACGACCATTAACTATTACTTTGACGTAACCCTGGTAAGTCCATAAGTTACAAGCACCAAATTCAGAGCTACAGAGTTTTAGTAATTCTAGGCGCTTCCTCGTGAGATCTTATGATCTTATGGAAATATTGGTTCCTCTCAACAACTTCTTGTAGCGAAATATGAGCTGCCTATCCTTCCTTGAGCAGAATCTGACGATTCTAGATCGATCTCTTCCAGTATTCACACTTACCATCCGATGAAAGTCATCTATGGCTTCCAAATAAAAATTTAAATCACATAAACTGGGCACTTAAAACACAAATAACCGGAGAATCGCTGGATCACGTCTACTCGCTGTGCATTACCTTATCTTTAAATAAGAAATAGGAAATGTACTTCGTTGATTCTCATCGCAAGATTTCAGAAAGGTCAACAGCGCTTCAGGGCTTGATAATTACACGATTGGGCAACTGCCTGTATAATGTTATCATAGGATGTTATTAAACATCAAGAAATGAAAGAAAATGATGGTGATGATGATGATGATGATGATGTTGATGATGGGTACCCATATTTGTATGAACATGAAGAATATGCAAAACATGTATAATAGAGGTATTAGATCTACCAATAATCACGCCGAAACAAAAGAGATCCTGTTAAGGCCAAGAACTTTGCTGAATAAACGTATTTTGCACAAAAACTGTCAGCCGCCGCTTAACCACTAATTATAATTACGACAAACTATAATTTGTCAAACCACTGCGCTGCGATAAAACGTGCTTAAACTTTTTGAATTCATCTCACCGAATCTGTGAACCGATTGTTTGACCCCACACCTGAATGAAAAACATAGAAAAACTAATGCGGGAATAATCAAGAAAAACTTACATTATCGCCGCCTTCATCCGTGGGTCATAACAATGCGGTCACTCCGGTGGACAGATAAGGCGGTTTCACATACGCGCGGGAGATGCAAAAACAAAACATAAGTTACTCATCCGTTAAACTCAAAAAGATACAGTTAAGACTCACAGAGGGGTTTTCACCCCAGGGCATCATCCTTATACTGTCCATGGCTTCATCCCTGAGATTACATCATTAGTCAATGGTGGTTATGAATACCTTGTTAGTTTTCTCTCTTCAACAACTAGCTAGTGTCAACCTGAAATAGTAGAGGCTTCCCCGAACGCTCACCCTAAGGCCTATAGGGTCGCATTCCAATAGCCCGGATCGGGGGACCTAATAAGGCTACCCTCTCCACCAGAACTATGTCATTCGAGATATCCTGCATTACCCCCCGGAATGCAAGTCCTCCACTCGAAGGAACCACGGCTGTTAACCGGGCACTCTGCGCTAGGGGTTTCAAACTGCCTGAGGCACATCATGGCCAAAGACCTTACTCTCACTGAGCCAAAATCAAAAATATTTCTCTCTGTCAAAAATGACACATCCATACTCCTTGCCTACTTTTGCATCTCCTCGCGACTCTGATATTTCTCGCCAAAACAATTAATCGCATGCATACGCATTCGCTTCGATATTAGTATTTATCTTATTAACAGCGATTCTAAACATAGCAAGAAATTAATAAACGCACAAAAACACCTTTTATTTTAATAACAACGCAGATACAAAAATAGACATTTAACAATAAGTCGTTTTATGTGCAAAAAAATAAAATGTAATGCAAAAATAATTCTCATATAAGCTACTAGCACCTACCCATCAGATTTGGAACCTCTGACTCAAGAGTATCAATTTCGTAATATGAAAGATGCCAAGAACCATTATCTTAAGGTTTTTTCTGTATAATATTGTTTTAGATAGAAAATGACGATATTCATCAAGTCAGTGTACAATTTATTCCCTCTTACATATCCTGCTATTTGAATTTTTTTCAAATGAAATGATAACGAAATAAATTGTTGAGTAACATTCTGTTTTAGACATAATGAGTTGGTAAACCTAGTTTCATTAGTTTAAAATATATTACAAGCTTTATCTTAGTAGATAAAATCTTTCAGACAAAATTTGTGTTAAATAATGCATACATTTTAGCCGGTGGGTTTTTACCCCATCTTAATATTTTGACTTTTAATTAAATTGCATTCTTTTTAATTTACTTCAGCGAGTGCGTCCCTTTGCAATTGACAAGGCAAATCTAAACTATTTTTATCGAATATCCGTTGGTCATTTCCCTTCCAGATGTTTTTAGGATAAGCCTGACACTGTTCACGTTTAAACTTAGGCAACAGGTCTCAAAAATTAATACAATATTTGTGTGCAATAGATAAGCTTCCAAATGAAACTAATTATATGCCATGACTAATGCCAAATTCTAAACTGCTTGGAATATGGTTAGTGCGGGTTTTGCGCATTACGATAATTATCCGGCAACAGCGCGAAGGATGCCATCTTGTAATATACGGCTGCCAACCTAACCTTTTTTTGTATAATATGTATAGAAGGATGCAACCTCACGCGCTAACTGTACCGGACGTCAACAGGACCGTAGTTAGTACCACAAAATACATGGGATATACGGCGTGTATATCAGTGGATGCCAAAGTGCCGGGCGGTAGGGCGGATGCCATTTGGTACGCTAACACAATATATATATATATATATATATATATATATATATATATATACATACTTTTGTGAATTGTAGAGTTGTGTTTCTGTAGTTGTTTGCATAATGATGTTTTATTTTTTGTTACATACTACCTTTGTTGCAAACCCATATATTTACGTTCGTTAACACGTCGACTTTCAGTTATTAATTACCTGGCTCATGTCGTTTACATAGATTCTGTAATTATGTACCTGTGTACCTACTTAACATGTTGGGAAAAAGGACGGATAGAACACAGCTCGCCGGAGTCGTATCAATGAACGATAGCTGCGTTCAGTTGTCACGTTGTAAGCCAGCTCGGCAATTCAGTTCAGTTCGGCGCTGAGCCGGAGAGCTGCATCTACTGAAATAAGTGAGCTGCCTCAACAGCTCTTTTGAAAGAGTCGGCTCTTCGATGCAGCTCACTCCTGAGTTACACATCTCTAGCGCCCGCGCCCTACAGCTGTAGTATGCTGCCGCCTCGCTGGTGGTTGCCAGAGATTTATGCTCGTAACACTCGGCCACCCTGAAACAGTTAATGTCCACATTAATTACAACACCTTTATTAGGATTCCAGGAGATCGATCAAGTCTTGTCGCCCCGACTGATCAATCTCACTATCCGTAGATTCCTCGCCTGAGTCATGCGTCGCCGTAACAGCGCCACTCTGATAGCGCCGCAGTGCGTCCACTGCTAAGATGGCCTTGAATCGTTTGTAACCCCTTACGCCTTGAAGGGAGACGATTTCATATCGATAGCCTCCTAGCGCCTTCTCAATTTTATAGGGCCCATCGTACTTATTCGCCACTTTACGATTTATCCTCTTTTCGCCCGAACTTGTCGCCGACTGTCGCCACAAGACTAAATCGGTTGCAACCTTACGCCTCTTATCATACCTCACCTTCATTCGTTTTGACATCTTCGCCAAGTTTTCAGACGTTTTTCGCCGAGCTGCTCGTAATCTGACCATCTCGCCCTCGTGGGAATCTTCGGAAGTACCTGCTACGTCTCCATTGGTGCCACTACTATAAGAGAATAGGAGATCCGCTGGGGAGGATTGCGTGCTTGCATTTCGTGTGTGATTCATTCCCCATATAATTTCAGGCAACTTCTCGTCCCATCTCGCCTCGCCTTCCGCACTTGTCGCTAGCGCCTCTATTATTGTGCGGTTGGGTCTTTCCACCTGCCCATTCGCCCGTGGGGTTGCAACTGCATTCTGCACGTGCTTGATCCCCTTTTCCGCCAGGAAACTAGTAAACGCCTTACTAGTAAACGCCAGTCCCTGATCAGAGATAACTCGCCGTGGGTACCCAAATTCACCAAAGATCCACCTCAACGCCTCGATCGCCTCTGCGGAGCTGAGCGTGCGGGTAGGCTTTGCCACAACAAATTTAGTGAAGGCATCTACAGCCATCAGGATGTAGCCGTGCTTCTTCACACTCTTGACAAAGGGTCCGATATGGTCGATGTGTACTGTATCGAACGGCACTGCACGCTTTTTTATCGGATGAAGGTGTCCTTCTCCCTTTCCATAGTTGCCCTTTGCGAAAGCACAATTTAAACACGCCGCTGTATAGTTCCGCACGAACCGCCTCATACTGGGGAACCAGTACTGTCGCCTGAGTAAGTTATAGCACCTTTCAAATCCTGTATGACCAATGTCATCATTCCGCCTCGCCCATGGAGATGAGGTTCACTCCAACTGGATTACGGCTCAATGCATCCACATGTTGCAGTTTCTCGCCAGGCCTGTATTCCACCTCCATGTCATACTGCTGGATCTGTAACCACCACCTTGCTATGCGCGGCACCAAATCTCGCTTAGCTAAGGTCGCCCTCACAGCTGAACAATCGGTCACTACCTTAAAATGAACACCCAACCCAACAGGTAGATCCTGAATCGCCTGATAGACTCAACAACCGCCAGAGTCTCAAGTTCATAACTGTGATAATTCGCCTCCGCCTTCGTTGCCGCCCTGCTATAATAGTTGATCACCTATAGGTTATTATCCGCCTGTTTTTGCAGCAATATTCCGCCCAAGCCTAATTTACTAGCATGCGTATGAAGCTCTGTCTCCGCCTTACTGTCATACAGTGCCAACACTGGTATTTCTACCAGTCTCGATTTGATGCTGTCAAACGCCTGCTGTTGTTCTTCGCCCCATCGCCATTCTACGTCTTTCGCCGTTAGTGAGGTGAGACGTTTCGCCGAAACTGCAATATCCTTAATAAATTTTCGGAAATAGCTCGCCAGACCCATAAACTGTTGATATTGGAATTCATACGTGGTGCAAATCATACTTTTCTTAAATCTATATTTTGTGTTAGAATTATAGACTTAGTACTCACTGTTATTAACAGTTTGGATGCGAGATAAAATCTAAAACGTTAATGTCGTAGTAAGTGTTAATGGAAAAATCATAAATTTAATTTTTGTCTTCCAATGCTATCATCGTATATGTAAAACATGTCATTAAATAGGAAGCAAAAATGTGGGAGCTGGACGACGTTGTAGAGGAGACGATGGAATTACTTATTAGTTAGTAGGAAAGATCACTGCCACTATAAAACATTATTAATTTGACGTTTCGATTACGCCTGTAATCTTTGTCAAAGACGAGAACCTCAAAAAATATTGTCTGACACGAATTCAAACAAAATTTTGAAAGTAAATAATCACCAAGGAAGCGAGGCTTCTTAGAAACAACTTGCCAACATAATAAAGTTTAAATTTAAATTTTATTTTAGGCTGGAGTTCTCCAATATTGGAATACAAGTAAGGATTGAAAGTACTCTAATCGGACCATCCACAAGCTCTGTATTCCTAACCGTTAGCGACGTGGATGTAGGTATATCCAATAAGTTCTTAAAGAAAATCAATATCTATGCCCTTTAAGGTTAGCATATCGGGACTTCTAAATCAAGAAAATATGAGCCGCATCATTAGTAACACCTTGCAACGAATTATTCTGCAATTTTTGGACGAATTCGGCGAAGAAATAGACTCACAGATCAGTGGTATATTACAGAGTTATTTGGGAGACTACGGATTCTTGCAATTGTTAGTGGTCCTTTCAGAAATTGCGGCGACTTGTCAAGAATGACTTTGACGTCAGCAGTGTGTTAATATATTAATATATAGATATAAATTAATAAACGACAGATAATTGCCGGATGTATTGCAAATAATTTCTTGGGAAAACAGCAAGGGTGTTTGGGCTACATTAAGCAATTAATTTTGTAACTTTGTCTATATTTCGTTGTTTTGTTCCCTTGCTTATGTGTAAAAGTAAGTGTATTTGTAAGTGTTACATAAAATATATCATAAAAAATTATGTATTTAATTTTAGTGTCCTAACGATGAGCCGATTATAAATATAGACAAAGTTCAAAAATCCATTGCTGAATTTAGCCCAAACACCCTTGCCGTTTTCCCAAGAAATTATTTATAAATGAATAAATATAAATGTAGGCATGTTTTTAAAACGAAAGTGAATCTTAATAACACTCTCTATTGCCAAGAAGCCAGCTGAATTTGCATTTTTATTTACCGCTATTAGCTCACTTCTAATTACTAATTACATTGTATTCCTCGAATATTCCAAGTCTTTAATAAAACTACTAAAAGCATTTTCAAGTAGTAAACAAACAAAATAAAATTAAATTAGTTCTAATTTATTTTGCTAACAGTAGTTGACAGCTCCTCGGGGTAATTAGTGATATGAACAAAACCTATTGCAAATGTAATTCACATGTATTATAATTAGATTAATTGCTTGAGTGACATACAAAGATGTATGATAGATTTCCTATAGTAAGTATATCATCTGATGTTTACTATTTGTCTTAAAATGCCGGCAAGTAATGCTGTTTACATCGAAAAAACCTGAAACTTTTTTAAAGATCGAGATAAGCGACATTGAACATTATTACGAAAGTAGGTTTTAAAAGTACATAGATATTACATGATTCTATTTTTTTGCATAAAAAGGAATCGCTTAGATTGTAGGTATAATTCTGCTGTATCCATAATTTGGAACGTATCCAACAGTGATGAATTGTTTTTATAAAAATGGAATCAATATTTCCCAAACATAATGTAAATATTGCGTCATTTCTTTTTAATTTGCACAAACTGTACCTTGTCAAGAGAAGTGGCGTATTGCGTTTATTAACTGTAAATTATGCATTCCGTATAGTACCAAATTTTACTATCAATATAATATTAATAATGGAATACTAAATTGCTGTTTTGCAATTGTAACAATAATGCGGTTTTGTCGTTCTATAAGGATTACATCTAATACTGTGCAGTACTGAGGTATTAGAGCAACAATATCATTGTTCTACGAATGAACGTATTTCTTGGAGAAACCCTACCGCTATTTTTATCAGTTTGTTTTCATCATACCGGTATTGTACAAATGATTACATTAGCAGGTCGTATTTTTATACACATAAGGAAGTAATAGTAGATACACATTTTTTAATTGCACGACCAATGGACTTAGTAATCTAGTATTGTTTACAGCCAACCTTTTTATGTGTGCATATAAACAGTGTTAAGCTCTGAAAATAAACATTATACTACAAGACGTTGAGTATCGTAATTCGCGAGTATATAAAATTGAACCAGGTAGGTAATATATTGTTCATTCATCTCGTTTCAATACCTGTGTAATCATTAGCATTTTAGGGCAATTTCTGAAGCCATGACAATCATTCCAATATTGCTTGCACTTTCAATAATAATCTTATTTATCTGGTTCAAATGGAGTAATGATAGAGTGTATAAAATGCTGAAGGATATTCCAGGACCATTCATAATACCCTTTTTAGGAAGTGTCTTTTTTTTAAAACTTACAAGCAACACAAGTAAGAAATAAAAATATAACAGTATTACCAGTACCTCTAATGTACCATTAAACTACATACAAGTTTGTTCCTAAATCAGCTACTTACAGGAATTTTCATTTCGTGCTTTGCAGATCTTATATCAAGGTTAGCTAACCTAAACCGAACATATGGGCCGCACACAAAATTGTTTGTAGGAAAGACTCCTATAATTGTCATTAGTGATCCTACGGACAACAAAATATTTCTTAACCAMCCCAGAACTACGCATAAACCAGAAATTATCTACCACGATTTAAAACTTGCACTTGGTAATGGTCTGATAACAGCAAACGGTAATCAACAGAAATTGACTGTGTCATTTGCCGAAGTTTCAAACTTGACTATTGCAGGAATAATATGGCAAAACCATCGCAAGATTCTGTCCAAGACATTCAATGCTATTCGGATTAACAACAGCGTTGAAGTTCTTCAAAAAGGAGTAGAAGAGCTCATCATTTCTTTGTCGGCAGCCACGACTACAAAAATCGATCTCGAGTCAGTAATCTACAAAAAACTGCTGATCATCAACACAGGTAAGCTGCATTACATATTTATTAGTTAGCACAGAAATTTTTTAACTCTGGTTATGGATTAACATTCATTAAATAACAAATATTACACTTAAATTACTGTTTTCAGAATTCTTTTTTTGTTATGGTATGGAAGATCCTAATAAATGGACAAATATTGCTGAAATTATTAAAAGGTATTCGTAGTAATAAGCGATGTGGTAAGGTTTCCTTCGTTGATTTTTGTTTTAGGACGAGTGAGATTGTAGCACTCAAAATGCTCAATCTACAATTTAGTATGTTGCTTCTACAGGCAAATAAATTTGCAGAAGAGGCAAGTACCTTAATGACTGAAACATTCACACTTCAAGTCTTTGGAAAGAAAAAAGTATTATTCCCCAAAAATTAACATTTCGTACAAAGTTTCTAAACTAACTACTCATGTTATGCTCTCTGAAATATCAATTGACAAAATTGTGGTCGGTATATTCCTCCAGATTTGAAAGACTTAAACAGTTTACAATTATGTTATGATTTTTTTTTAAATGGTATATCCTGCCTTAAAGTGGCCATAATTATTTCCTTTTGTACTTACGATATTCCGTTCTCTATTTTAGGGCATTGAAAAGGTCAGATTAGAATTTAGGAATGGCAGCTTTGATAGTCACAATAACTGTAAGTATTATAAAGGGTATTCGCTTTCCCTGTCGTAAGGGCGTGATATTGTTAAGAGCTCACCTTTTGTTGAGGACGACATTATATACTGACGAGTATGTCTCTATTCAGGGGCTACGCTATACAGGATGACAAGTAATCTCATCAAAAACATAAAATATAAATATATAAAATTCAGAGATATCATTTAAGACCAAGTCATATTCATTAATGTATATGGAAGCACTTATTCAACATCTATGTCATATATTGTTTCCTAATTAGTTACCTAATGACAGTAACAATATATTTCTATAATACTTATAATGAGTTTGCAATCTCATGGTGACATGATAATATAGGAAGATATTCTGGACCTAAAGTACTTTGTTTTAGCTGTTGCGGACATCCTTTTGAGCGCAAACTGCAGTAAACAAGATGTATGCGATGAAGTATTGACATTTACTGCAGCGGTAAGAACAGCAATAGCTGTATATAGCTACAGACAAAATGTAAGAGATTTCATCCTTTTATAGAATACGGATACTTCCACCATGACCATCTCTATTTCACTTGTGCTCTTAGCGCTAAACCCCGCTATTCAGGTAGATGAAATTACAACGTACTATACTCCGTTTCGGAAGAAGACAGAGTAATAAATCTATCACACCATTAGCCACCAGTGGCGTGCAGCATAGAAGATCTACATTTCTATTGTAACTAAACAGGATAATTAACTCACAGCATGAATAGTTTCTTTCTCTACTTCTGAAACAGAGTATAGTCCCTTAATTTACATGTAAATCATTGTACTATGCATGCCATAAAATTATTCTTAACATTGTTATAATGACGAAGTTTTAAGGATTTTTTTTGCCACAAACTATCCGATATTATTTCTTTCAGGATAAACTCTTTGAAGAAATATTAGATGTATTAGGACCTACAGGAAAAACTGACACCGAAAATATAAAACACTTGAAATATCTGGAGATGGTAGTACTTGAAACCTTAAGACTATATCCAGTTGCGCCCTTTTTTGCAAGGCAAAATCCATGCGATGTACAATTAAGTAAGAGTTTTTAATGTCTATTTAAAATGTTTTCAAAATGTATTTTTGAAATAATTTTCAAGGATCAGTTCAAGCCAAATATAAAAAATAATCAACTATATCTAATAAATAAATAACAACGTATTAAAGAGATTACTGTGGTCTATTGATAAAATATTCTGATAATAATTAACGAGTTAAATACACTTGGTTTGTTACGTAACTGTTGTTGTAAGGAAGTCAATGGTGTTGATAAACAGACAATAAAGCGGTACACTTTTTCTTGGGTTCTTTTTGCAATTTTACAGTATTCCATTGAGTAACGTTGTTTGTCCCGGGGGTTGGGAGCCTATCCGAGCGCGTCCCCGGGTGGTGGATAGGGGAGTGGCCAGAGGTGTCTGGCTGATAACCAGACCCTTTGGTTAGTGATGGTTATAAGGTCCGACAGGGGTCTAAACACCCCTCGGGCGGACCAAAAGCCTTCGCCGTGAACCAACCCCCCAAGCCAAGGTGTAATGCGATCCGTGCCGAGGGCTGCGTGGCACTGGGGGAGCAGTGTCTCTAACGGAGCCTACAAGGTACCAGGCGACCCCTTGTAGTATTAGCCTTACCCTGCCATTCCGGGCTCTCGTAGGGTGGACTTTTTATTTCCTGGGTACTCGTGGGACTATATGGAACCGCAAAATACAAAAACACATGATTTAGAGGGCCAGGCAACTGGAACTCGCACCCCTGTACCTGGGGCCACTTCGGTGGAACCGGGACAGGGTGATGTTAACGCTCCACGGGCGGTAAAACGCCTAAGCGGAGCGCAAAGGAGGAAACTCCGAAAGTCCAGGGGGACCTCTGGGGCGAAGGAATCTGCCGTTGCAGAGGCCAGCGCACCAGAGGGAAACCTAGACACGCATAAGGAGACGGAAAGCTTGAAGGGAGGGGCTGCAAAACGACCCTTGCCTTCAACAAGCACACCGTCTCCAGATAACGAAAGGAAGAGGGCGAAGTGGGATGCACTTAGACCCCGATCCTTTGCGCAAGCGGCGAATGCGAAGCTGAGGGGGGCAATAGCTGGGAAGAACTTCCCAGCTGAACTTCTATCGGCCAAGCAGGCGGCCGACATTGAACTGTGCATGGAAAGGAAGATCGATGATCTTCCTGAGGGCACTAGAATGCCCCGATTTGATGAGTGGAAGTGGTCTGAGCAGGGTGTCATCCTGATAACCTGCGCGGACCAGGAAACTAAAGACTGGATTAAATCCAGTCTTTCGGAATTAGGGTCGGCAACCGCTCTCATATTTCTTGAGAGCGAGCAGATTCCTAAAAGGAAAAAGGTGGGCTGCTTAGGACAGACCACCTCCGAAGGGATCCCACAATTTTTGGGGGAGACTTTCAAGGCAAAATCCAGGGCTAAACACCAAGCTCTGGAAAATCCATGATAGAGCTCCATCTGGAAAGAAGATGAGGCTCATCATGGGAATTGACGAAGAGTCATTTCGAGTGCTCTCAACTAATGGCTGGGTGGCGTATGCCGGGGTACACAGGGTCCAATTCTGGAACCTGGAATCTGGGCAGAAACCACACGCCAGCACTTCTGCGGCTCCAGGGTTGGTAGTGGAGGAACCCCGGTCTCCGGGCTCCTCCACCGATGAACCTGGACCGACGGAGAAGTAGATGTGCGAGCCTCCTTTTCAAAATGGATGGGATGGACTTGCAATTTCTACAGATTAACTTGCATCGCAGTTATGAGGCGTCCTGTCTTTTAGGACGGCATCTGGCTGCAATGCATACAAGTTTTGCTCTAATTCAAGAGCCTTGGGTTTCTCAAGGCTCAGTGGGAGGCTTTAACTGCAAAAACTTCTCTGTTTTTCAGGTACTGTCGGGTGAAAGACCGAGAGCGTGCTTGCTAGCTGCCAAAAGCCTGCGTGTGCGACCCCTAAGGAACTTCATCGGAAGAGACCTTGTAGCGGTAATATGTCAATTAAGAGATGGATCAGGCCTACAGGACATTGTCGTGGCCTCGGCCTACCTACCTTATGACTCGCCCACTCTACCACCCTCACAAAAATTTTGTGAGCTGGTTGAGTGGAGTAGAAACAACAATCTGCCGGTTATTCTGGGGTGCGATGCTAATGCCCATCACACTATGTGGGGCAGTAGCGACACGAACCAGAGGGGACGGGCGATTTTAGACTATGTAGCCACTTCTGGGCTCGAGGTGATGAATGTTGGGTCAGAACCAACGTTTGTGACCAGTGCCAGGAGGGAGGTAATAGATATCACACTCTGCTCTACAGCCGGGGTAAGATATTTTTATGATTGGAGGGTATTGAGGGAACCAAGTTTGTCGGACCACAGATACATCCAATTCAAGCTAAAAAGAGATGCAAAAGGGGCAAAATGTACCTTTAGAAATCCGAGACAAACCGACTGGGACTCATATCGGAAGGACCTATCGGCTAAAATCTCGATGTATCGACCTAGACCTCAAACTAGTAGAGAACTGGACCTGGCCGCTGAAAAGTTAACAGGGACCATAATAACTTGCTTTGAGGAAAACTGCCCTTTAAAAAGGGTTACGCAAAACAAAAAAGCACCGTGGTGGAACGGTGAATTAGAGTCGCTGCGAAGGGAAACTCGTAAAAAGTTCAACCGCGCTATGCGACTAAATGAACCTTCCGAATGGGAATCCTATAAGGAAACACAAAGAAAGTTTAAGCGCCTCATTAAAAAGAGGAAAAAGGACTGTTGGAAAAAGTTCTGCTCCGGCATAGAACAGCTTCCAACTGTCTGCAGACTTAGAAAAGTTCTTGGGAAAAGTGGGGTGAAAGTTGGCGCTCTGCGGCTGCCGGATGGTTCCTATACGGAAACCGAAGGCGCTGTGCTGGAGTGTTTGCTGCAGACTCATTTTCCGGGATCCGATACTGGTTTGGACGACAACGTGGCCAAAGGAACCAGGGCTGAGAAAGCCTGGGACGTGGCCTCGGATGTCGTGACTTTTGATAAACTGAGATGGGCAATCAACTCCTTTGACCCATTTAAGTCGGCGGGACCTGATGGCATCTTTCCCGCGCTTCTCAGGGAGGCGGGTGATATCATCACAGGACCGCTTTATCACATAATTAAAGCGTCATTAGCTTTGGGACATATACCGATGTCCTGGAGGCGGTGTCGCGTTGTGTTTATACCTAAAGCTGGTCGAGTTCACTATGACCAGCCTAAGGATTTTCGGCCGATCAGTCTGACCTCGTTTTTGTTGAAGGCGAGCGAAAGGCTGGTTGAGCGTTATCTAAGGGATGGGGTGTTGGTTGACAGACCTCTACACCCAAATCAGCATGCCTACAGATCAGGCATGTCTACGGAAACAGCACTCCATCAGCTTATTTGCCGAGCTGAGGATGCGCTATCCAAAAAGGAATGGGCTCTAGCGGCCTTTCTTGATATTGAAGGAGCCTTTAACAATCCTTCATTCGAGGCTCTCTGCTCTGCGGTAGCAAGTAGGGGCGCTAATCGAGCCATTGTAAAATGGATCGAGTCGACGCTCCGCTGCCGTCGCTTAGAGCTAATTTTGGGGGAAACTAAGGTGGAGGCGTCCGCCGTGCGAGGTTGTCCGCAGGGAGGTGTATTATCTCCCCTCTTGTGGTCTCTCCTCGTGGACACTCTCCTTGTTGACCTCAATAAAAACGGATACTATGCGCAGGCCTATGCAGATGACCTGTGCATTGTTATTTCAGGTAAATTTCTGGGGCCGGTTTCAGAGCTGATGCAAAGTGCTCTAAACAGGACCAGTAGGTGGTGTGAACAAAGAGGCTTGTCGGTTAATCCGGCAAAGATGGAACTCTTGGTGTTCACAAATAAACGTAAACAGGGATCCATTCGATGGCCTTCTTTGCAAAACGTAACATTGAATCCGGTATCGACGGTGAGGTATCTAGGTGTAACCCTGGATTCCAAACTTGCTTGGACGGATCATGTTAACGAAATCAGCCGAAAGGCGTGTGCAACACTGTGGGTGTGCAGACGTCTTTGGGGAAACAGTTGGGGACTTCAACCACAGGTCGCGTACTGGCTGTACACAACTGTGGTGAGACCTCTCATTACCTACGCCGCCCTGGTATGGTGGCGCTCTACTGCGAAACACAATATCAGGAAGGCATTAGCACAAATTCAACGACTGGGCTGTCTTATGATAACCGGTGGCATGAGAACGACACCTACTGCATCTATGGAGGTGCTTCTGGGACTGGAACCTCTACACGTAAGGGTAGAGTATGAAGCCCGGAAAGCGGCCTTTAGATTGCAGGGGTTAGGTAATTGGAAGTCTGGGGGAGAAGGGCACCGTATAGCGCTCTCTGTACCGAACGGAGATCAAGCTATTCTCTCAATGACAAGAGATAGGATTAACACGACTATGTGTTTTAACACACCATACAGAATCGTTATCCCCGATAAGGAGGAGTGGTTTCTGAATGGTGAAAACATGCTTGTGCCACAAGGACTCATCTGGTACACAGATGGATCTAAAATGGACACAGGCACAGGCGCGGGAGTATGTGGTACATCTCCGAGGGTGCAACTCAGTTTGTCACTAGGAGAGTACCCTAGCGTATTCCAAGCGGAAATTTATGCAATTCTGGCATGTGCTCATGAGAACCTCAGAAGAGGGTATTCCGGACTGCATATCTACATTTGCTGCGATAGCCAGGCGGCACTTCGAGCGCTTACCTGTGTTAGGGTGCGCTCCGGCCTTTTACTGGACTGTCGTAACACATTAGTAAGGTTGGCCCAACATAATCGGGTTAACTTGATTTGGGTGCCTGCTCATGCAGGCATTGAAGGCAATGAAATGGCTGATGAATTAGCGAAGAAGGCGGCGTCCGCACGTTATCTCGGACCACAACCTTCCATCGCCATTCCAGAAAGCAGACTGAGGGCCGAGATCACAAAGTGGCTTGGTCGTCAGTTTTACCTGTATTGGGAAGACGCGCCGGAACTGAGGCAATCTAGGGCCTTCATCACTGGACCTACGCTTGCCCAGGAACGCAAATGGCTTTTAAGCCGGAGTCGCTCTCAATTGCGATTAGTGGTGGGTGTCCTCACGGGACACTGCCGGCTCAATAAACACCTATATAATATGGGTGTAGTGGAAAGTAGCACCTGTAGGTTCTGCTTAGAAGAGGAGGAAACTCCGATTCACCTCCTTACCAACTGCGGACCGCTGGGGGGCAAAAGGTTTGGAGAATTTGGGTCTCAATTTATTAAGACTGAAGATCTTTATAGATTACCTTGGAAAGAGATA
The DNA here is from genome assembly GCA_025024175.1 of Rhyzopertha dominica. NCBI lineage: Eukaryota > Metazoa > Arthropoda > Insecta > Coleoptera > Bostrichidae > Rhyzopertha > Rhyzopertha dominica. Next base: position 1,239,606 of record QCXZ01000042.1, read on the forward strand.
CTGCACTTCTTTGAGAAGGCAGGACTCTTCTAAGCTACGGTGCGGGCACAATGGATCGAAAGGTCTAAGTGCAGCGCCCCGCCCCTTTTGCAGGGTCGCACCGCAGAAGATAGAATAAATAGAATAGAACGTTGTTTGTTATACTTAATTTATTATTTGCGGCTCTTTTAAGCTCCAAACTCACCAAAAGACTCTTGCACTTTTCTCTACACTATGTAAGTACATGTGTCCTATTAGAGGTATGTTTTTCCACATTTTTCCATATCGTTTGTTAACGTGTTGGCTAACTTGGTACTGATTATTTTTTAAATAATTGCATGTGGTTTCAGTTTTGTTTCATTCAGTATAGAAATCAGATTTAGTGAGTTTTTAATTGAATATCAGTCAACTATCRTGGGTAGTAAGTAACTGATGTAATTGTAGTTTGTGATAAATGGCTTTTTTATAGAAACAATAAATCCTACCGGTTTTTTTTGCAAATTTTTGGAAAGTCGTATAATCCTGGTSCACTAGGGTCTATTTGTTTGAGCTTARAGGTAGTTTATAGTAAACGTCATTTGGTACTGTATAATTGCACGTCTTCAAACKAAGTGTTGTAGAAACCTGGATGTTGGATGCTTAGTTATCTAAATAAGTTTGGGGTCTTCTAACACGCTTTCATCCTTTGTATGTACGTATTTTTTTCGAGAATTGTTAATCTATTGCCGATTACTATTTGGCTACTTTTCCTACATTTTCCTTTTAGTGAATTTGAGGCCTTTATTATGGGAATAAACATTAGCTTAGTACTTTACTCTTAAATCCCGAATGTGATTGATTGATTGATTTGATTGATTATACCAGCGTACGGTCAGCATTTCTGCCACTCCCGGATATACCGCCGGGCCGACCGTCTACGCTGGGTTGGAGGGGTATAAGCTGATTGCTAGTAGTGCGACTGCCTAGCGCACGTTAAGGGAGTATAAGGACTGAATGGAAAGGTTATATAGGTAAGATTCATTTTCTTTGAATGTTTTCTTGGTGCTGCTGACATCATTGGTCCATTTCAGAGTTTCTGTTCTAGCCATTATTTTTCATTTTTTCCCCTGGTTTCTGAATTATTCTCTCCATAGTTGTTTTTCGTGTAAAGCACGGTCTTCCTCTTTCTCGTTGGGTCTCCGCATAGCTCCCAAGTCTTCAGTGTGGTTTGCCTATTTCCTTTCGATGTGTCCCTAGTATTTTATGCGTTTGATGTCGGTTTGGCTCGGCTGCATTGTTCTTCTTGTTGGAGGTCGTTTAAGAGTGCTGAGATTCTGTCGGCATTTTCCATTGAGGTTTAGTTTGTTCGTAGTTCTTGAACAGTATTTTCCAAACTACTTCTGAGCTTTGAGGGTAGTTTCCGTCTTCCAGGATTTTATGTACCACAATTGTGTAATTTCTTATTGTGTACACTTAACTATATATATGGAACATCACTATAGCGACCGTAACAATGATAATAGTAACGCAAACATAAGTATATAACACTAGGACACAATGTGAATTAAACTCTTGCAATTTTATTTAGTTGTTCGATTTCTGTATCTTGTTTAGGTTTCTCTTTCATGATCATGTTGACGTTTCCTTGTGTGTGATTCATCTGTTTGTCCGACCGCTTGCTGGAGCTCAAGATGGGGTGATGATCTAGGGGATTATTCTTGAATGTGTGCATTTTTTTATATATTACAGATTATTTACGGCCGTGGGCTTATTTCCATGGCTTTCTGGTCTTTAGACAAAACTATCATACTATTACATTGGTTCCTTTTTCCTTCTTTCTGGTGTTGCCTCTAAGATTTGTTCTCTCCAACTAAAGTCTTTTTGTTTCAAGTCGTTTATGAGCGCTGGGATTCTTCTGAGTTGTATTTTGATCGTAGACCTTGTACAGTTTCTTTCAAGCTACTGCCTAACTTCCACATGTTTTGTCTGGTGTAATTTTTCTTGCCTCGTTTATGTGTTATTGCTGGACAATTTTTCCCCATATATCTGTTTCATGAGCCAATGTGCTGCGTAGACTGTTTCTGTACCACAATTTTGTAACTTCTCTTGTATACACTTGGCTAGATAAACGAAACAACTTCACTGTAAGGACGACAACAATAACAACCACATCACGAGCACAAGGATGCAACATTAAAACACATTATTAACGAAACGTTTACGTGTGAACTGTGATTTTCTCTTCTTCTCCTCCACAGAATCATTCTCTTTCTAGGTCATTTAGGAGTAATAAGATTCCTTCTCGTTGTCCTGCTTCTTGATATTTTGACTGTAGTTACTTTACAATTTCTTCTAAGCTGATATAACTTACAATTGGTGCTCTTAGCTCTCTTGTATGTTTACGATGTACTTGTTGTGTGATGTTCTCCCCATGTATTCGAGTGCCAGAGCTCTGAAGAGATAATTTTCGTCACCTGGAATTATCTGTGCCAGAATGGTGTGCTGCTTTGTTTTTACTATTTCCATAATTTTAAATTGTTACTTAAGCAGTAATCATTCTATGTATTAGTGTTATTACTATCACATCTGAAAAAACGCCTAAATACTTAAAACTCCCCAGGCTCGTATTTTCGCTATTTTTTTAGGTACAACCTTAAGTTATATATGAAATTGTAGGTCTCTTTAAACTCTTTAAAAATAGAATATTGGGTGTCCAGAAATTTTTTTGTTAATTATCATATTTTGCAAATAAAGTTAGTTTTTGTAAATATTTTTTAACCTTACCCCGCATAATAAATATTGCTTTATAGTTGGATGCCGCCTTTTAGTTTATTCAATTTGTGTTTTTACTATGTATGCGTAWTTTTTWCTCCTTTTTAGTGAAAAACAAGAAAAACTTTTCGCCACCATTTTTGTTAATAGGGTTGTTCAGAATTTTTAAAGTGTTATTTTAGTAGCTTCGCTGCACACGAAACCCCAAAATTTGGAGTAACTTTTTAATAAATAAAGTACAAAGTTCGCTCTACCGAGAGGCTAGAAAACGAAACCCTGCGATGAGGCTAGTTTGGTTTTCTACATCACGCACTAGCCTCATTGCAGGGTTTCGTTTCCTAGGCTCTCTCTCTGTATCTATTAACAAAAATGGCGGCGACTAGTTTTTCTTGTTTTTCACTATTGAATTGAAGAAAATAAAAGCCAGCATCCAACTATAAAGCAATATTTATTATACGAGGTAAGGTTAAAAAATATTTACAAAAATTAACTTTATTTGCAAAATATAATATTCTGCAAAAAAAAATTTGGACACCCAATATTCTATTTTTAAAAAGTTTAAAAAGACCTACAATTTGACATATAACTTAAGGTTGTACCTAAAAAAATAGCGAAAATACGAGCCTGGGGAGTTTTAGCTGGCGGACCCTGTATATGTTATATTATAAATTTGTAGTAATATATATTTGTGAAAAGGCTAATGTTAATACTACGGTGTCTAAATTTTATTGTTATTAGTATTATCATTATGATTATTCTTATTACTACCATTAGCATTACTGTTATTATTATTATTACTATTATTTAGGATAGTGTCCCATTATCGCGTGTGAAACAGGTCAAGGTAGCTGTTTTTGATCTATTTCTAGACGCATTGGTTTTACTACGTTTTTGGCGCAGTGCGCCTTTCTGCTAAAGGGCATTTTTACCGATATGCTTTTCAAGACGACTGGCCATCTTTCTTTACCTGCTTTGGCCCTAAAATGCGCTCGTTTTGCCGTGCTATTCCCCGAAATGTCGCAGTTAGTTATATCGGAAGAGAAATAATACAAAGAAAGTCGCTAGTTACGCACATGCAACATGCGCAGAAATTATTACGTTAGTATGTTAGTCAACTATTTTTATACTGTCTTAGTTCCTGTTGTGGGTTGTTGGTTAAATTCTCATGTGTCGTACAGGTAAAGGTACAGGTGCTCCAGTAGTTAAGCACTTTCACCGCACTAAGCACTTATCCCCACTTTATAACCATGCAACACTCACTTAGTATATAGTTTAGTTGTTTATTAATCACACACACACACACACACKCACACCACACACACACACACACACACACAATTGTAGTAACGCTCAGAGAGCCGTTCGAAGACACGTCCGCCTCCTACCAAGGCCCAAACCGAACTCTGCTCTTACATCCCGAATGTGATGTGGATTTAAACTAATTTCTGAGTTGACGGTTAGTAATTTGAAACAGAATTGCACGCAAATAGTTCAGCTCTTATGATTATGACTTACCTTAAGGACCCGACACCCGAATCAGAAAGTATACCGTTGGATTGCCTGTTTATCGACACCACTGTGAATTAGTTTTAGTATTCAAATGGGATCCCTTGGTAATGATTTACAACTTAATAAAAGTTATGAGTCTGACCAAGTGGTATTAACTCGTTGTTGATTATTATTCAAAGGCCTAAAACGAAGAATGCAATTTTCACGTCTTGCACAATCAAACTTAACGGACACATCGAAAACTTTAGAACTAAAAACAAACTGTATTACTGAATGTGGCGTCTTTTGAACAAAGCGTATTTTTCTTTCCAGGTAATTTAACTATCCCCGCCAATACTCCAGTCATGACGAATATTTTCAGCATGCAAAGAAATGAAGAGTACTGGCCTGATCCGCTCTGCTTTAAACCAGAGCGATTTTCCTCAGGAAATTCCGCCAACAGAAATCCAAACGCATTTATGCCATTCGCGGTAGGACCACGAATGTGTCCAGGTGAAAATAATTCAAAACCTTATCAATTCTGTTATTTCGTCTTTCTTAGGTGCTAAATACGCTACCTTACTGATAATGGTTGTCCTCGCAAACATAATTCAAAGATACAAGGTGTCGACTGCGTACAAATCCGTGGAAGATATTCAACTTTCATACGGGCTAGGGATTCGGTTACTAGATGGAACCAAGTGTACACAAGAAACATACTAATTATTGTAAAATGATTTTAATGAAACAAGGAATACAACAACATAATTCAAATGTTATTGTCATTATTTAACGCTTGTTTTTTAGAAAATTGAATAATGTTTTTATTCTGTTCTGTTAGATGTATTCAAAGGCGACTGATACTTAAATACCTTTAAAATACCTTAAAATTTGAGTTATTACATGTTTACATCTGTGTTGAATTCCACTGTTGATTATTATTTTACAATTAAACTTCACATAGCTTTCTGTAAATGGCAAATTGAAATAATGGGTTAAGTGTATATAAGAAAGGAATAGAGATAAAACAGTATTACCAAATTTTTTTCTAGTGTACCATTAGACTACATTCAAGTTCGTCCCTAAATCAGCTACTTATAGGAATTTTCATTTCGTGCTTTGCAGATCTTATATCAAGGTTAGCTAACCTAAAACATATGGGCCGCACACAAAACTGTTTCTAGGAAAGACTCGTATAATTGTCATTAGCGATTCTACAGACAACAAAATATTTCTTAACCATCCCAGAACTACGCAGAAACCAGAAATTATCTACTACGATTTAAAACTTGTACTTGGTAATGGTCTGATAACAGCAAACGGTAATCAACAGAAATTGACTGTGTCATTTGCCGAAGTTTCAAACTTGACTATTGCAGGAATAATATGGCAAAACCATCGCAAGATTCTGTCCAAGACATTTAATACTATTCCGATTAACACAGCGTCGAAGTTCTTCAAAGAGGAGTAGAAGAGCTCATCCTTTCTTTGTCGACAGCCACCACTACAAAAATCGATCTCGATTCCTGATCCTGAATAAATTATAAATTAACGTAGCACAATCATAAGTTTGCAAAACTCTTGTTAGATGAACCACCTATAGAAACTAAAAGGTAAGAAACTAATCAAATTCTTCAGTTCTATTGCATTGCATTCAGAAGACCAGATTTGGTACGCTGGTACATTTAGGTTCAAATGCTAATATTCATTGATGTTGATCCCTACTTCAGTTATCACCGTTATGTGATTTGACATTTAGTAAGTACAAAAACATGCATGCTTACTTAAAGTCCTGTAAGAACCTAATGAGCATTAAGTTATATTGCTAGTAATGTTTACTTTGTTGAAGCTGTGACAATAATTCTCTAAAAGGAACTTAGCTATAACCTGAGGTTTTTGTGCTATTTCCTGTCATATCTTCGTTATTTAGGCCATATTCACTTCTCAAAAAATCGAATGGGAGAAATTCCGAATTCACTGATACAGAGTCATCCAGATGTTTGTCAGACGGTTTGTATAATTAATTCAATTTTCCGAAAACATCTGCATGTCAAATACTACCACCCTTACTGGGTTATAGGGAGCTATGAAGAAAGCAATTCAACTAAGTTTCTGTCAAAGTTGTTTGCAAAATTTTTTCAATTTGTTTCATTTCGAACTATTAAACATTTTATGACGAGGACGGCAATAAGCCCTAAGTAAGATCGCCTTGTCCGTTAGATTTATTATTTTAGTCAATGTTTCCGTTTTGCGAACTACAGCTCATTTGCATGTTTAATCATATCGTCCATTGCTGTTACGAATGCAAAGTGTTTTCATTCATTCCACTAGAGTGGATATGGCCAACGCACTTTTTGTTTATACGTAATTTACAGAAGCTACTTTATGTGCGCATATTTACAACGTTTCATTCGATAAACGTATATAAGATGTTGCGTATCACAATGCGCTTAGGAGGGCAGGAAACAAGACAGGTAATAAAGGTATAGTTCATTAGTCTTGTTCGAATATCTCTGTAATAACTAGTATTTTAGGTTAACTTCTGAAGTCATGGCAATTACTCCTATAGTGCTTGCACTTTTAATAATTTTATCTATTTGGCACAAATGGAATAATAGCAGAGTATTAAAAATTATTAAGGATATACCAGGACCATTCATAATACCGTTTTCAGGGGGTATTTATTTTCTCAAATTTACAAACAACAAAAGTAAGGAGAAATATATATAGACTACAAACTTCTCTCTTGTGCACAAACATCTCATTCTTGCTGGAAGTAGCTGCTTACAAATCTTTTCATTTCATTCTTTGCAGATTTAATATCAAGGTTAGACTGCCTACATCGAAGGTATGGACCACACGTAAAATTATTGATCGGAAATAATCCCGTAGTCTTGATTAGTGATCCTGCAGACAATAAAACTTTCCTCGGCCACCCCAAAACAACGTACAAACCAAACATTCTCTACCACGATTTCAGACTTGCACTTGGTAATGGTCTAATAACAGGAAATGGTGATCAAAACAAACTGACAGTATCGTTTACTGATGGCTTAAATTTGACTATTGCAGGCGAAACATGGCAGGACCATCGTAAGATTCTATCTAAGACATTTAATACTGTGCGGATACACAGAAACGTTGATGTTCATCGAAAAGTAGCAGAAGGCATTTCGTTGGCGTCATCTACAGCTAGAGACATCGAGTCGATAATTTATGAAAGTATGCTGATCACCAACACAAGTAGGTCACTGTTTTATTTACATACCTTCCATCAGACCTTTATTTTTGTTTGGCTTTTATGCGATCTCATATTTAATTATTTTTATGGATTAATAAGTTTCATTACAGATTAAACTAAACATATTGTTTGCAGAGTTTTTTATTAGTTATGGTATAAAAGATCCGGAAAAATGGTCAGATGTTGCTGAAATTTTTCAAAGGTAGGCGTGAGTTATGAACGCTGATAACGTATGAAGAAACGAAAGTCTTTCTCTCATTGATCTTTATTTTAGGGTAACTGAAATCGTAGGACACAAAGTGCTTAATCCATTTTTAAAATCGACTCATTTTTTAACTTAACACTGCTAGGAAAGCAATTTAGGATGTTGATTCTAGAGGGACATAAATTTGCAAAGTAAGTACGTTGCATGTATAAAATACTCGCATCCTAGGTCGCTGAAAACAAAGCTTTTTCCGCAACAGACCTCGTTTGGAACAAGTATTTTATGATTAGAAGAACATTGTTTGCCAAAAAAAGACGTCAGCTTTACTGAATACCATAAAATGATATCGTTTTTTAAAATTAATTTATTTTACATAGGTATTTCAACAACATATTTGTTCAAAAGTGTATTAGGAAACAATAATTACATAAATACGAGTACTTCTCTTATACAAAGCAATATGTTAGCAAACAAGTGATTACCTGCATAATTTAAAGTAATTATTTACAGTTGTTATTAAAATAACTTCAGAAAGCTCCCTATTTAGAACTTTTTTATTAGTTTTTTTTACAATAGTTCTATCGATCCCTTCAAGGCTTTTTCATAGCATATGGTCTTTCTACTATGTAATAAAATTATTTTTGCCCCTTTTATTGCGGCTGAATCGTTACTTAAGTCTGATACAAACTTTTTTATTACCTCATAGTTTTTTTTTAACCGCTTTATTCATCTACGAATTACAGGTTGTGGTGGCAAAATGAGATCAGAATATGATCCTCAACAATGCTGAATTCGTAATGGTGCTTATAAAAACAAATTTTAGTAACACTGATCAATTCATTTATGAGCGTAGTATATTTAGATATTATATTTTAATTAAATTAGCAAGATACCATCCCTTTTTTGCGCTATATTGGATGTGGGAGGAAAAAACGTTTTAATGCCTCATGAATAAATCTAGTTGTATTATTATTGCTTCCATATAACTTCTATGAACTTGGCAATATATCGACGACATACATCTGTTGTTTTGTCTAGTTCGAAATAAATTAAGATTGTTACCTATCAAGTGTGGTATGTCCGCGTAAATTTGGTTAAATATTTTGTCGATACAATTTTTCCGCAAATTACTTTCGTCAAGTATTTGCTTTCGTGCGATTTCAACTACAAAGGTTTTCACTCCTCTTTTCAGATGATTGAAAGAGGCAGATTCGAATTTGGAAAGTAACAGTAAGTAACATATAAGTATTATAGCAGGGTATTTTTTACTAATTTCTGCAAAAAAATCTTCAAAAGAATTGAACCATTCGTCATATCGCGACACAGGTTTTTAGATGCCCTCTAAAAGAACTGTGCCATCAACTCAATAAAAGAGCTTGTTGGAATCTCCTTGACGAAGCCTTGTCTGTCTAAAACTGCCTTTAATCTCTCGGACTTTTTGATGGACGGTAGAAAACTATACACATGTTTGAAAACAACATGATGTTTCACAATAAACCTCATTTGCTTCACGGTTTATCAGATAACTTTTCACCATATCTTGCTAAACGCCACCTGCAATGAACAGGATTTGAGCGATGAAGTATTGACATTTGCTGCAGCGGTAAGAATAGAATATATTTAGAGTATATATTTAAAGACGTAAGGTAACAGATCTACACTTGTGGCAGAGTACGGATACTTCCACCATGGTGATCTCCATCTCACTTGTACTGCTAGCGATACATCCCTCTACTCAGGTAGGTGAAATAAAAACGCATCAGTTTTATACGTAACTGTAATGGTGATAAAGGCACACTTGTAGTAACACCCACATTCATTTAAAATTAATTTTTTAGCTAACACAAGAAATATTAAATACTGTTCTGCGTCGATATTGAAAACTAAGCGATTCATAAGTATATCATATATGATTACTTATATATCAACTTGATGGAAGCTTTTCGTAAATCCTTGTATATGACACCAACTTGTCCTCTATTGTCCAAGACTTCCGCCACAAACTGACTAAAGCAAACCAGATTAGATGCAGTTGACCTTATACGCATAAAACTATGATGATGCATGGAAATAATTGTGCTCTTGACACTTACATAATATAGCCATTGATATCAAAGCGTTTCAAATATTTTTGAAAAATTGCAAAAAAGAGAAACCTGCCTATAATTAGAAATTATTATAATTTATGTTACCCTTTTTAAATATTGGGCACACAGAGGATCTATTCTAGAAATCCGGAAATCATCGTATAACATGATGAAAAGTAGATTTTTAAAATAAACTGATTACACTCGGCGTTCTTGTCGAATGATGCTGCAACCTGATGTGAAGAAATAATGTCTAGGGCAGGATGAAAAGGTAACAAAGATTCAACATCACAAGCGAAAGAGGAAAAACAAGTACCAAAGTCAGACCATAATAATTATCAATGCCGTTGAACTGTAAAAAGTTGTGAAATAGTTGGAAATTATTTAGGACAGCAAAATTCTTTACTCTGGCATTTCCATATACGAGTATTCATAAAAAAATGAAATATTGCTCCAGTCATAATTTTGTTACAAACATAATCTAGATTTGGCGCAATTCTTACTAAGTTATCATTGTTCCCACATATTTATCATGATCACTGTTGTCAATATTCATCATCATCATCAATCTGATATTATTTGTTACAGGACAAGCTCCTTCAAGAACACGTGCTAGGATCTACAGGATCGACTGACATAAAAAACATAAAGCACTTGAAATATTTAGAAATGGTAGTACTTGAAACCCTAAGACTATATCCAGTTGTACCCTATTTTGGAAGGCAGACCCATGCGATATACAATTAAGTAAGAGTTTAAATACCTAATTGACATGCCGTCAACCGGGATCATATTCATAAACCTAATTATTAAAAAAAATTATATTACCTTTTGAACATGATTTTCAAGGATAGGCTTAAGCCAAAAAGTAAAAAGTATATAATTCTAATTTATAACGCTCAAATGCATAAAACAAAGAAAGCTGTAAAGAAGTTTGGAAGCTGAAAAAGGAAAATTGGGAACAATACTGAAGCTTTGGATATTCCTCTGAATAACATAGATTTTAATATTGCAGGTAACTTCAGTATTCCCGCCAATACCACAGTGATAACAAATGTTTTCAACATACACAGAAATGAAAGATACTGGCCCGATCTTCTAGCTTTAAACCAGAACGATTTGCGCCAGAAAATTCTGCTAACAGAAATGGCATTTATGCCATTCGCAGCAGGACCGCGAATGTGTTTAGGTGGAAATAATTCAATTTTGTGTTAGTAATTCTTTCAATTCGTCTGTTTTAGGTGCTAAATATGCTATGCTACAAATTATGGTCGTCCTCGCAAACATAATTCGAAGATATAAGATGTCGACTAACTACAAATCGTTGGAAGATATTCAACTTTCATACGTCATAACCGATAGGCTGCTAGGTGGGACTAAGTGTACATTGGAAGAACGTAAATTGATAAGATAATATTTTGTCGGATAGATCGCTGTCTCTTGAAAAACACTGACAAAAAATTAATAGTCTGACGTTTCAATTACACCTGTAATCTTTGTCAAAGACGAAGAACCTCAAAATTTGCCTGACACAAGTTCAAACAAAATTTTGAAAGTAAATAAACAAATCACCAAGGAAGCGAGACGTCATAGAAACAACGTGCCAACCTGATAAAAAAGGAACCTAACGATGAAAAAGGAACTACCTACCTACTAGATATACACGAACTACTTGATAAAAGATAACTACAAAATAGCCTTCCAAATGTCACCTAACTCATAATTTCCACAATCCCTATTAAAATTATTAGTATTCCTACAAATTTCTATAGCTTCTTTTATTAGACGTTTGTGATAATATTTTTCTCTATGTAAAATTTTTGTTTTATCAAAATCAATCATGTGTCTAGTCAAATATGAGTGTTCAGCTACGGAAGATTTATCTATCTGTTGCAACCTAGTAGCACGTATGTGTTCTTTCAAACGCGTACCTACTTTTCTTTTTGTTTGACCTATGTAACACTTTCCGCAAGAACAAGTAATTTTGTAAACACCTTCACTCTCTAAATGTACTTTATCTTTAGTAGAACTTAAAATTTTATCTAAATTATTATATGTACTATCAACAACTAAAATATCATGTTTTCTAAGCATCCTCTTTAATTTTTCCGAAAGGCCTTGTACATAAGGCAAACTCAACTTCAATTTACTTTGTCGTGGCTGAGAATTTACTTGATTTGGATGAGCACTTTTATTAAATTGGTTTAGTTCCTTGTAAAAGTGTTGTTCGAAAATAAAAGTTTATTAACAGTTCATGTTCTTTTATAAAATCCCAGTCCTGAATGTCGTTTTATGTAAATTTTGGGACATAATTGTGTCTTTAGATGAGTCCAAATTAGATCAATCGAGTTGAACCGACAGTGGTAATGTGGTAAAGCTCTACATTGATCCATATTCTTTCGCTTTTTAACGAATTCCTTTGTTCTCAATACCTCCAAAAGTTGTTTCTTTGTATATGTCTATTTTCGGTCATATTGACGTGGTAATCCCCCTTAGCGTCTGCAATATTTCCTGAATACTGGAAATTAACGTCTTCCACCCAACCATCATTAAAAGGTGGTACATCAGGAGTACGTTTTGAAGTTTCATCCGTCCATCCTGTATTAACAGCATTATGTGTGTGGTATACGGTTTCATCCAGATACACTATGGGCATGTCTTCTGATCGGAGTTGTTGGATTTCTTTTAAAAACCTGTCCCGCCATTCTGAAATTTATCAGTATTCATCAGCACTTGTCGTTTATCGATACTTTCTAAAGAGAATCAAATTAGAAAAGGCCATAAAGTTGTTTTGCCACATTTTTAAAGTTATTATTTTACCAGTAATTGTAATAGTAAAAAGGAGGATGAAAATGGTGTTAAATTAAGTGCTTTATAACACCCTGTTTGTTGTTCCCCTTTAAATTTCGCAATTTCCAAAGGAACGGCAAAATTTGATTCTTACTTTTTCTAATGAAAAATATCAGTTTTGGTTGCAAATAAAAGGGATGCAACCATATTAGCATTTGTTTACATAGAAAAGATAGGTACCAATAAAAATATTACAAAATACAATATAATTTGCCGTCATAAAAGGCAGCTAACTTATGAAAGTCCAATATATTAACTTAGCCATTTCTATATTGTTATATTTTTCGGATTTACGACTATGATAAATGAAAGCAACCAATTACTGTTGCCAGAGACCACAGTTCCCTAACAGCAGAATTAATTGCTTCTTTAAAGCCTACAACTATTTCATTGGTCTCAAAAGTAAGGCTCGTTAATGAACACTCTCCTTTTATTATTTGTAATGTTTTAAAATAAATATTTTTGCATTATTCGGTAACAAACACAAAACTAAAGGTGCATAACGCCCATTTTTACACCATGTAGAGAAAGCGCAACCTGGAAGGACACTTTTATTTGTACTTTTCCATCATATACATACCCTTTTCTGTATTTCCACAATTCCGATTTCTACACAAAGGGATTGGAAGACTATATCACGTTTACTAAATATTTTCTCCAGCTTTACACTACACGAACTAATGTTGATAAGTATCCCCACCTAGTGCACTTGCTATGTAAAATAGTTTTAGGACAAACATATTTAAAAACGATACATTTATGGATGTATTTACCAATTCAATTATTAATAACTGATTCTTAGCATTGTAATAATGCCAGTTATGCCTTGACAAAATAGCATTCTTACGAAAAAATAACAATGTGATTTCTACATTCTTGTAGCTTATTGTAATTTGCAGCAGCAGCAGCTACTAGCACGGGGTTTTTTATGTGTCGTAGATTTTTTTACAGTTTTTCTTTTCGTATTTTACACAGCCAGTTCTATCGAACTTCTCTTTCAAATATGTAAATGCCACTGAATCTTAGAAATACCTACAATTCCTAATACCTATTTAAATTTCAGACCAGAATCGCTAATCCACAATGACTAGTTAATACGACAATGAAATAACGTTAACAAATTTCGTAAAAACCGTTGGTGGCCAATAAGAACGACTTATTTATATCAGCAGAAACAAAATTTCATGCTGTCATCGATGATTTGAGAAAAACGAGTTATTCATGTTTCAAATAATAGCATCTGGAAATACTACCGCACACACAAAGTGTGAAATAAATACGGAATGGTGCTACTTAGATCAAACGTATTTACTTTCAGTGTGAAATTAAAAAAAAGCGTTGGTAAACAGGATGCTCCATTTCAAATAACAAAGTGTCCACTTCGGGTATAAATGAAAGTCTACCATCTTTGAAAATATTCTAATGTCATAAAGCACTACCTATTCTGCATTTTCGTTTAGGTCAACTATGCTTTCATTATAGCCGCATTTCCATTTAGTCCTGCAGAACATGTCACCAATCACACCGCTCGTTCAGAAATTAGCAATTTTCGTATCTGACGTTCTTATACTTTGGAGTGTCTACATTTTCTTTTTAACCGAGCATGTAATTTTCTAGCTGTAAGAATGCTTAAACGATATAATCTATCTTGACGCGCTTGTAGTTGCCTAAAAAACGAGTATAATGTTTCTTATTCGTTTAAAAACATACAAAGCATATATGATTTCTTTATCCGATAACAACTAAGTGTTAAATAATTGCTAATAACAAGACATTTACATTTTAACGTTTATATTACAATCTTCTTCTCAAATTCTTTTCAGCATCAAATGCATGCGTGTGACGCAGACGAAAGGCAGGTGATAATTTTAGTGTTAAACAGTCACCTTTACTTACAAGCTTTAGTATTTCTCCAACGTCAATACACTTAGCTGGTGTACATTTTCTTAAGAAAAATGATTTGATGTATCTCTGAGTTATATATAACTTTGTGAAAAAAACCCTTCAAGTCCTATTGTATACTACTTTAACGATATAATAAGCAGAGCGGTTTCGTTACTCAAGTGGCCATTATCATTGCTAAAATTGACCATGTGCAATGTAAAAATGGATAGACGTATATGTGAAGAACACTTGTTACGAGGTTAAAATACATAAAACATTACAAACAACATGTTAAAAATGAATTTACAATGATTATACCTAACATTCATACAATTAATTGCAATTATAACGGATCAAAATTTTTTTGCTTTCAGTAACGAATCTTTTACTAAAAAATCTGGGGTAGCATAGGATCATCTTAAAGAGATCTTTTCTAGGCGAATCAATCCTGCATAAAATTGAAACCATGGTCATACGCAATCAAACTTTTTTACCTTTTATAATTTTAAGGTATCGTTAGGTAAATGTTACTTCATTTAACTTCAATATCACGCAACTCTTTCATGTAAGATCATTTGGGTTCACTGTTGCCAAGTGCACACCAAAAAACTGTATCATGGTGGATTGAACAGACAAATGTGGGGTATAAATACCTACAAATTAAATCGTATGTAAAGTGACACGACAAAAACGGGTGTTTATGCGAAATGAACGAAACAATAATCAAATGTGGTATTGGAGGTATTAAAGTAACTACTTATAATAATAAACTGAATAGTTTAAGACGCAGTGTTTGTGAAATATGTCGAAATTGTCACATTGAATAGCTTGCAAAAAAACTGGCTTTTGTTTGTACTTTGTTTCACACTATTTATCATGTTCAAGAAACCTTTCTTAATCGTCGACTTATTCGATAAATAGTGTGAAACAAAGCACAAACAAAAACCAGCTTGTTTGCAAGTTAGTCAATATAGTGACTACTAATAATTATTACAAATTTAGTCTTCCATCTTCGTTTTATGGCATTCATTGTTAGTCGAGCAACTGCWAATATGAATGGGTATCTATAAGCTGGTATAAAACGACTTAACACGCGAGGACTATAGCGTAGTACCGAACGAGCGCTAAACCATCCTGAAAACATACTATTATTTATACTACATATGCTTAGGTATTAGACGCAGGGTTGGAATCTATTACGAAATTCCAAGAAGGTAAAGCCATTGTATGAAATAGGATTTTTCAATGATGATAAGAAACGGGCGCAGACTAGGAGAATACGGTAAGCGAAAGTGACAATGTTTTTAGTTTAAACTGTAGCCAACAGACGAACGCCCCACACTGCAATTTGTTCTTCTGGGCAACCACCTCTCGCTGGTCAAGTGCTCAAGTCGTTTTGTACTAGGTATACCTATATACTGCAGAACACATAACACAATGTTATTTTCGTTCAGCTTCCCACGAAATCGATAAAAGCGTTTGTGTTTGCTGCCACACGAGTTCTCAGTATCATTACAGTCCACAACACAACAATGTCTTTGAGATTTAGGCATTTTTTAACGTATTAGACACTTCCCTCACAATATTAAAGCAAAAGTAAACCAACGAAATTCGTGGTTGTCATGCTGCGTATACCCGGATCTTGCGTTATTTCACCACCGGCGGCGCTACTAGTCAACATGCACGCTCCCCATACTTATTTCTCCAAATGAAATAAGGTTATATTGTATTTGTAAACTTCCGATCACCAAATAATTGCTCGTTTACACGTTTACTTATTACTTGACTGCAAATAATCCTCTGTTTAACATGGAACGACAGATGCTCGAAAAAATTTTTATCAGGACCGTCTTGAAAAAATTTTATTGTATGGTGCATGAGTTACAATGTTTAGCAAAATATATTGTGTAAACAAACAAACCCCATATTCTAATACAGGCATCCCTGTCTATTAGAAGTATTTACCTATTCGTCGTGGTACTGCACTATATCAGTCATATTTTTTCAGGACACGCTTCTTGAAGAAATATTACATGTACTGAGACCTACAGAAAAAGTTGACACACACACAACGTAAAGCATTTGAAATATTTAGAAATAGTGGCACTTAAAACCTTAAGACTATTTCGGACTGAACTCCTTTAAGGCAGTATCCAGATGATACCTACCTGACATGTCGTTAAAAAATATCATCTTTGGGAACCTAAGTGTCCAAATGCATAATATTATGTTATTATCCTTTAAAAATGAATTTAAATCGAACATAAAAATGAATAGATCATACTCAAAATATAAATCTACGTTGCTTGCAATTTAATTGTTCATTTAGATAGGCATAAAACGAATCTTCGAAAACATGGATACATCCTAAATTATTGAATTTAATTATCCCCCGAAGTACGAAACCTTTCAGGCAAGTTCACTATTATCCAGCCAATACTATAGTCGTAACAAACGTTTTCAGTATGCACAGAAATTCTGCCAACAAAAATTCGAACGCCTTTATGCCATTTGAAAATTAGTATAGTTCTGTTACTTGACCTGTGAAAGGTGCTTTACAAAAACAATGTTTACTAAAAGTAATAGAATCTTTAATTTTATAAACCTAAACCACAATTGCACTATATCTCAAATAATACAATACCTTTTTTAAGCTTTATCCGAACAAGACTTATAGACTATTGCGCGCCATTCTGAATACTTCCACATTTACGGCATTTTTGGGAAAAAAATTCATACTGGAAATACAATAAACAAACGATTCCTCGCTGTACAATTCACCTTCAGCAAGAATTTGACAGTTTGTTGGCATTGTGTTTTCATGTTATGTGATATACATATGTACCTTAATGCCTTCGTCTCTTCAATCCCCATTACGTGACATAATAACTGCCTGGACTCTACTCTTTCTGCTGTTATAAGTACCTGTCTTTTTTTTCCTTCTGATGTCTTCGTTTCTGACGTGTTGCAGCCTGGAAATATTACATCTCTTTAAGAAATCTATTCCTACTGTTGTTATCATATTTTCCCATTTCTGTGAAAGTTGCCATTATTCGCAGTCGTAATTTAAAATAGACTCTACAAAAGTTGTGTAGATTGTTTTGGACAAAAGTAACGTGTTTAATAATCGGATATCCTTTTTTCCTTGTTGTGTCCTGTTTTCAATATCTTTTTTTGATGTTCCGTCTGACGAAATAATTTGCTATACTCTTTTAGTTGGTGTAAATGCAGATCTGGGTATCCTTCTTGTTTGTTTCATACCTTCAAATACTCTGTTTTATGTTTATAGTTATGCCCCATGCGTCATATTCCTCTTATGTCTGTATATCTATATATCTCTATAATCTGCAATGGGTTCATCAGTCGCCATAAGTACTTGGTCATCAGTGAATAAGAGAGTTGCTAGTTCATCCATTGGGATTCTCATTCCCCCTGTTTTTCATTTCCAGTTAAAGATGCCTCTTTGGATGTAAATTTTAAAAATAAACTGCATTCTTTTTTAAGACCTTTTGTTGTAAGGAATCTTTCTAATAATTTCTTATATATGTTCCATATGGCGTGGACATAGTTTGACACCCAATTACAACGCATTACATATGACCCCAATGGTAGCTTTCAAATTGAGAATGTTCTAAAAAAGCGATATAAAAAGGGCAGGTGTGAATTTTTTGTGCAGTGGAAAAACTATCCCCCAAAGTTTAACAGTTGGATACCTTGTAGTTCGCTCTCGTCATTATGAACAATTACAACGATTTTTATTTAACCTTAGTGACGAACAGTTCAACTAAATATTTCCCTCGAAATACGACAACTCATTTTTGTAACCAACTACCAAAAACTATTCATTTAGATGGCGAGTGATGATTGGGACCCTCGGAAATTCAGTATCAGTGTTCTTTCTTGACTGACAACTGTTAACGCTGGTGAAAATCTCGTGTACTGTGTTTATCAGTACGATCTTAAGGATATTATAAGTGAAGTAGAAGCAGCAATTCAAGAATTTATAAACGATTCACGTCTTTCTCATTGGTTTGATGAAAAATTGCATATCAGCAAATACGAAATTCCAAAACAATTTCTAGATAACGTTAATAATGACTTAATAAATATCGATACAAACGGAATTATCAGATACAAAACTAGAATAGAAGCTGGCAATTATGATTCGATAGAATCTGTTTTGGATGCGCTGAATTCAATAAAAGAGTTGTCGCAAGAAAACGTTCACTTTCGACTAAATGATGGCTCAAAGAGAGTAAACGTTGCTTGTGGAAGTAAATACTTGGCCTCTTTGATTTTATCACCTAAACTAAGCTTACAGTTAGGCTTTGAACCAGATGTAAATGTACTGAACAAAACATCTACTCATCCAGCGAACATAATGTTTTTTTTGCAATCGACATTAATGTCTTCGTCTAAAATACACACTGAACATACTTGTTCAGCTACGCATAAATTTGGAATGTGCTGATACAAACTATTTTGAATTTTTGTATCCTGTGTAGTTTCCAAATCATAAAGGACGAACAGGAATGTTTTTGACAAATCAAGTGTCTTTTTGTCTGATAGTCGATTTGAACGTATGTAGCAAAGATGTCTCGATGGTTTATTTGTACCACACGTAGGGCAGTATATATAATTGCATATGTGTTTATGTTTTTTGTTTAAACATATATTTTGCAGACATTGCGAACATTTCTTTAATTTGGAACATAATTTAGTGTTTTAAATGTCGCTTTATGCAATTTCCTCCGCGAAATACTCTTAAACAGTCTTTACATTTAATTGTGTCATTTGTTACGTTACACGGTGGATTAGAGTGACAACACGGACAAGCATAAGGACATTTTCGATGACGATCGTAACGTGAGTAACGAATTTTGCATAGCTCACAAAAGTAGACACTAGAAAAAGCTCCCGTCAAGCTTAGAATTACGTTGTAGTGGATATTGTCCATCAACAAATTCAGAACGGGTCTATCTTGAGATCTCAAGCCTTCGAAATATACAGAATAATCTAACCGACTATTATACACTACTATTGTATAATGAGATAGATAATTCTGAAATTGATCTATGTGCGTGTAGTTACCACCCTGAGATAAATCGACGCCTGCATCATTACATAATTCGTGGGCTTCTCTATTTAAAAAATCATTACCAATAGAACCAGTGAATTCTTTTAACATCACACGATTACACTTATTGTCAACATATTTCTTAGCAACAACCAAGGCTTTAGCTAAGCAGTTATTATTACCATCATTCGGAATGACAAATATACTGTTCTTACTCAAACTAAATTCTGAGAAACTGACACACTTTCCATCGACTGCTGAAAATCCAGCTCCACTCGGAGTCCTCGCGCAATGCATTCGTAAAGTCATCTTGTTGTTAAAAAAAACGTCTGGTTGCTCTGGAAAATGCGCTCCAGTACATCCATAATAACTTCAACAGTCAGCTCAGACAACTTTCGGAAACTCAAGTAAATCGGCTTATCACGGAATTCTTCATTTTCGATCACTAATCCCACAAAGTCGGTAGGCTGAAATTTACGACAGGCGTAATTTAGCAGCTCTGCGAAAGCGTTCTAAAATTGGAAAAAAATAATATTTTTTTATAAGAAAGTATCTAAATTGTGTAGCATCTGAAAATAACTTGCTATTTTAGCAAATATACTTGAATTAGAATTTGTCTGTATCGAAGACTGATTTGAAAGCTCTGGAACATTTGAACCGTTACTAACCCCAGCACCCTGCTGATTTACGTAATCTAAAAGTATATGCATAAATATACCAATAAAAGGATATAAACTTGAAACATACCTGATATATGTGATTGCTTTGAAGTCGAGGGAACTGAATTTCGGTAGTCAATCTCATCGTTGGCAGTTTGAAGACCATTTTTAGCTATTATGTGTATTACAATTAATTAACAATGTTTTAATATGCACTCAACTTCGACTTACCCAATGAAAGTAGTTATAAATTTTTCTGTATCAAAGTTCTCCATGTACCAGTATTCTTCATTTACAATGTCTTCTTCTTCTTCTTCTTCTTCTTCTTCTTCTTCTTCTTCTTCCTTTTCCTCCTCCTCTGAATCATGCAGAATTTCAATAACCTGATCTCTTCGATCGCTTTCCTGAATAGTTTGTTCTAAAATATAAATACAAAAGTAAAGACTATTGTCTATATTACGAACGAACCCATTGTTCACAAATACACACCGCACGACTATGAAGTTACCAATAAGATACTTGGAGACATTTTTCAAACCTTTTATAGTTACAAAATTATTATTTACCTCCAACTGACTTTTAACGGAATATGAACCGCACATTACACACAATGTCATTACTCCTAAGGTTCACATTGCTTTAATTTGAAAATATAATATTTCTATTTGCATGAAAGTGTAGACTTATTCACTAATAGAATTGATCATACATAAGAATACGACAAATACTCGTATTTTTGCAGAAAGCTGACATGCATTCTTTACATGCCAGTGATGTGTGATTCCAATGTTTACGTCAAATGCACTATTTAAAAACTAATTATTTGCGGAAACACTAATGCCCTGGGGGCTTAGGAGAAAGTTACAGCGGGTAATTAAGAATGACCTTCAAACTCACTAATTATTAGAATATACTACTCATGTGGGCACGTATATAAAAAGAGCTTGCGTTTCTGAACTATCCTTATAAACGTTCGAAGTGTAAAAAACTGAGACACATAGTAAACCAATGGTTCATTAATTTTGTTTCAATATCCGAATAATAACAAGTGTTTTATCTTAACTTATGAAGTCATGGAAATTACTCTAATACTGCTTGCACTTCTCCCAATACTAATTTTCTCAATATGGTACAAGTGGAATAATAGCAGAGTATTAAGGATGATTAAGGATATACCAGGACCATTTATAATACCGTTTTTCGGGAGTGTCTTTTTTATTAAATTCACAAGTAACACAAGTAAGTAAAAAAGAATTGTACATTTATTGACAGTTGATTTATAGGTATTATTTAAATATAATGGGTTTCGGTCTTCTAAACAGGAATAAAAATCATTTTATCTCATGCCAAGCCTTCGGAGATTTTATTTTCTTTTACGACCTATAATGTTTTATTAACAACTACAAATAAAGTACAACAAGCCATATGAAAAATACTTAGAGTAGAAATTGAATTATCTTAAGTGAAACAGCAGTTAAATGAATAGGACTAATAAATTGTAGGTGATTTTGAATAGTATCAACTATTAATAATTATAAACAATCTAACAAATATTAAGATTTCTTTCAAAATTAAAAAAAACTGAATAGTCATAATATAAAATATAGATATGGCGAAAAATTTGGGGAGTGCAAGTAGAAAGCTATGTTCACGAAAATGGTTTAAAGGAGATAGGTATAAATTTTATAGAGATGATTAATATCGCTTCTTTTATTAATACTATGAATTTGTCTATTCATATGAGCCATTTCTAAAAAAAAACGTTTCTTCAAATTTATTTCTTTATCCAAAACTGTTAAATCATTAACGTTAAATTTATGGTTAAACTCAAACAATGATTTAATATTACAGAAGCTGTTTTATTATTTTTAATACCTCTTTTGTGTTCTTTAACTTTGTCAGTTAAGTGGCTTGAAGTTTAGCCAATATACCTAAAACTCCCCAGGCTCTTATTTCCTTTATTTTTTTTAGGTACAACCTTAAGTTATATGTCAAACTATAGGTCTTTTTAAACTCTTTAAAGATAACTTACTGGGTGCCAAAAAAATTGCWGACTATCATATTTTGTATTTAAATTTAGTTTTTGCAAATATTTTTTTTACCCCGTATAATAAATATGGCTCCATAGTTGAATGCRGACCTTTGTCTTCTTCAATTTMTGTCATTACTATGTATGCGTAATTTTTCCTCTTTCTTAGTGAAAAARTAGTTGCCGCCTTGTTCTGTAAATAGGGTTGTTCAGAATTTTTAAGTGTTAGTTTAGTAGCTTATTACTGTACAAATTGTGTCTACATACCCAACGCTGCAACAAAACAGATTTTGAGTAACTTTAAAATAAATCAAGTACAAAGCTCGTTCTAAAGATAAAGAGGCTAGTCCCATCGCAGGGTTTCGTTTTCTAGCCTCTCTCTCTCTCTCTTTAGAACGAATTTTGTACTTGATTTATTTAAGTTACTCAAAATTTTGGGGTTTTATGTACAGCGATGGGTATGTAGGTATAATTTGTACCATAATAAGCTGTTACACTAACACTTAAAAACTGTTAACAGCCCAATAACAGAACATGGAAGTGACTAGTTTTTCTTGTTTTTCTCTAAGAAGGAGTAAAAATTACGCATACATGGTAATGACACAAATTGAAGAAGACAAAAGACGGCATCCAACTATAAAGCAATATTTATTATACGGGGTAAGGTTAAGAATATCTACAAAAATAAACTTAATTTGCAAGATATCATACTGTGAAAAAAAATTTGGCACGCACTATGCTATTTTAAAAGAGTTGTATCTAAAAAATAAAGAAAATACGAGTCTGGGGAGTTTTATTTAGATGTCGGATCCTGTATACTGATTCACAGTTACTACAATTTAATAAATACAATACATTCGCTAAATTTTCAATAGGAGTTCTACATTTATGTTTTGAAAAATAATTTTGAATTTTTACAAGTGGGTTATAACAAACATTAATATTTTTATTCATTAATCAAATAAATTAATTAGCTTGGCATGAGATAAAAGGAGTTTTATTTAGTAATAAAACCCCTCTTCTAAATAGGTTTAAAAGACAGAAACTCAGTATATTTAAATAATAACAAGTAAGTAATATTGATGTGACAACATTAAAAACTCATTCCTAGTGCATCATCAGACAGTAAACAGCTCATTCTTGCAGTTACTTATAATTCTTTTCGTTTCACAGATTTCGTATCAAGGTTAGACAAGCTAAACCGAAAGTATGGACCGCACGTAAAATTATTTATTGGAAATATTCCTATAGTCTTGATTAGTGATTCTACAGACAATAAAACTTTCCTCAACCATCCCAAAGCTACGTACAAACCAGACATTATCTACCATGATTTTAAGCTTGCACTTGGTAATGGTTTAGTAACAGGAAATGGTAATCAAAATAAATTGCAAGTATCATTTGCTCATGTCTCAAAGTTGACTATTGCAGGAAAAATATGGCAAAACCACCGCAAAATTCTGTCCAAGACGTTCAATACTGTGCGGGTTAACAGTAACGTCGACGTTTTTCAAAAAGTAGCGGAAGAACTCGTCATTTCGTTGTCGGCATCTACAACTACAAAAGATATCGATCTTGAGTCAGCAATCTATAGAAGTGTGCTGATCAGCAACATAAGTAGGCCAAAGTTTTATTTACATTAATAGCAGATTTTACTTTAAATTATGTATTACAAAATTTACTTTTTTAATCTCCGCCTTTGGCTTAAGATTAAGCGTATTGTTTGCAGAGTTTTTCATTGGTTTTACTTTAGACGATCCGGAAAGATGGTCAGATATTGCAGAACTTATTCAGCGGTATTTATGAGTAATCACCATTAATGCACGTTTTACTATAAAAACATTTTCTTTGTTGATCTCTGTTTTAGCATGGGTGAGCTCATAGGACTTAAAATGCTTAATCCACTTTTAAAGGTCGACTTGTTCTTTAACTTAACACCGTTTGGAAAGCAATTTAGAACGTTGCTTCTAGAGAGTCATAAATTTGCAGAAGAGGTAGGTATTTTATGAATAAAATATTCATACCTTAGATCATTCAAAACGATAAAGTTTTTTCATATTAATATATGATACCCAATTTCTAAAAGAGAGCAAAAATTTGAGGAATCTAATCATTGTTAGGTAACCAAAGGTGATCTACTTTCAAAATTATATACTAATTATCCGAAGTTCCTTCCAGTATTTCGTGATTATTGACATCGTTAAAATCTTAAACTTTATTTGGCTGTAACTTGCCCGATCCAATGACGAAATTTAGAATATTAGGAAATATCTATTTGACCATACATTATTAGTGTTGCTCTCAGGATTGAGTAATTGAAAAATAATGTTGACATCTGTCGCGTTCTTTATTTCTTATTCTATCTTGACTTTTTCGGCAGTAAAGCTAAATAAGCTGCGCCTGCTGCTATTGCTAGTTTTGCTGGATGAGCACAGGGTGTAGACTATTCAATATCAAAGCTCCTTATTTAAATCTTAAATTATATACGGAAAAATTGTACGTATACCTCGTCATAGGAGAAACCAAATTCCCAGATTTTGTGTTGCTTGTTGTTGCTTATCTAGCGTATCGATAAGTAACATTCAGTCGTTCGGAGATGATGGATTTTTTCTATATGGGATACAGTTAGGTTTCAGGCATAATCTGTTTAACTTTTAAATTTCCATAGTCAGTATCTTTTCTGCTTATGATGCTTCACTCTTCGTTTCAGGCCATTGAAAAGGGCAGATTAGAATTAAGCAACGCGAATTGTCGTGGGGACAATAACAGTAAGTAATAATAATAAGTAAGTATTATAGTAAAGGGCTTAGCCGGATAAGGTGGGTCAAAAGTGCCTTAGAAGGCAACGGGATGAAAAAAATACGAGCATATTTAGCATGAAAATTGATTACTATCTGCAAAGTTTCAGCTCAAAAGTCGTGAACATAACCTCAAAAAAATTATTTTGTGAATATCGGTTTTTTAATCATAACTCGGCCAATTTTTGATCTAACTGTTTCATTTTTTCTTTAAAGTGTAGTTTTTCTGAAGCGTTATGAGATTGCGTTAAGAAAAAAAGTGAAGATTCAGATTCAGATTTTTACGTTTTCGGCAACTTTGTCAAAAAAAAAATCATAACCGTTTATTTGCCGATTTTAGCTGTTTTTTTGCTATTTTTAATTAACCGTTGCAGTTTGGAGAAAAACTGGTGGTATTTCTGAATTCTACGGAGAAAAATACCATAAAAACATGTTGCGCACTTGCATTTTTTTTAATTAGCCACGGTACAATTATTTAAAAATTATGAAAATAGCAGTTTTAGCTGTTTTTTCAATATATATACGTATATATTTTATACCTTGCGATTATTTTTAATTTCAATAAATATACAGGGTCCGCTACCTAAAACTCCCCAGGCTCGTATTTTCTTTATTTTTTAGGTACAAACTTAAGTTATATATCAAATTGTAGGTCTTTTTAAACTCTTTAAAATGAAATATTGGGTGTCCAAAAATTTTTTTTGTTAATTATCATATTTTGCAAATAAAGTTAATTTTTGTAAATATTTTTTAACCGTACCCTGTATAATAAATATTGCTTTATAGTTGGATGCAGCCTTTTATTTTCTTCAATTTGTGTCTTTACCATGTATGCGTAATTTTTACTCCTTCTTAGTGAAAACAAGAAAAAACCATCCGCCGCCATTTTTGTTAATAGGGTTATTCAGAATTTTTTAAGTGTTATTTAGTAGCTTATTACGGTACAAATTATGCCTACATACCCATCGCCAGTGATGGGCGTTTACGCGTAAATTATAATTTTCTATATTACTCGCGTAGAAAATGTAGATAAAGCATTTTGGCGTAGATTTTGAGTAGAAAATATGAGACAAGTATATTATAGCTACTGTATATTAAGTGTATTGTGCAAATTATTTTGTTCCAATTTCCCTGTTTTATGGGTCAACGCTTGTGCCTTCTGGCCCTAACAACCGTATTCCGAAAGAAGAAGTTATTGTTGTTTAACGTGTGTCTAGTTCTTTTAATTACAACGAAGTAGTATTTTGTTTAGTCATTTGAGGCATTTGGAGCTGTAAAAGTACTAAATATTAATAGTTTGCTGTTTATCTACATAATGTTATTTTATACAGTAGACTTTTAAAGTAGAATATTAACATAGTTTACGCGTAGATAATGGCGTAATCTACATAGACTATTCTACGCGCCCATTACTGCCCATCGCTGCACACAAAACCCCAAAATTTGGAGTAACTTTTTAATAAATAAAGTACAAAGTTCGTTCTACAGAGAGAGAGGCTAGAAAACGAAACCCTGCGATAAGTTTGGTTTTCTACATCACGCGCTAGCCTCATCGCAGGGTTTCGTTTCCTAGCCTCTCTCTCTGTAGAACGAACTTTGTACTTTATTTATTTAAAAGTTACTCCAAATTTTGGGGTTTTGTTTGCAGCAATGGGTATGTAGGCATAATTTGTACCGTAACGAGCTACTAAAAATAACACTTAAAAAATTCGGAACAACCATATTAACAAAAATGGCGGCGAATAGTTTGTCTTGTTTTTCATTAAGAAGGAGTAAAAATTACGCATACATGGTAAAGACACAAATTGAAGAAAATAAAAGGCGGTATCCAACTATAAAGCAATATTTATTATACGGGGTAAGGTTAAAAAATATTTACAAAAATTAAATTTGTCTGCAAAATATGATAATTAACAAAAAAAATTTTTGGACACACAATATTCTATTTTTAAAGAGTTTAAAAAGACCTACAATTTCATATATAATTTAAGGTTGTACCTAAAAAAATAGCGAAAATACAAGCCTGTGGAGTTTTAAGTGGCGGACCCTYMATATAAATACTATTTCGATCTATTTGCATMTTAGCAAATTTTTATAAGGAACTAGAAAATAATGAAAGAAATGAGATTTTAAATTTTGTTCATAAGAAACTGAAAAATATCAAAGAAGTAGCGTCACTACAACAGTGTTAAAGCAGCTTTTGTTGCTTAGGGATATTTGAATATAAATTATTCATATTTTTCAATCTACATTTTCAGTTTTTTTTTCAGTATTAAAATAACTTTCTTCTTACTAAGTTTTTTTAAGCACTAAATTACATCTTTTAGAAATAAAAACTGATCTCCGTCGCTGTCCTCATTAATTACAGGGAAAATATAGTCTTGCAATAATATTTGGCCTAGTTTTTCGGTTGATCACTTTAGTTTGATATCTCGTAAAAGATAGCTAAATTGTAAATGATTGCTACTGGCACACTTACAGCTGTCGACTTTTGAATTATTTGATATATTTTTAATATGAAAAAATGCCAGGGAGTGTGTATTTTCAACATATTATTCAGTAGTGATTTGTGGGATAATTAATTTTAAGGTTGCAGAAAGCTCACTTTTCGGAGCTGTAGGGTGACATGAATCTGCAACCTTCAGCTAGCATCGCCGTCCATACTTTAGCTTGGCAGTAGTTACAAAAAGGCGGCACAGAGAATTCAGAAACCAACGCCACCCGCGTTGCATTATAGCAGTTGCATTTATAGAAACCCTGTATATAGAAAACATACTATCATGTGCCAAGTTTCGTTTACATCTCGTAAACAACTTTCTATTCAAGCTAGAATATACATCCCTGAAGGTAATCGTTGTATAAGAATTGTGTCGTGTTAAAGTTTAATCACATTACACGATTTAGTACGAGGAAGGAATTCTGAATTCCGAAATGTTACCCATGCTTTAGTCGTCTTTCTCTTCAAATTAGGAAGTGGCAATTCGAACAACCTTATTTCATCTCGCTTTGGACTTCAACGACCACAGCAAGCTGTGGAATTTTGTTCTTCCATTTTAACCACACAATAACTAATGTGAAAAAAGTTCGTCACATTTGTGATGATAAACTTATTTTAATCGAAGACGGAACTTACCTTATACATGAAAAGAGCACAAATAATGAATTTCGAAGAAAATCATATTTTGGCCAAAAATATGCTCATTTAGTGAAGCCTTTTCCGCTTAGTGTGACAGATAAATATTTCGTTGATGTGGTTGGACCCCTCTTAGCAAATAAAAATGACGCTGGAGTCATTAAAGATGAGCTGGAAAATAATATGGGTCTCAAGAATTTATTACAAAAGAAGGATACCTTTACTCTGGACCGAGGATTCCAAGATGTTGTACAGGATTTGGAAGCAAATGATTTTAAAGTCCTAATGCTATCATTGAAAGGCCCAAGAAAGCAACTTACTGCACTTAAAGCGCACTAATCCCAGTTAGTTACAATGCTTCAATGGATCGAAGAAGCAGTACTACGCCAATCAATTTGATAATAAAATGTGTCCTAATGCAGAAAGTTACTGCAAAATAGCTTGTTTTTTAAACAATTCATTTGGAAAAAAATTTATTTAAACATTTCAATAACTAGCGAAATCCTGTCGCAAGTAGAAAATCGCAAAAAAAAATACGTTGGCTGAACGAAAATCTCGAGATTAAGATTTTCCAGAAATCAGTGGAAGAGATTTAAAAATATTTTTTACAGGAACATATCAATTGCATCAAGCAGAAATGTTAGATGAAAATAAGGAAGTAAATATAGAATATTTAAAAGAACGGTGATAAAGAAATACAGCCGGTAGTAGCAATCATTTACGATTCGTCTGTTGCAATATGTCAAACTAAAGTGATCAACCGAAAAAACTATGATCAGATCATCCCTATAATTAATGAGGACAGCGACGGTTAGTTTTTATTTCTAACATGTAATTTACTACTTAAAAAACTTAGTAAGAATAAAGTTATCTTGAATACTGAAATAAACTGAAAATGTAAAGATTGAAAAATATGAATAATTTATATTCAAATATCCCTAAGCAACAAAAGCTGCCGTTCTACCGACGCTACTTCTAAAAAAACTTTGTTTTTCAGTTTGTTACAAATAAAATTTAAAATCTTATTTCTTTCATCATTTTCTAATTTCTTATAAAAAATGTATTAAAAATGCAAATAGATCAAAATAGTGTATATTTAATGAAATTAAAAATAATCGCAAGCTATAAAATATATACGTATATATATTATGATCACAAGCACTGAAAAACCCGCCAAAACTGTTATTTTCATTAACCTTAAATTATTGTACCTTAGCTAATTAAAAATATTTTACAAGTGCAAAACATGTTTTTGAAGTATTTTTCTCGGTAGAATTCAGAAATACTATCAGTTTTTCTCCAAACTGCAACGCTTGATTAAAAATAGCAAAAGAACAGCTAAAACCGGCAAAAATAACGGTTATAATTTTTTTTGACAATGTTGCCAGTAACGTGAAAATCTGAAAAAATTCAAAGTAGTTAATTTTGTTAACATACATCACACATATTTTTTCAGCCTTGCTTTTGTCATACTTGTCAAAAAGGTTAAATTTAAAATTTTTAAACGCTTCTAGAAATTTGACTTTTTACTCTTCACTTTTTTTTAATGCCATCTCATAGCGCTCGAAAAAACTACAATCTAAACAAAAAATGAAATATTTAGGTCAAAAATGGAACGAGTTATGATTAAAAAACTGATATTCACAAAATAATTTTTTGAGCTTATGTTTTCGT
Source organism: Rhyzopertha dominica (assembly GCA_025024175.1). Classification (NCBI taxonomy): domain Eukaryota; kingdom Metazoa; phylum Arthropoda; class Insecta; order Coleoptera; family Bostrichidae; genus Rhyzopertha; species Rhyzopertha dominica. The sequence goes on from QCXZ01000042.1 coordinate 1,269,461, forward strand.
TTTTTGAGCTGAAACTTTGCAAATAGTAATCGTTTTTTATGCTAAATATGCCCGTATTTTTTTGATCCCGATGCTTTCTAAGGCACGTTTGACCCCCCTTATCCGACTAAGCCCTTTATGTCCAGCCTTATCAAGATTTTGTGCACTTTTTCTTTTCGTTTTAAATGAAATTAACATCATACAAAATTATGTTTCTTAATTAATATATTAATATTGAGTTGTTACTATCATGACATGATATACCGATTTTGCCCTAGCATAAATGTAAAAKTGTAAAAAGTACTGGGAATAGCGTTTAGCTTGATGATTCAGCGCTAGCTAAATAGATCCAAAAACTAACTTTTCAGCAGAATTGCCCGCCGTGATGAAACTAACCTAACGGACCTTGTTTTAGCTATAGTGAACATCCTTCTGAATGCCAATTGCAATGAACAAGATTTACAAGATCAAATATTTACATTTACTGCAGCGGTAAGAACATAACTAAATAGCTGTGTGTAGTTTAAAACGCAACTAAATAGATTTTATCCTTTTATAGAGTACGGATACTTCGACTGTGGTGATCTCTATTTCACTTATACTGCTAGCGTTGCACCCCACTACTCAGGTAAATCAAAGAAAAACATACTCTAGGTAAAATATTTTACTGTGTCCAAACGGTTGTCCACTACATCCCAAAGTGGATAAGTACCCACTGATGCATATTTTTTTTACAAATTAGCCAACACATTTAAATTGCATTTTAATATGGGTTGTTTTAAATTTAAATTATAAGTGTTTTTCCAACATCAAAACAGTTAGCTGTTATATTTTCTTCTAGTACAAACGCTAGTAAGTCTTTAATATATTGGCTTGATTGTATATACATGCATATGAAAAATAAGAATGTTTTGCTCGTTTTCTTTGCACTTTAATTTACCTAACAGATGTTCAGCAAAATGATTACAAAACATTCCTGTAGACGACTGGGATACTATTAAACTTTTTTTGGTATTTAGAGGTTACTGGTCAACTTTTTCTTTAACAAAACGTAAGCGCACATGCATTTTATTTTTATTTCATTTTTTATTTTATATATATTTCAATACCGGCATCCCTCTCTAGTAAAAGTGTTTATTTATTATCATTTATTTATCAGCGATGTTATGACATTACTTGTTTCAGGATAAGCTTCTTGAAGAAATATTGCATGTGCTAGGACCTAAAGGAACGATAGACGTGGAGAACATAAAGCACCTGATTTATTTGGAAATGATAATACTTGAAACACTAAGATTATTTCCGGTTGTGCCCATTTATGCGAGACAAAGTCCATGCGATATACAACTAAGTAAGAGTTAAAATATCTACTTAATATGTACAATAAGCAAATCCTCGGCTACCTAGATAACCGATATAAGAGAGCTGATGCCCTCAGTGCCATCTAAGCGAGCTAGGCGTTCTATAACTGTGATAGACATTGACTTTGTGCAGGTTCCGGTTGATGGGACTGGAGGAGCTACCCCATCAGCAAGATGAAAAAAATCATCCGCCCTGGTCAATGAACTCTGACCCTACGACTAGTTTCGCTCTATTAGAACTCATCAGGCAGGGGTACAGAGTAAATTCATCAAGGCAGACCGTCACATTTGACTGAGGCTAAGCGGAAGTCTTACCCTTGCCTGATTAACCCTAATAGGGCGAAACTGGTCTTAGGGTCAGAATGGATTAACCAGGGCAGATGATTTATTTCACTTTGATAACCTAAGTCCTTTAAACATCATTTCCAAGGATGAATTTAAGTCGAACATAAAAAGTACATCATAATTTTCCAGGTAACTTCAGCATACCCGCAAATACTACGGTCGTAGCGAATGTTTTTAGCATGCATAGAAATGAAAAGTACTGGCCCGATCCGCTAACCTTTAAACCAGAACGATTTTCACCAGAGAATTCTGCTAATAGAAATTCTAACGCCTTTATGCCATTCGGAGCAGGATCACGAATATGTCCAGGTGAAGATCAATCAATTTTACTGTTATCAGTTTTTTAAGTCAGTCTGATCTAGGTACTAAATATGCTACGCTACAAATGATGACCACGCTCGCAAATATAATTCGAAGATACAAGGTCTCGACTGATTTCAAATCGGTGGAAGATATTAAAATCTCATACGGTTTAACCATGGGGTTAGCAGATGGAACTAAGTGTACATTGGAAGAACGTAAATTAGTATAGTTGCCTCTTGCTTGTGAGACATTTTACGAAAATAAAAGCTTATTAAAAAGTAAAATCTTTAATACAATAAAGCTAGACAAAGGTGTTAGGGATTAGATCCGCGTTTTGGTACAAACTAACATTCACTTAACCCACTAAAACAATACATAGTATACTACATACAAAAACCATGATGAAAGTAGCTCCAATAGGGGATATATTTCATATTTAGTACAACATAAAATTAGCGATAATAATAATAATTTTATTGTAGTTTGTGAAAAAGGTTGACTACATTACATTTAACATAAGTTAAATATTGCTTTAAACAACTATTACAACTAAAAATAAGTACCCGTTTACTACATGCTCACTTTTTACATATTCTTACAGAGCATAAATTATTTTTCTTTACTTATAACTAAAAAACCTTAGTAGGCTGGCTGTTTATGAGGCTTACGTAAGTTACTTCGTAACAAAAGACATAATAAATGAATAAGAAAATTGATATGCATCTTAAGGGATTGATTTTGAGAAGGCTTTGGCTCATTTAACTGAAATCAGTTACTCAAGAAATGTTTTTTATGTAGTATTTGGAAGCCTTGTCAGCATTTCTCAACATTAGAATAACTGAAACTAGTTACATGAGAATACGTTTTGGTTTTGCATTCTAGACATTTTTTTAAACATAACAAGCAAATGCGGATATATGTAATGGCCCTATTGATAACCAATACGTATTACTTATTATCAACAGGTGTCTTATTTCCTTAGGTTAACCTTCATGTGTGGTTTTTGGGCATAGTAAGCTATTATTTGCAGCATTGTAACTATATAACGAATTTGTCTTTCAGAATATAGTCTAACACCAACCAACTTAATGCAAACACATAAAATTAGATCTCCGTCATTTTCGTAATCGTAAATTGTCATTCCGGTCGTATTGTAAATGTTTAAATCTTATAAATAAGTAATAAGTGTTCACTCGTGCGTGTGATTGAAAATAAAATTTAAAAAAACTTTTCAATTTTACGCACGTCGTAAAATATGCCGCAGTCAGTAGGATACACGAAGAGCTTTACAAAATAAGCTCGTGTATTCCAATACATTGTCGTGTACGCGATCTTCGTGAAGAACATACCTTTCCTGGACTTTGAAGACCTCCGTTGAAACCTTTAGAAACAGCGGCCCATTTCCTGTTCGATGAAATCAACGACATTGCTAATTTCACTGTGAGTACACAATCTTTTTATATTGCTTGACATATTTGTAATCACAAGTAGATGCGATTATTTCATTATTAAAAGTACAGGCAACAAGCAAAGCTAAAAGGTTCATTTCTTCACGAAACTTGCAAGAATTTGACGAAATACGTGAATTATTAATTAATCACTACGGCGATTGTCGAGATACTGAAAGATTGTTAATAGATTTAACGTCAACTTTTCAAAAACCAAACGAAACTCCACGTGCATTTGTTCATAGAATCGAGGATTTGCTTACAAAAATACGAAGTGTAGTGTAGCTCTTGATAGTAGTTTGACCGCGATAGAAAAACACTTAATAAATTGAAAATATTTTTGTCGGGACTGAATGATCAATTTGGTTCAATTATCAAGACTCTATACGAAACGGAACAATATTTAATTGAAGAAAACAATATTGCGTACTTAAAAGATTTGAGAATTTTGAAAGGACAGCAAAATTCGAATTTCAAAACTGGTTTTTAGCGCCGGGGGGGGGGGTTACCTTACAAAGAAATAAAATTGCGACCAGTGGTAGCTCGTAACAATTTTGACTGGGGGGGGAACAGCCAGCGAACTTTTTTTTTGTTTTTTTTTTCGTGGAGGAGGGGAAACCTTGCATAGGCACCCTGCTGCCGGCCAGCAGGGTAGTGTCGGATTCTTACCGGCTAAAACCCCACCCCCTTCGTGGTTCTACAAAATAAAGATTAAATATTCAAATTTACGATCTGTATGTGAAGTCCATGCGCCTATTCTTTTGAGCCGCGAAATGGTCAATTACGAGTTCATTAAAATTTGGATTTGACTGTATTAGTTCCAATAGAGCACATTGCCAATGCATTAAGTCAGTCCTGACCCATAGTATTGCGCGAAAACGTTTAATTCTCTTTAATTTTGAAAAACACCGCTCGCTCTCGACCGTCATTGGAATGGTACAAATAATTTTTAAAAGTTTAATAGTTTCCGGAAACACGCTGCCTAAATTATTTTGCATCAAAAACTGATAAACATGAACGGCTCCATTTGCATTTCGAAAATCTTCTCGGTGATAAATTGTCATTAACTCGTGTTTAAGTGTAATCGCGTTTAAATCATATTTGTCGGGAAATGTTTTGCTGTATTCTTGGAAACAATGAGATTCAAGAAGGACGCCTCTAAAAAATCACTCAAAAGCATCTATTACATACATTCGTAATTATTACTTCGCAAACTTCTTTAGCCATCTGTTTGTTACACTGTCGCTTTGAAGGCACGGTTGCTTCAGGAATGTTAACGTCCAACTCGTCCCTAATTTTTTGAACCGAAGTCGAAAATGCGGAGATTGAATTCTTAACCTTAAGACTATCTAAATGGCGCTGCTGTAGCAATGAAATCTGCTGATTATATTTGTTCCCGAATAAATCAGTGACTTATCGCTAAGAGTTCGTTTTGTATCGTTTTGGATAGGCCTGAAAAAAACACTATTTTTAGAGTTTTCGATATGAGATTTCAACGTTGTGTCAATTTCCGTCATTAAATTAACCAAACCCTTAAAAATTCCCGGATTCTGACTCTTTCATCGTGACCGCGCAAAGCTAGCTCAAAGGCTCCACAAAATTTAATGCAATCAATTAAACGACCAAGTATGTAACGATTTTGTTTAACCGCGTCTTTATGTTTCAAAATTTCAAGCCTATAAGCACTGCTTAGTTGATTCTAGGGAGGAATTTAAATGTTTTTGACAAATTGAATGTTTTTAAATTTTTTCGCCCAAATGCTTCAAATCCGTAACTCCCGTCTTAACCCAGGCCGGATCGCAATCGTCACCTGTCATTAGTAAGAAAACAATACAAAACAACGAATTACTCTTGTAGCAGCCACATAACCAAATATCATTTGGGTACATACCAGAATTTCTTTTAACAGTTTTATCTTTTACGATGGCTTGGTTTTGTAAGTTAAGGACAGGACGAAGAGGATCTAGCTGCTTTACTTCAATTCTGTCCCGAAAAGCCAAATCTGCCTGTTTCATCGCCTTAATGGACGATACCTCATTTTTCGCCGCCTGCTCCATTTTGCGCATTTAGGAAAATGTTCAGAACTATAAGATCCCGCTATAATTTGTTATAACGAATTTCCGAAGCCATTATCCATTGAATCGCCCTGGGAAGTAATAGTTTTAATGAAATCAAGAATTGTACCATTTTATCAAAATTATCACGGATATAGAAGACTACAATATCCAGAAGTTAAGAAAGAACACATGGCTTCCTACGATTTCTCATCAGCTTTCAATAACTATAATTTGTCCAAAAAAGGACCCCGAAACATAAAATATCGGAAAAATCACCATTGCAATAAGCAACACAATGTAGTTCATTTATAGGTACAAGATTTTTTGCCAGTAAGGAAGAAAGCAACACTATTAAATACTGATTTAGCTATACCAGAAATTTCATATAATTGTTGCGAACGTCTACCCAAGAAGGAAGATTTGCCTCATCTAAAGCCAATCAGAATAAATCACTTAAATTTGGACAAACTAAACATTGTACAAGATAAACTAAATAACTACAATGAGGAACTCAAACGAATTATTAGTGAACCTTTTAAAAAAAGACGTTGGAACACAATAACTTATGTGAACAAGCTATTTAATCCTTATACAGGAGGCGTCACGTATAGTAACAGCAAGCGCCTCATAATGCTATCTGTAAATTCTTTAAAAAAAAGCAGTTAACTAAGGGCTGTAGTAATTTCCGGAGAAAAAATCGGTAGAATTGGTAAGAGAGCAGTAAATATACTAAGTATGCGCTGCGCATTCTGCATAATAAAGGTATAATAAGATACTGGTCATTTTCTATACAATCCCGAATATTTGTATAAGCCCCACCACTTCATCCCTTACCAAGACTTTACAAAAATAGTCAAAAACATTTTCTATTCTTAAAGCAAGGGTGAAAAGTATGTTGTGTGGCAGTATTATTGTTCTCCGTTTCGTAGTTTATGTGACAATTTCGGCCGTACGACACCGAATATATATTTCTTGTTACAAAAACTGAAAAATAATGCAGCTGGAGTACGGAAATAGCCAAAGCGGAGAAAAGCGTATCTCCAGCTAGATAACCAACTAGAAGTAGCTACAAAAATAATTGGAAAAGGACGGGAACATATTAAAATTCTTAAGGAATATAACACATCTACAAACATTTGAATAATCGTTTATGTCTTGTAATATTTGTAAAGTGATATATTAAATTTCTTAAACATTAATAGCTTTAAATTATCTTTTATTTTAACTGCATTTTTTAGATAAGAAATGCACCAATATTTATATGTAGATTTGGCCCAATTTTTTTTAGGGCTAGTCCAAATATCCATTTTTAAATGTATTCTTTTTCTAATTTCAAGATCAAATTTTTGCAAACTTTCTAGAACCACTGAATGCATTAATTTTAAAATTCATCATTTTGTTGATTATAGAAGTATATCCCTCAGTCATCACAAATATGGTAATAAATAACTTACCCATAGCCACGACACAAAACAAACTTTCAAAATATGTGTAGGCACGTATATTTGTTCTTAGTATTTAAATTTGATTTACGAAGTCACTTATGCACGTATACTTGATCATAAATTGTTATATTAATCGTTGTGCTTTGTATTATATTATTTGATTAATAAAATACAAAGTAGAACGAGAAAACAACTTCAAAACTTATCCCTAAATTTCTAAATTTCATTTGAGAACTATAGACGGATGTATCGTGTCTTATGAGTGACTATTTTTAATTGTGTTATGTTATTTAGGGTTAGATTGTCATGTAAATATGAGCTGCATTATATGTATTTCTTATTTATTAACGAGGTAATTAGGCAGTTTTTTATAAGTCTGTGTTAGTCATTTTAATGCACTTCTTTACATTAATAAAAATTAATACGTCCTATTAAAGAATCGCCTTTAGCATGCCGTTCGGAATTCATATCTCTTTAATTATTTGGTTCGTTCAGAACACGGGTGCGATACAACTACCTGCGCTTGGTTAACTCGAATCACGTTCACTAAACGCACGTAGTCCTTAGCTATACCTGAAGTATTTGGGCTATTTCGCCTTGATCGGACATCATTTCTGCCATCTTCGTTGTTTAGGCCATATTCACTAGTCAAATAATCAAATGGAAGAAATTCTGAATTTACTCAAACAGGGTTATCCATACGTTTGTCACGCGGTTAGTATAATTAATTCGATTTACCGAAAACATCTGCACGTCAAATACTACCACCATTACTGGATTTTAGGGGGCTATGAAAAAAGCAATTCAACTAAGTTTCTGTCAAAGTTATTTGCATCCTTTTTTCAATTTGTTAAATTCCAAACTATTAAACGGTTTATGATGGGGACCGAAATAAGCCCTAAGTAAGGTCTCCTTGTTCGTTAGATTTATTATTTTAATCAATGTTTCTGTTTTCCGGACGGGAACTGTAGATTATTTGCATGTTTAATCATATCGTCCATTGCCATTATGAATGTGCTCAGCTTTTTTTCTAATTTCAAGGGACTCCCAACGCTTTTTCTCCATATTGTATCAAAATCTTTTTCAAGAACAATGAATGTCTATACCGTTCTGCGTTCTGCTGCAACGATTCACATATTTACTGGTTAATTGTATAATGTGTTTATAAGATTCTRAGCTCTTACATTATTTATTATTATTATTATTTTCGCCAATTCATTTTATCACCAGTGCAAAATACTGCTGTACAAAATATTTTCATTCATATCCAGTAAACTAGAGAGGATATGGCCAATGCACTTTTTGTTTTAACCTATCAATTTACAGAAGCTACTTTATCTGCGCATATTCATTCGGTAAACATATATAAGGCCTTGCGTATCGCAATACGCTTATAAACGTTAGGAGTGCAGAAAACAAAACAGGTAATAAACATATGGTTAACAAATTAATCTTGTTTCAATATCTATGTAATAATTAGTATTTTAGGTTAACTTTTGAAGTCATGGCAATTACACCAATAGTACTTACACTTATAATAATAATTTTATCTATTTGGTACAAGTGGAATAATAACAGGGTATTAATAGTTATTAAGGATATATGAGGACCATTCATAATACCGTTTTTTGGGAGTGCTTTTTTTTTCAAATTTACAAATAACACAAGTAAGAAGAAATATATATAGACTACAAACTTCTCTCTTGTGCACAAACATCTCATTCTTGCTGGAAGTAGCTACTTAAAAATCTTTTCATTTCATTCTTTGCAGATTTTATATCAAGGTTAGACAGTCTACACCGAAAGTATGGACCAAACGTAAAATTATTTATTGTAAATGGTCCCATAGTCTTGATTAGTGATCCTGCAGACAATAAAACTTTCCTCAGCCACCCCAGAACTACGCATAAACCAGACATTCTCTACCACGATTTCAAACTTGCACTTAGTAATGGTCTAATAACAGGAAATGGTGATCAGAACAAACTGGCCGTATCGTTTGCTCATGCCTTAAGTTTGACTATTGCAGGAAAAATATGGCAGAACCGTCGTAAGATTTTATCGAAAACGTTCAATACTGTACGGATATACAGAAACGTGGATGTTCTTAGAAAAGTAGCAGAAAACATCGTCATTTCGTTGTCGACTCATACAGCTACAGATATCGAGTCGATAATCTATGAAAGCTTGCTGATCACCAACACAAGTAGGTCTTATTCACACACCTTCCATCACACCTTTATTTTTGTTTGATTGTTATACAATCTCCTATTTAATTATTTTTATGGATTAATAAGTTTCATTACAGATTAAAGTAAACATATTGTTTGCAGAGTTTTTTATTGGTTATGGTATAAAAGATCCGGAAAATGGTCAGATACTGCTGAAATTTTTCAAAGGTAGGTGTGAGTTATGAACGCTGATAGCGTATGAAGAAACGAAAACCTTTCCCTCGTTGATCTCTATTATAGGGTAACTGAAATCATAGGACTGAAAGTGCTGAATCCATTTTAAAAAATCGACTAATTTTTTAACTTAACACTGCTAGGAAGGCAATGTTGATTCTAGAGGGACATAAATTTGCAAAAGAGGTAAGTACGTTGTATGTATAAAATATTCGCATCCTAGGTCGCTGAAAACAAAGCTTTTTTCCGCAACAGACCTCGTTTGGAACAAGTATTTTATGATTAGAAGAACATTGTTTGTCAAAACAAAGATGTAAACTTTAAGGATTTTGTCGATATATTTTTTTAGCAAATTACTTTCGTCAAGTATTTGCTTTATTGCGATTTTAACTACAAAGGTTTTCACTCCTCTTTTCAGATGATTGAAAGGGGCAGATTAGAATTTGGAAGTGAGGATGGTGGTAGGGGTAGAGACAGTAACAGTAAGTATTGCAGCAGGGTATTTTTTACTCATTTTTGTAAAAAATCTTCAAAAGAATTGAAACATTTGTCATATCGTGACACGGGTTTTTAGATGCCCTCTAAAATAAGTGTGCCATCAACTTAGTAAAAAACATTTTGAGAGCCTGTTGGAACCTTCCTTGTTAACGAACCCTTGGCTGTCTAAAACTGCATTAAAGTCTCGAAAGATACAAAAATTACTGATATCAAGTCCGGATGGACGGTCGAAAACGATACACATGTTTGAAAACAACATTATGTTTCACAATAAACCTCATTTGCTTCACGGTTTATCAGATAACCTTTTACTATAACGCTATAACTGCCCAACATGAAGGTGATAATTTATCTGATGGATTTGATATTTGAGCGATGAAGTATTGACATTTGCTGCAGCGGTAAGAACAGAATATATTTAGAGTATATACGAGGCATGTTTTTTAAGTAAGTACCGTTTTGGAATTAAAAAAAAAGACGTGCAAAGATATCGCAATAATTTTATCTTACATGAAAGCCTGTACCTTAATCTACTTTTCTACATAATTTCCGTGAATATTGAGGCACTTGTCATAACGTGGCACCAGTTTTTGAATACCCTCCTCATAAAATTCTGCCGCCTGACTTGTTAACCACTGTATCACAAATGTTTCAACTTCGTTATCGTCTTGAAGACACTGACCACCCAGGTGTTTCTTCAAGTGCAGGAACAAATGGTAGTCGCTGGGCGCCAGATCAGGGCTGTATGGAGGATGATCTAGAGTTTCCTATTTAAAAGATTTGATGAGATCTTTCCGATTAGCCACATGTGGACGGGCATTGTCATGCAGCAAAACGATACCCTTACTCAACTTGCCACGTCTTTTGTTCTGGATTGCACGACGCAGATTGTTCAATGTCTTACAATAAGACGCTGCATTGATTGTCTCATTACGAGGCAGAAACTCCACTAGCAATACTCCTTTTCTGTCCCAAAAAACTGTGCACATGATTTTCCGGGCAGAAATTGTTTGCTTAAACTTCACTTTTTTGGGTGATGATGAATGTCGCCATTTCATGGATTGTTGTTTCGATTCTGGTGTAACGTAGGCCACCCATGTTTCGTCACCAGTAACAATTTGGTCTAAAAAATCTTCACCCTCATTGTGGTACCGCTCAAGGAAAGTCAATGCACTGCCTAAACGTTGGGTTTTGTGCAAATCCGTCAACATTTTCGGAACCCAACGTGAACACAATTTCCGGCAATTGAAGTTCTCGGTCACAATGCGATACAAAACACTACGAGAATATTGAGGGAAGCAGTCGCACAATGATGAAATTGTAAAGCGTCTGTTTTCTCTCACCTTTTCGTTCACTTTCTGCACCAAATCTTCATTAACGACCGAAGGACGCCCACTCCGTTCATCATGCACATTTGTGCGGCCATCTTTAAATGCTCTCACCCATTTCCTTACCATTCCATCACTCATAATGTTTTGTCCGTAAACTTCACAGATCTCACGATGAATATCGATCGGTTTTACGCCTTTAGCACTAAGAAATCGTATAACAGCCCGTACTTCACAATCGGCGGGACTCACGATTGTCGGAGGCATCTTAAACACTCAGTAAACAACGTATACAATGAAGAATCAAACTGTAATGGCGTCAGTGCGTAGACAAGAGATGTAGGTAACCAGCGCGCATGCGCGGAACGCCGACCGTAGCGCTGCGGCGGCGGAATCGCAAAACGGTACTTACTTAAAAAACATGCCTCGTATTTAAAGACATAAGGTAACAGATCTAAACTTGTGGCAGAGTACGGATACTTTCACCATGGTGATCTCCATCTCACTTGTACTGCTAGCGATGCATCCCTCTACTCAGGTAGGTGAAATAAATACGCATTAGTTACCTGAATTACAGTCATAGATGCCACAGTTTTATACGTAACTGTAATGGTGAAAAAGGCACACTTGTAGTAGAAAAGATATGTATTATGTAAGCAGTGTGGAAAAAATACCAGTACAATCCTTTAAGAAGAAATTAGGAATACCATCTACTCCGCAGAAGTAAAGGATGTCTTAGCAGCCAATGTTTTGAAAATATTATGTTTAGAGAAATGTGAAATAGAAACAACATTAAAAAAGGAAACTTTAGGTTCAGAAACCAGAGTAGATTTAATCTCAACATAGACCACCCGTAAAAATGTAGCAAAATCATTTTTGATATCCTTAAGAGCTGAATATCACACTCGTTTAGTTTAATAGAACCAGGAATGCGTGTGATCCCTCTCTTGTTTAGTATGAAAGACTAAAATTTTTCAGGTTCATAAGTATGGTTGTATACAAGAGCGATAACAAAGATTAAAACTCACCGTAGCACACGTACCCGCGAGTGTGATGATAGATCGTCTTCAGCTGTAGGTGGCGAAAAGGAGAGGACCAGGGGATGCCACCGCGATAGTCCTAGCGCGTTGAAACTCCGAAAAAAGGTCTTTGATTTTCAATAAGGATTGCGGAACGATTTTACCGAGCACGCTGCTCTACTGCTTCGAACTGACGAATCTCGTTATCGCGTTTTTTTTGTTGGCAAAAACAAAATTAACGAAACCGGCTCACTACTTTTCCCATACATACATTAATACCAATAATAAAATAAAAATTAAGGATGGCCCAAACACTCTCCGGGCCTGAAATTGGAAAATTGCACAAAAAAATAGTTTTTTGCTTGTGTTGTTCAAAATATAACGAAAATGAAAATGAGTGCTTAAAGATTTAATTTAATTTAACTTATTGTAATGGCAGAGGACATAATCGAGTTACCGGTCTTTTATATAAACCACTTTTAGTTCTAACAGTGGCAACTCTGATTACGCCATCTTTACCTGGAAAAACACTTTCAATTATTCCAAGTGGCCAATTTAGGGGTGGAACATTGTCATGTTTAACTATAACCAACGTTCCCACCTTGACAGGAAATTAACTACTGTTCCATTTTTGTCGTGCTTGGAGAGTATTCAGATATTCGACATGCCACCTTTTCCAGTAGGATTGTACGATTTGATCGAAAAGCTCCTTACGAGACAACCTATTTGTGGGCGTAACAAGCGGGTAAAAACTTTAAAGGCGTTAATGTCAAAAAATGAGCCGGGGTGAGTGCTAAAGATTCTGAAGGATCACAGCTAAGCCAACAAAGCGACCTAGAATTTAGTAGAGCTTCAATTTGTGTAAGGATAGTGGAAAATTCTTCATATGATAGAATTTGGTTACCTATTACTTTCGTTAAATGATTTTTTACTGCTTTAATACCTCCTTCCCAAATTCCACCAAAATGAGCAGCTGCGGGGGATGAAATTTCCACGTAATGCGATTTTCAATCAATGCCCTATCCAAATGATTCTGAAAGGTTTCAGATTTCAGAAACTTATAAAGTTCATCCAGTTCATTTTTAGCTCCTTGAAAATTAGTGCCGCAATCGGAGTAAATGAAAGAACACGGTCCCCTACGGGACAAAAAGCGTTTAAAAGCGGCTAAAAATATATCAGTGTTCAAATCTGAAGCAAGCTCCAAATGCAAGGCTTTTGTGGTTAGGCAGACAAAAAGGCAAATGTAAGCTTTCTGACATTTAACACCCCTGTACCGCGACAATGTTATATAATAAGGCCCTCCATAATCCACACCTGTATGACAAAATGCTTTAGCTTCTGTTACCCGTGGGATGGGAAGATCACCCATTAATGGGAACTGAAAACGTGGTTTAACGCGGAAGCAAAGATTACAGACTTGAAAGCGTTTACGAACTACACCTCTGGCGCTCATAATCCAATATTTTTGGCGAAGCAACTACAACAATAAATGTGGACCTGCGTGCATCCATTTACAATGATAATAATCAATTAAAAGATTAACAACGGTGTGCGACTTGGGCAATAAAATGGGATGTTGTTGATCGTAAGTCAAATTAGCGTTACATAAGCGACCACCTACCCGAATTAAACCTTTATTATCAACAAAAGGCTTTAACATATTCCAAGAATGACTACAACTGCGGTTTCTTTTTAACAAGTGATATTCTTTTTCAAAGCGTGATTTCTGAATTGAACGCAATAAAACCAACTCTGCTTTATTTAAGTCAGTAACACTAATACCGGAAGCTTTTAGTAGAATTCTGAAAAACCGTAGGATATACACAATAGTATTTAGCAACTTCTGATAATTAGAAAAGAGATTCACTAAATTGGATATTCTGTCCTCATGAAGTTCAACAGAAAATTGGTTATCTTCAGTAAATGATGTAATTGGCCAAGTTTGCTCATTTTCTTTCAACCACTGGGGTCCAGTTAACCAAGAAGGGTGCCTACAGAATTCAGAAGGGGACATTCCGCGAGGTACGCAATCTGCCGGGTTATCTTGACCGTTTACGTGAAACCAATGCGAAGGTAAGGGTAAATTCTGAATTTTATTTACTCGATTGGCAACAAACGACTTCCAGCGCGATGGTGAACCATTTATCCAATGCAATGTTATCACTGAATCTGAGAAAGCATGCACTTCATCGATTGTTATTCTGGCACAAAATGTATCATACACTAAACGCATTAACTTTGACAGAAGTAGGGCTGCGCATAACTCTAATCGAGGGATTGAAACTATACGCACAGGCGCGACTTTGGATTTCGCACAAACGAGAGATACTTTTACTATATTGTTTGATGAGATTGTCCTTACAAAAACTACGACACCGTAACCCTTTCCACTGGCGTCCTCAAAGCCTAAAGGCAAACACGGCTTTCTTCAAAAACATAAAAATGTCTTGGTATTTGTAAATTTGTTAGCTCACGCAATCCTTCATAAAAACATAACCGAATTGCTTTTAAATCTGAAGGTGCGTCTGCATCCCAATCCAATTTGCGAATCCAAAATTCTCTGATTAAAAGTTTCGCGAAAAATATAACAGGCGCTAAAATTTTTAATGGATCAAATAAGCGAGCGATAGTGGACAAAACGTTTCTTTTAGTACATGCAGCGCCAGGTACGGTAATTTTGAAAAGGAAGCAATCGTTAACGGAATTCCATTGCATACCTAACACTTTTGACAAACTTTTATAGAAATGTAAATTTTCATACAAACGGCGTTCTTCGGGAATTTTTTCTAAAAGCTCAGGTGAAATTGTACACCACTTCAATAAATCAAAGCCTCCAGATTTGAATAACTCTATGAGCTCTCGATAAAATTCTTCGGCTTGCGATGAAGTCTTGACAGAACAAACCAAATCATCCATATAAGTGTCTCTAAGCACCGTTTCTGAAGCTTTAGGACAGTTAGCGGCTTCATCCAAAGCTAGTTGCTGAACCGTACGTAAAGCCAAGTAAGGCGATGATTTCATACCGAATGCTACTCTACTGAGTTCATAAATAACCACCGGTTGCGTTTGCGAAAACCTCCACAATATTCTCTGACATTTTCTATCTTCCGGAGATACTAGAATTTACAAAGTTACAAATAAACGTTTAATTTTAGAAATGTACCAAATTAATAAAAGTGTTAACACAACAAATAAAAAATCGGACACACAAAATTTAGGTAATATTCACACCTATTTGTTATCAGAAGAAATATTAAAATCATAGTAAATCGGCAGGCATAAATTTATGAAAAATGTGGTGGCTATGTTGCAACTTTCATATTTTGTCATTAATCAAATCTTTAATGAAACTTCAAATTCGATCAAATTATACATGTTATGCAAGATTTGGAAGATAAAATTGGCCCCCTTTTATAAACCTCAATTTCAGTAAGGTTACGAGTTACATGTAGTTTTAGGTACATACTGTTATAAATGTTATAGAAGCCCTGAAGAAGATTTAAGATAAAATCGAAAGCTTGGTAAAGAAACAAGAGTTTACATAATTTCAACAAAAGTCGAATTCCCCTTAAACACGAAGATTTAAATATATATATATATATATATATATATATATATATATATATATTTAATATTTTATATATAGTTCTATGCTGTGTTGTCTACACTAGACCTAAACTGCACTGATGAGCTGTAATGACAGCGAAATAGTAATATCTGCAGTTGGTTGAGGTGTAGACAGCACAGCATAGACATGCATTTTAATATTCTGTAGTGTTTTGTGGAATAATTAACATTAAGGTTGCAGAAAGCAGCAGGAGCTGTGGTGTGACATTGATCTACAACTTTCAGTGCTATCGCCGTGCATATTGTAGCTTGGCAGCAGTTACAAAAAGGCGGTACAAAAATTCAGAAATCAACTCCGCTATTCAGGTATGTGAAAGGAAACAGCAGTAGTCACCCCATTTTCAATTGCGTTATGTTTTTAACCAGTAATTGTAATAGTAAAAAGGAGGACATTTTTAAATATTGATCGCTTTGTTGCTATTTTGCTGTCATGAAATGATTCAAGTTTATTTTTTTCTTTATTGTTTTATTGTACCGGAAAGTTATTATGCGGTAATCGATCTGTAATAAAAGTATAACTGAATCTAGATAAATATATTTTCCACGAAGGTGGTACTAATTAAGTGCTTTATGATACCCTGTTTATAGTTCCGCTTTGAATTTCGCAATTTCCAAAGAAACAACAAAGTTTGATTCTTAATTTTTCTAATGAAAAATATCAGTTTTCAGGACAATTGCAAATAAAACTGATACAACCATATTAACATTTGTTTACATAGAAAAGTTAGGTACCAATAATATTACTACAAAATACAATGCGTATAACATAATTAAATTAAAAAAAGAATGATCTACAATAATTTGCTGTAATAAAAGGCAGAAGTCCAATCTATTAACTTAGTTATTTCTATGTTCTGAAAAACATTGTCTATATTTTTCGGATTTACGAATGTGATAAAAGAAAGCAACCAATTACTGTTGTCAGAGACCACAGTTCCCTAACAGCAGAACTTTTTTAAAGCCAACAACTATTTCATTGTGCTCAAAAGTCAGACTCATCAATGAACACTTTTCTTTTATTATTCGTAATGTTTTAATACAACTATTTTTGCATTATCTGGTAACCAACAAAAAACTAAAGGTGCATAACGCCCATTTTTACACCATGTAGAGAAAACATGCAAGAAATGTTTCGGCGCAACCTGGAAGGACACTTCTTATTTGTACATCTCCATCATATACCCTATTCAGTATTTCCACAATTCCGATTTCTACACAAAGAGATCACGTTTACTAAATATCTTCTACAGCTTTACACTACAATGCCTCCAAAATGTTGATAACCATCCCCACCTAGTGCACTTGCTATGCAAAATAGTTTTAGGAAAAATATTTTAAATACGATACATTTATGGATGTATTTACCAATTGAAATATTAATAACTGATTCTTAGTACTGTAATAATGGCAGTTATGCCTTGAAAAAATAGCATTCTTACGAAAAAATAACAATGTGATTTCTGCATTGAAGACAACCTGATTACCAGACTGACTGACGAGATAAAATTTATTTTTATGCAGTATTGACACAGTAAGCTTTGTGAGTACATTCTTAAGGAACATAATGAATTTCAAAAATGTCAATTAATTATTCTTAGAAATACCTACAATTCTTAATACCAACTTAAATTTCAGACCAGAATCGCAAATCCACAATAACTAGTTAATACGACAATGAAATAACCTTAACAAATTTCGCATAAATCGTTGGTGGCAGATAAGAACGACTTATTTATATCAGCCGAAACAAAATTTCATGCTACCATCGATGATTTGAGAAAAGTGAGTTACCTATTGATGTTTCAATTGGTACACAGTGAAAAATATAGTCCGAGTAAAGTTGCTCTATGCAGAGGAAACACGTTAGAGCAAAAACAACTCTAATTTTTACTAATCAATTTTTCAATCTAGTATATCGATTTTTTGCAAAATACCTCTAAACAAACGTAGTTTTTACACTAATTACCCACTTTTTTCTCGAACTAGAGGGAATGAAAATATCTAGAGTAAAAGTAACTCTGCTAAGGGTGAACAGAGCTCTAATAGAGAATAGAGATTGGCGTTCAAAACGCGCCATCTGTATATAACATATCGCTGTGCCATACTGTTGTCAACTTAGAGGTTTTGCAGGTAAATTTAGCGAATAAACTCCCACCTAGCAAGAAAAATAGGTTTAGCAGTTAGCAGATATTTTAGCGGGATAAAATATTTTTAGTGTATTATTAGCTATTGCAATTTAGCATTTAAACATAAAGATTGCAAGCGTTATAGAATTAGCAAATAAACCATATGGGAAACTTAGATATCAAGCGGAATCGACTTACTAATGCTAGATGAGTCGATAATTATTGTACAAAATACAATACAAAATTTAACAACTGACGTGTCTTTGGTACTTGTGTGTTCCACGTAATAAAATTATTGGTTCAGAAGGAACACGATAGGCTCGCGAACAAAATTTTAAACGTTCTAACATAATGTGTAGGTACTTAGCAACTATTTATGACAAAATACATAATAAATTTCGTTTTATATTAATAGATTGCTCTATCCAGTACTATCCTAAGAATTTTAGCTGATATTAGCGGATTACTTGCGGCAATCTAGCGAAATTGCTATCTATGCCAGTAGCAACTGGCAACACTGTTTGCTAACGTGTTATATGGCGTACGGCGTACACGTGAATGTGAATGTGTTTGGAGTAATGAAATTATTTGTGGCACTTCACTAGTATGAATAATGATAAATAAGTTGTCGTTTACCACATAGTCTAAATCTTCTTCCAAACATTTAATCCAGTACCTCAAGGACGTTATATTATAATATTCATATGTATTTTATTTTGCTTCCTACCCCCCCCCCCATGAATTGATGTATGTCTAAGTTATATATAACTACGAAAAGTCCTATTCTACTACTTTAATGATATAATATGCAGAGCGCTTTCGTTACTCAAGTGGCCATTATCATTGCTAAAATTGACCATATGCAATGTAAAAATAGATAAACGTAAAAGTAAAGAACACTTGTTATGAGGTTAAATTACATAAAAAATTACAAACAACGTGTTAAAAATTAATTTACAATGATTACACATAACTTTCATACAATTAACAGCAATTATAATGGATCAAAATTTCTTTGCTTTCATGCAGTAACGAATCTTTTACTCAGAAATCTGGCCTTGCATAGGATCATCTTGAAGAGATCTTTTCTAGGCGAATCATTCCTGAATAAAATTAAAACCATGCTTATACGCAATCAAACTTTTTTACCTTTTATAATTTTTAAGTATCGTTATGTAAAGGTTACTTCATTTAACTTTAACATCACACATCCCTTTCCTGTAAGATCAATTGGATTCACTGTTGCCAAAAAACTGTTTCATTTAGATATACTGTAAATAATTCCCTGTTTAACATGGAGCCACAGATTCTCGAACATTGTTTTATCAGGACCGTCTTGAAAAAATTTGTTGTATGGTGCATAAGTTGCAATGTTTACCAAAGTACGTTTGTGTAAATAAACAAACCCCATATTTTAATACAGGCATCCCTGTCTATTAGAAGTATTTACCTATTCGTCGTGGTACTACACTTTATCAGTCATATTTTTTCAGGACCCGCTTCTTGAAGAAATATTACATGTACTGAGACCTACAGGAAAAGTTGACACAGACAACGTAAAGCTTTTGAAATATTAAGAAATGATGGCACTCGATACCTTGAGACTATTTCCGACTGTACCCCTTTATGCGAGGCAGTATCCAGATGATATACAATTAACTAAGAATTTTGGTACCTACCTGACATGTCGTTAAAAAATATCATCTTTGGAAACCTAAGTGTCCAAATACATATTATATTATGTCATCATCCTTTTAAGATGAATTTAAATCGAACATAAAAGAGAATAGGTCATACTCAAAAAAAATAAATCTACGTTGCTTGCAAAATAATTGTTCATTTAGATAGGCATAAAACGAATCTTGGAAAACACGGATACATCCTAAACTATTATATCCCCCGAAGTACGAATCTTTTCAGGTAAGTTCACTATTATCCAGCCAATACTACAGTCGTAACAAACGTTTTCAGTATGCACAGAAATTCTGCCAACAAAAATTCGAACGCCTTTATGCCATTTGAAAATTATTATAGTTTTGTGACTTGACCTGTGAAAGGCACTTTACAAAAACAGATGTTTACTAAATGTAGTAGAATCTTTAATTTTATAAACCTAGACCACAATCGCACTATATCTCAAAGAATACCATACATTTTTTAAGCTTTTTTAAGACTTATAGACTATTGCGCGCCATACTTCCACGTTTACGGCATTTTTGGGAAAAAAATTCATACTGGAAATACAATAAACAAACGATTTTTTTCGCTGTACAATTCACCTTCAGCAGGAGTTTGGCAGTTTGTTGGCATTGTGTTTTCGATCTTCCTCTCCTTCTCATGTTATGTGATATACATATGTACCCTAATGCTTTCGTCTCTTCAATCCCCATTACGTGACATAATAACTGCCTGGACTCTACTCTTTCTGCTGTTATAAGTACGTGTCTTTTTTTTCCTTCTGATGTTCCCTTTTCTGTGAAAGTTGCCATTATTCGCAGTCGTAATTTAAAATAGACTTTACAAAAGTTGTGTAGATTGTTTTGGACAAAAGTAACGAGTTTAATAAACGGATATCCTTTTTTCCTTGTTGTGTCCTGTTTTCAATATCTTTTTTTTGATGTTCCGTCTGACGAAATAATTTGCTATACTCTTTTCGTTGGTGTAAATGCAGATCTGGGTATCCTTCTTGTTTGTTTCATACCTTCAAATACTCTGTTTGTTATATTTATATTATATATGTTTATAGTTATGCCCCATGCGTCATATTCCTCTTATCTCTGTATATCTATATATCTCTACAATCTGCAATGGGTTAATTAGTCGCCATAAGTACTTGGTCATCAGTGAATAAGAGAGTTGCTAGTTCATCCATTGGGATTCCCATTCCCCCTGTTTTTATTTCCAGTTAAAGATGCCTCTTTGGATGTAAATTTTAAAAATAAACTGCATTCTTTTTTAAGACCTTTTGTTGTACGGAATCTTTCTAATAATTTCTTATATATGTTCCATATGGCGTGGACATAGTTTGTATTTAGGCTATACCTGGTCATTATAACAAAAAGTTGTTTTAAATGTATAGTATCATATGCTTGTTCAAGTTCACAGTTCAAGTAGACAGGTTATGAGAAATGAGTTTTTTTTTAATATTTGTTGTAACACAAATGTATTGTCAATACATGAAACACTGACTGCTCTTCAGTATGTTCTGTCTATTTCAATTATTTGTTTTACCATTTTCTCGTACAACCTTCCCATTGCACTTGTCACACTTATTCTATAATTTTGGCAAAACCCATCGAGTACATGTCACGTATTAAAAACGTATACATATTTAAAAATACATTCACAATTTTATGTTAAAGTATGATGTTAAAATTTAGTTTACAAATACTGTTTTGGTGTAAGTGTGAATAACTTAACCGTTCATGTGGTCTGCACACTCTATCATCTTGGCTTCATTTGTGTGTCTTTTGTGCCTATTATCTCGATTTCGTCCTCTATTGTTTTTAGCACGTCATCCCGTCAGTGTCATCTCCCGTGGTATTGTTGTCAGTCTTTGTGTTTTGTCCTGAGATATGTATGTATGCATTTTGAGTTGTGTTAGTGTTTTTTCTTTAAATAATGGGTTTGTAAGTATGGCTTAGATTTTGTATATCTGTTCGGTCATTTACACAGTCTTTTAGATTCTTTTGGATGTGTATCATCTCTAACGTTGTTCTTTTTTGTGTGTGTTGTTCTTTCGCAATTGGGTATTATCACTTTTTTTTGAAAATTACGTAATATGAATATTGAAGTGCATATATATCGTACGCCATGTTAAAAAAACCAAAAACATATTTGTAGGTAGAGAATTTCAGGTCTGAAATTCAAATCTTAGGAGTCACCGCCAAAACGCTTCTATCCAAGGTTATTCAACTCGTGACGTCAAGTGTCATGTAAACATTACCGAGGAGCATTCTTTTTAATGGTGTAGTATCATTCTTGTATTGGAAAATCTTTTGTGTAGTGTTCATTGAAAGGACAGTGTAAGAGGTCGCACAAAAAAGTGATTTGTGTAGTTTTACAAGCATCTATTATGTATGGAAAACAAAACAAGTGTTGTTTTGTACATGGTTATAAAAGTACTTCAGTCAGTACAGCTAACAAAATTTTGGTAACCGTTCATCGTGATTATCAACGTATGAAAAAGTTGTTTAAGGTCCCTAGACGTGATATGCCGAAATCGCAAAGTTTGTTTTTCTGTTGTGAAGATCATCTTATTTCTTACTATAAGTTTTATTATTCTTTTTGGGGTTATAAGTGTTTACCATTCATTTTCAATTTTGTTACAGCTTGAAGGTGATATGAAAAATTATATGCGTTTTAAGTTGATAGAGGGAAATGTTATAATAAAGAACGTTCCCCATATATTCGACTGTTAGCCA
The DNA here is from genome assembly GCA_025024175.1 of Rhyzopertha dominica. Classification (NCBI taxonomy): domain Eukaryota; kingdom Metazoa; phylum Arthropoda; class Insecta; order Coleoptera; family Bostrichidae; genus Rhyzopertha; species Rhyzopertha dominica. Next base: position 1,291,826 of record QCXZ01000042.1, read on the forward strand.
GACCGGAAACGAGCTGCAAGAGCCCCGAAAATAAGTGGCAATTTATATTTATTCTGACTTCTAAAATAAATGTCAAGTTTAGGGTACATTTTTGATTCTTACATTTTTATGTTTGCAAATAGTATGTTTCCAACAACCCACTGTGATCAAATTATCAATGCTACGTTAATTTGATAAAAAGTTCACTTATGCTGTTGCTTTTACGTTCCTCATCTCCGCCGCATTGAACTGCTCGTCGCTGTACACAAATTCCATGACAATGAACATGCCTTCAGAAGTAATAACTCGTAAATATTTCACTTGTTCTTAGCGTTTTTAATTCGCTTGTCACAAAATAACCGCAAACAACAAACTGATAAATTGACGGGTTGAGGCTGACGCGTGACGCGCTTACCCCAGATGTAAGCAAGCGGCCATTTACAAGACACCTGACGTCACGGCCAATATGTACGCGTTTTGGCGGTACCTTTAAATATTCACATTTTTAATATTAAAAATACACCTTACGATCCATTTTTTCGAATTTATAAGCTGTCACAGCTGTTTTGTGGATTAGATGCTACCTATTAATATGCAATTTAATAAAATATAATAGCCAATTATTTTGGTGTTGTTAAAGTTGAAATGGCGATTATGTTGTTGTTCGTGTCTTTTCAGTGCATTTAAATTATTGTTTTGTTGATGTTGTTTTATTCTATTTTTAAGATATTGTTTGGTTTGACGGATGTATTGCTTCTGGCAGTTTTGTTTAAACTTGTTTGGTGGTGTTTATTGGTTTGTATGCTATGTTTATATTGTGAGGTTTTAAGATTTTTTGTAGTTTTTGGGACAATGAGGGAATATATGGTAGTGAAAACTATGTTTTCTCTGTTTCTGTGTCTGAAGTTATGTCTTAGGTTGTTGTATATTGCGTCGGCTGGACGATTTATTACGTTCTTGATAAGTCCTATCGGGTATCCGTTGTTTGTCAGTAATTGTGTCGCTTGTATAACTGCTTCCTGTCTGTAGTCTGGGCTAGTGAGTTTTATGGCCCTTTCTATTGTATTCCTCACTACCATGCGTTTTTAATTGTAAGGGTGGTTTGAATTGAAATGCAAATAACGTCCTGACGATGTGGGTTTTATGTACCATTTTGCCTTAATTCTGTTACCTGTTCTGATTAATGTAATGTCCAAAAAATTTATAGTGTTGTTGCTTTCAGTTTCTATTGTAAATTGTAGTTGGTTGTTGTAACTATTAAAAATATCTTGTATAACGTTAGCTTTGGTTTTTAGGATTATCAAAAACAAGACGTCGACGTATTGTCCGTAGAAGTGTATGTATAGTCTATTTTTTCTAGTATGTTTTTCTCTAGGTCTTCCATGACTATTTCTGCAATATTGCTTGATATAGGGCTACCCATGGCTACTCCATTTTTTTTGTTTATAGAAATAGGTTTTATATGGAAAATAATTTGTATTTAAAATGAGTTGAATCCCACATATCTTAACTAAGGTCTTTTTTACTAAACGTATTCTGCGAAACGGAAGTTGAGTAACATTTATTTGGATGAGTTCCCAAGTGCTAGTTTTTTATTAATTTTGACGCCTACTGACACATGAACCATTATCAGGTCCCTATGTGTGATTTGTGCAATTAAATAGGTATGAAAACATTGGCACTTACATTCATCTAAAAACCCAGTGAAGCTGTGACATTGATCCTTTGAACCTGAGATTTCTATGTTGAAGTAGGTTTACCCCATCCTACTTTAGCTGGCTTTATCACGTTTCGGGTGTCATTTAATCACATTTTCAACCAAAACGAGTATTCAGATAATTTACTGAATGAAAAATTACCATAAATAACTTTAAACTATACTTGTTCCAAGGTGTTCCCCTAGCTCTCCTACCATAAATTCTTGCTTGCCAGATTTCTTTAAAATATTTCTTTTTATAGAACCACATCCATTTTTTATCTCATTTGAGCCCTTATTATCTAAGGAATTGGAATCTACAGATGTCTATTGATACTGGTCAACGTTTTTGTTATTGTTGGAACTGTATATTCCTTAATTCAAGATATTTAACCTGCATTATTTAATCATTCTACTCGCGTATAAAATTACCATTTTAAGACAAAAAATGTGCTCCGTTCATACTTAGTAAAAATTAGAAAGGCCAAGGCCAATCTATTTTTTGTTTATATGTAAATTTACAGAAGCTTCTGCATGTGCGCATATTCGGTAAACGTATATAAAAAGAGCTTGCGTTTCGAAATGGCCTTATAAACGTTCGAAGTGTAGAAGACTGAGACAGATAGTAACCAATGGTTCATTAATTTTGTTTCAATATCCGAATAATAACAAGTATTTTATCTTAACTTATGAAGTCATGGCAATTACTATAATACTGCTTGCACTCCTCCCAATACTAATTTTCTCAATATGGTACAAGTGGAATAATAGCAGAGTATTAAGGATGATTAAGGATATACCAGGACCATTTATAATACCGTTTTTCGGGAGTGTCTTTTTTATTAAATTCACGAGTAACACAAGTAAGTAATAAAGAATTGTACATTTATTGACAGTTAATTTATAGGTATTATTTAAATATAATGGGTTTCGGTTTTCTAAATAGGAATAAAAATCCTTTTATCTCATGCCAAGCTTTCGGAGATTTTATTTTCTTTTACGAGCTATAATGTTTTATTAACAACTACAAATAAAGTACAACAAATCATATGAAAAATACTTAGAGTAGAAATTGAATTATCTTAAGTGAAACAGCAGTTAAATGAATAGGAGTAATAATTGTAGGTGATTTCAAATAGTATCAACTATTAATAATTATAAACAAACTTGACAAATATTAAGATTTCTTTCAAAATTAAAAAAAAACTGAATAGTAATAATATAAAATACAGATGTGGCGAAAAATTTGAAGACTACAAGTAGAAAGCTAAGTTCGCGAAAATTGTTTAAAGTGAAGGAGATAGGTATAAATTTTATAGAGATTATTAATATCGCTTCTTTTATTAATACTATGAATTTGTCTATTCATATGAGCCATTTCTAAAACAAAACGTTTCTTTAAATTTATTTCTCTATCCAAAACTGTTAAATCATTAACGTTAAATTTATGGTCAAGCTCAAAACAATGATTTAATATTACAGAAGCTGTTTTATTACTTTTAATACCTCTTTTGTGTTCTTTAACTTTGTCAATTAAGTGTCTTGAAGTTTGGCCAATATACAGGGTCCGCCACCTAAAACTCCCCAGGCTGTTATTTTCTTTATTTTGTTTAGGTACAACCTTAAGTTATATGTTAAACTGTAGTAGATAACTGTAGTAGATAGCTTAGTGGGTGCCAAGAAAACTGCAGATTATCATATTTTGTATTTAAATTTAGTTTCTGCAAATATTTTTTTAACCTTACCCCGTATAATAAATATTGCTTCATAGTTGAATGCCTACTGTTGTCGTCTTCTTCAATTTGTCTCATTACTATGTATGCATAATTTTTACTCCTTCTTAGTGAAAAACAAGAAAAACTAGTCGCCGCCTTGTTCTGTAAATAGGGTTGTTCAGAATTTTTAAGTGTTAGTTTAGTAGCTTATTACGGTACAAATTGTGCCTACATACCCATCGCTGCACAAAAAACCCAAAACTTCGATTAACTTTTAAATAAATCAAGTACACAGCTCGTTCTAAAGAGAAAGAGGCTAGAAAACGAAACCCTGCGACGACGCTAATGCGCGATGTAGAAAGCCAAACTAGTCTGATTACAGGGTTTCGTTTTCGTCTCTCTCTTTAGAACGAATTTTGTACTTCATTTATTTAAAAGTTACTCAAAATTTTGGGGTTTTGTGTGCAGCGATGGGTATGTAGGCATAATTTGTACCATAATAAGCTGCTACACTAACACTTAAAAAATTGTGAACAGCCCTATAACAGCACATGGCGGCGACTAGTTTTTCTTGTTTTTCACTCAAAAGGAGTAAAAATTACGCATACATGGTAATGACACAAATTGAAGAAGACAAAAGTCGGCATCCAGCTATGAAGCAATATTTATTACACGGGGTAAGGTTAAAAATATCTACAAAAATTAACTTAATTTGCAAAATATCACAATGTGAAAAAAAATTTGATACGCACTATGCTATTTTTAAACAGTTAAAAACGACCTACAATTTGACATATAACTTAAAAAATTACCTAAGAAAATAAAGAAAATACGAGTCTGGGGAGTTTTATTTAGGTGTCGGACCCTGCATACTGATTCACAGTTACTACAATTTAATAAATATACTACATTCGCTAAATTTTCAATAGGAGTTCTACATTTAAGTTTTGAAAAATCATTTTGAATTTTTACAAGGTGGTAATAACAAACATGAACATTTTTTATTTAATAATTAAATTAATTAATTAGCTTGGCATGAGATAAAAGGAGTTTTATTTAGGAATAAAACTACTCTTCTAAATAGGTTTAGAAGACAGAAACTCAGTATATTTAAATAATAACAAGTAAGTAATATTAATATGACAACATTACAAACTCATCATTAGACAGCAAACATCTCATTCTTGCAGCTACTTATAATTCTTTTCGTTCAACTCTTTGCAGATTTCGTTTCAAGGTTAGACAAGCTAAACCGAAAGTATGGACCGCACGTAAAATTATTTATTGGAAATACTCCTATAGTCTTGATTAGTGATTCTACAGACAATAAAACTTTCCTCAACCATCCCAAAGCTACGTACAAACCAGACATTATCTACCATGATTTTAGGCTTGCACTTGGTAATGGTTTAGTAACAGGAAATGGTGATCAAAATAAGTTGCAAGTATCGTTTGCTTATGTCTCAAAGTTAACTATTGCAGGAAAAATATGGCAGAGCCACCGCAAAATTCTGTCCAAGACGTTCAATACTGTGCGGGTTAACAGTAACGTCGACGCTTTTCAAAAAGTAGCGGAGGAACTCGTCATTTCGTTGTCGCCATCTACAACTACAGAAGATATCGATCTTGAGTCAGCAATCTATAGAAGTGTGCTGATCAGCAACATAGGTCGGCCAATGTTTTATTTACATTAATAGCAGATTTTACTTTAAATTACTTATTACAAAATTTACTTTTTTAATTTCCGCCTTTGGTTTAAGATTAAGCGTATTGTTTGCAGAGTTTTTCATTGGTTTTACTTTAGAAGATCCGGAAAAATGGTCAGATATTGCAGAACTTATTCAGAGGTATTCATGAGTAATCAGCATTAATGCAAGTTTTACTATAAAAACATTTTCTTTGTTGATCTCTGTTTTAGCATGGGTGAGCTCATAGGACTTAAAATGCTTAATCCACTTTTAAAAYTCGACTTGCTCTTTAACTTAACACCGCTTGGAAAGCAATTTAGAACGTTGCTTCTAGAGGGACATAAATTTGCAGAAGAGGTAGGTATTTTATGTATAAAATATTTATACCTTAGATCAGAGATTCCCAAACTTTTTTGAGTCACGGCGCCCTTTAATAATTTAACACAAATAATATTATAGACATAAAAGCTGCAATAGTACATTTATTTTCGATCTATACTTGCTCTTTATAAACATAACCGTCGAAAATCTATCTTCGCTTAAGAGCACATTCAACTTTTGCTGAAATTCAAAATTCGGGCATTTCGTTTTGAAAGTGTTATCGCATAATAACTCAACTCAAATTCGAGTGGAGCACCGGTATTGAAAGGATTTTCAATCCACATAAGCTTGTCGATATTCTCATTTTTAGAGTATTTATAAAACTAGTTGTTAAGATGTACGAAACATAAAATGTGCGGTAAAAATAAACAATGCCAAAGGAATAAAGTATTTTTATTAAAAACACCTGAAAGCTATTCAATAAACATAACTAATGATAACTAGAAATATTTTTCTGCTACGGAAGAAAATTTATGTTGAAAAAAAAACAAGTGCCAAGTCATATCTGAATTTGAAGTTAAAAAGTTTGTGGCTTGGTTGGTAGCCTGAGTCGCTCTACTCAGAAGCTCCAATTCTAGAACACTCTAAGAAAATTGTCAGGTCCAGCATGTTAACGTGTTCTAATCGTTTGTATGTTTTCCCAATATAGCTTACGAGGACTTCATGTTTTAGGAATTACCCAAATTGTCGATTTGCTACTTAGGTTAATTTACATATTGGTAATAAGATTAAAAGATAGCCGAATCGTGCAACTCTGTTCTTGAAACTACAAAACACCCAACTAAAACTAGACTATATTCTAAAACTTTTGTAGAAAGTCATCCAGTTTCGGCTGGCAGGCTTATTTATGTTAGTTCTAGAGTAATATAATCTCTACTCCCTAGAGACTTGTCTTAGTTGAATTGAAAACAGGAGTAAAATTATGAATTTTTGCAACATTTCGCGGCGCCCCTGGACAACCGCCGCGGCTCCCTGGGGAGCCGCGGCGCACAGTTTTGGAACCACTGCCTTAGATCATTCAATACAAAAATGTTTTTTCATATTAATATATGATACCCGATTTCTAAAAGGGAGCAAAACCAAATTCCCAGATTTTGTGTTGCTAATTGTTGCTTGTCTAGCGTATCGGTAAGTAATATTCAGTTGTTCGGAGATGATGGATTTTTCCTATTAGGGATACAGTTAGGTTTCAGGCATAATCTGTTTAACTGTTAAATTACCATTGTCAGTATCTTTTCTGCTTATGATGCTTCACTCTTCGTTTCAGGCCATTGAAAAGGGCAGATTAGAATTAAGCAACGCGAATTGTCGTGGGGACAATAACAGTAAGTATTATAGTAAATTTAGGTGTAGTAGTTTTGTACACATTTTTGTTTTCGTTTTAAATGAAATTAACTTCATACAAAATTATGTTCCTTAATTAATATAATATAATATATTAATATTATTTAAATGTAAAAATGTAAAAAGTACTGGGAATAGCGTTTAGCTTGATGATTCAGCGCTAGCTAAATAGATCCGAAAACTAACTTTTCAGCAGAATTGCCCGGCGTGATAAAACTAACCTAATGCACCTTGTTTTAGCTATAGTGAACATCCTTCTGAAGGCCAATTGCAATGAACAAGATTTACAAGATCAAATATTTACATTTGCTGCAGCGGTAAGAACATAATTAAATAGCTGTGTGTAGTTTAAATGTAACTAAAGAGATTTTATCCTTTTATAGAGTACAGATACTTCGACTGTGGTTATCTCTATTTCACTTATACTGCTAGCGTTGCACCCCACTACTCAGGTAAATCAAAGAAAAACATACTCTAGGCAAAATATTTTACTGTGTCCAAACGGTTGTCCACTACATCCCAAAGTGGATAAGTACCTACTGATGCATAATTTTTTTACAAATTATCCAACATATTTAAACTGCATTTTAATATGAGTTGTTTTAAATTTAAATTGTATTTTAATATGAGTTGTTTTTGTTTGACCCGGTAAAATATTTTCCCTATACCTAGTCACACTATTTTAAATTAAAGATGGAGATGCCGTTACATTTTTCTTTAACTAAAATTGTAGTAAAATCCATAGATAAGTGTTGTAGGGACGCTGTTATCTTTCCAACAAACTGAAGTGTTTTTCCAACATCAAAACAGTTAGCTGTTATATTTTCTTCTAGTACAAACGATAGTTAGTCTTTAATATATTGGCTTGATTGCAGGATTGGCAAAAAACATGCTTTATTTTAATTAAACGAAACAAACAGTTTTTTTTAATTTAAACATGTTTAAATTGTTTTAAACTGAAAAACATAGAAAAACTAATGCGGGAATAATCAAGAAAAACTTACATTATCACCGCCTTCATCCGTGGGTCATAACAATGCGGTCACTCCGGTGGACAGACAAGGCGGTTTCACATGTGCGCGGGAGATGCAAAAACAAAACATAAGTTACTCATCCGTTAAACTCAAACAGATACATTTAAGACTCACAGAGGGGTTTTCACCCCAGGGCATCATCCTTATACTGTCCATGGCTTCATCCCTGAGATTACATCATTAGTCAATGGTGGTTATGAATACCTTGTTAGTTTTCTCTCTTCAACAACTAGCTAGTGTCAACCTGAAATAGTAGAGGCTTCCCCGAACGCTCACCCTAAGGCCTATAGGGTCGCATTCCAATAGCCCGGATCGGGGGCACCTAATAAGGCTACCCTCTCCACCAGAACTATGTCATTCGAGATATCCTGCATTACCCCCCGGAATGCAAGTCCTCCACTCGAAGGAACCACGGCTGTTAACCGGGCACTCTGCGCTAGGGGTTTAAAACTGCCTGAGGCACATCATGGCCAAAGACCTTACTCTCTCTGCCTGAGGCACAACATGGCCAAAGACCTTACTCTCTCTGTCTGAGGCACAACATGGCCAAAGACCTTACTCTCTCTGCCTGAGGCACAACATGGCCAAAGACCTTACTCTCTCTGCCTGAGGCACATCATGGCCAAAGACCTCGCTCTCACTGAGCCACAATCAAGAATATTTCTCCCTGTCAAAAATGACACATCCATACTCATTGCCTACTTTTGCATCTCCTCGCGACGCTGATATTTCTCGCCAAAACAATTCATCGCACGCATACGCATTCGCTTCGATATTAGTATTTATCTTATTAACAGCGATTCTAAACATAGCAAGAAATTAATAAACGTACAAAAACACCTTTTATTTTAATAATAACGCAGATACAAAAATTGACATTTAACAAAACATGTTTTTTCTTACTTAGTTAAAAACATGTTTAAAACGTTTTAAACACTGTTTTAAACATGCACTCTCATGCAAATTACTATATGTATTAGTGAAAATAAATACGAGTAGATGACGCAAACCGTAGCATTTGTCTAAAAATCCCTAGGTGACTACGATTGCCTGTTGTCATTTGTATTCGATGTGTACGGCGCTTACGCGACAATTTTAATTATTATGAGCCGGTTTTTCTTTTCTAATTTAAGCGAAAATCAACTCTGTTCTTAAAATACAGACCAATCACATACTGGCTACTGGATGGATTTTAGCTAATATCAACTTTAACAAAGAGAATAGGAACCGACCTTGTATGTTTAAAGTTTAAAGTTCAACAATTATAATGAGCAGTAGGAGAAATAATGCAGGGTGGAATTACTTTGACAAAATTAAGGTGCAAAATAATACAATGCTAGCTCGATGCAAGAAGTGCAAAAAATATATGCTTGCACTAGTAAAAATGTTTTATTTCTTGTTTATTGTTTTTTATATTCCCGAGTTCCTATAACTATTTGTTCTATTATGCTAAATATATGTATAATTGTCTAGTAAGTGTAGAATGAACATCTTACTTATTGTTCTGTTGTATTAGACCAGAAATACAAATTTTTATGTTATGATAAGGTTAAGATTTTTATTTGTTGTTTTAAAATGTTTGTAATTTATAGCTACACAAAAAATGTTAAATTTACTATTAATTTCTATAACTGTTGTATCAATAAAAAATAAAAAATTCAATTAATTTTTATGCAAATGTAAGGTGACATTATGTAGATATGTAATTACTAATAATCCTGTTTATCTATTTGTGGAGGGTAAACGAGCCTAATAGCAATAATTAAAAACACTGTTTAAAACAAATGATTTAAACATTTGTTTAAAGCAAGGTTTTAAACAGAAGCGTTGTTTTAAACAAGTTTAAAACATTCTGTTTTAAAAATTTTGTTTTAATCATCCCAACCCTGCTTGATTATACATACATGAATAAGAAAAAGAAGAATGTTTTACTCGTTTTCTTTGCACTTTAATTTGCCTAACAGATTTTCGGGAAAATGATTACAAAACATTCCTGTAGACCACTAGGATATTATTAAAACGATTTTTAATACGTTCCATCGTGTCTTTTTTTGGTAGTTGGAAGTTGCTGGTCAACTTTTTCTTTAACAAAACGTGCTTCCACATGCAAAATGTCATTTTATATATATTAATACCGGCATCTCTCTCTAGTAAATGTATTTATTTATTATCATTTATTTATCAGCGATATTATGGCATTACTTGTTTCAGGATAAGCTTCTTGAAGAAATATTGCATGTGCTAGGACCTACAGGAACGATAGACGTGGAGAACATAAAGCACCTGACTTATTTGGAAATGATAATACTTGAAACACTAAGATTATTTCCGGTTGTGCCCATTTATGCGAGACAAAGCCCATGCGATATACAACTAAGTAAGAGTTGAAATATCTACTTAATATGTACAATTAGCAAATCCTCGGATACCTAGATAACCAATATAAGAGAACTGATGCCCTCAGTGCCATCTAAGCGAGCTAGGCGGTCTATAACTGTAATAGACATGGACCTAGTGCAGGTTCCGGTTGATGGGACTGGAGGAGCTACTTTATCAGCAAGATGAAAGAAATCATCCGCCCTGACTGACCTGACCTGACCCTACGAATAGTTTCGCCCTATTAGGGCTCAACAGGCAGGGGTACAGAGTAAATTCATCAAGGCAGACCGTCGCATTTAACTGAGGCTAAGAGGAAGTCTTACCCTTGCCTGATAAACCCTAATAGGGCGAAACTAGTCGCAAGGTCAGAGTGGATTAACCAGGGTAGATGATTTATTTTACCTTGATAACCTAGGTCCTTTAAACATAAAAAATACATCATAATTTTCCAGGTAACTTCAGCATACCCGCAAATACTACAGTCGTAGCGAATGTCTTTAGCATGCATAGAAATGAAAAGTACTGGCCCGATCCGCTAACCTTTAAACCAGAACGATTTTCACCAGAGAATTCTGCTAATAGAAATTCTAACGCCTTTATGCCATTCGGAGCAGGATCACGAATATGTCCAGGTGAAGATCAATCAATTTTACTGTTATCAGTTTTTTAAGTCAGTCTGATCTAGGTACTAAATATGCTACGCTACAAATGATGACCATGCTCGCAAATATAATTCGAAGATACAAGGTGTCGACTGATTTCAAATCCGTGGAAGATATTAAAATCTCATACGGTTTAACCATGGGGTTAGCAGATGGAACTAAGTGTACATTGGAAGAACGTAAATTAGTATAGTTGCCTCTTACTTGTGAAAGACATTTTACGAAAATAAAAGCTTATTAAAAAGTAAAATCTTTAATACAATAAAACTAAACAAGATCCGCGTATTGGTACAAACTAACATACACTTAACCCACTAGAACAATACATTGTATACTACAAAAACCATAATGAATGTAGCTCCAATAAGGGATATATTCCATATTTAGTACAACATAAAATAATAATTTTATTGTAGTTTGTGAAAAAGGTTGACTACATTACATTTAACATGAGTTAAATATTGCTTTAAACAACAAATACAACTAAAAATAAGTACCCGTTTGCTACATGCTCACTTTTTACATATTCTTACAGAGCATAATTTTTTTTTTACTTATAACTAAAGAACCGTAGTAGGCTGGCTGTTTATGAGGCTTACGTAAATTACTTCGTAACAAAAGACATAATAAATAAATGAATAAGAAAATTGATATGCATCTTAAGGGATTGGTTTTGAGAAGACTTTGGCTGGTTTAAGAGGGGCGTTTACCTAGAGCGAAGCGGGTCATTTTAAGCGAGGTATTCGAAACTTTTTCGAAGTGAACTTTCGACATGGCAATGACAAAAGATGTAGCTACAACGTAGAGTTCAAGTTTTTTCTGAATTTGGTACGGTAATATAAATATTTGTTGTTATATTTTGCTTAAAAATGCGTATTTTTGGCGAGCTATTTCTCGAAAACTAAGGCACATAAACGAAAAATTCGAGCTTGTAAACTACCAAGCTAGCTCGGGTTCAGGCAGGCAAAACAACATTAATTGCAAGTTTCTTTATTGTGACGCCAGCAGCACTACAGGTACCTTGCAACTAATTAAAGGCGAGGCAAAGGTTCCTGTCTTCGTTCGCAGCCTCGAACGTTCTGGGTTTCAGGCGTTGACAAGGCTCAAGGTCCGCGCTTCAGGTTCCTGTCTCGTTCGCAACCTCGAACGTTCCGGTTTCCAGGCGTTGACCATGTTCCACCCTGCGCCTCCTGCTCAAGCACGTCACCAAAAAAACAGTTTCTTTCAACCATGGGTTTCCTTTAGTCCTTGACAGCCCTCGCTGTCCTTCTGACAACCCTTCATTTTTCTCCGCCTCCATTTTTTCTAAAACCGCAAACTCTTTCGCACGAGTCCGTCACGAGAGCGGAATGCGAATGCCCATCCCCACCAGGTCCGTCGCGTCGTATCAGTGAATAGTGAGATACAAACCTGTCGGGAATGATCGAACGGATATGATCTATTCCGATATGACTGGATTTCTAAGATTGTATGTCTAAATACACYTGACAAGTTTAATGTTAAAAGCTCTTTCACATTAATTTACTGTCTGCCGAAMCAKTGGGGAGGCGGAAGGAAAATTATTATTTAAGTTTCTCCAGAAATCATAGTCGACATGCAGTTAGAATGAAATGTAATATAGTTCATATTTACAGAAATAAATGGGTTATTCCATATTTTGAATAACCTGGTATAATATCATAGTAAGTTACTAATAGCATGCTTACTTTTTTATGTACACACTACAGTCAGCAATTTTCCGAATACTAGAGTAGCCTGTATGTTGCTCGTACGATCTTTGCGTGATTTCTGCGGAAATGTATCGTTTTAATTTTCTCAACATTAGAAGAACTGAAACTAGTTACATGAGAATACGTTTTGGTTTTGCATCCTAGACAATTTTTTAAACATAACAAGCAAAAAATTTTGCGGATATATGTAATGGCATAATTTATGAATAGCTCTATTGATAACCAATACGCTTAAGATTTGCATTACTCATTATCAACAGGTGTCTTATCTCCTTAGGTTAACCTTCATGTGTGGTTTTTGGGGATAGTAAGCTATTATTTGCAGCATTGTAACTGTATAACGAATTTGTCTTTCAGAATAGAGTCTAACACCAACCATCTTAATGTAAACACATAAAGTTAGATCTCCGTCATTTTCGTTATCGTAAATTGTCATTCCGGTCGTATTGCAAATGTTTAGACCTCATAAATAAGTAATAAGTATTCATTCGTGCGTGTGATTGAAAATAAAAGTTTTTTTTAAACAGTTTAATTTTACGCACGTCGTAAAATTTGCTGCAGTCAGCAGGATGCACGAAGAGCTTTACAAAATAAGCTCGTGTATTCCAATACATTGTCGTGTACGCGAACTTCATGAAAAACATTATTTTTGAAAACTTCGATCCAGCGGCCCCTCTCCTGGAAGGAAGAACTTTCGCATACAAGTACGACCGATCATCAGGCTTTGGCATCCAGCGGTACCTTTCCTGGACTTTGAAGACCTCCGTTGAAACCACTAGAAACAGCGGCCCCTTTCCTGTTCGATGAAATCAACGACATTGCTAATTTCACTGTGAGTACACAATCTTTTTATATTGCTTGACATATTTACAATCACAAGAAGATGCCATTATTTCATTATTAAAAGTAAAGGCAACAAGCAAGGCTAAAAGGTTCATTTCTTCACGAAACTTGCAAGAATTTGATGAAATACGTGAATTATTAATTAATCACTGCGGTGATTGTCGAGATACTGAAAGATTGTTAATAGATTTAACGTCAGCTTTTCAAAAACCAAACGAAACTCCACGTGTATTTGTTCATAGAATCGAGGATTTGCTAACAAAAATACGAAGTGTAGTGTAGGCTCTTGATAGTAGTTTGACCGCGATAGAAAAACACTTAATAAATTGAAAATATTTTTGTCGGGACTGAATGATCAATTTGGTTCAATTATCCGTGCACAGAAGCCGAAGACTCTAAACGAAACGGAACCATATTTAACTGAAGAAAACGATACTGCCTACTTAAAAGATTTCAGAATTTCGAAAGGACAGCAAAATTGGAATTTCAAAACTAGTTTTCCAAAAGAAAATTACAGTAGCACGCAAGTTCATGGTAGTATTAGATCGCAACAATTCGATCATGCGCGCAGACAAAAATTCTGTAGCTATTGCAAAAAGAACGGACACGTTATTTCGGAATGTTACCGAAACAATAATAATAATAATAGAATTCAAACTAATCCAGGCAATTCTAGGCAAAATTTTGTGCCTAATCGAAACCAAAATCTACAACATTCAAGACCTTCTGTTATACAGCGAAATCCTAATTATAATCCAAATGCAAATCTAAGCGCTAATCATTTAAACTTCAACCCAAGTATCGATGAAGGTCAACTCGATACTTCAGGTTTAGAAACGCCCACAACTTCTCAAAATGTAGCTAATGCGGATCGTCAAATTTCGATCGTTTTCCAAATTTACATGTAAAATTGAGAGACGACATATCAAAATTGTTAGTAGATACTGAAGCGCATGTTTCCATTATACATACAAAAATTTAAATCCACGTTTAATAAGTTATCCAATAACAAAAGTGGCATTTGAACAGACGAGATTCCGATTAGGAAATCCGTTGATTTAACTGTCTTTGATAATGAAAAACATCGATTTTTAATTTCGCCTTTAAACATAAAATTCGACGGTGTTTTAGCAGTTGATTTCTTAATGAAGCACAATGGAAATATGAATATAGTAAACAGGACGTTAGAGTTTCCTGACAATATAATACCGCTTTTTAATGAAAATTTAAGTTTTGAGCCTGTAATTACAGTTGCAAGTAATTCGCATAATTTTAATTTTTATGCAGGATCGAATGCGGCACCTGCTTATTCAGTACCATGCACATTTTTTTCATGCGAACAATTTTAATCCAAACGTTGGGTTGAACGCGGTACCTTTCCGTTCAACACCAGTATCTGTCAGATATTTACCAGGTAATAATTTTAGTACAGGTACCTTTCCGTTCAAATTTCGATGAATAATTATCAAGAAACAGTAATCAATCTAAGAGAAATAACTTTGCAAATAATAATAATCATAACCAGGTATTTGAAATATCTTCTTGTTCAAATAGGACTACAATACCTCCAAGAACTATTCAAGTCGTTAAAGTAGAATTTCACCTATTAAAAGTGATTATGGCATCTGCCTTGTAACAAAGCTGAATGAATTTATTACTTTGCCTTCTGCAATTGTGAAACCACTAAATAATTAGGTAATTACTACAGTTAGGAACACAAGTTTCATGAACAAGACAATTAATATCCAGTGTTGCATCTCAAAGAATACGAAAAATCAAACCGGGCAGTACTTTATTCGAATGAAAACTCAGATATTTTTAACTGTAACGAAAGAATTGAGAAATTTTAGGAAAACTTACGCTTAGAACACTTAAATGAAGAGGAGAAACTGAAATTCAAAATGTTTTTACCGAATTTAGCGATATACAGCGAGATAAATTAACTTTCACAAGTAAAATTAAACACGTTATTGATACGGGAGATACGAAACCTATAGCGACAAAATCATACTGTTATCCATATGTACACAATGAAGACAAATTTCTGAAATGCTTGATCAAAATTTTATTCGTCCGTCAGTTTCACCCTAGTCCTCACCAGTCAGGGTTGTACCTAAAAAATTGGACGCTTCAGGTATTAAAAAATGGCGATTGGTAATTGATTACAGAAAACTCAACGCGCATACGGTAGGTGATAAATATCCATTCCCAAACATAACTGATTTGTTAGATCTGTTAGGAAAATGTCAATATTTTACAACTCTCAATCTCGCGTCAGGTTTTCACCAGATCGAAGCTCCGTCACCTATCGGAGGTTGGAAAACATCATTGCAGTTTTTACTTTGTTAACCGCAGCTCTAAATAGTTCATTTGAACTGCAGTTGTACCACTCCCTTAAATTACACATCCAGGAAATTCTTCTACATCCTACGTTTCTCTTCCCCCTGATCTTCCCTTGCATAATAAGCCTCAGCAACTCGTACTTCTCACCCCTCATTATATGGCCCAGGTATTCTAATTTTCTTCTTTTAATATCAATTACTTCGCATTCTTTTCCCATCTTTAAAAGTACATCTCTGTTAGTTACTTTCTGCGTCCATGATATTTTCCACATTCTTCTGTAGCACCACATTTCAAACGCTTCAATGTTTCTAATGTTGGTCCTTTTCAAGGTCCATGCCTCCATACCGTATAATAATGTGGAGAAAACATAACAACGTGGCATACGCACTCTAAGCTTTAAATCAATATCTTGGCAACATAGGAATCCTTTCATTTTTATAAATACTTGTCGAGCTATTTCTATTCTTGCTTTGATCTCTCTGGTTTGCTCGTTTGTTTCAGTAATCCATGCATATTTGTATGACGTGACTCTTTCAATCTGTATGTTAAAGATTGTTATATCAGCAGGTACGTTCTGCTTTTTTGTTACAACCATTAATCTGGTCTTTTTAAGATTTAGTTTCAGGCCGTAATTATTACTATAGGTGTTAACATTTTCGAGTAACTGCTGTAACTAATGCTCCAGATATTGCTAAAACAGCATTTTCTGTAGAAAATGGTCTTTTCGAATTCTTGCGCATGCTCTTCGGACTCAAGGATGCGCCCTCTACTTTTCAAAGGGTTATGGATAGTATAATGGCAAGAATACAAAATGATATTTGCTTAGTGTATATGGACGATATTTTTGTATTTTCAGCAAGTTTAGAAGAACACATTCAAAGACTCAAAAAGGTATTCAGTCGATTAAGAGATTCAAATCTAAAAAATCAACCAGATAGATGTAAATTTCTACGTAAAGAGGTTGCTTACTTAGTTTAAAATAAAACCCAATAAAGCTCAAGTTGTTCAGAATATTCCTCAGCCTACAAATCAAAAAGAAATTAAACAGTTCTTAGGACTAACAGGATATAACCGAGGATTTAATCCTGATTACTCAAAAATCATTAAACCGTTGCCAAATTTATTAAAGAAAGATAAAGAGTTTAAAMTTAATAATAATTACGTAGCAGCTTTTAATAAGTGTACAGAAATGTTAACTACTGCACCTGTTTTGCAATATCCAAATTTTGAAAAAGATTTTGTTTTAACAACGGATGCGTCAGCTTTCGCTTTAGGCGCAGTACCTTCGCAGGGTCTTGTCAAAGGCAAAGATTTGCCTATATCATACGCATCACGTACATTAAACGGAGCAGAAACGAAATATTCAGTTATCGAAAGAGAATTATTATCTATTTTCGTCCGTACCTATAGGGTAGAAAATTTAAATTAGTTACGGATCACAGACCACGAGACCACTGACATGGTTATTTTCGATTAAAGATCCTGGATCAACATTAGCACGTTGGTGCCTCAAATTAGAGGAATACAACTATGAAATTATTTATAAGCCAGGTAAATAAAATTAAAATGCTGATGCTCTGAGTAGAATTAAAATAACTTCAGAAATAAGTTACGAAAATTACTGCTCTTACATTAAAGAGAATAACTTAGTTTACGATAATGTCGTAGAACGAAATATCGATCTATTTAAAACACAAAATGATTATGCTTTAGCACATTGCGTTTCATCTGACTTTGAAATGAGTAAAGGAATAGCTTTACAATTCAAACAAAACTTTAACAATATCGAATACTTGAAATCCCAAATCAAAAACGTACATGATATTGCTAAATTAACTTACGAAAGCAGGAACATATATTATTTAATAACGAAGAAATTTTATTACGACAAACCAAATTATGAAGACTTATTCAACACACTGGTTAATCTTTGAAATAAATTAAAAATTGATAATATTAAGAAACTAGCGGTGCCTAGAATAGGAGTTGGTTTAGACAGACTAAAATGGGAAAAAGTGAAAGCATTATCGATTTCGTATTTTTAAACAGAGACATAAAAATTTTGCAATTTTAATCCAGATGTTAATCACATTAACGTAAACACCGTCAGAAGCAGGTGATGTCGAAGAAAAGTTTGAAAACGTTTTAACGACTTAAATTTTAAAATCATTAAAGAAACAAATGACAACTTATTGACTAACAACCACAATAATTTCTTATTTTTTGTTCCAAAATTTAAACATCCAGATGCTCCTTTTATAAAAGAATTAATTACGAATGCTTGGGTAGATTGTGAAGACATTGAAGTCACCGACACATTAACATTGAGAGACAACATAAAATTTGCTAACAAGAAATATTATATTATCCAAATTAATAACATTAAAATAGAAGCTATGAGTCTAAGAGAATTGTTCAGAATACTGTACTCAGGAACAAAGTAGAAGACAAATACTATTTCGTAAATACAATTAAACATGTTCCTTTTTAGAAATTTTGAGTTATGTATTTAAAGACCGTAATATTGTGTTTACTATTTGTCAACAACTCCTCCAGAATGCGAAAGAACGAATATGTGAGAATTACCACATCAGCAAAACGTCAGTCCACAAAGGAATTAATGAAACGTTTGGGAGAATACTTGTAGATACATATGGTCAAATTTAAAAACTCAGGTAGAAGAATTTATCAAATCTTGTGTCACTTGTAATAAAACAAAGACAAATCGACAAAATCCTGATTATCCTCTGGTTATAACAGAAACGCCAGATAAACCCTTCGAACACTTATACATTGATATACTAGAAATAAACAAAAATACTCTTCTTTTAAAAATAATTGATAATTTTTTACGTAGTCCTTAGCTATACCTGAGTTATTTGGGCTATTTCGCCTTGAGCGGTCATCATTTCTGTCATATCTTCGTTATTTAGGCCATATTCACCACTTAAATAATCAAATGGAAGAAATTCTGAATTTACTCAAACAGGGTCATCCATACGTTTGTCACGCGGTTAGTATAATTAATTGAATTTTCCGAAAACATCTGCACGTCAAATACTACCACCCTTACTGGATTATAGGGGACTATGAAAAAAGCAATTCAACTAAGTTTCTGTCAAAGTTGTTTGCATACTTTTTTCAGTTTGTTTAATTTCGAACTATTAAACGGTTTATGATGGGGACCGAAATAAGCCCTAAGTAAGGTCTCCTCGTTCGTTAGATTTATTATTTTAATCAATGTTTCTGTTTTCTGGACGGGAACTATAGCTTATTTGCATGTTTAATCATATCGTCTGTTGCTATTATGAATGTGCTCAGTTTTTTTTTTAATTTTAAGTTACTCCCAAAGCTTTTTCTCCATAGTGTATCAAAATCTTTTTTTTTGCTGCAACGATTCACATATTTGCTGTTTAATTGTATAATATGTTTATAAGATTCTAAGCTCTTACATTATTTATTATTATTATTTTCGCCAATTCATTTTACCACCAGTGCAAAATATTGCGGTACAAAATATTTTCATTCATATCCAATAAACTAGAGATGATATAGCCAATGCACTTTTTGTTTATACCTATCAATTTACAGAAGCTACTTTATGTGCGCATATTCATTCGGTAAACATATATAAGGCGTTGCGTATCGCAATACGCATATAAACGTTAGGAGTGCAGAAAACAAGACATGTAATAAACATATGGTCAACAAATTAATCTTGTTCCGATATCTATGTAATAATTAGTATTTTAGGTTAACTTTTGAAGTCATGGCAATTACACAAATAGTACTTACACTTATAATAATAATTTTATCTATTTGGTACAAGTGGAATAATAACAGGGTATTAAAAGTTATTAAGGATATACCAGGACCATTCATAATACCGTTTTTTGGGAGTACTTTTTTTCTCAAATTTACAAGTAACACAAGTAAGAAGAAATATATATAGACTACAAACTTCTCTCTTGTGCACAAACATCTCAATCTTGCTGGAAGTAGCTACTTAAAAGTCTATTCATTTCACTCTTTGCAGATTTTATATCAAGGTTAGACAGTCTACATCGCAGGTATGGACCACACGTAAAATTATGTATTGGAAATAATCCCATAGTCTTGATTAGTGATCCTACAGACAATAAAACTTTCCTCAACCACCCCAGAACTACGCATAAACCAGACATTCTCTATCACGATTTCAAACTTGCACTTGGTAATGGTCTAATAATAGGAAATGGTGATCAAAACAAATTGACAGTTTCGTTTGCTGATGACTTAAATTTAACTTTTGCAGGCAAAATATGGCAGAACCATCGTAAGCTTCTATCTAAGACGTTCAGTACTGTGCGAGTACAGAGCAACGTTGATGTTCTTAGAAAAGTAGCACAAGAAATCGTCATTTCGTTGTCGACACCTACAGCTACAGACATCGAGTCGATAATCTATGAAAGCTTGCTGATCACCAACACAAGTAGGTCACTGTTTTAGTTGTATACCTTCCATTACACTTTTAATTATATAATATTTAATTATTTTTATGGGTCAAATTTCACTACAGGTTAAACGTATTGCTTTCAGAGTTTTTTGTTGGTTATGGTATAAAAGATCAGAAAAAATGGTCGGATGTTGCTGAAATTTTTCAAAGGTAGGCGAGAGCAGTGAGTTCTAATAGCTCATGAAAAAACGAAAAAAAATTTTCTTTATTAATCTCTATTTTAGCGCAATTGAAATCATAGGACTCAAAATGTTTAATCCATTTTTAAAAATTGACTTATTTTTTAACTTAACACTGCTCGGAAAGCAATTTAGGATGTTGATCCTAGAGGCACATAAATTTGCAGGGGAGGTGAGTACGTTGTATGTATAAAATGTTCTCATTTTAGGTCGTTGAAAACAAAAAGTTTTTTTCCGAGACAGACCTCGTTTGGAACAAATATTTTGTGATTAGAACATTGTTTGCCAAAAAAGGATGTCAACATTACTAGATACCATAAACTGATATTGTTTGTAAAATTAATGGTTCAAAGAAACTCATGGTATGGTCTAAAGAAAATCTGTTTAAGTTTAGTACTAAAGCTCCCAATTCAATACGTCAAAAGATCAGAGCTAGAATTATATGCAAGGAACATTTATAAAAATATGCGCTTATATATGATTGCAGTTTAACGGAAATATGCACATAAATTTTAGAGATGGGTATAAAATATGCAACATATTCACGAAATGTGCACTATGTTTAGACACGAAAGAAACTTTATCTAATTTTCTAGAAACATTAGACTATTTTCCTTTGACTATAACTTTGACAACAATAAGATAAAGGCCGTTTCTCATGAGAAAGATTTGGGAGTCACTTTCGACCAGAAAATGACCTTCTCTGTGCATATAGATAATATAGCATTTCAGGCAAATAGAATGTTGGGCTTTATAATTCGAACAACTAAAAATTTTAGTTCTATTGAAGTTATAAAAAACCTGTACTTCTCATTTGTATACAGCAGACTCAATTTTGCATCTGTTGTGTGGTCTCCACAGTATGACATATACAAATTAAGACTGCAGTCGGTACAAAGCAAATTTTTAAGGTATCTTCATTTTAAAGTTGTGGGTTCCTATGAGTTAATAAATGCCACAACACTGACCCGAATGTACAACATAATGAGCCTAGAAAAGAGAAGATTAGTAGCGGATTTGCTTTTTCTCCATAAAATAATCAATAGCTCAGTTGATTCACCCTCTTTGCTCTCTAGTATCTTCTTAAGTGTTTCCGTGTACAACAGTCGTTTTTTACCCTCATCTCGCGAATATCTCTTCCGAACCAATTTAGGTCGTAATGGACCTTTAGCCCGCATTACTAGATTATATAATTCGCACTGTTCTGACGTCGATATTTTCCATAACTCTTTGAAAAAATTTAGAGCTTTAGGTAAATTAAAATTCAGGCAATAGTGTTTCGTTTGTAAATTTTTCTTAGCTTAGCAATGTTTCTTATATACAGTTTGAATATTGCATAATGCTTTATAGTTTACTTATTGTATTCGAGAATAATGATCTATATGTATATATTTTTTTCTTCTTTTTTCTGTATATTATACTTATATTATTACCACTTAATTATGCTATTTTGCTTATCATCAATAACTGTTTTTTCTTGCTAATATAGATAGACTTATTAGTTTTGTACACACTAAATTGTAGCATTCACGTTTGGTTATTCTCAGGTTTTGCATAACTATGTTTTTTTTTCTAGTGGGTGCCACTTTGGGCTTGCCTGTTCGCACCCCTTGTAATAAATAAATAAATAAATAAAATAAATTATGATATAACATAATTATCTAAAACGTTTGAAATACTCCATTAGTTTTTTTAACCACTTTGCCCATCTACTAATTACAGGTCGTGGTGGCAAAGGTATATGAGGATGTGATTCTCTATATAATGGTGCCTTTCAAAACAAGTTTTAATAGCGCTGATGAATTCATTTACGAGCGGAAATAGATTTATTATTTTCGCTGCAACTCTGTCAATAACGTGTGCCAGTCACGTTGTATATTTACATAATATATTTTAATTAAATTAGAAAAAAACATTACTCAACATCAAAATATTTTTTTCGCTGTATTGGATGTGGAAGGAAAACATGATCCTTCATGAATTAATCTAGTTATTGTATTGTTATTAGTTCGATCTAACTGCTATGAACTTATTAAATATGATTTGCTATCATTAAGGGACCCTGTGTGCAAATTGGCAATATGTCGACAACATACATCTGTTGTTTTATCTTAATTAAGTTGTATCCTATCAAGTGAGGTACATCAGCATAAATTTGGTTAAATATTTTATCGATACAATTCGTACTAATGCAAAAGTTTTTAATTTTATATTTCCCAATTTGCTTAAACGCCACATCATTACTTACTGATAAAGTGCTCGACGTCTAGTTGATGTACCTCAATAAAAAAATATTCATTTTGCATGAAATCCGAGCTCTACCAATTATATTTATTCAGTTCGAATGCTACGGTGAAAATTATTATATTCACGGAGGGCACATTCTCATAACAGTAAATAATAAAAGTATTATTAGTTTTAAAGTTGTAGTTGTAGTTATAGAACTATGAACATTTTTAGTAATCCAAAGTTACCATAATTAGTGCCTTTTATACATATGACATTTTATTCCTCTTTTCAGATGATTGAAAGGGGCAGAATAGAATTGGGAAGTGCGCATGATGATGGGGTTAAGGACAGTAACAGTGAGTATTATAGCAGGGTGCCTTTTTTACTCATTTTTGTACAAAATCGCCAAAACAATAGATGCCCTCTCAGAGAACTGTGTTATCAACTCGGTCAAGAGCGTTTTGACAGCCTATTGGAACCTACCTTGGTAACGAGGCCTAGTCTGTCTAAAATGCCTCTGGAAAAATATAAAAACTACTGGTATCAAATCCGGACTATACGCTGGTAGGATCAAAACAATGCCGAACGAAAGCATGCATTCACAATGAGCCTCCTTTGTTATCGTTATCCTTTGCCTTTCGGTTAATCAGATAATGCGAATGCTCCAGAAAATAATTTATGCTGATGAAACTAACAGTAAGCTAGCTTTAAGAATAATGGATCTAGGAAAAGCATAGTCGGGGAAGCTAAAAACCAAACTGAAAAGATTTTTAAGCTAACTTTTCACCATAACTGCCCAACATAAAAGGGCTAATTTACCTGATATTGTTTTAGCTGTTGTTGATATCTTGCTGAATGCTACCTGCAATGAACAGGATTTGAGCGATGAAGTATTGACATTTGCTGCAGCGGTAAGAACAG
Source organism: Rhyzopertha dominica (assembly GCA_025024175.1). Taxonomy (NCBI): domain Eukaryota; kingdom Metazoa; phylum Arthropoda; class Insecta; order Coleoptera; family Bostrichidae; genus Rhyzopertha; species Rhyzopertha dominica. The sequence continues at coordinate 1,315,444 of QCXZ01000042.1, forward strand.
AAATAGATGTATATATTTAAAGACGTAAGGTAAAAGATCTAAACCTTTTGCAGAGCACCGATACTTCCACCATGGTGATCTCCAATTCACTTGTACTGCTAGCGATGCATCCCGCTACTCAGGTAGGTGAAGTAAAAACGCACTGGTTACGCGAATTGCAATTATAGATGCCATAGCTTTAMACGTAACTGTAATTGTAACTTCTACCCCAGATACATTTACATTTACATACATTTAAAAATTGATTTCTACATCGAAATTAAAAACTAATCGATTCATAAGTATATTATATATTTGAATAGTTTAGTAAAATAAAATCCTTTATGATCGTCCTTGACAGAATGAAACTGAGCTTCTGTAAGAACTTTTAGAACACTTCCGCTAATATCTTCTAGCTAACCCTTTGAACAGTTAACTTCAAGTTGAAGTTAACCGATTTTTTGACCACCAAAATTTATATATGATACCAGCCGCTCTAAAAATATTTATTGTACACTACTTAGAGAACCATATAATTCGTCTTCATATTTAGGAAACGTACAAATATTTAATAATAATAATGATAATAGTACACTCTATTTGCTACAGATTTGCACTCATTTTCAGGCAAAGCATAAAAATTATATATACACATCTACTATCAAAAAATAATAATTATGTCTAGATAACGAAGAATAAAGAAATATTTAGATCGCAAAGAAAAACGTATTAAGGTGGTATAAAGCTGGCAACCAGTTGCTTAACTGTCACGCATGCTACATGCAGTGTTGAAACGATTACACATAATTGATATAGGTGGTCGTACAAGTACATTAGATCTTTGTTTAATATTATAAAGAGTCGGATTTTAAACGAGGAACCGTAAAAAAAGAAACTACAGTCAATGCGATTATTTAGTAAACGAAATAAGTACTTATTTAATATAATTAATTAATATTTTACGACACAATTCTAATGAAAATAGCCAGATCTGGTGAGCAAAATATAGGAATCGCAACCTCGAGAAGAGAAAACGTCATCAAAAATTAACAAATGAAATTTAAAAAATCGCTTTCGTACAGCCTCAGCTATATGTTATGTAAAAATGGCAAATGAGTACCGAATATTCAAAATGGGATCTGACCAAAGAGAAAAACAGAGCATTTAAAACGTGAACATTACGAAAGTCCTTGCAATTTCTATAAATACGTAATTCTTTGTACATGTTACCGACAATATTATTAATGTGGTCTAAAAAAATGAATTTATCATCAATGAGTACACCTAAGTCTGAAATACTTGATATTCACAGACAACCACATTCTTCAATTTCCAAATCGGGACAGATGCACGGGGCATACTTTACGAAAAACATCTGCCACCTTGTTGACAGATAGTGGAGCTGACATTACTTTTATCAAAAGGCGTGCAGGATAAAAAAGTTCTTCTGTAGCTGAAAGGTATCTAGAAGATTTTATTGAACACAAAAATAAAAGTTTTTGTCTCATTCACGTGTCGTATTTGCATAAGGCAGTGAAGGGATTACATTGTTAATGGAGTTTCGTGGTACATGATTGAGTATCTTAAACTAAAAATCGATATTTTAAACTTAAGTAGTATTTAGAATTATAAATAAACAGATAATCAATCTTTTTAACATATATTTTATACAGAATGTCTATTTTCTTGATTTAATTAATATCAAAACAAAAATAAGCAATCACAAGAAATAAAACTTACCATATTGTAAAGTAGACTTCTCACCTAAAACAAAATAAAACTTTAATCTTAATCTTTAGCAAAGAAATAAAGTTTCTCTTACTATGGCGCTACTACCATATACGGCGATTCCTAATTCGAATCACGATTACGTTTTGTAGTGTAATATACTCCTAATCCGCTTAAAATTAAAAAAAAAACTTGTTCCGTCGCTGAGTTTGCGACTCCTCGTATTTTTTTATTAATTATTCAATTTACGTACTGCTGTTTAAGGTGAGCTTTGAATAAATTTGAATAATCTATTCACGGTACTTAATACATCAAGTGTGAGCTAGCGGAACATTATCTTTTTATGGAGGCGTTGTAAATCACTGAAAGGGGTACCCGGAAAATGAAAACTTCCAGCTTCAGAGTATTGAAAGGGATGAAGTCGTCTTTTGGGTTTATTTAGGTGCTATACAAAAGAACCACGCCGAAACTTGGCGGTTTGTATAGACATGTATACATATTTATTTGGAAATATATGCTTACATAAGACAGTTCAGGTCTTATGGTGTTAATAGAGCTTAGTGGTGTTATATTTGAGTACCTTTAAATGAAACTACAGTGATACAGGAATAATGTTTGGAGCCACTGCACTGAATCACGCTTGAAAACTTAAAAGAAATTTCGGTAGCTTGTTTTTCCAGCTTAAATTAATACACCTCCTTATGATGTTGACTATTCCCTTTACACATTCATATTTATTAGAAGAGTTGCTTGAATATTTTTGGATTTCGCAAGTGAGCTTGAAAGAACGGTTCACAAAAGAAAAATTTCCTTTAGTTAAGCAGACCTGCTACAACAAAATATTTAAAAACGCTCTTCCTGTTTAACTCGGGTTGTTGTCTTAATATGTTGTGTCTCTTTCGAGTCAGTCGATGCCCTTAACAAGATTTGTGGTGTTTTCAAGATTCAATGTGTTTAAAGAGATTCTCAGAACGCAGTATGAAGTATTTCTTTCAATTTCAATACAACAGTATAATTATTTAGCCTTTAATGACTTTTAATAGACAGTAATAAAAATAATTTATTGCACGTATGTTTTCAACTAACCTCTAGACGCAGTTCTCTTATATAGTAATGTTCTACGATTATTAATTATTTATTTCATTTTGCATAACTTATAAAACATGCTAGATGCTATAAGTTTCCAACGTTTACAAATAATGTACAATTAATTTTATAAATTTGAAATTATATTTGATTGTTCGAATGCAGTCATTTAATAATAATAATTCTGGCACTGAATTATGTTTACAATTTGGTTAATATAGAGGAGAACAAGCTATGAACCACCTGATGTAGCAACATATGAAGTAGAGCTAAGAAGAAAAACCATACGACTCCATCTTACTTAACAGAACGAAGTGGTCAACTTGATCGAATGCTTTTTGGAAAGCTGTGCTATTGACACTTACATATAACTGTTGATATAAAAGCGTTTCAAATATTTGTGAAAAATTGCGAAGAAGAGAAACCGATCTATAATTAGAAATATTATTTATGTCACCCTTTTTAAATATTGCACATACAAAGGGTCTCTTCCAGAAATCCGGAATAGTAGACGTCTTTAGGATAAGATTGAAAATATATGTAAGCGGAGTGGAAAAAATACCAGCGTAATCCTTTCAGAGGGAATTAGGGAAATCATCAACTTAGCAGCCTTCAATGTTTTCAAAACATCGTCTTCAGAGAAATCTGGAATAGAAGCAACTTAGAAAACGAAACTTTAGGTTCAGAAACTACACTAGATTTAGACCGAACACAGATCTCCCGGAACAATGTAGCAAATGCATTTATTATATCCTTAGAAGATGCATAGTCATTTAGTTTTATAGTATGTAGTAGTAGTAGTAGTAGTAGAATCAAACCAGTGGCGATATCTAAAATTACACTTAGGTACAGAATTCATTTTCGGTGTGCTTCGCTCAAAAGTACTGTAAAGTAGCCATAATTTTGTTACAAATGTCTAGATCTTTTACTAAGTTATTATTTTTTTCACATATTTACCGTGACCATTATTGTCAATGGTCAATGAAAGATTTAGGGATATTTTGAATATTTAGACGCTTTTGCTACAAACTAATCTAACATTATTTGTTATAGGACACGGTCCTTGAAGAAATATTACATGTACTGAGACCTGCAGGACCGACTAACATGGAAAACATAAAGCACTTAAAATATTTAGAAATGGTAGTACTTGAAACCCTAAGACTATTTCCAGTTGTACCCTATTTTGGAAGGCAAAATCCATGCGACATACAATTAAGTAATAGCTTAAATACCTAATTGACATGCCGTCAAGCGAGATCATATTCATAAACTTAATTGTTAAAAATAACCATATCATCCATTGAAAATGATTTTCAAGGATAGGTTTAAGCCAAAAAGCAAGAAGTATATTATATATCAAATATCAGATACATAAAACATAGAAAGCTGAAGAGAAGTTTGTAAGCTAAAAAAAGGAAAATCAGAACAATACTGCTTTGAATATTTCTCTGAACAACATAGATTTTAACATTGCAGGTAACTTCAGTCTTCCCGCTAATACTACAGTGATGACAAATGTTTTCAACATACACAGAAATGAAAGATACTGGCCCGATCCTCTAGCTTTTAAGCCAGAACGATTTGCGCCAGAAAATTCTGCTAACAGAAATTCCTACGCATTTTTGCCATTCGCAGCAGGACCACGAATGTGTCTAGGTGAAAATGATTCAATTTTACGTTATCGCTTCTTTCAGTCCGTCTGTTTTAGGCGCTAAATACGCTATGCTACAAATTATGGTCGTCCTCGCAAACATAATTCGAAGTTACAAGGTGTCGACTAACTACAAATCCGTGGAAGATATTCAACTTTCATACGGTATAACCATTGGGTTGGTAGGTGGGACTAAGTGTACATTGGAAGAACGTAAATTAGTATAGTTCCTTGTAAAATGGTTGCGCGAATATAAAAACTTATTAACAGTTGTGTGGTCTTTTATAAAATCCCAGTTCCGAATGTCATTTTATGTAAATTTTGGGACAGAATTGTGTGTTATAACGTTGGCCTTTAGATGCTTCCAAATTAAATGTGGTAAAGGTCTACCTTGATCCATCAGCACTTGTCGTTTATCAATAGTTTTGAACAACAACCCAATTAAAGAAAGACCATAAAGTTGTTATACTTTCGTATATAAAGTTTTTGATGATTTACATCACAGATATGGCATACACTATTAAACACTGAACACATTACATACAGCGATATACCATCCGGACCGGAAATCGAATTATTTGTTATTTTCTTAGAAGCTTTGAGTATATAGGTTCAGAACATTACAGATACTGTCACTAACGGAGCTATTAGCGTCAAAGGCGTCATCCGCTTTGAAAGATGTCGATAAAACCAACAACAATATTCTGTGCACTACCTAATGTTGTACCATCATGTGTCATTTGTAAAGGTATTCTAGATGTTCCCTTTTTAGCGTGGACATACGGCCACTGTCTTTGAGGATCAGATTTAAGTTTTGTTTGGATGTAAATAGTTTCTATAGGCATGTTGAGTTTGGCTGACAATGTAAAATATTTTAAAATTCGGAGAGAGCAATCTTAACCTTGGTATTTATCTAGAAAAAAAGCTGTCGGTCGTGGCAAATGCATTATAAAATCAAAAGAAATCGACCTTCTTGAAATTGTAGCGTTTAGTGTTTTTATTAGTTTCAAAGAAGTCTCGTGCAGAACTGATATAATCTAAAATTAATTATTAAAGCAACGTGGTGTTTATTCTCAGTAACACATGGATATTCATTTCTGAGAACAGACCAGTGATATCATCAGTATTGAACTGATAAGATCTTGATCTTTGAACATAAAAATTGTTCTAATTTCTCAATGAACAAGTGAAACATGTCCACGGGCGTATATAGTGGAGCATATACAACTACAACGTTAATAGTTTTTGTTTGAATAGTTTTGTTGAAATACAAGCAGAGATTCTTGTATCAATTGATGTCACTTGTGGCACAATTTTTAACAGTAGTCCGGTGATTTGAAATAATTTCTTAGCAGTACTTTACAATTTGGATTTTGTTAAACAGTTTGGCTTTAACCCTTAAAGTCTTTATAGCTGTTCCGATGGTATCACGAAAAAACTCAGAAAAGGGCGCCATGACCAAACGACACAACAGCAAAATCATGTTAGATTTGTACCAACCACCCACAGATACGGTAAAGACACAATGTTATTATCAGAACATTCTACCAAAAATAAATTAAATTTTATAAAACAGATTCAAATAACATCATAACCAAATTCCTTAAGTAAAAATTTAAAATAAGCTACAAAATTTAGTAGTATAAAACAAGCATCCTAGTGGTCTAGTCAATAAAATCAAAATCCTTTATTTGACAACCTACAACCATAATGAAGCTACACATCTAATGCAACATAACGAATATGAAAGTACAAGTACATATTTAAGGAATTATTCCTTTTTCACATATTCCTTAATCTCATGTCCTTCACATTATTATATAAATAATGTAGTTTACAGATACCATAAATGTTTAGATGCAAATCAATATACTTAAAAAAATGCATAAAAAATGGCAATAGAAAGATTTATTTCTCTCGCTTTATTTGTTTGTATTTTTCGTTTGAATCTGAATGATGAACACATCTCGATCTCATCTCAGCGGCAACCCTATTTAACACTAACCAATAATAACGACTAACGTCCATCTCTAACTTGGACATGAATAACCGAAATCTCTGAAACCTTTCTCGTTACCCTTTTTATCTTAATTAGATACTAAGGAAAGTAAAAACGCTACTTTGATTAACAATGGTCAAATGCATTTCTGCATTGTGTCTCTGCAATTTATTCAATGAACATCTAACATAAGCCAAACAACTATTTGTTTTTCGACCATTTTATTAAATCGCCAACTATTAGTGCAAAATGCAGAAATCCTTCAGAGAGTCGACTTTATATAAGATAATGAGAATAGCAATACGTTTGTAAACGTTCATCAGTGTGTAGATAAGTGACTCAGGTAATGAATATCATTATATCGTTCATTAATCTCGTTTCAATAATATTAATTTATGAAATTATGGCAATTATTAATTGAACTTTCGTTAATAATTCTGCCTCGTTGGTGCAAGTGAAATAAAGGCAAAGTATTAAAGATGGTGAAGGATAGTCCAGGCCATTCATAACAGCGTTTTTCGGGAGTGTCTTTTTGCCAAATTTAAAACAACATAATTAAGAAGAACTAATTATATAACAGTACTACCAGACTACATTTATATAATTTTTGTTTGAAGCTCTTACTTCATTTGGCGGTTTGCATACCAGTAATTATCTACCGGGATTTCAAGATTGCAAGTGGTTTGTTACGAGGAAATGGTAAGTGTCGTTTGCATACGTCTCAAGCTTAATTATTGCAGGAAATATATGGCAGAGCCATCGTAAAGTTCTATCCAAGACATTCAATGCTATGCGGATTAACAGCAGCATCGATATTCTTCAAAAAGGAGCGGAATATCTCGTTATTTCGTTGTCGAGATGCAAAGCTTCAGGTATCGATATTGAGTTAGTAATCTCCAAAAGCTTGCTAACCACCACCACAGGTAATGAACCGTTTTATTTACTTGTCTTGCATCACATATATAGGGTCCGCCAGCTAAAACTCCCCAGGCTCGTATTTTCTTTATTTTTTTAAGTACAACATTGAGTTATATGTCAAATTGTAGGCCTTTTTAAACTCTTTGCAAATCGAGTAGTAGATGTTAAAAAAAAGTTTTTTTCAGATTGTGCAATTTTGGAAATAAAGTGAATTTTTGTAAATATTTTTTGATCTTACCCCGTATAATAAATATTGCTTAATGGTTCGATGCTGACTTTTGTCTTCTACAATTTGTCTAGTTACCATGTATGCGTAATTTTTACTCCTTCTTAATGAAAAACAACAAAAACCGTTACCGCCCATTAAATTAATAGAGCTGTTCAGATTTTTTTAAGTGTTAGTTTAACAGCTTACTACGGGAGAAATTATGCCTACATACCCATCGCTGCACTCAAATCCCTAAAATTTTGATTAACTTTTAAATAAATCAAGTACACAGTGTATTCTAAACACAGAGGCTAGGAAACGATACCCTGCAATGAGGCTAGTCCATGAATTTATGTAAATATTTTTTTTTACCTTACCCCGTATAATAAATGTTGCTTCATAGTTCGATGCTGACTTTTATCTTCTACAATTTGTCTCATTACCATGTATGCGTAATTTTTACTCCTTCTTAATGAAAAACAAGAAAAACCGTCGCCGCTATATTATTTTTCTAGAGCTGTTCAGAATTTTTTTAATGGCTAGTTCAGCAGCTTATGAAGGTAAAAATTGTGCCTACTTATCCAAATAAAACAAATAAAAAAAATAAAAATAAAATAAAAAATAAATAAAAGTAAAAATAGCAATAAAAAGGAATAAACACAACAAATTTTTATGTACAATTCATATCTTAAAAAAAATAACATTTATACATGACTTATTTTAAATACTGTTCAAAGCTTTGACGCGCACTATGCTACTTTGAAAGAGTTTAAAAAACCTTCAGTTTGACAATTTATTTAAGGTTGTGACTTAAAAAATAAAGAAAATACCAGTATTTGTAAGACATTAAAGCATGCAATAGTTGCTTCCCAGTTTATTAAATGAAACGACAAGAGTTAATTTCATCTGATTTCTTTAAAACTTGTATGTTTTGTACTTATACCACTTTGGTTTTCTACAGCACGCACTAGCCTCATAACAGGGTATGATTTTCTAGCCTCTGTCTTTAGAATGAAATTTGTACTTCACAATTTTGTGGTTTTGAGTGCAGGGATGGGTATGTAGGCATAATTTTTACCGTAGTAAGCTGTTAAACTAACACAAAAAATTCTGAACAGCTCTATTAACATAATATGGCGGCGACGGTTTTTCTTGTTTTTCGTTAAGAAGGAGTAAAAATTACGCATACATGGTAATGAGACAAATTGTAAAAGATAAAAGTCAGCATCGAACTATGAAGCAAAATTTATTATACGAGGTAGGGTAAAAATTTTTTACAAAAATTCATGGACTAGCCTCATTTCAGGGTATTGTTTTCTAGCCTCTCTGTTTAGAACAAACTTTGTACTTGATTTATTTAAAAGTTACTCACAATTTTGGGGCTTTTAGTGCAGCGACGGGTATGTAGGCATAATTTCTACCATAGTAAGCTGTTAAACTAACACTTAAAAAATTCTGAACAGCTCTATTAACATAATATGGCGGCGACGGTTTTTCTTGTTTTTCATTAAGAAGGAGTAAAAATTACGCATACATGGTAATGAGACAAATTGTAGAAGATAAAAGTCAGCATCGAACTATGAAGCAGTATTTATTATACGAGGTAGGGTAAAAAATTTTTACAAAAATTCATGGACTAGCCTCATTTCAGGGTATTGTTTTCCAGCCTCTCTGTTTAGAGCAAACTTTGTACTTGATTTATTTAAAAGTTACTCACAATTTTGGGGCTTTTAGTGCAGCGACGGGTATGTAGGCATAATTTCTACCATAGTAAGCTGTTAAACTAACACTTAAAAAAATCTGAACAGCTCTATTAACATAATATGGCGGCGACGGTTTTTCTTGTTTTTCATTAAGAAGGAGTAAAAATTACGCATACATGGTAATGAAACAAATTGTAGAAGATAAAAGTCAGCATCGAACCATGAAGCAATATTTGTTATAGGGGCTAAGGTAAAAAAATATTTACAAAAATCACTTTATTTGCAAAATTACACAATCTGAAAAAAATTTTTTTGGGCATCCACTATGCGATTTGTAAAGAYTTTAAATATACCTACAATTTGACATATAACTCAAGGTTGTACCTAAAAAAATAAAGAAAATACGAGCCTGGGGAGTTTTAGCTGGCGGACCCTGTATATTTTGGTTTACTTAATACCATTATATTCCATTACGGTTTAAAGGTATTGTTTGGTATACAAGATCCAGAAAAATGGTCAGAGTTWGCTGAAGTAACTAAAAGATTCTTATGTTGTTGTGTTGCTTCTAGAGGCAAGTACCTTTATGTCGAAGACATTTGCACTTTAGGTCTTTGGCATTTTTTAATTTTTTTTAAAGCATATACGAAAGCGTCCAATAATTTAGTCACTCTTGAGCAACCTTTTGCATACTATAAAGAGTTTGAAGATACATTTTCGAAATCTCAAAATTTTTTGCTGTTAAATGTTCTGTATGGCATTAGCAGTGACAACACGGCAACAGTGGGCTCTAAATCGTTGTGAAGTTTACGCAACGAGACCGCTTCATTGGTCACAATTCTTAGACCACATAATTCTCAATGAACAAATTCGCAAACAACACAATTCTCATATAGCGTAATTTTCAACGAACACAATTCTCGATGACATGCTGTTTTCCGGGCTGGTTCCCACGTTGGTTATTAGAACTTGACGTTTCGACAGTCATGTCGGTGTCTTCCTCAGAAATAGCTCTGAAACTGAAGTCTCCTAGTCCGCTCGGGTATTTATACTCGTCCGGGTCACTGACGCGTGGGCGTTGTTACGCATGACCGGTTTCCAGATTCCAGGTAGTTCGATGCCCCGGTCTCGGTTGTAATTGTGCGGGTTTTTCTGGATTTCGATGGCGTCCTTGACAGTCTCGGCCAGAATCTCGCTTCCCTCGACAGCATTTGCGCTTCCTCGAATTTGATGATGTGGCCAGTCTCCATTCGAAGTTCTGCTACAGCCGACCTATCACCTTGCCGGTCTCTGGTGTCCCTCATGTGCTCCTTGATTCTCGTGCTGATGTGCCTTCCGGTTTGGCTGATGTAAACCTTCCCACAGCTGCATAGGATGCTGTACACATCTTGTGTTTGTAGCTTCTCAGTCGTCGAACGATATTTCGGAAAGGCGTTAGCTATCTTTCTCGAGGCGGTGAAGATGGTGTCTATATGATATCTTCTCAGCAGTCGTCCGATCTTATCTGTACATCCATTGACGTAGGGCGGGTATGCTGCAGCGATGTGCTCCTCTGGTTCCTTCCTCCGTGGTTGCTTGTTGATAGCCTTCTCAATCTGTGCCTTAGGATATCCGTTCTTCTGTAGTGCTTCAGTTTCAGAGCTACTTCTGAGGTAGACACCGACATGAGTGTCGAAACGTCAAGTTCTAATAACCAACGTGGAAACCAGCCCGGAATACAATATGTCTTCAAACCAGAACACAATTCTCATCGAACATGGATAACCGAATCTCACCGATCACAGTTTTCGAAAACGCTCGAGTTATAAAATTTCACTAAACACAAATCCCCCAAAGCATCCGATTGTAGCTTTCCAATGATATTCGAATTTCATCAGCTGTCAGCTTTGCCAATGTTATTGTTATATATTATAATTGAAATAGTTATTTTTCTTGAGGTAACTTCAAAATAAAACTGAACGTCAGAGTTTTATTTATTTATTTTGTTATTTATTGCTGAGAGCACGTAACTGGTACGATGGTTATATCGTATCTTCTATCACACCAAAACACATAAACTACTATTGGCGACTTGGCATTACCATCCTAAAGTAAGGAGTCTAATTTTTGGGGTCACTGACACAGGCAATAAACAATATTTGAAATCAGTGTACCAAAAGTATAAACCATTACGAGTAAAATACGGAACCACATATAAAAAGCATTAGAAATAAAATTAAACCGTATTAGAAATGAGATTTGGTGCCGCTGTATGAAAAAGTAATAGGTACTAAAAATTGCTGTATTTAAAGTGTGGTTAAAATGTCTCAAGACAAATCTACCTACCTATTATTTACTGCGGACAGTTGCAGTCAGAGATAAAAGCGGCACAAATGATTTTTGCACAAAAGAAACGTTTGTCAGTTTTCGAAACTGTATACGACAAGGAATTCAGCTTTTACCAATCCACACAAAATGAAGTGTACTTGAAAAAATTTCAGATGCACATTGGTTGGGGTGTACCAAGAATTGGTTCAAACTTTAAAAAGCATATTTAAAAAAAGCAATCGTTTTGTTGTGTCTTTGCCATTTAAAGATAATGCGGGTCAATTGGGCGACAATTTAGAAAATGCTACCAAAAGATTTAATGCTTTGGAGCATCGTTTGTCTAAAAATTCCGAAATACGTGAAGAATATTCGAAATTTATGTCCGAGTACGAAGCGCTAGGGCATATGATTCTTATTAGTGATCCTTCAGAAACAGATTGCGACCGTGGGATATATTATCTTCCCCATCATTGCGTAATTAAGGAAGACAGCTCAACAACAAAGCTTCGAGTTGTTTCCGACGCTTCTTCCAAAAGTGACAATGGGATTTCACTAAACGACATTCTCATGGTCGGTCCGACCATACAGGAAGATCTACTTTCAATTCTATTACGCTTTCGCGAACACGGCTATGTCATTACAGGCGATATTGCAAAAATGTATCGACAAATCAATTTAATTGAAAACGAGCGTGACTTGCAGCGAATATTATGACGAACAGATCCTGATAAAGAAATAAAACACTTTAGGCTCAACACGGTAACGTACGGCACTGCTTCTGCCTCATTTTTATCCACTAGATGTTTACATCAAGTAGCCATTGAAAATAAGGCTAGTTACCCAGTAGCCAGTAACGCTATCATACGCGATTTTTACGTGGATGACGTCCTGACGGGAGCCTCTTCTATTGAAGATGCTATTCAACTAAAGCATGATTTAACAAATATTCTTGGCCAATCGGGATTTGAGCTCCGCAAGTGGATCTCAAATAACCATTCAATTCTTGAGGCAGATTGTACACAGATAAGCGAAACTGATAATTATTACATAAATGATGACAGTAAAAACGCAAAAACCTTGGGATTGTACTGGAACGCAGTTAATGATTTTCTACGCTATAGGGTTAGGAACACAGAACTTAAGTCAAATCGGGTCAGTAAACGAAGTATACTGTCAACAATTGCCCAAATCTTCGATCCTCTCAGTCTAATCGGACCAGTCACAATTAAAGCGAAACTTATTTTGCAACGTCTTTGGCGTTTAAATATTTCTTGGGATGAATCTGTGTCAGTCGATTTATATACTGCCTGGAAGGAGTTTGTTCTTCAAATGTCAAAATTGAACGATATCGAAATACCACGTCACGTGTTGTGTGTTAAACCTATTGGAATACAATTGCATGGATATTGTGACGCTTCAGAAGTAGCGTATGGAGCGTGTCTTTATTTAAGAAGTGTTGATGAAAACGGGCAGGTTCATGTACATTTATTGTGTGCAAAATCGCGTGTTGCGCCCCTCAAAAGCATTTCATTACCTCGTCTCAAACTTTGTGGTGCGCAGCTGTTGGCACAGCTAACGCGAAAGGCATTAAATTCTATTTTGTCGAAAGTAGAAGAGGTATTTCTCTGGTGCGACTACAAAATAGTATTGGCATGGATTGCAGCACAACCCTGTACTTGGACTACTTTTGTAGCGACCAGAGTGACGCAAATTCAGGAATTAACTCACTACTGTAACTGGAAACATGTCAACTAAATTTGCAATCCCGCAGATATCATTTCTCGTGGTGTTGAGCCCATCGCGAATATCAGATTTGAACTTATGGTGGCACGGGCCATCGTGGCTAGCGCAGCATTAAGAGCACTGGCCACAAATTAAACTGATTTTTAAGGCTAATATCGTAGACCAAACGATTTTTGAACGATATTCTTCTTTGTACAAGCTACAGCGTGTCGTTGCGTACTGTTTCAGATTTTGCAAGAACGCGTCGAAGAAAAATTCTGTTTCACGCGAAATTGGTTCTCTAACGGTTGATGAACTTGATCATGCCTTGACAGCCCTGTTAAAGGTAGCACAGTCACAAGACTTCAATAGAGAACTTGCAGTATCAAGGTCACAAGGTTTACCTAAAGATAGTAAGTTGTTAGCGTTAGATCCGTATTTGGATGAAAGACAACTTATTCTCGTTGGTGGGCGACTCAGGCACGCGGAAATAACCCATGATAGAAAATTTCCGGTTGTTCTGTTTCCAAAACATCCTTTAACGAAACTTATTATTTTAAACGAACATCATAGAAATTTGCATTCCGGAGCGCAAGCTATTTTGGCAATTTTAAGACTTCGTTATTGGCCTTTAAACGGCAGGGAAACCGTTCGGAGCGTTCTCAGAAAATGTGTTGTATGCTTCAGAGTTAAACCTTTTGACATCTTGCCTAAAATGGGGAACTTGCCAAGATCAAGTGTAATTCAAAACAGACCTTTTTCAGTGGTGAGAATTGATTTTGCCGGGCCTCTGAATATAAAGGATGGTAAAACAAGAAACAGGCGCCTCGTGAAAGCATATATCTGTGCATTCGTTTGTTTCTCAGTTAAAGCAGTTCATTTAGAAATCGTTAGTGATCTTTCCTCTGAATCTTTCTTGAATTGCCTCAAACGCTTTGTGTCTAGACGAGGAATATGTCGAGAAATCTATAGCGACAACGGCACCAACTGTTTTGGGGCTAACAATGATTTAAAACAAGTTTTTGACTCGTTTTCGAATAGTACCAAGGATGACAATTTTTTACATTATCTTGCTAAAAACTCTATTAAATGGCACTTTATCGCAAGTCATTCACCACATTTTGGTGGTATTTGGGAATCGGTAATCAAATCTACAAAATATCATCTTAATCGTGTTTTGGGAAATTCTGCTTTGACTTTTGAGGAGCTATATACAGTAATCACTCAAATTGAAGCTATCTTGAATTCCCGCCCTTTAGTTCCCCTCTCGTCCGATCCCAGTGACCTTACAGCCCTAACGCCAGGACACTTCATCATTGGTGAGTCATTGTCCGCGATACCTCAGCATGATGTGCGCTATGTAGCAGAAATTCGCCTAAATAAATACGAACGGCTACAGAAGATGTTGCAGCATTTTTGGACACGATGGTCACAAGAGTATTTAGCCATCCTACATCAACACCAAAAATGGAAAGCCGGTGAATCACCTAAACTTCAACCAGGAATGATGGTGATACTAAAAGACGATAACTCTCATCCATTAAATTGGAAACTAGGTCGTATATCGGAAATTCATCCTGGACCGGACAACATTGTTAGAGTCGCGAGTGTTAAATGCGCAAATGGTGCTATCGTAAGACGCGCCGTGCGTAAATTATGCGTACTACCGTTGTACGATGAACAATAAAAAAAACTATTCATACCTTTTTTAAGAACCTAGTTTAGTTTAGTTTAGTGCGTTTTGTGTTGAAAATTACAATTTTCAAGGGTGGCGGAATGTACAGTTTAAATTAAATTCCGCGGTACTTTCTACACACGGCAATAGCGCCTCTAGCGAGAAGGGATGTAGCCAAGAGGGGACGCCATTCTCATAGTTAACCTAAAGTCTCGAAGGTAAGCGTACCCACAGCGATGCAGTGATAAATGATAATAGCGGATTACTGCAAAAACAAAAACCTACGGTACCACACCGAACAAACAGCATAAGTAATTTTTTTATCAAATTCACTTAGCATTGATAACTTGATCACACTGGGTTGTTGGAAATATACTATTTGTAAACATAAAAATATAAGAATAAAAATGTACCCTAAACTTGACATTTATTTTAGAGGTCAGAATAAATATAATTTGCCATTTATTTTCGGGACTCTTGCGGCTCGTTTCCGGTCTGGCTAACCCTCGAATATATGGGGAACAACGTCGTTCTTTATTATAACATTTCCCTCTATCAACTTAAAACGCACAAAATTTTTCATATCCTCTTCAAGCTATAACAAAATGAAAACTGAATGGTTAAACACTTATAATCCCAAAAAGAATAATAAAACTTACAGTAACAATTAAGATGATCTTCACAACAGAAAAACAAACTTTGCGATTTCGGCATATCACGTCTAGGGGCCTTAAACAACTTTTTCATACGTTGATAATCTCGAGGAACGGTTACAAAAAATTTGTTAGCTGTACTGACTGAAGTTTGTTTTGTTTTCCATACATAATAGATGCTTGTAAAACTACACAAATCACTTTTTGGCGCGACCTCTTACACAGTCCTTTCAATAAATACCACACAAAAACTTTTCCAATACGAGGCTGATACTACACCATTAAACAGCACGCTCCTCGGTAATGTTTACATGACACTTGACGTCACAAGTTGAATAACCTTGGATAGAAGCGTTTTGGCAGTGACTCCTAAGATTCGAAATTCAGACCTGAACTTCTCTACCTACAAATATTTTTTTGTTCTTAGTTCTATCCGAACAAGACTTATAGACTATTGCGCGCCATTCTGGATCCTTCCACGTTTACGGCATTTTTGGGAAAAAAAATCATACTGGAAATATAATAAACAGACGATTTTTTTGCTGTACAGTTCACCTTCAGCAAGAGTTTGGCAGTTTGTTGGCATTGTGTTTTCGATCTTCCTCTCTTTCTCATGTTATGTGATATATGTACCTTAATGCTCTCGTCCCTTCAATTCTCATTACATGATATAATACCTGCTTGGAATTTAATCTCTCTGCTGTTGTAAGTCTGCGTCTTGTTTTCCTTTTGATGTCTTCGTCTTTGACGTATCGCAGTCTGGAAATATTACATCTCCTTAAGAAATCTATTTCTACTGTTACCACCTTTTCCCCTTTCTGGGAAAGTCTTATTAAAGTTGTGTAGATTGTCATTTTTGTTTCTATTTTCATTGTTTTGGACAAAAGTAACGAGTTTAATAAACGGATATTCTTTTTTCCTTGTTGTGTCCTGTTTTCAATATCTTTTTTTGATGTTCCGTCTGACGAAATAATTTGCTATACTTTTTTTACTTGATGTACTTAAATGCAGATCTGGATCCCCTTCTTATTTGTTTCATACCTTCAAGTGTCTGTTTTAACTATGTTTATAGTTAGACCCCATGCGTCATATTCCTCTTTTAATTTTCTGAATATATAATCTGCAATGGTTCGTCATAAGTCGCTATAAGTACTTCGTCGTCAGTGAATAAGAAAGTTGTTAGTACATCCATTGGGATTCCCATTTCCCCTGTTTTTCTTTTCCAGTTATAGATGGCTCTTTGGATGTAATTTTTAAAAATAGACTCTATTCCTTTTTAAGACTTTTGTTGTAATGAATCTTTCTAGTAATTTCTTATATACATAGTGTGTATTTAGGCCATACCTCGTCATTATAACAAAAAGTTGCGAAATTATTTGATTGGTGATCTAGTTCTTATTGAAAAATAAACCCATGGAGAAGGTCTCAGCACGAAATTAAGATCTAGATTTGCGGGACCAATGGTGGTGAGAGAAATTCTGGAAAAATAGATATGTTGTTGAGGATATGAAGGATTCAATAAGAAGAAAAAATAGTTATAAGAATGTAGTTGTGGTTGATCATATGAAGCCTTGGGCATCATATGCAAATCTTTCTGATGATGATGATGATTTGGTGAATGCGGAAGATGTAGTATCTTAACCATCGGACTCAGAGACCGAAAATTTTCCTCGGGACGGGGAAATGTCAAGTGTGGCCCATTGAAAGGCGACATTTTTTTCCCTTGTTTATTTCTATTGTAATAAGTAGATTTACTTTTATTAATATCCATTTTATTTTATTTTCGTTATTGATTTGTACCCATATTGACTTAAAGTTCGATTATAAGATTATTTTGACTATATGTTTATTAAGTCGAGAATGAACCGACAGTTCAGATGAGTTATGTTTTGTTTACAAGAAACAAACCTCTGGGCGAGACCCTTTTCGGAGCAGCGCGACGGTAGTATGACTAGAGTGCTGGAATGTGTTAGTTGGTTAATTTTTAGCAATGATTGTTTCCTTTGTTTTGTGGCTGGACCGGAG
Source organism: Rhyzopertha dominica (assembly GCA_025024175.1). Lineage (NCBI taxonomy): Eukaryota > Metazoa > Arthropoda > Insecta > Coleoptera > Bostrichidae > Rhyzopertha > Rhyzopertha dominica. Next base: position 1,333,098 of record QCXZ01000042.1, read on the forward strand.
TTGATGGACAATTGGAGTATTACCGGATTAAAAGAACTAAAGTCGTGAGTACTGAAATATATTTTGATTGTTGTCTCTTTGAGAGATTCAAAGGGTAGCATTTTTGTTGTTGAAAGTCCTGACGTCAGGTTTTTATGTTGCTACCAAACTGGGACAGTTTTTGAGATTGTTGTATGATTCTGGTATCTGGGTGCCCTGCCAGCAACGGGGGAACCGATGGTATTTGTTATACCGTCGGTCCAGTTAATGTCCGGCGATACGCAAATCGACAACTGGTGTGCCTGGGGTTAAGGATAACCCCTTGACGCATCGCAGTGTATGACCCTCGATGTTGATCTCAGAATGGGCACTTCTGAGGAGACCTTGTGATGGTCAGAAACTCACATGCATGCGCTATCGCTTGCCGATGCGGCTGCTTGGTAGAATAGTTAGTAGTTGTTGAAAACTATTGTTTTTGTTTAATAACCTAGGAAATTAGGCCAAAGGTGGAAATAAGAAGAGGGGGGCCCAGGCGAGAAGACACCTTGTGACTAGCCTGGGGGCATCGTTGCCCCCCGGTGAGTTATCTAAATTTGGTTGTGCAATTCAGTACAGTAAAAGAATGTTCTGTTTGTTTCCGGTGTTTACTGAGCGAACGAATACTCCATTTGGTCCACAAAAAGCCACTGGATGTCATGAACGAGGTGGAGGGAGTGTATTGGATTTTCTTTGTTTTGGTATGTTATTTACTGGTATTCTTATGCAAATACGTCCCATGTTTATTTAATTAACAGCAATTAATTATTTATTAATCAACGAACATTTATTACCCCTTACACATAAACTATATATAACTGTGTTCGCTGGGACAGCAGTTCCATAGTCAACTACTTTTCTTGCTGAGGGTGGAGCGCACAACAGGAGACTCAAAAGAGATGTAGCATAGAAATCTGTTTATAATTCGTTATCGCACTCTACTTGCTACACAAGGAAACATGCCTTCAATCACGTAGACGAATCCTGCAGGACGCAATCAATGATCGCCGCCTTTCCTCGCCAGATCCTGCTGCTGTGCGCCGGACGTCGTTCGTGACGTAGCAGCGCCGCTACGCTAGAGCCTTTAGTGCTGCGGCAACATCCACTGGCGCAACAGCGGACCCGTCGCAGGCCCCCAGATCCACAAGCCAACTAAAACATGTACCACCGCAGTAGCGGCTGCCACCAATAATAACAGCAGTGATAGTTGTGATTGTGCTAGTCGACCACGGCCACGAACCGGAATTGGTATGTCAAAGTTGATTTCTTATCAGGAGGGACGTTTTTTACCCTCTCTTTTTGAGATGTATCCCGAAATTGGACTGGACCGTGTCCCTAATTCAAGGTCTTACTTGAAATGATTAGTCGTCGCTAAGGTGAATAGTTGATGGGGTTCAAGGGTCAAGTTTCTCCAAGTTGGTGCTTGGAATCGCGTATATATATCGCGCCAATTAGTTAATTGCGATAGTTCACGTTAGTTTAAGAGGGATTGGGAAAGAGAGGACTACCCAACTTGGCGGGAGCTGTTACAAAATTGCTCTTTGCTAGTTTGTAGATTGGATTTCTTCTTTGTTGGTCGGCATAAACGCTCCCTCGGTGTTAATTTGGCAAAATCAGCAGCAAAACGGTGTGCTATTTGTTAGATAGACAATACAGCGTATAGTTGGAGTTATTTATTTACCTAAAACAAATTCTTTCTTCTCTCACGATGTTTCTTGTAATGCCATTATTTTTTTTCTATTCTCTTGTTCAGGAACGTGCATATCTAATACATAAGGCTAATTATTAATGCCTCATAATGCAGTCGTACAATATTGTAGCTATAAGAGGCACTTACTACTTCTGAACTATATGTGTAAATATAGATATGCCCCCAGCTCCAAATTGAAATACTTAAACTAAATTAAACTAAATTAGCTAGTTAACTTGAAATGAAAGGTACAAAATAATTTTTTTTTGTATCCAATAAACAAGAATCATTCCCTCACGCCTTTACAAACAGATGATCTATGAACGTACTGTTAATAATACATCAACGCTCCCACTGGTTATGAATAGACAATAACACTGTTAACTTAGACGCTTAATGCTTAGAGTTTTTTTGCGGAAAGTTTTAATTAAAGTGTTTAGATTTCTCGCCGTGATTATCTCACTTCTTGGAAAAAGAAGAGTAGCTACCTCGAACCTAATATTAATCACAGGAATCAGTGAGTTTTTTGGACAGGTGAACTTACACAAAGATATAAATTCAAGGACACACTTTGTTGCTTGTTGTTTCCTTGCTGATTTATGCTGATTTATTGTTTTAGGTCTCAATCTTCCAGTTATTTTTTTATTAATACAATTGCAACTTAAGACATTTTTGGGTAAAATGTTTTTGTTCTCTTTTCGTTTATTGTTACCACTGTGATTAGGTGCTAGTTTGCAATAAGCAATTACTTGTGATTCATGTCATAACAGTGAGCTAAAATAACATCATTTTCTCTCACGCACTTTTAAATACCGTTATAATCAAGTACTTATGCTATAAAATACGCAAGATTTGTTCTAGCCCTGTATTGCATTTTGCCTAAAACGTATAGAATAGAATGTTTTCAAATTCTGACAGCACTAGTAATTAGTACGAGAACGTCTTGAATAATACATTGTTTGATAAGAATTTTTACAGGCATGGAGGTGTTAATAATCTATGATTTACTGTATTATATAAGATAACACGACGGTGTAATAAATACCAAAAATAAGCTCTTTACTGCAGCTATACTCGTTAATCGGGTTACGTTTATTGTATTTCATACAATTTAATTAAGTATTAGTCTCTTTACATCATCAGTTAAATATTTAACCCCATAACTGATGAAACAACTGTTTTTCAAATTTAGATCCACTAGGAGTATAAATAGTAATATTATATTTGAACCACATCCACTGTGTCACTATGGAACGTGTAAAAAAGAAAAAAAGCAACCTATTATCATCCACAATTCCTTTGTAACCTTACAGTTAGAACAGTTCCTTTATTAATTTGCTTTCAAAACTGATAAATTAAGAATGAAATTATTTATGAGCCACACGACATCGTATTTCATGCTGCTGGCGATGCAGCAGAAGGACCAATTAGCTCAAAACCTTGCTGAAGAAATATTTATTTGCAGATTACGTGTCAAATTGTATACAATATAGAACGAAATCTGCGGTACGTCAAAGTCCTGGATCCTGACAAACCGAGTTGTCATAACGTGCTAGATCCCTGGAGGTTCTTGTTATAATAAGAGTGAAACGTATAAACTTTAAGCACTTATTTTAGTTTGTCTTTCAACAATAGATTGCAACTTAATGTAATTTCGGTTTGCAATACTTAAGAAATAATACAAAGGTATGTAAACCATTCAAACGTACACAGTAATACTTCAAAATATTATATTATACTATAATTTTGCTCTGAACATTGAGTGTTACTATGTATATTTGGTAATTTACATTCCTTCGTATAATTTAGTATTATAAACCAAAATTAGATTTAGTTGCAATCTATTGTTTAAAAAGAACCTAAAAGAAGTGCTCTAAATATTATACGTTTCTCTCTCATTATAACGGAAACATCCAGGGACCCAATCCATTACCATTTTCTGGTAAAACTTGTAAATTGTAATGCTCCACACACGTACTTAGTGTATGTCCAGCTTTTCAAAAATACATTGTATCTAAATGTAATTTCGGTTTGTAATACTTGCTAAGTAAAGCGAAGTAGTGTAAGCTACTCAAACATACACAGTAACACTTTAAAATACTCTTTAACACTAATAAATTACACCAAACGCTGAACTCCCTTACGCACATTATGAAAACTAAGTAGGTCTTAAGAAATACTGCAATAAGGAATACCCCTTTTTATGTACACTATCCAACAGAAAATTCAATTCCGGATTGATTGAGGTTTACACAATTTGCTAAACTGAAATGATGAATACTTACTTAACACTTCTATCAATCTTCAATGATATAATGCGACTGTCTTATAGATACTTATTAATTATTTTACGCTGCAGGAGTGGACGCAAAAAAATCTAAGCTAAAAAACTTACTTGTAATGCTGAATTTTGTATTAAACTTCTTGTAAGATGATTTCATAGCTAGTAGATTTGTTTATAATTTTCTTCTTAAGCACATTTACTAATGCATGGCATTATTAGCTTTGACAGGCTGTCGTATACAACGGGAAATTTATAAGGGGAAGTCGTGTCCCAAGGTCCCAAAGCTAGGGTGTACTTATTGATCGAATCAGAAATATGCAAATAAATACGTACACCGAAAACAAGAATCTTTTGATCTAGCAGAGGTCTGAGGTAAAAGAATATAGAGCAGGAGAAAAGTTAGGGTGACGACGCGGTTTGTTAAGTATCCCTCTATGATTTAAAAAAAAGTAATACTGCAATAGTCAAGTTTGAAAAACTCCCTGTATTTAGCCTATATATCTTTGCGCTAGTGAATTATGCTCAGAAAAAACTTTTTTTTTATATTTAATTTAACGTTTATTTAGGTTTTCAGTGTTACGTTTTTTTGTTTTGTACCAATACTGTTTACATTGAAGACTGACACGAACATGGAATATACAGCAGAAACTACCATATGTAAACCTCTGTCAATGACGGATGCCAAAACCAACAAGTTTAGTTAACAACTTATATATCAGGCGTTTCCAATTATATTACAACACAAGTTTGAACCGAATGCGCATGAACTGTCAGCAAAAGTTAGTTAGCACCTTTTGGATGAGCACAGCTGGAATTTTGCCAGAAAAGGTTGAATGCTGTATGAAAGTGTAGGTCTATAATAAGTTGTTGTGATTCTTTTCTGTTTATACACTGCAACACATCTTGAGCATGGATACTCATATTTTGCGTAAGATTTAAGTCTCAGTGATCTTAAAGATGATTGGATACGGGAATAGGGTAACACAAAAGGAAGTTACTGATTTATTTAGAGAAAGATATCCCAATTTAAACAAGATTTAAAATGTGAAAATAAACAAGTATTTATCAACAAAGTTCAGCAATAAAGAGGTCAAGCTTAATATACTGTTGGCTATTGAACATTAATCAATTAATTAATATCCATCTAGATGTCCAGAACTCAATCCTTTGAACTGCTTGAAACGAAATATAATACAAATAAATTTGATTTGCGTTATTCTACACGTTTTTAAAATATGTTTTTGGAAGGATCGCTGTCACTGTAAAACACTGACAAAAAATATTAATCTGACGTTTTAATAAAATTTAAATCTAATGACGAAAAAGGAACTACCTATATACCTACTAAATATACATGAACTACTCGATAAAAAACAACTACAAAATTATATAGCTTCTTTTATTATAGTAAGTTTGTGATAATATTTTTCTGTATGTAAAATCAGGTATTTAGTCAAATATGATCGTTCAGCTGCGGAAGGTTTATCTATCTGTTACAGCCTAGTAGTGCGTATGTGTTCTTTCAAACGCGTACCTACTTTTCTTTTAGTTTGACCTATATAACACTTGCCTCAAGAACAGGTAATTTTGTAAATACCTACAGTTTAGTCGAAATTAAAATTTTATCTAACATACTATCACCAACTAAAATATCATGTTTTCTAAGTATCCTCTTTAATTTTTCCGAAAAGTCTTGTACATAAGGCAAACTTAACTGTAATTTACTTTGTCCTGGCTGGCTACTTGATTTAGACGAGCACTTTTATTAAAAATTGACCAATATTCTTATTGCTAAAACCATTTCGTTGTTGAGGATACCTTACGCTCTGATAAACAATGTCCCTCTTGAGTGGGAGGGTGGTGAGATATGGCATGTAAATATCCGTCTGTGTAGTGCTTCTGACGAAACCGAGATTAAAGTACCTGAGACCCATACGAGACCGAGATTGAACATACGAGACTTCGAGAGTCGCGTTTTTTACAGAAATATATGTATAAAAAGGTGGGATTAAATTGTTTACACTAGTGACGATGATATCAAACTTGACACTTTTAAATGTAAATAATGTATGCCGATGATTTAAAAATCTATCGTTGTGTTTCATCTATAGACAACTGCAAGCTTCTCCAGGAGGATATTGAAAGGCTGAAATCGTATTGCTAGAGTAATAGCCTTTTTTTAACATTGATAAATGTTGCACGATACCTTTTACCAGGAAAAAGAGTATTATAAAATTTGATTGTAGTATAAACAGTAACTTGCTGAATAGGGTAAATTCAATTAGAGACTTGGGTGTTGTATTTGATTCAAAGATGTTATTTAGTGAACATATTTCCTATATCGTAAGGAAGGCAAATAATAGTCTAGATTTTATTTTTAGAGTTTGTTCTGAATTCAGAAAATGGAAATCTTTTAATTCTTTGTTCATGGCTTACGTTAATAGTATTCTGAACTATGCTTCGGTTATTTGGAATCCCCAATATATTGTGTACATTAATAGCCTTGAAAGGATTCAGAACAAATTCCTTAGATATGTTGCTTATAAACTTCGTATAGATCTGCAGATTACTGATCTTATACGTGAACACTTTCGCATGCTGCCTCAGGAGCAGCGACGAAGTTTTGCAGATCTTCGTTATCTGCACAGCATTTGCAGTGGTGCAGTGGACTCGACAGTTATTTTGAGTATGTTGAATATTTCGGTGCCTTCTGTGTATAACACTAGGTCTCATAATTTGTTTTATGTACCAGTACATTTCACTAATGCATATGCAAACTCCCCACTTCTTAGATGTATGAAGTCCTACAATTCATTAAGTAGGCTAACTAATCCACCACTTGAAGTTGATATATTTAGTGATTCTGTATACTCATTTCGGAGAAAAATTTTTAAAGTGCTCCACCAATAAATTCTTCCGTTTCCTTTCGTATTTTGATAGTTTACTTCTTATATAATGTTATAATCGTAAATTAAGTGTTAATTAAGTATTAATTTTACATTTTAATAATTTCTGTTTTGCGGTGTGGTTTATTTTATAATATGTTAATTTCATTTTTGAAAAAGTTGTAAGCACTGTTTTAGGTTCGTCCTGTTTGTGCTTATGTATATAAATAAATAAATAAATAAATAAACACAATTATCATATTATTACCCATTATTTTAGTTCACTAAATTAGCACAATATAATTTAATTATTTAGCTAATTCTATTACTTACATAATTTTAGTAGTGTTTTAATTCAAGTAGTAATTAAATAGTAAGCGGTAAAGCTCTGCAGATTATATAGTGAGTTTTTATCTGAAAGATTTTACTTGTTTACAGGAACAGTAAACTACTAGTCAAACACAAGTACTAGGGCTATAGAAAAAGCAAATTTTCAGAAATGGCTTAAAAGCATATTATAAAATATTACCTGCACGTCTATGCAATATCCTCAAGGATAAGAATCAACAAACGTAATAATTTGCAGGAAAGGCGATGCTTTCAGTTTAAAAATCTTTAATTTATGTTTGGTGAATAAAATTGTTACTTGAATAAAAATGTTACTTGAATAAAAATGATAAAAATAATTACATGTTTGTTTCGAAATGTAAGCACAACGCTTTTATCAAACTAACAAAATAATTAATTAAACATTTTTGTTAGTTTGCACAACGAACAAAAAATTGTTTGGTGTAAATTCAAGAATCATTAAATGAATGTTTAAAATAGTTTTTAAAATGTTACATGAAAAGATTTGTTAATAAATGCTATATCGGCGTTCCATAGCGCACAGTGGCGTGGCAGATAGCATCAATGTATCATAGTGTATTGTAATTTGTAATTAGTAGTTTTTATAACAAATGGTCAATGGCAATACAGCGTACATGATGATTTTAGTATTAACCCCTATAACTTTATTAAAAAAGTACCTTTATACGTTTGTAGATCGTAGTAAAAGTTATATGCGAAGACGTGATAAAATAATCATGTTTGTATAGGTAGATACCTATATCAGAATAGTGCTAGACAACATATTTTTCTACGATTCTTATAAAACATTGGTTTCTATATTCGGCGACGTAAGAAAGTATTTTACAAGAAACAAACTAGACAAGACAAATGTAGAGTGTAAGAATTAATATCAGTTTATTCTAAATAATTATAATTGTATGATGGAAGTAGGTAACTAAATTTTGATTTCAGCTACAGCGCACTTGGTTTATATGCATAAAAAGCATCGTTAGATTCAATCTAATATTTTGACCTGACAAATAATTAATAAAATACAATTATACAGTCAAATCAACTACTATAATTACTACGAAATCAACAAGCCATCTATTGCGTGGGTACATAAATACTATGAAGGCTATAGCGCAATACATTAATTTGTATGCATTTTGTTGTCAATTATGGCCAAGTACGATGGAACGGATAGCAAAGTTTAGTTACTTGCATGATCAACTTGATACCATTATTTATAAAAAAATCTCAAATTAATTAATATATACAAAAGTATATACTGTTTAAATCACTGTATATAAAAATATTATAAGAATCTGATAAATAATGGTCATTTTGACGTATTTATACCAACACAAATATATTTATCGCACATAATTTTAATACGGCTTACAAATGTATTGGGTGTGCTGCACTGTTATTTTAAAAGAAAAAGTTACAGAGGACAAATACCGAAATACCAAGCTCAATCACCCGTAACCACCACCGCGTAGCTGTAGAAGATATATCTCAAAATATTTACGATGCACTTTAGTTGTAAATATATCTAATATCGCCTTTGATGACATTCTTGTAAAAGGAACATATCGGGATTCTAAAAATATTAGGATTACCACCACTCATCAGAAAACCCGAGACTCTCGTCACGAGTAGGCAGAGATCGAGACCGAGACCAAAGAAACCATGCATTTTCGAGACCGAGACCGAGACCACGCAAGTCTCGGTCTTGTAGCACCGACACCGAAGCACTACGCCTATGTTAGTTTTCTGTAAACCCTGTGTCCTAACTGGTCCAGTGTTTACTCTGCAAATATGGATATCCAAGAAAGATAAACTACATTTGCTTTCTAATTCCATAGTAAATTTTATGTCAAGGTTTTGACTGTACCTACCTTGGGGCCAAATAACAAAAGTATCATTTACCAACATTTTGGCTTAAAGTAAAAACTGTCGCTACCTTTTCAAAATTTTCCATAAACAAATTGATCACTATAGGACTTAAGGGTGAACGCTTGCACAAGCAGAACTTGATTTTTGTTCATGAAAATTACCATTCCATAAGAAATAAGTTGATTTTTAACAGTGCTCAGATAATATGGCTATCGTGTCACTTAGGGGATCTCTATTAAGTTTGAATTCGTTGACCTCTATCGTTTGAGAAATTCGTAAACAAGGAAACCATATCAAAACTACGTAAAAGATCGTCTTCTGAAATACTTAAACCTTTTATAAAGTCAACTCAGTCTGAAGAATTCTTGATGAAACTACAGCTTTTTCCTACATAAGGTTTCAAGTAATTAGTACAAAATTTTGCCAATCTGTAACAAGGACGCCAATCGTAGTGACTGTAGGTCTTAACAGAACATTAGTTTTATGGATTTTGGGAAAACCATACAGGCGTAATCGAAACCTCAAATGCATAATTTTTTTCAGCGTTTTTTATACTGACGACGATCCTTTCGCAAAGATATCTATTATGAACGCTGAAACATTCAAGTGATTTTGGCTTATAGGCATTCAGGTGTAGCACATGTATTCCTAAGTCAAGCAAGAGGATTAAATGTTAAACAAAAATTGTGTGCTGTCACACATATGGAAACTTTGGTCGACACAGAGATTCAAATGCAATTATGGATTCGATTTATATTGAATGCTTATAAAATTAATTGTTCCTTGTACAATCAGTACCTACATACAAGCCTTCAAATCAAGTATCTTCACTAAAATTTCGCACAATGCGATTGGTGGTTATAATCTTTTACTACCACTAATAAAATGCATATGAATATGCTGTAGTTCCTTACAAAGCCAAACGTAGTTCCGTAAGTGAACGTAGTATCTCACCAGCTTTTCCTTGGGGCTGTCGCAGAATTTGAGATTTTCGTCATTAATAGGAAACGCCACCCTAACTTATGGCATCTAAATATCTAAACTGACTGGGCAATTTTCTGAAATTTGCATTTCTCGAACGGCGCAATTTGCATAAGCGGTAAAACGTCGGAGGTTATTTAATTAAGGTGCAGGGGTTGTAGGTTTTATACATTCGGGTGGCTGGCAACATAAAGTGGAAACCAAAAGAACAGGTGTTGGAGGAAAAGGGTTTTATGTTATGACGCGAACCCATAAAACTCGCGCGAATGGGAAATATTAATGTCCTAAGGTCGAACGGGTAGTAAAAATAATGGGCTTTGCAAATATAAATTGCAAAATTTTGCTGCCACGTCACGTCCTCTTTTGGAACGAACATGCACGTACATCTAGAGGTCGTTTTCGAATGAGCTGGAAAAGGGAAATGTACATTATGGTGAGTACAGATCTGTTCGTCGAAAGCTGACAAGAGGAAAAAATGTTTAATAACTAATTATGAAAATGATTAAAAAGAACAATTCCAATTCTTAAAGGTGGTCAAAACAATGATGTCAATAATTACAGATCAATGAGCAAGTTGTGTATACAAGGTGTCCTGAAATGATGAGCAAAAAATAAAGGGGGTGATTCTACTCGAAAAAATAATGTTTCTATACCTTTTTTGTCAAAACTCAAAAATAACGAAAACACGGGGCGTCAAAATTATTTTTTTCTATTATTTTTTAATAACTTTTTAGTCTGAGTATCGATTATCTTGGGCACACATATTTCCTATAAAATTATGCATTTTTGACCAAATTTAAAGCAAGTCTATCAATGTCAAATTCATGAGCGTACCCAGCTTTTCGTCTGGGGGGGCAAAGCAGGAATGTCCTGTAGAGTATAATTCAACATAAATAGAAATAAAAAATGTTTACAAGATAGGTACTTAAGTAATTAATGAAGTATTTATTCCATGAATAATCTTCGTGGATTTTGTGCAAGGTGACTTAAAACATCTTCTGTGAAATAATCACCCAAATTATTTATGTTTTCTATGTACACCGATCATACAAAGCCCCTTTATTACTAATTTCGTTATTGATGAACTCAGTTAGGTGAGGCGCATTCAGTTGCATCGCTCTCGCGTTTCACAAAAAATGAGTTGATACATTTTATTTGAAAGAATAAAGATCCGTGAACCACATAATGTATAATGATATACGAAGTACCAAAGGAACATAAATTTCACCTCAAAAGTTCTACTATTAGGAGCACAATTTCTGAATTAACACATATCAAAGACTAATGCATTGACCGATGTGCTTTACGTACAGTTTCAACTTTTCACACCAGAAGCTTTAGAAGCTGGGATTCCATATGTATAGGTAATAAAGACAGATTGTAGTAATGGTTACTCCCCAGGAAAAGAAACCCGATGGATAACGAACATTATTAAAACTCAGAATAACAAATGCCTCAGCATTATGCGTCAAGCCAACCTTCTTAGATCGCCAGTGCATTGCTCTCAAAAATTAATTCACTACTTAATATTTTAACCAAATAAAGCTTCATTTAAATAAACTGAAATATATTTAATTGCATATTCAACAACACACCTGGTTTTATTTTGTGCTGATAATGCTTTTACTGGATTCCTAAAACTTATATTAAATAAATTAACTTCATAAACGTGAGTTCGAATGGATTTTTTTTATTTTTTTTATTAATTGTTAATATGTAATGTGAATTTAGAAATTTGGTACAAAAGTTAGTTATTACCGAATATATGACAGATTCTGATGTGATTCCATATAACGTAGTTAGTCGAACAATCTTTATAGGAAAATGTAGAAAAGCTGAACTCGTGTTATGACTCACCCTGACCAAGATAGTCTTTTAAAGCTATATCCGCCCTAAGACAACGATTCGTAACAACAAGAATGTTGCACTTACAGCTTCAAACCGCACATGGCGTCGATTAAGCTTGGAAACCACTTGACAACGACTTATTAGAGAAGGTCATTTGCAAGGGTCAAAGATGAGTTCTGGATGAAAATTGTGGAATACACTTGCCTATAAATTTTACTGTATTTACAATTTTGTAAATAAGACAATTTTTAGGTGTACACACATAATTAGCCAGCTAAATGTAGAGGAAATTGGAAGGGATCAGAGTTGGCAACCCAGGTCCAGGGGGGGCAGCTGCCCCCCCTTCGGTACGCCCATGCACATATTTAAGCACTCTTCTCAGAAAATTACGAACAACTCTTACTAATAGACCAATGCTATGTTTAATTGCTTCGCAATTCTCAACAATTATTCTTGATCATAGTTCATCAACATTGCAAACCAGGAATTTTATCAAGAGATTTTAGAGCAGGGCACTGTACATAACCGCCACGTCCAATCCATCTGCCAGGAAAAGCTTCAATAACATCAACATTAAAATCCGTCTTGAAGCAGCCACATGGAATATCTTATTTAAAGAGGTACTTCCAATAAAACAGACAAATATTTTCTTATAAAACGTAAATAAATCTCACCATTCAATCTAGAAGGCAAACAATATGGTCCAATTAGATAGTTTTCTACAATGTCAGCCTACACGTTAATAATGAAGGTTCTCATCACTCCAGTAATGTTCATTAAGAACATTCTATAAACCTTCTCGCCCAAATCCAGCTTCGTTTGTGAAAAGAATAGAATGTATGAAAATTTTGTCATCGTTGTGGAGATTAATAATAGTATTACAAAAGCTTGCACGAGCCATGTAGTTTTCAGGAGATATAACATGAACTTTTTTATAATGATAAGGGTACAGTTGTTGCCTTTCGTATTTCATGCACTAAACTCCTTGGAATATTCTCCTGATTTGCAATTAATCTTACAGTCGAATTTTTATTATTTACAATGCATATTAGAACGCGGTTTTCTGCGTTCACTCTTCGGGTGGTTCGTTTACGGCCTACATCATACAGTCTAGATTTGAATGATCCAAACTCGTCTAGTCTTCTATGAATGGTAGTTAACAACCGGGACTTTGGTATCCTTCTAGTTGGAAACCCGTAGTAATATCGCATATCACGTAGTTGTGCATTAGTATATCTGTTACTATTTTTATTTAAATTAATTTAAGAAAAATTGTAACGATAAAATTTGTTACTTGGTAACGCACACGTCGCGGATTCAAAGTACCATGTTGGCCCACTTGTCAAAATTATGTAGTAAATTTTTGTTACCAAAGCACCCTTTGCAAAGAGAACCTTTTTTTAAAGATTTTTTAATGATTTTACTTTCTATGATATTAAAATTTATAAATAATCACAAAAAATAAAAATTTCTGGATGAAAATTTAAAAGCCAAGGGCAGTTTAAGCCCTTTGATATTGAAGGATGTGTTTAAAATGTGGATAAGAAATGCACAACTATAGGAAATGTGTGTGACAATTTGAAGATAATCGATACACAGACAAAAAGTTATTAAAAAAATTAACCGAAAAAATAATTTTGACACCCTTACTTTTTGTGTGTTTTTTGTGGCATTAATTTTTTGAGTAGAATCATCCCCTTCCTCTTTTGTTCATCATTTCCGGACACCCAGTATATTGCATGTTATATCAAATTTTCACAAGCAGATAAATAAATATACATAACATTTAATGGTGGCGATTGGAAGAACTATAGAAGATATGCTTAAACATACTTAGCCAACTATTTACCAATAACGTTTTTCACTTCACATTTAATACATCTTAACATTTCTTCACTGAATCAAGATTTGGTTTTTTATTTTTTATTAATATTATAGTATAACAATAATATAATATTACATTTTTTGTTTCATTACTTCTAGTAGTGCGATATTGCAAAGATAGTCTTCTGTGAGCCATTAAAAGATAGCTACCGAATATGTTTTGCATTTACAATTAAGTTATGCACGTTATTCCGCAACGTGATTAAAAATATGAGAATAACATCTCTTGCAATGGCTAATAATTCCCAATGATAACAATACATCCCTAATCATAATTTATGTGCCAATACCTGTTATAAAACTTTTATCGCTTAACTGCCTCTATTGTAATGAAATATCAATTTATGCTTCAATAGACGACGTTCCAAAAATAGTTGTTTACTGTATAATAAATGTGCATTTTGGTGGAATACACATACGCGTCATTATTTAATAACCTAATTGATCAACAACCGAAATCCAGTTATAGGTATCGGTAATGCTTTTATTCTACATGTTTCTATATCAGTTTTAATGCAATAGAGGTAATACCTGCAATGGCAAATACTACGCAATTTAAATTTGAAACGTAGACTGTAGTTTTATCAAATTAGCATACAACAGTTTATGTCAACTTGACAACAAACTGCATTAAAATAATAGAAAGCGTGTTATAGTGGATAGTATATGTAAAAAAGACTTTCGGTAATGCGGTATGTTTATGTCTAGGAACAGAGAGCAGATCCTTGCGACGAATATATATGTGGTGCATCCGTCCTAAATGTAATTTTATTGTAAAGATATGAGGTGCTTTCATTGTTTGTAATAACATAGTACAGAGTGCAAATAGCGACGCGATTCCATGTTCAGCCATGGCAGCACCCTCAACTTATATGAGATTGGCTGTCGCCTGCGGACGCTGAAGATCAGTCTGAGAAAGCAATTCTGCATCAGCTGTATCCTCCTGCTCAGCAGTCTGGATGCACCGGTGCCATACATGCGTGATGGATAGTTAAAGTGGGAAAGGACAAATAACTCACAGAGCTGTACTTTAGTATTATAATACAATATTTTTCTAGAATTATATAAAATTATCAGATTCGAAAAGTCAAAAATACCGCCCAGGTTTCGAGCACTCTCATAGAATTGCAGCCGACCATGATCAATAACAAGGTCTGTCTTTGTAATTATATAAGATCGCAAATCGTGCTCCCTGCTGAATAATAAAAGCTTAGATTTACTGGGGTTTATCACCAAACCATGTTTAGTGGCCGCTTCGGAGAATGCATTTAGATTGTCACTAATTTTAGATAACAATGAGTCAATCTCGTCAACTTTAAATGTATAATACAACTAAGTGTCATCGGCATACATATGGTATTGTCCATACTTGATGCTGGAAACAAACACAAAACTGTAAATAAGGAACATAATAGGCCCCAGAATTGGCACACCACTAACAACAACTCCGGCATTCGAGTAATTGTCCCCCATTCTAACTTTCAACTTAGTTGATCAAAATAAATATCAAATAAATTTACAGCATCTGACAATCCAAAGTATTTTAAAACTGCCATAAGAAATGCGTGATTAAGCATATCAAACGCCTTGGAGAAGTCTAAAAGTATAAGTACCACAAGTTTATCTCCATCCAGGGCAGACACAAGGTCACCTTTAACATTTAATAGTGCTATCTCACAACTGAATCTCCGGCGAAACCGTGACTGAAAAGAAGGCAACAAATTATTGCTATCGGTATGGTTTACGAGTTGCTTAGCTAAAATTCTCTCCGTAATCTTTGAAATAACCGGAAGGATGCTAATCGGCCTCATATCCTTTATCTCCTGCGTACACTTATTTTTTGGCAACGGAATAACTAAAGGTAGTTTTCAGGCATCGGGAAATACACTATGCTTAATTATGAAATTGACTATATGCGCAAAACCGGCAAACTAAATTTTATTATATCAATGTTTAAGTCATCGTGCTCGGCGGCTGCGGATGCTATATAATTTATGGCTTCAACAACATCAGACCCATTCACAAATTCAAAATCTAGCTGCTTTTCCATAGTTTGTTTTCCAAGTAATTATTTTACAGATACACATTCAGAGCAGTCGGATCACACAAATCATTAGGCAATCCCGAAGTGTTTACACCCAAAAACCAGAAACGCAAAACTCTAAATATGCCTTTTTTTCTCTAATTATGGCCGAATTTACGAGATTCCTTATGGACTTGTAATATTCCCAATGCTGGGGACGCCTAGTCCTACGAAACTTTACGAGAGCTTTGTCGCGCAACTTCATCATAAAAGAAACATTGTCTGTAAGCCACGGAGCTGGTTTTTAGTACAACGTGAATTTACAAGCGGCGCATGTTGATTGACAATTTCTATTAAGTTACTGTTAAAACACGCAATCTTTTTATTAATATCAAACATATCACAAATCTCACACCAATTTATTTTTCGCAGGTGCCCAAGAAATGCATCACGATCAAAATATTTAAAGCCTTGATAACCGGTTTTTTAGCCCTATACTTTAATCCCAAATCACAAAATATTACACTATGATCTGACAAAATGATTCAAGTCGACATCAACATTTTCAACAAAAGAGGCATCAGTTACAATTATATGATCTAATAAAATAGAAGAAGTAGCACTCACCCTAGTCGGTTTAGAAACTATCTGCTTAAGATTAAACGAATCAAGCAAATCTAAATATTGTTGCATATTAGTTATCATTTGCAACAAGGCTATATGAGTATCCCCCCACACATGGAAACCTACCTGTAGTTGCTAAAATGTGCGAACAAACAGTTTTAAAATCTTCATAAAATTTACTGAAATCCTCAAGAGAGGAAGATCTGTACATCACACACAAAACGCGTTCCTGTTCCTGGCTTATAGTGATACCTATTGTGAGATATTCAAATGAGTTAATAGACAAATTCAGTTTAAGAAGCTTAAATTTAATGTCCTTATGTATAAACAAGGCAATACCACCACCTCCACCATCCCTGCGAATTATATTCATATCCTGACTTAACCCGATGGCACCGTCCCGTCTCCAACCTCCCCGGTCAACCAAGTTTCACTAATGGTAATCACATCGAAATAGTGTATATTAAAATACTGCTGAAACGAATGATAATTAGCCAAAAAAGATCGTACATTAATGTGCGCTAATTTCATTACGAATAACAAACTGCACTGCAACCCAGATACAAATATTAAAACTAAGAAATAATATATCCATACAAAATCAGATCCACCCTGCTTGGCACCCCATATAAACGCTTGAAAATAATTTGCATAGTAGCGAAACAAAAATAACATGACGACCAAGGAAAAGCAGAAGATGCCTCAGCCGATAAACTCAATAGTGAGACTGACCTCCTGCAAAAAACACTATTCACGGATGTGTTTCTGGAGCGATTTGTTATACTTGTGTCCAAGAAAATTAACAACAATCTGGAACGAGTTATAGACAATCTTCATGACAAATGCGACAGCTGAGCGTTAAAGGTGGAGGCTGTACAAACAGAAAATCACTCTTTGAAGCTGCAGCTGGATAAGAGTGAGCAATATAGTCGCAGGAATAATATCAGAATCTATGGTGTTCCACAGCTTTCTGGAGAGTCGGATACAGATGAAGCTGTTTTAAAGTTGTTGAATGATAAACTGCACTTGAATTTGCAACTTGAGGCTTTAGATAGATCGCATAGGTTGGGTCGCGTTGGACCTGGTGGTAAACCTGCACCTATTATGGTGAAGTTTGTTGCTTATTCTTACCGGCATAAAGTACTATGTGCTAAGAAGCTTTTAAGGGGATCTGGGATTGTTATTACCGAGGATCTAACTCGTATTAGAGCATCTATTAGGAAGATGGCACCAGATAGATTTAGCCAAAAAAGGTGTGGACTTCGGACGGTAGAATCGTTGTGTGATGCGGTGGGCAAGTGCGTAAATTGGAAAGTGAAGACCAATATTTGAGTCTGGCGGCTGGTGACTGATGAGGAACGCTTTGCTAAGGGTGTATTTTTAATGTATAAATTTGGTTTTTTTCTTGTACTATTGAGATTTTGACTGCATCAGTGCAGTGAGAAACTATATGTTGTTCATTTATATTATAATGACTGTACATATATTGTTTCAGCCTATTTGCAGAGTAAAAGGATGATAATATTATGCAATTGCTTACTGGGTACTTACTTATTGGCTTTTGGTTTTCGCTGTAAAAATACTTTTTTTGCTTGGAAAATATTGTGAATTTATCTTTATTGTTTATATTTTTTGGAGGGGGAGTTGTTCGGAATTACGCTGTTGCTGGTGTGTGAATATGAACATTTTTCATTTGAATGTGCGTTCTTTGCTTAGTAAGTTTCAGGAGTTTAAAGACTATTTTAGGGACTGTGAGTTTGATGTGCTGGCTATCACTGAAACCTGGTTGGATGTTTCCATTGATGATAGCTTGATCTCGTTAGGCGATGACTACGCGGTGTTTCGACGGGATCGTCTTGAAAGGGGTGGCGGCGTGGCTGTTTATGTGAAGAGAAAGATTAAATTTCGTAAGTTAAATTTACCTGATACGTTTAATTCTTTTGAGATTGTCACTGTAACTATGCAGTTGAGCGGCCGATCATTGCTGCTTTGTGTGTTGTATAGGCCGTCTTCTCTGAAAGACTTTGCCGAGTTCTTGAGCGAATTTGAAAATTTATTAAGTTTAGTCATGCAAATGGCGGATGACGTTATTTAGTCGGAGATTTTAAAATCGATTTATTAGACGTAAATTCTTATTATGTTAAACGTTATGCAGAGCTGCTAGAAACCTTTAATTTTACCCAAATTGTGAACGAACCTACTCGTGTGGGTTTGAGTTCATCAACCCTTATTGATCACATCATTGTTTCTAATTTATCGTCGGTAAAAGCAGTTAATGTTTACAGTGATCACTCCATTTCAGACCAGTATACGGTGGCTTGTACTCTTGATATACCTGATTTGCATAGGCATGTGGAAAAAATAATACAGTGTCGTTGTTTTAAGACATTTAATGCTGATGATTTTTTGAATGAACTGTCTCAGATTGCATGGAACCAAGTATACAATTTTCTAGATGTTGAAGAAAAAATTGCCTTTTTAAATTACCACCTTCTTTTTGTCTTTGATAGGCATGCACCGATAGTTAGCAAAAAATCTAACAAAAAAAGAGCACCGTGGCAAACTGACAATTTGCGGTTTATGATGAGTCTGAGAGATAAAGCTTTGAGCCGTTTCAGAACTACTCGTGACCCTCGGCGCTGGAACTATTAAAAGAAAGTGAGAAACCTAGTGAACAAGACCGCCGAATTGGAAAAAAGCTTTTCTGCAGAACCGTGTTCCGGGAGCTAAATAGCTTGGGCACTGTATTTAAGAACTCAAAAGACTGTAATGACTGAGTAATGCAAACGATTATAGTAATTTTTCATTAGATCTTCCAACTAAGAACTTTCGACCTAATCCGTTGCTTTCGAGTAGATATTTGAAAGACAGAATGATTCAATCGCGTTTTGAATTTTCTTTCGTGAGCGAGAGGGCGGTTTATGATGCTATTAAATCCGTGAAAAGTAATGCCTGCGGGTACGATATCATCTCTCTAAATTTAATTTGTTACAGCATCCCGGTACTTTTGCCTATATTCACACATATAATAAATGTTGTCTCAGTCGCGGAATATTTCCCTAAGACTGGTATTCCCGTAACGTATAAAGATTTGAGATCTATAAGCGTTTTACCTTTGCTATCTAAAGTGTTGGAGAAAATTGATGTTGCAGTTGCTTAGTCATGTACAACGGTATAACTTGCTACCGCGTGCACAGTCGGGTTTTCGTAAAAACTATAGTTGTGAGACAGCTTTATTAAATGTTACCGCTGGGGTGTTGAAAGCTTTGGATGAGGATAATTGTATTGGTTTTGCTAGATTTCTCCAGGGCGGTTGACACCATTAGCCACGACTTGCTTTTGGCGATACTACATCACTTGGGGTTGGGAACGGGCGCAATTCGTATGTTCTGGAGCTACTTCACTAATCGCACGTGTACGGTTAAAATCGGTGATGATGTGTCAAGAGCTGCCGTGGTGTCCCGCAAGGATCAATTTTGGGGCCACTGCCCTTTCCTTTGTATACGTCAGTGTTGATGCCGTTTATAAGATATGGGGATTATCGTCTTTACGCTGATGATACCCAGATTATGTATAGATTGGCGAGGGGTGAAGTGGCCCACGTTAATAATTAGATCAATATAGACCTGAATAGCTTTGCTGCAATATCTGAGCAACACTCACTTATTATTAATCCCGCTAAGTCCAAGCTAACATTATTTGGGAAGCCCTCTAGATCTACTCAGCGCGGGGAAGTGGCTGTGCAACTCAATGTTTTTATTAATGGTCAACGCTTGGAACTGGTGGATCATGCTAAAATCTTGGGTCTAATAATGGACTATAGGCTGCGCTTTGATGTACACGTTTCCTATTTAGTTCGCAAAGCCTTTGCAATGCTTAGACTAATTTATCACGTGCGTAACTTGCTAACAACCAAGCAAAAGGTCTATTTGTGCGATGCTCTTGTGCTGTCACTTTTTAACTATGCGGACACGGTCTATGATCCTTGTTTGGACTCTGTCCATTGTCGCAGGGTTCAGATGCTTCAGAAATCCTGCTTGCGGATGATATACGGTGTCAGACGGTCTACTTCTGTTCGTCATAAGTTGGGGCTGGTACCATGGTTGAGTATGGAATTTTATATAAAACTCCGCCATATTTGTTCTTTAAAATTTCGTTTAGAACCGACGTTCATAATATTAACGTCAGACGGAAGGATTCTCCTTCAATACCGAAGTATAAGCACACGTTTCTCCGTAGATCGTGTTCCTATAACGTTGCATTTATTTACAACCAGGTGCCTGTGCATTTAAAAACAAAATCTTTATTATACTTTAAATTCCATTATGAAAAATATTTATTGCTCTTGGAAAAAAAATTTTCTCTTTTGACATCTGGCCTGACGCTTACCTACTCCCCTTTCTGGATCATCCTGTTGTAGCTGTGGTATGGACTTTCCTTAGTTGCGTATCGCGCGTATTTTGTCCTGTTTCTTGGAAAGCTGCGGTTAAGTGGTAGAGCAGATTTTCGACTTTTTGGTCGATGACTGAACTTCGCCGTTTCGGTGTTGCCAGCATATCTCACATATAATGTAGTACTTACTTAGGTACATTTGTATTTGATTGCTGGCAGGTTGCCGAATAAAGACATTATTATTATTATTATTATTATTATTATTATTATTATTATTATTATTATTATTATTATTATTATTATTATTATTATTATTATTATTATTATTATTATTATTATTATTATTATTATTATAGGCAAAAAGAACACAAGAGAGCAACAAAAAAGAAAAAGAACTGTTGCAAATTCGCTGTAAAATTAGATAAGTGTAGATCACACAAAAAAAGCTAATAATCTCCCCATTTGGGTCGCAAAAAAGAGTCATCCTGCCGAGAGTGTGTATTACCAAAAACTCGAACTACTTTTACACATCTCTAAAGAGTGTTACAATTATATTAAGATTTCTGCAGACATATAATAAATAATATAATATAATAATATAATGTAATATAATATATAATATAATAAATAATATAATCATAATAATAATATAATAAATAAATAAATAATAAATAATAAATGCAGATATATAATAATAAGTCATAAGGAGATTCGTGTAAAACAAACTTTTGTTTGTCACATATGAGGTTTTTTCCAAACAAAAGCCTTTAACCGCCCGTAAACCCACTCGCATATCTATCTCCAACACTTACAAAACGATTTCATTTCCCCTGACGTACCTCACTCAGATACTGTTATCTTCGTGAAAGGAAAGTTGAATGTGACGTTATTATGATTGCATTTTTGTGGAGGAAAATTGATGGGTCACACCCCATTCTAAGAAGTCGTCCTTCTTTTCCTGACAACGTCAGCCTATACAGGCGAAGAATACAGAAATTGAAATTTATTATGCCTGACGGAATGTAATAATACGCCAGGGATTGTTGGGCTAATAGCATTTTGTCGGTTCTAATGCGTTCAGGGTGATACGTTATTTAGCTTTTTTTGCATGATAAAAGCTTTTAATCAAGATTGCCCCTGTTTAGAGGCCATGTAATTTTCCTATCATGCACGGGTATAAAGCCAGTGTAAAGCGATCAAATTATGTCATTTTCGATTGATATACTTGGCGTTACGTCTGACCTACCATACATTACGTCTCGTCTAAGCAGAATGAATATAAGAACTCTTCTGTTAACATTTTAAATTATTAAGCACTACTGGCAACGATCATTGTAAGGTAATTAATACAGTTTTACCGCAGTTTTTGTTTTACCGCTTTATCTGCTGGCACGTAGTATTTTTCAGTTTACTCCACACTAATTCTATTGGGTTTAATGCGCGATAGTAAGGTGAAAACTACAAACTACAAGCCCATGCTCCTTAGCTATTTCGTCTATCTAGTATTGTTTGGGTATGTTCAACTGTACTGTACAACTCGGTAATAGAAGTTATTTTTATTTAATTATTAAGTAATTTTCTTATTTTAGTACCTTTTGATCATATCGTTTGTTTGATAGATTGATTAAATCAGCGTACGGTCAGCATTTCTGCCACTCCCGGATTTACCGCCGGGCCGGCCGTCTATGCTGGGTTGGAGGGGTACATGCTTATTGCTAGTAGTGCGACTGCCTAGCGCATGTTAAGTAAACATAAGGGCTGAATGGGAAGGTTATATAGGTAACACTCATATTCTTTGGATGTTTTCTTGGTGCTGTTGACATCATTTGTCCATTTCAGAGTCGCTTGATTAATTTCTTGTACCTTATGATTTCTTTTTTAATCATAATTTTTCATTTTTTCCCTGGTTTGTGAATTATCCTCTCTAAAGTTGTTTTTCGTGTAGAGCACGGTCTGCCTCTTTTTCGTCGGTCTCCGCTTAGCTCTCAAGTCTTCCGTGTGATTTGCCTCTTTCCTTTAGATGTATCCCTAGTATTTGATGTGTTTGATATCGGTTTGGCTCGGCTGCATTGTTTTTCTTGTTGGAGGTCGTTTAAGAGTGCTGAGATTCTGTAGGCATTTTCCATTGAGGTCTACGTTTTTCGTAGTTCTTGAACAGTTTTTTCCAAGTTACTTCTGAGCTTCGAGGGTAGTTTCCGTCTTCCAGGATTTTATGTATCACTATTGTGTAATTTCTTGTATACACTTAACTATATACATGGAACTTCACTATAGCGACCGCAACAATGATAATAGTAATGCAAACATAAGTGCATAACACTAGGACACAATGTAAATTAAACTCTTACAATTTTATGTAGTTGTTTTTTCTGTATCTTGTTTAGGTTTCTCTTTCATGATCATGTTGACGTTTCCTTCTGTGATTTCATATGTTTGTCCGATCGCTTGCTGGAGCTTTAGATGGGGTGATGACCTGGGGGATTATTCTTGAATGTGTGCATTTTTATATATTATAGATTAGAGATGATTTTCGGCCGTGGGCTTAATTCTATGGCTTCCTGGTGTTGCCTCTAAGATTTGTTCTCTCCAACTGAAGTCTTTTTGTTTCAAGTCGTTTATGGGCGCTTGTATTCTTCTGAGTTGTATTCTGATCGTAGACCTTGTACKGTTTCTTCCAKGCMACTGCCTAACTTCCACATGTTTTGTCTGGTGTGATTTTCCTTGCCTGGTTTATGTGTTATTACTGAACAATGTTTCCCCAATATKCCTGTTTCATGAGCCAATGTGCTGCTAGACGGTTTCTTTACCACAACTGTGTAACTTCTTGTAAAAACTGGGCTAGATACACGGAACTACTTCACTGTAAGGAGCTGTCTTATCAAGTGTCGTTGCCAAAATAAAAAAATAAAAGATTACATCAACTAATATGCAGGGATAAAACCGAAGGCTTTTCTGGTAAAAGATTAAAAACTGATAAAATATAAAGAAAACAAAAAACGCTTGATAAAATGATAGCGGTAATACCATCAAATTTATTACAATCATAATATTTAACACCTATAATTTGTATGTTATAATATTAGAGATCTTTCATATGCTTGTAAACCGACTATGATCATGGCTTGGTACGAATGTAATCGTTTTTTTATAAAACTTCAAAGCCATGTAAAACGAGTAACCGTCGGTGTTTGGCGAGAGCAGCTACAAATTTAATGTACTTTGGCGAGCACATACTTTTAATCCCTTTAATTACACCGCCCTCCGGTGGAACATAACGCCTATGTACTTTTTAACTAATAAATTTAATGAATTTATTCACTAACGACTTGCCGACTACCCGGCAAAGTTATATCGCATTTAAACACTCAGGCATTTAGGGAATTTCGGAAGGTAAATACAAAATATTAACACACCCAAGTTCGGAAGTAGTCTTAATTTCATAATTTCAGCCCGTGTTTTCAAAGCATGGAAATTTCCGTGCTGTACGGGCGAAAGAACAGTTTGCTCAGTTTGCGCAAGCGGATAGAGTTCACATACTGGAAGTTTCTTACGTTCAAATACTTGCATCTATTTTCTACTCCAATAATGTAATAAAAAATACGTTCATGTCATCGTCCGTTGCATACATTTAGTAAAGTAAATATATATCTGCAATAGTAATTTCTTCGTGTTTCTCTGCAGCAATACGTATTCATGTTTAGAGAGTGTTTATAGAGTACCAAGTAGATACATTGAATAATATTTTTTGAAATTAATACTGAAGATTATAACAACTATCTCCTAAATATGAAACCGGTAAATATGGAAATTACACATGTAAATGCGCCTCTTTAAGTAATGCATGTCGTTGTTGTTGAAGAACAAACCACGAAGAAGTTAAATTTTAAGATTCATTTCTTTAATTGAAACCTTTCATCTAGTTTGAAATCAACCTATCTGGATTTTTATAGTAAAAAAATCCGGATCAGCAAAGTCAGCAAATTAGTGGAAAAATTTGCTAAAATTGTATCTGTAAGGGATATTTACCACTATCAGACAGATTCTAAATATGAACAAAAATATCATAATTATTTTAGTTGTTAAGTTATTTAAAACAGAAATGTATTATTATTTATTATATATTATTTGTATAATCAGCATTTTATGGGGTGAAATAATAGGGATGCACTTTGACGATAGCTTGATTGCCAAAACTTATCTAAGTCTTCTGCAAAATAATTTATTGAAAATATTATAAAATCAGGTACCTGTTGTAAGATAATTAATGTGGTACCTACATGATGGGGCTCCAGGACATTATGCTAGAATGTAAGGGAGTAGCTACCTAATAAACTATTTCCAAATAGATGAATTGGAAGAGGAAGTCGTTAAACGGTTAATTTATAAGGATCATGCAACCATTCGGGAAGACACGATGTAACGAACGCGCAAAGTGAAGTAAGTGAGGGAATCTAAATCTCTCTAGAAGTTTGGGAATAAAATAAAGGAAACATTTTTGTTGCGATAATACGATGGCAAGCGCCATGGTTAATTAAATTATCAATTAATTACCATTGCAAATAACACAATTCACTATTGTCAAAATTCGCAACTGTCGCACGGTCAGAAATTAATGTCCTCCCAGCCGAACATTATGACCACGGCAATGTCTCCAGCATAAACAATAAGGGTACAGCCAGGAGTAATAACCATCTGCGACTACATTCCATTGTAGTTACATTGTCCCAAAATGCGTCTTTCATAACGATAACAGAATTGACAATTTCTCACTGGAATAATAGAGATCCGCTCTCCCGATTCTACGTCGCTCGTTCCGCTGAATAATGACATACGGGGATAAATCAAGGGAATGAACTCTGACGACGTGACGGAAATGACATCGTCCCGATGTATTATTTTAAGGAAATGCCCAATTAGAATGAACCGTATTCGTTTAACACCATCATGCTCGTACGGCTGACGGAATATCCCTGCAAATTTCAGCGTAACGTATGTTACATTGACGCAGGCGGTGACAGAGCTCTCTGTAATTGATGACAACCAAGGTATTCAGTAATTGATTGATATAAGAGTATATTACAAAATTAGTTTCAGAAGGCGTCCTTTTGAAACGCAAGAGGTAAATTAGACCTGATTCCTCATTGTTTAGAAATATTTTAACTTCATTTGAAGTATGTCGGTAAACATTATTTCATTTTGATCTTAAGTTACCACACCCTGCAATATTTGTTGGTGATTGCAACTGTCATTTTAATTTATGGGGTTATGAAAACAACGAACACAATGGAATTTCTTTAGTAACCTAAATTCATTCTGCTCGCTGGCAGACACAGTCAACATAGACCTTCAATGTATAGTGTTGGTATCCAGATCCTATTAGTTCCTACATTAAAAATTTTATGTTGGCTAACTGGTCGGAATTTAATAAACAAGTTGATGCTAATTTTATTGGAGTTATTAAAGCATCAGCAATGAAAAGAACTATTTCTCGGGATTTTCGTGCAAATTACATCCCATGCTAGTCGAAGGAATCTAATACATTGTACAAGATTAATAAACGTTCTCCCGAACTTGCTATTGATGATGACCTGACCTGACCCGACTCGAACCAACCCGACCCGACCCGACCCGACCCGACCCGACCTAACCAATTCAACGTTTCAAGAAAAGAAAAACGGTATAAGCACATGGAAAATATTAATTTCACACATTCAAGTCGAAGTAGCTTGAATTTGCTTGGTACTACAGCACCACCTTCATATCAGATACTTCTCAAAATGTTATTGCTTCTCGATTTGTCAATATGTCAAATACAGTTAAGCTGTGTGATGAAGAAACCCGAAGAATGAAGTACACATTGCATAAGCAGCGAAAATTCACTTCACCTTCAGAAACTATCTTGAAGCCTATTAGTATGGCTCTTTCTTTCGTGTAGATTCGAACAGCTGCTGGTTTTGATGAAACATATTCAGAATTAATAAAAAATCTGGGGACTCTCGGGCATTGAACGGGTTTTTCAATGACGTTCTTATTTCAGGTCAGGTTCCATCCGAATTTCAAAAGGGAAAAGTCATCGCTGTTTTCAATCCGGGAAATCCTGTGAAGGAAGCTTCGAGTTTTCGTCCCATTTCTTTATTGAGTACCTGCGTGTTGATTGATTTATAATCGAATATTACCACTGATTTCTATTGAACACGCTTGTTTTTGTTCAAATAGGAGCTCTTATGATCAAGTTCTTGCTCGAACAGTACACATTTTAGCAGGGTTCCAGCGCCGATTGAAAACTGGTGTTGCTTTTGTTCACTTTACTGTACCCTATAATACAGTTTGGAGGAACGGACTAATTCATAAATTATATAAAACAGTTCCATGCGTCCGGTTAGTAAGCCTCATTGAAAATATGCTTTTGTAACCGAAGATTTAGAGTATTCGTGGGTGAACGGAACAACAAATGGAGGTATTCAATAAATGAATTACCACAAGGCTCCGTCTTAGTTCCGTTACTCTTCAGCTTATACATAAGTGATTTGCCACTAACCACAACCAGAAAATTTATTTGTGCTGACGATTTGGCTTTCGCATGTCAACATGAACATTTTAAGGTATTAGAAGAGAATTTAACTGAAGATCTGACAACTATGAACAAATATTTTGAAAAGTGGCGATTGCGTTTAAATTTTTCGAAAAGCGAAATCTGTCATAAAAATTTGGAATGAACTGTGGTTCTTAGTGACACAAAACTCAAACACAATCTCTATTCAAAATACCTTGGTGTTACTTAGCACTGAAAAAAGTCTTTTATAGCTTCTTATTCGTTCTGTTGTGTGTTTTAATCAATTTTATCGGGATTGTAGGACTGGACCAAAAAAGACGAGTCACATTTCCTATCGAATGCCAACAATTGTAATATATGTATGTGTTTTGTTTTCTCTCTGTCTTGAAAAAGCTGACAAAATAAATCTGCCAAACTTGTCGACAAAGAGGAAATGTGACTCGTCTTTTTTGGTCCCAGTCTTGCAATCCCGATAAAATTGATTAAAAGAAAAAATTCTTGTTACTTTGAACCAAAATCTAATTTTGGCTTCATTCATAGGTGTCCCCTAGGGTGTAATAATAGTAACTGCAAGCATCTTTGCCGCTGCACAGGGAACGCAGGGTAAATGCCGTCGTGGGTAAATTAATAACGAACGTATACCGGAGCAATTAAGTGGGCGACTAAGGACGAAACAGCCTGTCGACAAATGCTATTGTTAACGTTAAATCGAGCCCGATAAACGATTAAATCTGGCGTAAAATATGCGGGGCGGAGGGGGGGGGAGTGTACGAGGCAAGGCACTTGAAAGGATCCGACGCTGATGGATCTTTAATCAAATAAGTGGCTGGTGGTTCACAACTACGCTGAAGTAAACTGCATGTGTTTCCATTTTGCCGAGTCACTGTTACCCCACTAAATATTGAATCGGGTTCTTTTATTTTGTTTTAAAGCTGCATAACACGTCGGGCTTTAGTGCAAAACAAGTTTCTTGAACAATAAGTACAATTCGATATCTTCAACTGTTTTAAAGAAAGGTTGTATTGAATGAGATGCGCAAGTAACTGATCATAGAGGTGTAGTAGTATCTTGACTATTAAAAGAAATAGGATTTGGGCCAACAAAATTTTGATATCAAGATTCATGCACTGGCTGATGATAAGCAGCTTGAGTACTCTTTTGGGCACAATGCAGTTACCTTCATTTTGATCTGCAAGGTATTCAAACTCATTCATATATCATAAATTGAATCTTCTTGTTTAGTAAATTTAAGAATTTTAAGCATATCTAACAGCATGCTATCTTCCGTCCAAATACAGAGAATATTGTCAACACATCTATTTCAGAATAATACATTTTAAATAATTTCGTTTTTTATTGTAAATTCTTAATTGAACATAAAAATTTAGACAAAGATTGGAGGCAGAGATGAACCCATTGGCAATCCATCATTTTTCTCGTAGTAAATGTCATTAAACGTAACATTTTTTCGAGATTTTACATTTTGTACTCTWAGCGGCTTTCTATTACATATCAAAATTTTTATAACGTGTACAAAATCAAAATGTCTGGTAAAACCACATCATTACTATAGATAGACAGTGATGAGATCGGATATTTTGCATATTAGGTATTAGATAAATGTATTTTGACCTTAGTGCAATTTTACCATCATTCGCGAAGTGCAGTGCCTAATGTATAATTAATATTTTATAAATCAACCCGAAACAGAGCTAAACATACCTAATTACTAATTTTAGGGATTGATATTAATAGAAAATCAATGTCTGCAGAGAAGACTGATGTAGCTCTGAGCCAACGTATATATACCAAACGGGTTAAGAGGCTTCACAAATTCATGGTGCTTTTATAAAATTTAACAAGAAAACTAATTGGGTCTGTTCACGAAATTTTAATTATATGTCAGATGTACTCATGTTGGTTTT
The DNA here is from genome assembly GCA_025024175.1 of Rhyzopertha dominica. Lineage (NCBI taxonomy): Eukaryota > Metazoa > Arthropoda > Insecta > Coleoptera > Bostrichidae > Rhyzopertha > Rhyzopertha dominica. The sequence continues at coordinate 1,362,434 of QCXZ01000042.1, forward strand.
AGAGACGTACTAGCGCAAACGAAACTGAAAAATGTAAAATAGTTATATTAGTTAACAATCCAATTTTGAAAGGACAACGATACCTTCATACCGAATATAGTACAGACTAATTCAAGATATTTATCAAAGACTTGTAATAATTTATTCATTCTGAGTTTGATTAGTAGGTACATGTACATGGGGTATGTATGTAAAAACCTGCGAAGTTTTGTTTAATATAATTTCGTTGTTAATTACAAATATACCGGAATACCGGAACCGTTGGAATACACATGCAAAACGTTCGTTTCGGCGAAAAAAGCATCCAACAGCAACTGTACGGTTAGGATAAACACAAAAAAACATATAACTCAACGCCGCCAAAGGCTACCTCGTGAAAACGTTTATTGGACGTTCCTGGAACAAAACAAACATTATTTAATTATGTCAATTTCGCTGCGGTACAAACAGATGCGTAACACAGTTGACAATCGAGTGACTTTTACTGGATTTGTAACAACACACAGAAACGTAAGTCGCTGCCATAAAATGGTAAAATGTCTATCACACACTAAAACACATTTTAATATCAACGTTTTCGATCAAGTTTCTCACTTATTTTTTGTATGCATGCCTGGCGCTCGGTATCCACGAAAAATAAATAATACTATTTAGTAATTTGTTTCATTATATATTTTTTATGAGGAATTATAATGCTTTTATATGTATGTTGTTTCTTTCATCTAGAATTTACGAACAACAAAATGATTCGGTGGGCAAACTAATCAGAATTTTTGTGTTCAATAACAATTTATGGAGGAAAGAAATGAATTCCGAAGTCTGCCTATTAAATGTATTACAAAGTCACACTAAACGTGTTAAAGTAGCTTTAATGCAGAACATAATGGCGTATACTGCGACTTTGCTCAGCTTTTAATAATAAAATATTTTTTTATGTAAATGAGTAATATTTATCGGAGGTTAAAAAACAGCACTCGTATATACATTTTTGCCTTGTTGATATTTCACCATTCATGTTAATATTTTGCCAAGCTGAAATGGTAAAAAGGTAAAATGAAGCAGATTTATTTGTTATTTAGAATTGTATACATACTTGCTATACATGTGATGTGGGGGTATTTTTTTATTTGTTGAATATGTAAGGCATTATCCATTATAAAATATTATAATGTGACCATGAATCCTTGACATAATACTCGTTGCCACATATAATCCAACGATGTTTGCTAATTATTTGGACAATTTCTAACAAGTGACCTGGATATTAGAAAGTACTGGTCTTAATGATATAGAACGTTGAAAACTGATCCATTTTTCTCTACGTGGATTGAATCTTAAATTAATTCTTGTAAATTAACTTCACCAAGTTAAATACACAATACTTTTATTCAGGTAAAGCGCTTTCAGCTAATATGCCATCGTCAGTACCATTATTATAAATTACAGGAAAAAATTATGTCACTGTTAAAAATAAAAAATGAAACTAAAAATCTAAGCAAGCAATCTTGACTAAAAATGGAACAACACTATCAAACCAGCAACGTAAAAATTAGCGTTCAAATAAAAAAATTTGAATTGGACAACTGAAATTGCAAAAATCATTTAGTATTGTTCAATTTTGGTCATTTAAAATTTTGTATATCTCTAAAATTTCTAATAGTTTAATTTTGATGATTTATTACAAAAATGTAAACTTTTTAAATTGTCCAAAGTAGAAGTATGTATAAATGATAATAAATGATTCGCTAACGAAAAATTTGTAGTTACAATGTCTGTATTTTTATATTTATTAAATTGTTTTAGATGCACATTATTATTATTTATTAGGGGCAAACAAATTTCTTGTCTGTGTGTCTGTGGTTTTGTTTGTGGACACGATAACTTTCGAAAGACTTAATATATGAACTTGAAATTTGGCAAACGTATAAATCTCAGCTACCCAAAGTGATCTATTGTATGTGGGGTAAGTAGGGTATCGGGAAGGGGGCGAAATTGGAGAGTAACTACCCTTTTTGCAAATTTTTTTTTTCGTTTTAGTATGTGCCTAGTAGTATAACTGCGAGTATTATTCGTTCTTATAAATATTCGGTGCAGCAAACTGTTTAGAACATATTAGCAAAAAAGCGTCACTTAAAGAAAACGGTTTATACTAAATATCTCCGAAAATATTTCATATATTCAAAAAATGAAAATATCATCACATAGGAAATAAAATTTCTCACAAAAAGTGTCTTAGAAAATTTATCCAAAATTTTGACATTTTCAAAATATTTCCAAAAAACCTATTTTGGACCCCGCTCGTATATTTTTTTTTAAATTTTGGTATTATATAGAAAATCAAATTTCTGATCAGAAAGCGCTCTTGTAATTGTTTTGTTAAGTTAATAATTTTCGAGTTATTGGGAAAAACCACTTTTACAAATTTATACTTTTTTGCTAATATCACGGGGACTATTTATCTTAGGAAAAATGCGTAGAGAGAATAAATGCTCAAATCCTGATTACTAATCGTATAATATAAAAAATAAAAACATAAATGTCATTTTGACAATTGGATGTGGAAGTATTGATTCAATTTACAGCGGTTTTTTGCTAGTTTTATTATCGATATATTTGTTTTCAATAAGTGCTTTACAAGTATAATGTTTTTTTGATTACGTTTTATTTGTTTGCAAGTATTTGTGTCGCTAATCAAATAACTCATTTTTGTCGTAGTCAGTTTTATTTATCACAACAGACACAATTTTCGTTACAATACTTTACAGTACTAAACCACGAAACTAAACTGACTCCTAGGATTAGCGTTAGAAATTCTGTAGATATATGAACATGATGAACATGCCGTAAATTATAGAAAGAAAATAAATAATATACATAAAATTTATCACAATATTATATGTTGTAGCTTCCACCGATTTTACTGAATTAAATGCGACTGTTTCATTTAATACTGATCAAAATTTTGTTTTTAWTTTATTGGTGCACGACTCACGTATTTATCATGTTTTGAGAAAGACGCAGTGAGGTGCCAAAACGTTGAAAAAAACGTCAAATAAACATATCAATTATTCCTKAAAGGTTGAATACTGCCGCCTAAGTCAGACGTAGTTTTTGGGATTAAGCAACCGTGAAATACCAATACAAKAAAAAACAAATCACATAACTACTTCAAATGCAATCATTACTCTCAGTAATGGGTGCTCGTAAATTACGCCATAGTTTGAACAAATCGTTGCAACTTCGACTTGAACAGTTTTCGTCGCAGCAGCATCTCAAGCGGCAGACAAATCTATTGATTTCCAGGAGAAAAATGAACGAAATCCGGACCAGAATGCTAACAAGATAAAAACTTCATCGGTAAACAAGCAGAAACACAATAAATTCCGCGTTGTGCCTTACAAACAGAAATCTTATCTAACGGCTCATTTATTTTCCCTTAGAAGGAACAAAAACATTTGCTCTGGTAATTAGGGTAGGACTGTGCAGCTCGCATTTTAAAGCGGCGGATTTTCAGGTTCGCGCTGAAATCGTCATCGATTTAGCACTTAGCGCTGTTCGATACAAATTTCCATAGTAAGCCACTGCAGACGATTAATAATTGTGCATTTAGTCAGGTGAACTTTGAACTTTGGGCCTTTATCGCGCAGCGTACTGATGTTTGGCACAAATTGGTTTAATTTTACAGACCACGAGCATGAAATTGCCGGGGTATGTTGTTTGGCAGATTTTACACCGCATAAGTTTAACGTTGCGGTATCGCTACATCAGCTCATTTGACAGCGGAATCGGAAACGAAAAATACGACAGCGCGGATGGAGCTTTCACGTCAGTTGCATTAGTTTGCAGCGAACGTTACGGGGTAGATTATATCCGTGCCTCAAGCTGAAATGCCAAAAATACTCCTTCGGTGAAAAAGGCGAGACGAGATTTCTCCCTTTACATGTTAGAATGCGCTGGGATTCTTCTAATTAATTATATGAGATGCGACAACTTTTGTATCTAAGGAGACACATTTCAATGATAACAGTTACCCATTATTAATGCTCCCTCTCCTCACCACATTACAAGTCAAAAAGTTATTTGGGAAGAAGAATTGTGTGGCCCCTCATTAAAAGGCCAGGTCAGGTCAGGTTTCGCCGATATACTATAAGCCGTTTTCTAGAAAAGCCCGTTTAAAAATGTTATCCATTGCAGCATATACAAGAAGACTTCTTCTCTTTTCCAGGATTCGCAAAGTGTGTTTTGGTAACAAAAGCGTATTAAATAATTTTGACTTTGTAGTACTTTGAATCTGCGACGTCTGCTTTACCAAGTAACAAATTAACATTTTATGGTTACATTTTTTCTCGAACTAATCTGAATAATAATAGATATAGAATGCAGAACTATATGCAGCAAGATTTCCTACTAGAAGGCTGTCACACTCCCGGCTGTTTACTACCATTCACAGAAGACTAGGCGAGTTTGTATCATTCAAATTTAGACTGTATGATGTAGAACGTAGACTCAAATTTGAGTACTTCCTTTTGCTATTTGGCTACAATAATCACCAGGGCATAAATCGAAAATAGTGCTTTTGAGTCGATTATATAAATGTTAGATGATAACCAGACACCGCAATACATCAGTAAAATGATAGCATATTACATCTCATTGTTCGACGACAATTTTGTACACATTATGAGTAGGTACTGTGTGAAATCAGAATTAAATAGTTGCATAAAATTATGCAAAACTTGCTTTGTTATGAACACAGTACAGAATATTTTAACCAAATAAAGCCTCATTTAAATAAACTGAGATATATTTAATCCGATTTTTAAAAAATCATTTGTATACTGGCATTTTAACAGCTCACCGGGTATAATTCGTATTTATAATACTACTGGATTCCTAAAACTTACGTTAAATAAACTTTCATAACACTTAGTTCAGATGGATTTTTGCTCGAAGTTTTTTGTTTCTCTGTATTAATGTTGAAATTTGGAACTAATAAGATTGGAAATACCGGCAAATACAAATATGTGACCGATTCTAGGTATTCCACATAACAGAACCATGTATAGTTGAAAAATCCCTATAAGAAAACGTATTAGAAGAGCTGAACGAGGTAGAAATCGTATTATGGCTTCTGACCAAAGTAGGCTTGGAAACCGTTTGACAACGACTTATTGAATGTCATTTGCAATGAGTTCTGGATGAAAATTGTGAAATACTTTTATTTATAAATTTTACTTCATGAACAATTTCGTAAATACGTAATTAATCAGCTACATGTGTGGAAGGTGGGAAGGGCCCAGAGTTGGCAGTCCAGGTCCAGGGAAGGGCAGCCGCCCCCCTTGCGCCCCCCCCCCCCTTCGATACGCCCATGCCATTATCATTACCAAAAAGTCTCCTGAAGACTACATGGTTCATGTAAAATTTTTGTAATAATCAATCACCACAACAGTGATAGAAACATACATTCTATTCTGTTTACGGACGAAGCTGGATTTGGGCGACATTATTAGAGTGATGAGAATCCTTATTTGGATGTAGAACGTGGTTTCCAAAGTAGGTTTTCTGTTAACGTGTGGGCTAGCATTGTAGAAAACTATCTAATTGGACCGCATTTCTTCCCTCCTAGATTGAATGGTGAGATTTGTTTAGGTTTTTTAAGAAACAATTTGCTTCTTCTATTGAAAGAAGTACCTCTTCAAATAAGAAATTGTATGTGGCAGCTTCAAGAAAAAGCGCCACCTCATATTAATGTTGATGTGAGAGAGCACCTCAATGCTTTTCCTGACGATGGATTGGACGATGTGGTTAAGTGCAGTGCCTTGCAAGGTCGCTTGATTTAAATCCTGTGGATCTAAAATCTTTTGTGTATAAAATTCCGGTACATAATATTGAGGAACTACGACTATGATTTGTTTGAGAATTGCGAAGTAATTAAACATAACGTTGATCTATAAGCAACAGTTCAGCTTTTCCGGACACCTTGTTTATTGTTTGGAAGCTTAAAGATGAATAATTTTCACAAACAAAACAACCTGTTATAGCGTTCAAGTTTAGTACTATAAAACATCACTTACATTACTCAAATATAGAATGCGACTTTTGTTCCTTCGCTAGTCCTACATCACCACCAACAACAAAAGTCAATTTTGAAAACGCAAATTCAAAACACATTGTATTACCTGCACGCACTCAAGTTCATGTCCTCGGTGATACTAACAAGACAACGCAGTATTAAAAGATACCTTACTCGTTGCAAAAGTGGACTGGCCCTATTTTGTAAAAAACAATCATTTCACGACACCGGCACCGGTCGCTAGGAATGGTCATTAAGAATGCGAACACAATGGACATTGATTTTAACGCGGAATATATGAATCTAAAGCCAAGGTCTCTGCCAAGGTGATAAAAGTGATGATAGTAATATTTGTAAAGGTTTGTGTTTTACCTTTTGGACAGTTAGTGCATACGAGGGTAAAATAAAAAGTAGTAGTAGTGACAAGTATAATGTATCATTATTTTCATAATCTCTACATTTCAATGTATTGTAGGACCAGAAATATTCTGCAAATACAACTTAATGTTCTATTTAACGTTCCCTAATGTTTATGACACTCTACCACAGACAGCTGTAAAACTGTTTACCTGTCAGGCGGTTGTTGTACGCATTACAGAACCGTGCTAGAAATATTTCAACCAAAATTTAATGAGTAAATAAAATTAGATTTTTGTCACTTAAAAAAAGTCAGTGTCAGTCATGATGCACACAGACCGACTATTTACTGCGATTTTCGTAACTTCTTCTTTGATAGTTTGTATGGTGTTATCACAAAATTTTGGTGCAGTATTTTACTTTCTTGCATGACTCTAATAAGTTCGTGTCAATTCATTTCATTTGGAATAAATATAGTGATACGGCGGTAACTATTCCGAAATTCTTGGAGATTCCATAAGTAGTTGATATTTATTAATTTTCTTATAATGAAACTCCATTTTTCTTAAACAACTAATTTTTTGCACAGGCTTAATTTTTGTATGCCTCGTAATCATATTCGTATTAAATTTGCGTGATCATCTTTGAAAACCCTCGAGCAACCAACGTCTTTTCGCACTTTTTTGTCCTAAATTCCATTTACAGCTATATTTCTCACAGTTGATTGTGAAATTTTGGTCATTCTACTGATATTTGCGATGGTCCCACCTTCTCCCTCTGCATTTTCTATGTATTCAGAAACATTCATCTTCTTGTGGGTTGGAAACATCCACTCCATTCTACGGTCCTTATAATTTTATAATAAGTAAGTGCTATAAGAACATCTCAATTTGTAGTGTTTTCCCATAATGTATTGCTATTTTAAATAATACCTTACGTAACGCAAATAAAATGTATAGTCTTGAAAGAAACTGTTTTGTTGAGAAATTATGAACTAATAACAGGCAACAAACGAAAAACAAGAACAAGACGAGAAGAGATTAAATAGATTCACAGGTAAATATTTTAAAGAAAGTTTGCCCATTCATTTCCAGGAATTAAATCTCTTTATATATAAGTTTTTTAGAACATAGGGCCAACCAGCCAGTAAATGAACACAACCGAGTGAATAAACAAACTTTCACAGTTTCTTGCATTGTCATCGTAGTTCGATCATTTTCGACTATTTCCATTAACTGCGCATGTGCAGAATACTGTTTATATTTTAAACCGGTTTTAACTGTCGTCACTGTCTTTCAAATGTTGGTAGTCAACACACCTGTTGCTAAAATTCCAGTTGGCTGCCATGTTTGATAAGGATTGAGTGCGGACAACTTCAAGGCAAGGTTGGTTTATAATTGCATGATTAAAGGGAAGTGTTCTGTGTACCCTGAAGTTGTTATTATTCCACGATAAATCAAAGTAAATATTGTTTAATCTAGATATAATTTGCTAGTGTTCATCGACTGGACTGGAGAAAGCCATAAATCCACTGGTACTCAAAATTGCTCAAAATCGCTATAAGCTTCCAAAAGCCAGTAATTGAACACCCTGTTGTAAGTGTTCATTTACTGGTTCTTTAAAGTGTTCAACCACTGGACACGGACATGTAGGGGCGATAAATTTTGAGTTTTTACCAAATGGAACAATTTAATTCCAGATGCAAAACTCGCTTCAAATATTTCCAGTTGGACTTAGAAAAGGCCCTTACGGAAATACACTCCGGCCGTATGAGGCTTCCATCGAATTTAGTATCCCTAAATTAACTCTCCATAACAAACTAAGTAATAAAGTACCTTTGGAAAGAGCCAGGAAGATAAAACACGCCTAAAAACCTGGATCAGCAAAAGCGAAATTAGGATTTGCTATGCATCCTGATGAGGTAAAAAACGCCGTCCAAAAAGTGCTGAAGGTATTAGTAAAACCTAATCCCTTTACTGACGATAGACCAGGCGATAAGTGGTTAACACTATTTCTGCAGAGACATCCGGATAAACAAAAAAAAAACACCGAAGATGCAATTCGAAGTTGGTTTGCGGAATTAAGACAGTATTTAGAAAATTAAAGTGCTTTMGATATGATGAGTGATCKAACGCGAATTTTTAATGCTGACGAGACKGATGTAAGGAKCGGTATGAAATCAGGATTAGTATTAGGTCCGAGCAGCGAATTTAAAAACCTTTACGAAGTAGTATCATGGAATGAAAAGGAATCCATAACGGTACTCTGCAACTACAATGCAGCCGGTAGAGCTGCTCCTCCAATGATACTGTTCTCGTACCAAGAAATCCTCAAAGAACTGTCACAGTCTGTTCCAAAAGGGTGGGGGGATAGGAAGATCTGATTCAGGTTGGATGACTTCAACAACATTTTTGAATATACAGCCAACATTTTTCATCCATGGTTATTGGAAAACAGTGTTAGTTTCTCTGCTATCTTGTTTATAGACGGGCATAAGTCGCATTACAACATGGAGCTTCATTAATTTTGTGTTAAAAAAGAGATAATAATTTATTGCATTTATCCCAACGCAATACATATTCTGCAGCCTAGCGAGGTCAGCATTTTTAGACCTCTAAAAGTGCAATTGAAAAAAGTGCGCGCAGCACATAAACAAAATTCTGGGACAATGATAACACGGCACAACTTCCGCACTCTTTTTAAAGAGGCGTTCGATATAGCAAATAAGCCGATAACAATAATAAAAGGGTTATACCCTTACGAAACGGCTGCTGTAGATTATACGAAATGTATCTGCTCTAGAAGGAACGAACTATTTGCACAAAGAAAGAGGGACAAAGTAACAGACGAAGATTATAATACCTGCTTGAAAGCACTGCATCACTTTTTAGGTGAGAGAAAAAATCAGCGATTAGACACTGACTGTATAGAGGATGACATGTATCGTTTTTTGAAACACTGCATGCTTGAAACAAAAGAAAGAAAGAACACTCATACTGAAAGTAGCAACGATTCGCTCATCTGCCCAGAAGCCAACATTGCAATAGAGGACCTTATGATCACAGATTCATTTTTAACGATTTGTCCTTAGAAATAGAGAGTTTTATACTCGCCTACTCTGAATGAAATTAACATGGATTTGGATAACACGACAAACCTCACTGATAAGACTAGCACTGATACGACTGAACCTGAAAAGGCTGAACACTACGTACAGGACTGTAAAGATATCTTGAACAAAATTCTTGAATCAGTGTGGAGTGCTGTGTGAAATAGATGTAGGTACTAATGCATTGCAAATGAAAGATTCAATTAAATAATAAGAAAGATATAAATATAATTTCTAATATTGTCATTAGCAAACCAACTGTTGAGGGCTCTAAGGCAGATACTGTATGAAGTGAACATTTACGCTGGCCAAAAGCAGAAGAGAAAAGCAAGAAAAGAAAATCTCGTGTACAAATGCCATACGCGGTATCTCAGAAAAATGGGTACTCTATTATAAAGAACAAGAAAAAAGAAAGAAGAGGAATCTGAAAAAATAAGGAAAAGAAAGCTGATGAAAAAAAATAAGAAACGTGATAAAGAAGCTGCTGCCGTGAAATCCAAAAATAAACGTAAATGTGAAACAATAGAACAGAAATTTGTATCCCCATCAGAAAAAGAAAAGCAAAGGAATGTTGAAAGCATAAATTATAAAACGACAAAATATAAGTGTACTGTAGCAAACGATGCAGAACCACAAAACTACCCTAATGAGAAGAAGAAAAGAATGAAACTATCTACAGGAGAAGGGACATTTGCAACAATGATCCTACAATGAATCTCGATATCAGAGTGAATGATTACGTAAAAGTCAAATATAGTACTACAAAGTACCCTGGGTTAGTTAAAACTATTGATTCCGACGATTACAAAATTTGTGTTATGGAAACAACTGCAGGAAGCAAGTAGAAATGGCCATGAAGTGCTGATCAAATTTGGTATAAGAAAAACACATAGTAAAGAAGATTGCTGAACCAAAACAGCTAGAAAATGAGTTATTCTCAGTTGAGATGTAAGGTGTATAAATTAAGTTTATTAGTTTGTTAAACGTTTTTATATTTACCTATGTAATCGGTTTGTAGGTATTTCATTTTTTAAGAAAATAAAAGTTGTGTTCGTTCAGTGGATTGTAAGTATTCATTTACTGAGGCGATGTGTTCATTCTGTGTTTTTTTCTAATTACATTTTTTTAAATAAACAGGCTAATTGTTAATTAAAGTGGTTAGATTAGACGACTTGCTAAATAACTAAGGTAAGTAAATACGAAGGTGTGTTTACTATTTAGAGGGAACTTCAGTTACTTATAGGTACTCAAAGCCAGAACTTTCCTTATTTATTCATTCATTTGTTGGTTAACCCTAATTAAAAGTAGATTGCAAATAAATCTGTTCAAGTAGATAATTTCCATTCATGTTAAAATTTAACTAATAATAATTATTAAATGGATGTTTTATTTATGAATACATTTTATAAATATCATATTTGTCAGTAAATGAAAAGCTTTGTAATTGTTTTTCTAAATTGTATTGTACAGACGACACGACGTAGCGTTATCATACGCTGTCAAAAACAGGTTTCGCCAAGAATTTGTAAGTTTTCTAACTTTTATTATGAAACCATAAACTTTGTGATGTGATTGTTATTTAGTTCTGCTAAACGCCTGTCTTAAAAGAGATTATATTGAATAAATTAAGTTTTGTGGCGTTTCATATGTTTGCCAGATACGTATACCTACCAAGGCTCAAGTATATTTTGTACTGAAACTATAGTTATGTCAACCTGTATATGTAGGAAAACTAAATCCCGCTAATAACGCATTTACATCGTTAATTGCGCAGCTCATTCGACCGAGAGCGCGAGTAAGTCAATTGCGAATGGCATTTCAATAGGCAGCAGGATCTATTCAGGCCGGACTTTGTCAAATCCAGATTTAAAATGATCAATCGATGCCGCTTATCCACGATGTAAACTTTTCAAGCACAATGTCAACCGCTTTTTATTTATAGACGTCGGCCAATCTGCATTTTCGGGCGAACAAAAGCTTTAAAAATGTATCTGGGTTCTAAATTTAGAAAATCAATTTAATTTCAATTCTACTGTGGCGCGCTTGACGCAGCTAATTGCGAAATTCCACCCGCTTAATTTTCTGTGGGCATTTAGCTGTAGGTATAATACGAGTATGCGAATTTCAGGGGAAATTTGTCGGCGGCATAACGGTCTACAAATGAAGTGCTGAGCACGTGAATATTAAAATTTTTTAGTTCACATTTTATGCAACGTTCCTGCAGCAATTTGGTTGCTGTTTCGCATTTTGCTACTATTTATAAGATTTTGAACGTTTTACAAAAGTTCAGAAGTAATGCAACACCCTATTTCTTTGGAACTAACGTTTGTTGGTTGTACCTTTTTCTGAACTATGACGTTATCGACAAATTGTTTGATATTTTTAACGCAGTACGTGTTCTCAATCGACTAGTTAAGTTACTAACTGTGGTCGCAAGACTGAACCTTGAGGAACAATGCTCTTKATTGGCTCAGGGGCAGATAMAAAACCACTGACTCTTAGCATTATAGAGAATCTGCTAGTTAATAATGCCGATATCCAAACAAGAAGTCCTTCCCGTATTCCATGGTGTGTAAGCTTAAGAATTAGTAAACTTGTTAGCACTCTCTCTAAAGATTTGGCAAAGTCAAGATAGATTACATCAACAGGTATACCCTGACCAACAAGCTGAGTCCAGATTCATGGCTATAGATCACCCAGACAGAAATACTAATACATATATTGGGACTGAATTATTTAGTGCAATAGTCTTTAAACTGATTATCCAACATTGAAAACGGACTTATGAGGCAATAGTTCTCCACATGTAGCTTTTCTCTTTTCTTGAATACAAGAAGAAGTGTAGCTTCTCGCAATCCCTTGGAAGAGTCGAGGTAGCATTATTATGCTCCTGGGCAGAATTTTTTGATAAGCTGTTTTACTATCTAAATCGATTAAATTAGTATATGTGGATGGATGCTTAATTTTTTGAGATTATGCAAATACTTACAAGCAAAAAATCGATAGCAGTAAAGTCGTTTTGGCTTACTTTTCTTCCTAACATGTATAAAAATATATTTGTCTCGTGATTGACATGAATTTATGTCAGAGTGTGAACTTTGCTCGATAGAGCTTGGGCTTTCAGAAAAACTTCGTAGGTGGCTATTTATACTTCCAAATGGAACATTACTTATTTACATTGTAGCCTTGCATACACTTCAGTGATACCTTGTCCTTTTCACATTTGGTACGGATCAATTTATGAACTGTGATATTTGCTTATCGCGACAAATTATTGTGATAACCTTAAGTACTTTCTAGATTTCATCAAAATATAATGGCAGCGTAAAGTATATCTGTAATTGATGAGTATTATATAGAGTGCATTTGGTGTTATACCGCAATATTTATGCGTCAAAACGGTCGTCAAAGCTATCTGATGGTTCACACATGGTCCTTCCATTTTTTTAAGTAATGCAACTGTTCTTCAGCTTTCACTATTCATGAAACTATTGATTTAGCACCATCAATGAGAAATACACAGTACGTAATTGAAAAAATAAATTTACCTTCTACTGTTAACCTTCGTTGATTTAACTGATCTTGTTAACATTAAGATACGATAAAATTTGTTGAGCTCCTTGTTGTTTCAAATATATGTACACAAGAATGGGTACTTTCGAAAACCTAATCAGTTCTAATCGAATATTGGAACAAATCAGTGCATATTTTACAAGATGTGGCGTCCATGGCAAATTGAATCCGGAATGTGATTGAAATCTGCAAGAAGAAGAACCGCGTACCAAGAAAAGAACACCCAACTTTTTATCTTACGATGGAAATTTTTTTTGTCGATGTATGAGAAGAAAAGAAGTGAAGAAAGCGCCCTAGCAGAGACATCCAAAGACAACCATGTGCTGGCGATCGGTGATATTTGGACCGTCACAAAGTAGAATTTAATTGGATACGGGAGCGTTAAAAATGCTCCTAATTCAAGAAGACCTAACTCGAAAAGCTGTGTGTGAATTTTATGGTAAAAAAAAACTGTAGCTACAGTATACATTTAGCTTGTTGTACAGAGATATAATTATTAATATCGTGAAATATTTGAAAAAAATGTTAGTTTCGCGTTCCAGTGTATTGATGGAAAATTAGTCATCACGCAGAAAAAAAATGACATTCAACTATATACTGCAATGCGACTAATCACGGAGCAATTAAGTCAGTTCCATTACCTTGGTTTCCGATTCTTTCAAACATTGCTCCTCCAGAGATTCCAGAGATTCGCAGACAGTTTGCTACATATAAAGCTTGGCAAAAATATCAGTTAGCTCCTAATGAGTTTTTGAGATCTGCAAGAGCTGCCTATAACTTGGCTAACTTCCAGAAAACCTCTGTGAACAGAAGATTTCCTTCGTGTTCCTTACACCATTATAGATGGATGGTGTTCTGTTTGGATTGTTAAGAAACATGATATATTCAATCAACAGCTTATAGACGATCCTACAGAGAGGGTGACAGGAACTGACCTCCAAATCCAACAGCAGGATATAAGAAGCCCAAGACAATCAGCAACGATTGCCTCCAAATGAACGTCATCGTCAGGGGGATCTTGCTGTTCTTTGTGCTGTTTCTTGTAAGTTTTTAACATGACGACATAACGCTGCGGGGCCTCTTTTCGTCTCCCATTCGCCCTCAGCATTAAACTTCCCCATTCGAAAAAAAAGAGAACAAACATATCCTAGCGTCAGTTTTACTGCACGCAGTTTTGGAGCCAGAAGGAATCCTTATCTTTTTACGGCACTCTTGCAAATTTAAAAAGCAGTATCTTAAAAAGCCGGCGTTGGTATGAGGGAATTCATCGTTAAATCGAGGCGTGCAATATGGATGACACTTTCCGCGCGAGATATTCCAGTTTATGGCTGCGGAACAATGGCTTTTATCAGAATGGCGCCCGGGTATACCGCCAAGAACAAACAAGAATTTCTATTAAGCCCGCGCCTGCACAAAATCGAAAATTAGCAAGTAAATCTAAAGCTTAGTAGGCGAGGAATGCCTAAACGAAACCGTTGCGTTAAATTTATGGCACCGAGCTCACTACACACCTTTTGTTATTAAACGGAGGATGGCGCATCGGAGAACGTATGCCGTGAAACCCGGAACCAGCTCCCTCTCCAAGCTTTCATCCAAAATACCTCCACGGAGTCGGATGAAGTTTACAGGTAACGAGTATTAGAAGATTAGCATTGTTATATACTTCCTGGCGCTGGCTTATAGTAATACGTCGAAGTTTCTGAAGCGTGTTAGCGTAGCGATGCGAATAATATGGGGGTAGGTTTTCACAGAGAAAAGCTCGCAGTACTTTTTCATATTTTAGAATAGATCTATTATTAGTAATTAATTAGTATAGTTAACAAATCGGCAATAACTGTCCTTGCTATATCTTAAAAGTTATGTACTTTGATAGAAGGTAACAAAGCGGATAGCTCAGCGCTATTAAATACTCTGAATATTGTCAATTCTTAACGTTTTATCAAAAACTTTTATCTTTAGAATAACATTTCTCAAAATATAAGTCATGTTTAAAAAATCATTAATTTCTTTTTTATTTGAAGACGTATTTGGAATGTTTTCAATATGACCAGAATGATAAGACGCATTATCTAATACAATTACTGCATAGACAAACTAATTTTCAAAAACTTCCGTCATACTTGGTAATCTACTTTGGCGTCCTTTATATTTTTAGCAGATAGAAATAAGGCATCCTATACCTCGAAATTTTTGGTTTGGTTTAAATAATTTACTCATCATTCCGAATTTCGAGGAGATTCCATTAGCACTTGGCGTTTATTAATTTTCTTATAAATAATCTTTTTAATTCGTCGTATTAAATTTGCGTGATCATCTTTGAAAACCCTCGACGAACCAGCGTCTTTTCGCACTTTTCTGTCCTGAATTCTATTTACAGCTATATTTCTCACAGTTGATTGTGAAATTTTGGTCATTCTACTGGTTTTTGCGATGGCGTCGCTTTTCCCCTTTGCATTCATAAACATTCAAAAATATTTGTTTAGCTCAAGGTGACAAATGATTATGATTACGTTTAATAAGGTTTGGCTCTTCGGGTACATCATTTTCAACATTATTGTCAAAAACATCTTCCACCATTTCGACTTCTTCAACAGCCACTACGTTGATTTCACCCCATCCACGGTCTCCACATTTTTATAATAAGTAAGTGCAAAGATAAGGAAGGTCATATACGAGGGAAGATAATTAATTACGGTCCCTGACATAGAAAGATACAAAACATGAAAATAATTATATGTTTATTTTCGACATAGTCTCCTTGAACTTCGATGCATTTGGTCCAACGATATTCCAATGCTCTGACTCCTTTAGATAAGAATTCTTGTGGTTGGTCCTCTAACCAATCGTTTACTGCTGTCATCACTTGATAATCATCGTCTTATCTGGTCCCATTTAGATATTCTTTCAATTTCGGAAATAAGAAGTAATCGCTAGGAGCTAGGTCTGGTGAATACGTACGGTGTTCGTGCAATTCAAATCCTGCGTCGTAAATACCATTCATTGCAATATGGCGTTTGTGTGCAGGAGCGTTGTCCTGATGGAACAAAATTCCTTTCCTCATTTTTCCCCGTCTTTTTTCTTTAATGCACTCGTGCAATTTTAAAATTAAGTTGGCATAGTAAAAATCTGTTATTGTGTGTCCACGTTCCAAAAAATCAACCATTAAAATTCCGTTCGTATCCCAAAAAATTGTGGCGATAATTTTACCAGCAGAGGAGACAACTCGAAATTTACGTGGTGGAGGAGAACCTTTGTGATGCCACTCCATACTCTGTTGTTTTGACTCTGGGTCAAAGTGGTGGACCCATGTTTCATCAACAGTTACAAATCTGCTGAAAGCTTTGTCAGACTGGCTTCAGAATGCTGGACTTTCGGATGTTTCTGATCAGGCGTCAACATTCTAGGGACCCAGCGTGCAGATAACTTTTTAAGACCTAAAATATATGTTAATGTTTTTTCTATTGTGCCATATGAAAAGTCTGTAATTTCAATTATCCGACGAATGGTCATTCGCATTTCCCTGAATAGTAACAGTTACTGGTCGTCCGGCACCCTTTGCATGTTTACACGTTTGTCTTCCTAATTTAAATTCTTGAGACAATTTTTTACCACTTGGCACGAAGGGGCACTCTCACCTAATACACCCACCATATCTTCATTAATTCCTTTTGGCTACAACCTTTTCTTTTAAAAATATTTTATAACTGCGCGTATCTCATATATTTCCCTTGTTCAAAATTATTCAAACACCTTCGCGTAACTTATCAATTATTTTAACGAACAACGAATGACAAGACTGGTATTGAATAAATGTCACAACAAATAAATAAACTTTTAATATGTAAAAGAATTTCACTGTCAGTCAACGCCTACGTACCGTACAATATATGTAAAGAAAATACGATGCTTACGACTGCTACATTGAAACAAAGATTAAATTATTTAGGATACGATATTAATTATTGTGAAGAAACATTTAGACTGTATTTACGTAGTAATGGCTTAATTCTAAAGCGCCTTCAAAAGAATGACCAATGACCACATTTAAAAAACTGAGAAACGAATACATTATGTCAAGAATACCAGGGTGTATGACACTTAAAAACAAGGAATTTAGCAATCTCTGCAGTATTGTAGAGTCATTTGCTACTTCTTTTTCTCCTCAGTATCAACTTACTTTTTTCTTGTCAAGAAATATTGGCCGCTATAAATAGACAGAAAAATAAACCAATGCTGGAATTGATATGGTTGACTGTCCAGATCTGTTGTCAAAAATTAACTTTTATATGCCACTTCTTGCTGTCGAGTCTATTAATCCTTTTTATTGTTATTTTAGTAGAACTAGCGCTTTGTATGAAACTCCTGCAAAAATGATGTGTAGTAATTACAGCAGTGTGTAGCTATTGAACAGTGCTATCTACATGGTATGAACCTCAAATCTCTTTTGAATACTAAAAACTGCCGAAAACTTGTGTGTTGTGTTCTCGATTATTAATCCGAAATGAAACACGGTTGACCGAGTAACTAAATATTTATTGACGGTTTGGAATTTAACTTAATGAACAATTTAGTACGAGAGGCCTGCTGGAAGGCACGCATACATATATATCATGTATGTGACAACAAGATGCCGTTTTCTCGATCTTGATTCGCGCATGACATTCCAGCAGTTCTCAACAAATGATTGAATTTTGTATACTAAATAATATGATAATAACTAACACTTTCTATCAACATAAGGAAAAACATAAATATACACGTGTAGCTCCCACTAGACAAGAAAAGTCGATCATAGATTACATTTTAGTAGAAAAGAAGAACAGAAGAGACGTCAGAGATGTGAGAGTAAAAAGAGGATTAGAAATAAATAGTGATCACTTCGCGTTAGTAGCAGTAATGAATAGGGAAAAAGAACAGACAAGAAGAGACAACATAACAAACCCACAACATATAACAGTCAAAACGTACAAGCTGCGTGAAAAAGAAACGGCAAACAAGTATAAACAAATAGAAGAAGAACTAATAGCAGAGGCAGTACAAACAGTACAATATCAAAACATAGAACAAACATGGGAGACATTCAAAAACATATTGCTAACAGCAACAAAGTTAGCATGCGGAACAAACAGCATAAACAAAAATAGAAAGCAAACAAGATGGTGGAACAAAGAAATAAAAGAACAGGTTAAAATTAAAAAAAAAGCAAATGGTTGTTAGCATATTTAAGTAAGACGGATGACGTTACATACAGGGAATATAAGGAACAAAGGACAACAGTCAAAAAAATAGTTAAACAATCTAAAATGAAAAGTTGGGAGGAGTTTGGCAATAGAATGGAAAGAAACCACAAAGAACACCAAAAACTGTTTTATAAAGTGTTGAAGAGCCTGAGAGTAGGAAGAGATGCAGAACTTATGCAAATGAAGGATGTAAATGGAAAGTTACTGACAGAAAATTGTAAAATTATGCAGAGATGGAGAGAATACTTCCAAGAACTACTGGGGACAAGTACGACAAACATTATCGAAGAGGAGGGGGAAGAGCATCAGACTGGACAAACAGAAAACAATGATGGAAATACGGAGGGAAAAATCACAGAAGAGGAACTACAGGAAGCAGTGCGTAAAATGAAGAATGGAAAAGCTCCAGGGCATGATCAAATTTCAGCAGAAATGGTTAAATTAATGGGTCCTGTAGGGAGGAAGATGTTACTGCAATTGATAAATGAAATATGGAAACAAGATAGAATACCAAAAGATTGGGAATTGGGAATAATAATGCCCGTACATAAGGCTGGAGACAAAATGAAATGTGAGAATTACAGAGGAATTACATTAATGTGCACGGTAGCTAAGATTTACGAAAGAATATTGGAAAAAAGACTGAGCAATAAAATACAAGGAGAACTTATTGCATCGCAAAGTGGTTTTAGACGAGGACATAGTGTACAAGATCACATTTTTACGTTAAAGCAAATTACAGAAAAAATTAAAATACAAAACCGGGATGCATTCTTCTGCTTCATAGACTTGGAAAAGGCTTTCGACCGTGTACAAAGACAACAAATATGGGAAAGCATGAAAAACCGAGGAGTAGATTCAAAATTAATAAAAGCCATAAAAAGCACGTACGTTAACACCAGAAATTATGTAAGAACCAGAAATAGCCAATCTGAGGAGTTTGTCACACACGAAGGACTGAAGCAAGGAGGTGTTTTGAGTCCCACATTGTTTAACATTATCATGGACGAAATATTAAAAATGTATAGAACGAAAGCAAAGAGATTACAAGTGGGATATAGAAACATGCGGCAAGTTACAATCATGGAGTGTGCGTTTGCGGATGATGTTATAATATATAAAATATAATATATAAAATATTTTTAAATTAATCTCACTTTCGGTAAGATTTATGTAAAACCTAGTATTGTTATGATATGCTTGCTCCATTGTAAATTTATTGTAGAAGCCCTGATGATGTCTTAAATAAAGACGAAAGCTTGGCAATGAAAAAAGAGTTCGCTTAATTTTATTAAATCAAAAGGTCGAATACCCCCTACTTCTGGAGCTTATATATATATATATATATATATATATATATATATATATATATATATATATATATATATAACAATTTAGTACGAGAGGCCTGCTGGAAGGCACGCATACATATATATCATGTGTGTGACAACAAGATGCCGTTTTCTCGATCTTGATTCGCGCATGACATTCCAGCAGTTCTCAACAATTAAATAATTGAGACATCAAATCATTCCCCCCTCACTATCTAAGGACAATATCTTTCGGGAGGTTTACGGTTACGTAAAGGTCTAATAATCGGTGGAGAACTGCTACATGATGAAACACTTAATTGTTCTAAATGGTCATCTCTTATTGCATCAGATTCCTCATTCGCAGTGCTCCTCCTGTTATTTATTTTACTAACAGAAAAATCAATATCGTCTACAAGTTTTAACAATTGATAAGCATGGCGATAATGATTTTGATTATCTTCAGTACGCACTTCAAAATTTCTAGGTCCGCGTTTAACTGTTACCGTGCCGCGCAACCAGGAAGGTTTCATAGGATTTTTATAATCGCGCACAAGAACTTTATCGTCCACACCAAATTTAGTTTTGCCTTTACCACCAAATATTTTAGCGCATTTATCCCGGATACATGGTCATTTTCGGTTTTATTTTACACGCGCAGTTTTCTGTATTTAAGTTAAGTGATTTATTATTAGGCATAAGAAAATCAAGTTTCATTCTCAATTTTCTCCGAATAAAAAGTTTAGCTGGGGTTTCTCCTGTTCAAATATTTATTTAAAGCATCCAAAATGTTGCTGTTTGTTTGTAAAGCTCGGAATAAGTGAGTTTTCGTTGTACGCACACACACTTCCGCTAACCCGTTTGTTTGAGGGTGATATGGTGGCGAATAAATGTGTTTAACGTGGTTTTCTTTCAGAAACCTTTTATAAATAGCTGAGGTAAATGATCTGCCATTATCGCTCACAATTATCTTTGGTATTCCCCATCTACCAAATAAGTATTGTAATTTTCTTATGGTCTCCTCACTAGTTATGCTGGGCATATACATCACTTCTAACCATCTGGAGTAGGCATCGACGACTATCATGAACATTTTTCCTTTTATAGGTCCGAAGAAATCTATATGTACTCTCTCCCACGGTCCTTCTGGTATAGGCCAGGGATGCAATGGAGATTTGATCGGTTGACTTCTAAATTTCATGCACGATGCACATTCCAGGCAATATTTTTCAATGTCTTTGTCACATGTAGGCCACCAGACGTACGATCTTGCCAAAGATTTACTTTTAGAAATCCCCATATGTGTAGAATATATCTCCTCCAATATCTGCTTCTGGCAGGATGACGGAACAATTAAACGATAACCCCACATTAAAAGATCATCTTCAATCGTTATTTGGTCCTTTCTTAGAAAGTAGGCTTTGTACTCTTCTGGATAATTTGAAGGCCATCCCTCTTTTGTATACCTATAAACTTCTTTTAAAATAGGATCAGCTTTTATTTCGCTTTTAATTTTTTCCTTATCCAGCACCCATGGGCTATCCTGCGTGATCATGTTAAGGTAAGTATAACTAGCTTCATCTTCTGAATGGTTATTCTTGATTTCACTACTTAATTTTGAAAAGTAATCTGCAATATTCCGCTCACTTTTGGTAAATTCCATTTCATAATCGTATCCTGATAAAAATACTGCATATCTTTGAAGTCGATTTGCTGCCATGGTAGGTATGCCTTTCTTAGGTCCTAAAATTGCAAGCAAAGATTATGGTTAGTAACCAAAACAAAATGTCGTCCAAAAAGATATTGATTGAACTTTTTCACCCCAAATACTATGGCTAGGGCTTCTTTATCGATTTGGGCATAACCCTTTTTCAGTTTCTGTTAACGTTCTAGACGCAAACGATATTGGTCGTTCCAATCCATTTCGATAAACATGTGAAATTACTGCTCCTAGAGCATTCTGAGAAGCATCCACCGAAAGTTTTACAGGAACTGCAGGATCGTAGTGTGCTAAAACCTTCGCAGAACAAATCATGGATTTCAGCTTCCCAAAAGCTGCTTCACAATTCTGAGTCCATTTCCATTCCTTATCTTCCTTCAATAATTTATACATTGGTTGACAAACATCTGCGAAATTAGGAATAAAATTCCTGTAATAATTAAACATCCCCAATGCTGATTTTAGCTCCGTCTTATTAGTAGGTAATGCAGCATTTATGAGTACTTCAGTTTTTTCTGGACTGGAATACAATCCCTCAGAGTTTATTACGAACCCCAAGTAAACTACGGACTCCTGGAAAAAGCAACATTTCTGCCTATTTAAGGTTAGACCAAATTCTTGGAATCTTCGCAGTACTTGTTCAATCCTCGAGAGGTGCTCACTTTACGTTGACCCTGTAATCAGTATGTCATCAAGAAAGCTTGTAACTCCTTCCAAACCTATTAATAATTTTTCCATCATCAACTGAAAAATTGAAGGTGCTGTCTTGATCCCGATTATAGTCCCAAATGAGTGCTAATGGTGGTTAGCATTTTAGCATTATTACTTAATAACATTTGTTGATATGCACTTCCCATGTCAAATTTTGTAAAATATTTACCACCTTTTAATTCATGAAATAAGTCCTGTATGCGTGGTAAGGGATAGTGAAAATTTTCCAAATTAGGATTGAGCGTTATTTTGTAGTCGCCACAAATTCTGATAGAACCATCCGATTTAAGAATTGGTACAATTGGTGTGCCCCAGTCACTTGTTACGGTAGGAAATATTATCTTCTCTTTGACTAACCGTTGGATTTCCGTTTCCACTTTTGGTTTTAATGCAAAAGGTAATGGACGTGGTTTATGAAAAAACAGGTTTCACATTGTCTTTTAGTTTTAAGTCCACTTCACCGGCAGTGAATGTTCCCAATTTACCGGAAAACACTTTTGAGTATTTCAATCAAAGTTTTTCGATTTTATTTGACACATTTTCAATTGAATTGAAAGTTTTAATATTATGCTTATGTTTTTGAAACCAGTCTCTTCCCAGAATTGGTGGGCCACCAGATTTCATTTCATTTCAGTCATTCATTCCTGAATTATAAATATTCATTTTAGCTATACCACATGGTGTCAAAATTTCACCATTATAACACCTTAATTTAAGATCTGTTTTAATTAAACTTACGTTACTAAACAATTTCAAAAATAGGTGCTCGCTCATAGCTGAAACTGCTGAACCAGTGTCTAGTTCCATTTGTAAATAAACATCATTTAACTTTACATCGACTACTATTAGTTTATCAGTTTCACCTGCATTAGATGCAATATTTAACAAAGGTCCATCTTGTTCCATCTTTTTACGCAAAGAAAACATACAATCTAGATAATTATGATTACGTGAATTAAAACTAGATTTATTAGTACATACTTCTTGTAAATGTCGCTTTATACCGCATTAGTTACATACATAGTTCCTGTATTTACAAGGTGCCGCGTAGCTCTTCCCGCAAGCCTAACATTTGGCTCTACCCTGCTTCCCGTTCGAAGCTTGATTTTTCCCCGACTTTTGAGTACCGCTGCCTCGACCCTTGCCCTTGCCGCTGAGTTCTCCAACTTCCGTACCTGATGAACATCGCTTGGCTCCTCCTTTACCTGCGCGAGTGGCACGTGACCTGAAGAATTTCCTTCGCTGCCCATTTTCCGCGAACATTCCACAGCTTCAATGGTACGAGCTTGCATGATGGCTTCTTCGAGACTAATGTCTTGCTTACTAAGGAACAGTTTTTCCCTTATAATGCCTCCATTGTAGCCTATAATAAATTTGTCCCTGAGTATAACATTGAGTATATTACCAAACTCACAGTGCATAGCCAGTCTTCACTCTTGCCGCTCATTCGTTGCAATTTTCATGGATATCCTTTGATGCAGAATAGAACGCTTCCCTTTCCGCGAAAACAGCATGCTGAGGTTGGAAATGACTCTCAAATAACTTGATGAGTTCAGCAAATGGTTTTTCTTCCGGCTTTGCCGGCACACATAGGTCGGTGATTAAAGCAAACGCGCTATCACTTAAATATTTAACAGCAACGCACGCTTCTTCTTTTCATCTTCTATTTTATTTGCCAGGAAATATTGTTTCATTTTACGATAATAATAATCCCATTGATGTACACTTGGATCGAATTCATTTAAGGCGCCGTGATGGATGTTCCATTGTTTTGTTTCAGCCCGTGGACCGCTAGTTACCGGCATTTTCACTACCACGTTTTACTTTTTACACTCGTCGCCAGTTTGTTGTGTTCTCGATTATTAATCCGAAATGAAACACGATTGACCGAGTAATTAAATATTTATTGACAATTGGAATTTAACTTAATGAACAATTTAGTACYYGAGGCCTGCTGGAAGGCATGCATACATATATATCATATGTGTGACAAGAAGATGCCGTTTTCTCGATCTTGATTCGCGCATGACATTCCAGCAGTTCTCATCAATTAAATAATTGAGACATCACATCATTATTTGTATTGTGGAAACGCAAGTGCTTAATCACTATGTTATGTAAAATTAGCTATACATAACATACTTCTGTGTATTGTMCAAACAGGAGCAATAAATTATCATTATTGAAACCTTATCAGCTTGCTAATTGTCAATAATAGTTGGGAAAGCCATTAAACAGTAGAAAAAGAAGTAGACACTGTCTAAGTCAGAACGTAAAACTTCAAATATTATAAAATGATGTAAAGGTTTAATAAAATTATATTTTGAATATGAAAAGTAATATTGTTTAATAATAATAATTAGGTTAAGGTATCTTCATAATCAAACCACTAATCACTTTCTTCATCATTAGAATCCGAATAATCGTCAGTAATACTTATTATTAGAAACTCAATATTTTCTTTTTGTATGATCTTCAGTGCGCCTCACTCTTTTATAATATCTTCTCATCCCCATAACCATATCTTTTTACATTTTTGTGATATTGCCTTGCCTGTGCCTAAATTAGTTTAGCAGCATTAATCTTCTAATAATAAGGTGGTAATCGAAATATAGTGACTTCTAAGTAGTTCATCAACCACATATGTTTTGCTAGCTGTAGCAATTCTTTTTTAATTCTTTATTAAAAAGTTGCACTTGTCTCCCTATAATTTATATTTTTTAATTACTATTTCCTATATTAATGTGTGCAACATTATTGCTTACTGTTACAATATATGGATTCATCCAAGCCGGTTATTTTAGACTTTTTTCTTTGTACTTCTTGGGTAAAGTTGAAGTCACATAACCACTGCATTTTAACTAATCCAGACTTTAAAATATATCATTTTAAGATGCGACAGTCTTGGAAATTATATTTTAGATTAGATAAAACCCGTTTTAAAACGTTTTGCTCGATCCCATCTTATAGACGTATCAATAAATTCAATTCAGTGAAACCTACACGCAATTCTGAACGCTCAACACCTTTTCTTCGGGGATCTCCCTCTTTTCCACCCCCTATAGAAATCTCATGACTGCCAATCGTCTTGGTGGGGATCAATATCGCATGTGCAACAGGTTGTGTGCCTTACATATGTGCCCATAATGCGGGGGCATTACTGGAACTGCTCCTTTAATTCGACAAGTGTAAACCGCTTAGTTTGAAACCCTATTTATGTAATAGCAATTGGTGTCACGCTTACCTTTTTATTATTCAACCACTGGCACGGGCAATTTTGTGTTGTATCGGCCATTAGCACTCAAGCTTTATTATACGATGGAAGTTGTCACGCATACGGTTAAATATCTGTGTGAATGCGGTTCATTAGTACAGCAATCGTCAAAACCTGGTTTGATTATCATAACCTGAGGGAAACTTCAGAAATTCTTACCGATTACTTCCTTTTTTATTACAGTATACTAAAACTTGTAATGATGATTTCCTGTGGAGTAGTCTCAATAAAGTAACGAATAAAATTAAAAATAACAGTTTGTTTCAAATATTCGAAAAAACACAGAAAAGACATTTACGTTTATTAACATGATTGAAACAAAGCAGTCTGTTACTATGACTTCATTAATTAATAAAAATCGCGATTTGACTTGAAGAATAGACATTTAGAATTGAAAAATAATAATACACAACAATTAATAAACAAACCCGCAACGGAGACAAAATGAGAATAAACAAGGAGTTCCATAACAGAAGAAGCGATGTTATCATCTGTAGATTCTGAAACTTATTTAGCAAAACAGTTAAAAGTCTTTATTGTTTGTCTCCGGATACCACTTTGTTCAAAATACAACATTTCTCTACCATCGACTCCAAAATACGTTTCTGTTTTCATATTTTAGTGTTTTGACGAGTTTGAATTCCGCTTCCAATAATAATAGATATAATAATAATATTTATTTTCCAACACATAAAATACCCAATTACGGGTGTAACTTACAATAAACATAAGATATAACACACTGTGTGTTCGTAGCAAACAAGAAAATAATAATGTTTACTAAATATATAGGCTTAATATGTCAGGCTCCTTAAAATTTCTATAAATAAAGGTGTCAAACCTAAGCGATTCAAAATCAGAATAAAGGAGATAACTATGATCTACTTTTTGAATACCACATTGAAACGGATAAACCAAATTGTGATGAATCGACAGTTGTTTCAAAATCTGTTTATTATACAGAGCATAACATATCTTATAGTAGAACTCGTAGACATATTATATTGCCAGTTGGATTTCAAGATTCAAGATCAGGAAGGTGTTATAATATTGAATTTGGAAGGAAATCTACTAAAAGAGCGTTCTAAAACCGGGAGCAAATGGGAGAACCAGCTAGACGAAGTTATGCACCCTTTCCTTCAAAACTTCGATTCTTCCCGGGAAATCCTGCGTTAAGGAGCTAATTTACATCTGCTTAAGTTCGCGTCTCCGTTAACCACAAATTGCTTCTCACGAGGAACAGGTGCGCATTAAAATCCAATGAATTTAAATGGGAAATACGTACAACGCACACTATACCTACCTGATTTCTTGGAGAACGCACAATAACGAAACGGCTCGAGCGAAATGGGAAGCGATATCCAATATTGCAGGTCATTATTGTGCGATCGGGTTTATCGTTGGCAGGGTAGTCAAATAAGAATGAAGTTCACTCAACTTTGCAGCTACTACGTAAGCTTTCAAATGCTGGGTACATTCAAAAGTGGATGTTATCAGCTAATGTCAGGGTTGGCATGATTAAAACAAAATGTTTAAATCACAATGTTTTAAATTTGTTTAAAACAACGCTTCTGTTTAAAACCTTGTTTTAAACAAATGTTCAAATCATTTGTTTTAAACAGTGTTCTTTACTAATGTTTTAAAAAGTGCTTTTAACTACTATTGTATGTGATTCATTAATTATTACTATTAGGCTCGTTTACCTTCCACAAATAGATAAACAGGATTATTAGTAATGACATATCTACATAATGTCACCTTACATTTGCATAAAAATGAATTGAATTCAAAACCAGGCCCAGTTTTTTATTGATACAACAGTTATAGAAATTAATAATAAACTTAACATTTTTCCTGTAGCTATAAATTACCAACATTTTAAAACAACAAATAAAAATCTTAACCTTATCATAACATAAAACTTTGTATTTCTGGTCCAATACAACAAAACAATAAGTAAGACGTTCATTCAACACTTACTAGATAATTATATATTTAGCATAATAGAACAAATAGTTATCAGAACTTGGGAATATAAAAAACAATAAACAAGAAATAAAATATTTTTATTAGTGCAAGCATATCTTTTTTGCACTTCTTGCATCGAGCGCGCATTGTACTATTTTGCACCTTAATTTTGTCGAAGTAATTCCACCCTGCATTATTTCTCCTACTGGTCATTGTAATTGTTGAACTTTAAACTTTAAKCATACAAGGCCGGTTCCTATTCTCTTTGTTAAAGTTGATATTAGCTAAAATCCACCCAGTAACCAGTATGTGATTGGTCTGGATTTTAAGAACAGAGTTGATTTTCGCTTAAAATAGAAAAGAAAAACCGGCTCATAATAACTAAAATTGTCGCGTAAACGCCATACACATCGAATACAAATGACAAATGTCAACGGGCAATCGTATTCACCTAAGGATTTTTAGACAACTGCTACGCTTTGAGTCATCTACTCGTATTTGTTTTCACTAATACACATAGTAATTTGCATGAGAGTGCATGTTTAAAACGTTTTAAACATGTTTTTAACTAAGTAAGAAAAAAAACATGTTTAAAACAATTTAAACATGATTAAATTTAAAAAAATGTTTGTTTTGTTTAATTTAAAAAAACATGTTTTTTGCCAACCCTGGCTAATGTACACCTGACGTATACGAAGCTGTTAAAATTTATATTATAATTTACTTATTACAAACAATACAGCAATTAATTCTAAAACTGATGAAGGTATTAACACTATGACAGTTTTTTAATCGAGATGGGGAAGAATATGGGGGGTTAGAAGATATTTCAGACACACTGTAACACCACTGAAAGTACAGCTTACGTATTTTACTAATAAATGACTGTTTCGTTTGACTGGAGTTTGTTTGATAGTGTTTTCAAGAGACAGCGATCTTTTCGAGAAAATATTTTTTCACTGAAAGTTTGTCTATATTTGGAAGAATTTTATAGTTCAATATAGTATTTAACTTTTTGGGTTGTTTACGGCAATCTCATCGTCCCCATTAGCAAACCATAAAGGCGTGCTGCAGCCTTTCAGCCACGCGCCGATTAGAGTTTCCAGGGCCGTATTAAAAGAGCAATAATAGCGATTTGCACATACTTTAATAAAATAATATGTTATGTCAGTGTAATGCTGACAGATGGCATTGCCATCTATATTCTTACTTACATCATACCATTGCTTTGGTATAGAGGCAAAACCAGTTGTATGCCGTGCTGTCTGCACTAGACCTAAACTGCACTGATGAGCTGTATTGACAGCGAAATAGATCTATCTGCAGTTGGTTGAGGTGCAGACAGCACAGCATACACATGCATTTTAATGTATGTCGGTTCTTGCCCGCTGGCAAAAGTGCCGTGGGGGCCTGCTATCAAATTGAAGTATGCAGTTGCATGCCAATTTGTCAGGCTACAGGTCACTTCCTTTAGGAAGTAGTACCCGTTAAGGCAGCTAGGTGGCTTTGCTATCATGTCAGTGTAATGCTGACAGATGGCATTGCCATCCTAAATTCTTACTTACATCATACCATTGCTTTGGTATAGAGGCAAAACCAGTTGTATGCCGTGCTGTCTGCACTAGACCTAAACTGCACTGATGAGCTGTATTGACAGCGAAATAGATCTATCTGCAGTTGGTTGAGGTGCAGACAGCACAGCATACACATGCATTTTAATGTATGTCGGTTCTTGCCCGCTGGCAAAAGTGCCGTGGGGGCCTGCTATCAAATTGAAGTATGCAGTTGCATGCCAATTTGTCAGGCTACAGGTCACTTCCTTTAGGAAGTAGTACCCGTTAAGGCAGCTAGGTGGCTTTGCCATCATGTCAGTGTAATGCTGACAGATGGCATTGCCATCCTAAATTCTTACTTACATCATACCATTGCTTTGGTATAGAGGCAAAACCAGTTGTATGCCGTGCTGTCTGCACTAGACCTAAACTGCACTGATGAGCTGTATTGACAGCGAAATAGATCTATCTGCAGTTGGTTGAGGTGCAGACAGCACAGCATACACATGCATTTTAATGTATGTCGGTTCTTGCCCGCTGGCAAAAGTGCCGTGGGGGCCTGCTATCAAATTGAAGTATGCAGTTGCATGCCAATTTGTCAGGCTACAGGTCACTTCCTTTAGGAAGTAGTACCCGTTTTGGCAGCTAGGTGGCTTTGTCATCATGTCAGTGTAATGCTGACAGCTGGCATGGCCATCTCAATTCTTGCTTACAATATGTACTGTATTTACATTTACGACAAAAACTACACAGGTAGATAATTCGCACTAAATGAATATTAAAAATTAATTATGGTCACAGTCACTATCACAAAATTCTTCACCACTTCTGTGGCTCTGTAGATTTAAAATTAATTCTTGCACATGTTTGGCGCGATAATTATCTTCGATTTCAATTACTTGACGGACACAATTTGCCCAACTAACTTCATATATTTTATTGACCTCTTTTTCAATTAAGCTTACGGTGCCTACACTAAATTTGGGATTTGTATTTTTTCTCCTTAAATTTCCCTTTAATTCTGCCCATATCAATCCAATGGGATTAAAAATACAATGATAGGGTGGAAGCTGATGCACTTGCTGGCCACGATTCGCTGCTTTTTGGTCTGCTTCATATTCCTTTTTTAAATCTTTAGTTATTAGTACTTCCAACAACTCTTCTTTCGTATAGTTATCTTCAAAATACAGATCATGTTTCTCTAAGAAGTCCATAATCTCTTGTTTTCGACAGCCTCTATTTGGAATTTTATTTTTTTTTGTACCGAATGGTAGCCGGCGTTGTCCATTATTATTACACTGTTTGCAGGTACATTGTCTATTAGGTCATTCCGAAACCAAACCATAAACATATCGCCCGACATGTCATCGTGATGTTTTATATTTTTGATCCTTTMATCCTGTCCTTTGCCCACTGGCACATCTAATACACACTTTTCTAAATTATCTACCCAACCCTTTTTACTGTATAATACGAATTAAAATCTAGATAGATTATCGGTCTACCTTCGTCGCAAAACTTTTTGATTTCTTCCTAATAATTCATTCTCCGTTCGCTAATCCTGGGCGATTCCATTAAAGCGTGTCTTTTATTTAACGGTTTGCGATTAAAACCAATGTATATTAGAAAAGTTCGCAGGGTTTCGACGCAAATACAAATTTTAATTGTTTCGGCGACTTTTTCTTGCAACATTCTTAAATGAGCATGTTCACGTTCATGCAGCTTTCTTAAAGTTCCTTTGTCTCTCCGAGACATTATTCTTTCCATTATTCCGCAGTTAATTATTCTCCACACTGATGCGTATATCTCTGTCAGCCTCGCAGTCAGTGTTATACAAGTTGAGAATAATTTGTTTTTCCCCGGGAGATAAACAGTGACTTTTTTTCAAACTTGCCACATTTTCGTTTTCTCCCACTTCCACATTTTCTTCATTGTCCACGTTTTCACTCTGTTCACAGGACCACGGTCTCCACATTTTCGCGTACTTGCTTCACTCGTGACTCAGTACAAACTGAGGTTCAAAAATATTTTTAAAATGTGTAAGGTACCTATTATTTCTCAGAAGAAAACGGTTCTGTACCTGAGCCAGGCCAGACGGTTGTGTGGTTTGCAAATTTTTCTTGCTCCCCAATTACAGCCCTTGTAAAGTACCTTAAACGTCAAAACCGTAAAATTCTCCCAAATATAGACAAACTTTAGATGTAAGTATCTCTGTCTCTGGCCTTCGAATAACTTTCTCATTTTATAGGTTCTGAAGAAAAATTAAATAATTTCGAACGCTTTACAAACAAGATACACAGGTAATCTGAAAGTATAAGTAGCAAATTCCCAATTTCCATACTCGTCAAAAATTAATATTGTTCATTACAAACTCAAATTACAAAAATTAAAGAAGCTGGGGTTAACTTGATTTCGAATGAAACAACTGATTTACAGAACGATATAACCGCATATTATTCTACTGATATAATAAGTCTGAAGCAGTCCATACGTTAGACTGTTCCTTTATGTAGCGAACAAAGATATCCAAAGAACGTGTTCTGTTAATCACATTTCATGTCCGTTCTCTATTCTTGCCTTTTCTTTACAAAAGGAAAATGTTTCCCTTTTTTGTTTCGCGGTTAATAATGTAAGGAGCATTTAGGGGCACAAAGGGAATTGAAGCGGCCAGGACGTAATCATCTTAATGGACCGCTTTGCTTTAAAAACGCATCTCAATCGTGGCGTGCTGTTGAGGGGTTTGATTTTCTGACGCAGTGGTAAATGTGAATAAAAAATGTGTGTATTGTTCTGTGGATTTCGCTGTGATTATAAGCGTAATTAGTTACATTAGTAAAAGCTAGCCTTTATATAACTGTAAATTGCTAGTTGGGACTCTTCATACATGGCTAATGACTTTTTCTTTTACAGGCTACTCTTCTAACATGTGACCGACATCCAAACCAGGTAAGTTTCTAATTCAACTCATAACTAACTACGAATATCAAGTACATTATAATAAACCTAGAACCCAAGAAAAAGAAGCAACGAGACCGCGATAACCTAATTATTGCTTAATATGATATGCAGAGTGCGAAGCATAAGCTTCCGTTGCCTACCCCATGTCACCCTTTCTCAGCAGCTAACGTTATGTGACACGCGTTGTAACTGAATTTACAGCAGTTGTTTGGTAGGACCGTCACGAATCGAAGGGCAAATCCCAAAATGATTTTAGGGTCTTTGTGTATAACAGAAAAAAGCGAAACGTCTACCGAACTTGATGTAGACGTTCCTAAATTATGTAAAGCCGTAGGTTAAAAACCTAAAATGCATGCGAAAAATTAGAACTTAATTTACATGTTTAGGTTTCTGATGCACATCTTCAAAACGTAAGTAAACACAGTCGTTGAGAAATGAAAGTTCCAGATTAGGGGATGCCGCCCCCTACTCTCTCGGTCCCTCATTTTCCAGCTAATAGCTACTGACATAACTGAATTTATTTTTCGTTGTTGTGGCAACATTGCCCCGGATCGATGAGTACCCCGCAGAAATACGGTTGATTTTACGGTCGCGTAGAGGGTACAACACGTCTGCGCCGCATGTCCTCAGAGGATACCAAAACCACCAAACAGGATTGCCAAAAACTTGACTTTTTCTTAATATGCTTTTCTGTACAACTGTCAAAAAAGGGAGACATTTTTTGTAACGATGCATTTGCACCGTTATAGGAAGATTAAATACGCCTTTTCGTTTATTTTATAACATTTTATTTAGATTTAGATACGGCTGATACCCAAAAGAGTTAATTCATTGCATCGATAAGCACCTGTCACTCCCATGGTCCTTGCAATCTGTAAAGAGTTTAAATTTTGTGCCATAACTTATGGGTCATACATTATTGTCACAAATGTACATACATCCCGGGTGTGTAAAATAATTCCTTCCGTACTATAAACAACATCAACAGCATGGTTTGTAACATATTATCATATATCGAAACAGAAGTGGAAATTTGAAACGAAAGCCCGCAGTGACAATGAAATTCGATAGTAATTGTTAAAGTAGCTTGTTTTGTATTAATGTATATTATGAGGCATTGGCTGATTTATTTGAAATGCAATGAAATGGTTGAACATTGTTAATTTTACACATTTATACAAATACTTTGCCGGACTCAAATTGCCAGCAGCATTACCAAAAATATGAATAAACTTCGGAATATGAAATGTTGAAGCTTGAAGACAGCTTATACCTACATCTGAGAAGCATAAGTTTGCTGAATGCACATACTAAAAGTCCAAAGGAAATTGTTGCCCAATTTGTATAGGAGAGACGTTGTTTTGGCAAATTCCGGGCAAAAGAGTATATGTTGTCCATCTCCACAGCCAACCATTAGTACCATTAGTAGGTATTCATTAACAGAAAAGAAATTGTTTAAATACAAAAACTATTTAAATATTCGAAGTGAAAACGAACATGTAATTTATTTGTAATCGTGCAATTCAGTTATACTAAGGGTGTGTAAACAAAAAATCCGTACAAATGCAATAAGTTTATCTCTTAAACTACTGGTTAGGAAACTGATTAAAGATAGCATTTACAAAAGGATTAATTATTTTAAGACATAATCCGCCCCATAATCACCCGCTAATCTCACTTTTGTAAAAATTATAGGCATTAATGTTTCAAAATGTTCTTTTTCATAATGACGAAGTTTGCTAAGAATTCTTCGCCATAGTTCTTATTTGTATTTGCTTCTCATCCTTCGCCGTATACCTTTTGGTTTAGTAAGGATTAAAAGCTCTTAATCGGTCTCAATTGAGATACACTTAGGTACATTATCTACATGCGGAATATATTTATATGCTCTTGGTGAAAGGTCTCAATTGTTTGAGTGCCATAATGAGATGTTGCCATGTCTGGCCAAAAAATATATTTGCCGTCATTATGAAATTTTTTATGAAGGTAACTAGTATTTTTATAACGCATTATTCATCATAGCATACACATTTTGATTGATACTTAGCCCTGAAGGCACTATACATGGAGTGGACCCTCCTTTTGAACTGAATGCTAACCATACCAAAACCTTCCTCTGAAACTTGACCTTTGAATTTTACTTCATTGGGCACTTCATTGCCGTCCTCAAAATAGCAAATGTTGTTTCCCGCTGCATCACTGCCGTCTAGTGTGAAGTAAGACTCATCGTCGATGATAACAAAATTATCGTTACAAGGTTTCAAATGAGTTTCACGCAATTTTCGCAGTTTACTTTTTTGCTCTTCTAACTGCTTTTGTCTATATTTGGGTGCAGATTTTCGTTTTCTAAGAGTTACGTTTTTTTTCTTTAAGAATATTTCTCACATATGAATGTGATATTTTAAATTTTCGACCCAATTTTCTTAATGACTGTCCGACCTTACCAACCTACCTACTATCCAGCGATTTCCCTTCGCATACTCTTCTGAGATCCCCATTTCACAAAAATGTAAAACATGTTCTATGTAAAATTCGCCAATTACTCGACGTCACTCACTTCCCTTCAACTGGTACATTCTATTTCAAGTTTTGAAATAGCTCAAACTGACAACAAAAGTGTCTCAACCTTCAAGACGTAATGACAGGTTTTCACAGCCTACTATGTGTTAATAAAAGAAAGCTTAAAAAGATACGTACGGATTTATTGTTTACACACCCATACCATACCACACCCATGTGTATTCTAGATGAAGAATGAACAGATGGCAAAATATTATTCAAAAATGCTATCTTAGGTCAAAGCCTACTCCAGTTTACAAACTGTACAATTTTTCTACATATAATCATGTGAAAGATACGAGACCTTTTTGGTTCCGCCATAGTTACTTCAAGATTTTTTGAACCCAGGTGTGTTCTTATTACGATATAGCACCGCAAAAGTATTTACTCTTCCATACTTGCAGTACAACCTCAATTTTGTTTAATTTAAATAACACACTTATAAGCATTTATTGTACACAATATATTATTATAAGTGTTTACTGGTACTATACTGTACTGGATATTGTAGATTCAATTCTTGTAAGAGAAATGGAAATACTGAAAGAGAAATTTAATCAAATTCTGTTCAATAGTGCTCGAAGTAGTTGGGTATAAAAATCGAACGTAGGAATACATAATTTAGTCAATCAGCTGATTTACGGTTGCGTCATGCTGATTACTAATCAGCGGTAGTAAATGCGGTTACGTAAATTTATGAAGTGACATTTTTTTTATTAAATTGACTAACGTATGAGTCAATAAGGATCTCTTTGAAATATGGTAATACCGTTTTGTATATATCTATAATAATGCACATTATATACAGTGTCCGCCACATAAAACTCCCCAGGTTCGTATTTTCTTTATTTTTTTAGGTACAACCTTAAGTTATATGTCAAATTGTAGGTCTTTTTAAACTCTTTAAAAATAGAATATAGGGTGTCTAAAAATTTTTTTTGCAGTTTATCATATTTTGCACATATAGTTAATTTTTGTAAGTATTTTTAACCTTACCCCTTATAATAAATATTGCTTTATAGTTGGATACCGCCTTTTATTTTCTTCAATTTGTGTCTTTAACCATGTATGCGTAAGTTTTACTCCTTAGTGAAAAACAGGAAAAACTAGTCGCCGCCATTTTTGTTAATAGGGTTGTTTTTAAGTGTTACTTTAGTAGCTTATTACTGTACAAATTATGCCTACATACCCATCGCTGCACACAAAAAGCCAAAATTTGGAATAACTTTTAAATAAATAAAGTACAAAGTTCGTTCTACAGAGAGAGAGGCTAGGAAACGAAACCCTGCGATGAGGCTAGTGCGTGATGTAGAAAACCAAACTAGCCTCAGTGCAGCGATGGGTATGTAGGCATAATTTGTACCGTAATATGCTACTAAAATAACATTAAAAAATTCTGAACAACTCTGTTAACAAAAATGACAGCGAATAGCTTTTCTTGTTTTTCACTAAGACGGAGTAAAAATTACGCATACATGGTAAAGACACAAGTTGAAGATAATAAAAGGCGGCATCCAACTATAAAGCACTATGTATTATACGGGATAAGGTTAAAAAATATTTACAAAAATTAACTTTATTTGCAAAATATGATAATTAAGAAAAAAAATTGGACACTCAATATTCTATTTTTAAAGAGTTTAAAAAGACCTGCAATTTGATATATAACTTAAGGTTGTACCTAAAAAAATAGCGAAAATACGAGCCTGGGGAGTTTTAAATGGCGGCCGTTGTATACAGCGGTTGCGACGTCTTTCCTTTTTCTTGGTATCAAATTGTGACATGTGCCACCAACGGATTTTGATATTTCTTTTTTTTTCGGAAATTTCGATTAATCACGTGTTATTACATTAGTCGTGAATGACATTTGACGAACTAGCTTGCATGCTTTAATCCATATTTCGAATTCACGCTTCATATCAGTTACCCATTTGAAAATTACAAAAATGACAGGTGAGACAAGAAGATAGAGAGATCGTGAAATGCAATGTACAAGAAAGATTGCTTAGAGAAGCGGGTCTTGTCGCTTATATCCCTACACGTGGTTTTGGAACTACTAATCTAGCTACTCTTATTACAGGTTTGAGCTAATGCTAACATTACACCTGTCAATAATTTACTTACGATATCTTGTGCTTTAGAAATTGAGAGAAAATTTGGAAAGTATGCATTCGAATAAACTGCACAACTTTATGTATCTTTGCATACCACCAACATTGCACAAAATATTTGTACATGAAAAGAAAATTATTGAGTCGTTCATTATTCCTAAAGAACAGATGCCAGAAGAAGACCAATAGGCAATGCATAAAGATTTAAAACGTTTTAGAGGAAACAGTGGCAGAAAAAATTCTACATATAGTTTTTAACGTCTACACTGTCACTTTTTCCCGCTGTGCGGCGCTTAAACAGAACATACCTAATAGTGACATGATTATCTTGTTTTTCTTTCCCGGTTAGCTATTTTTAGGTAACAACCCCATTAGTCTGCTCCACGCCTTGTGTGTAGCAAACAACAAGGAGAAAGCACTTCACCTATATTATTGTTGTCTTGTTATGAGAACGCCGCGGGCCAGACCCAGAGAACGATCTTCTTTTGTTTTGTAAACACTCGACTGCTTTGTTTTCTGCCTTCCCTATACAAAGTCGCGATGCTCGCTACGTATTGCGAAATTTAATTATTTCGCCCGTTTTTAAACTCAATCGGGTCGTGACGTCCACGAGGGTTGGGGGTGAGTCCCGTTTAGTGCCCGTAAAGTATAATTTACAGGACAAGTCAATACGTATTCCGTTATGGCTACACGTTTTAACTACCGTGGTCGTAATTTTATTTTTGGAGCAAACTGCAGTTTAGGAAGTCGTTGCAAGTACAATACGTGTATGCCCTCGCGATAAACGTCATAAACGTCAAAACTTTACTGCTCGGCCGCTATGAATTKTAGGACGTAGCGGACTTTTAGGGTGACATTAAATATTAAATTATAGGGGTATTTGTMACTTAAGATTCGAAATGTTTTGATTTTTGTGACYAATTTTCGTTTGTTTAATAGCTGCAGAGCAGCTTAGCTTAGTTCTCATAACAATATAATAATCAGGGTTCCTCCAKCACACTTCCTTTCTCTAATCTTCTTTTTCCATTGCCTGATCTACATCATCTCCAAATGTTGTTCTCATTTACGTTGTCCTAAGGGACTCAATTCACCCTAATGTCTCATCCGTTATGTGGTATCTTCCTCAAGTGACCGCATAAAAATTAAACAATTGAGTATTATCACTTTTTTTTTTAAATTACGTAGAATGAATCTTGAAGTGCATGTATATTGCATGCCATGTTAAAACCACAAAAAATATTTGTAGGTAGAGAATTTGAGGTCTGAAATTCGAATCTTAGGAGTCGCCGCCAAAACGTTTCTATCCAAGGTTATTTAACTCGTGACCTCAAGTGTCTTGTAAGCATTACCGAGGAGCATGCTGTTTAATGGTGTACACTGAGAGAAATGGGTTATTAGATATAAAAGAAAAGCTTAATGAATTACAACTTGTAGATTTAAAATAGGCGCCAAAAACAACTACCATTATTCAATGCAACTACAGAATATTATACTAGGAACTTCAATGCATAATATTTAAAGTGTTTAGGTATAATAGTCAATAAATAGCATCATTTAGAACTACATATTTTTAGTTTTCAAATACTCTACTTGTAAAAATAACATTCTAGGTAGTTTAAGATATTCAACATGTAGTGGTGTGCATTACGACTACACATTCTTCTATTTTAAAGTATTGTAGTTGCACAAATTATAATTTCAAATGTTAATTATAATCATCATGTAGTAGTATAATTGTTTGTTTTTTTTAAAAACGTAGTTATATACCTACTATAATATAGGCTATTATTTTGAACCTACGATGGGTTATAAATTAGGAGTCATTTACATAAAAAGATAATAATTGTATTATTAAAAGTTGAGATTAGTCTTGCTCGTTTTACTACATAATTGCCTAAACAAATGAAGCATTTTTGCTATCGTGACACCAGGTATTCGATCTCCTCTTTAAAGAACTTTGCTATCAACAAGGTACGTTTTAGTAATCTTTGCTACCAACGAAGAGCTTCAGAAGGCTTACCTGACTTCGCTGGAAACAAAGTTCTTTGAGGAGGTGATCGAAAACTTGTTGGCACAATACAACACATTTAATGCCTCAGCTGTTTGGCAATTTTATATGGACGAGTAATAGCACTCAACTTTTATAATAAATTTATTTTTATGCAAATAGATCTTATTTCTATAACCCGTCGCAGATTGAAAAAAGAAAAACGACTTTCATATTAGTATTAAATGCCATATCGCGTATACCAAACAGCAACGTTCTGAAAATATCTAAAGCACACGCACCGATATCACAAATATTTAAGAATGTTATAATTACAACACTAGTAACTGACAAAAAAATACGCATCTTGTAGAGGTATATTTATGAATTAATCATGAATTTAACATGCCGTAAAAACACTGAAAAGACAACTAAATATAATCCATGTGCAGAAATTGGGTTTCTCCGGGTGTCGCGCCTGGTTAGAATATAGTATGTTGCTTCTTGCTCTTCAGGAAATATTACACATACATATTTGCCTCGACAGTTCAAAAAACGCTGACGCCCAATTCTGTAGGCAAATCATTGGTTTTAAAGAAGAAAAAACAGAGAAACTTCTTTTCTTTACCTCCGGACTATGTTGCAGCTCCTGTCTAACAATAACCTGGATTAACAAGCGACGATTTAATATTTTGTGTAGTTTGTAACGAGTAGGTACTTCCTTTCCTCATTGCAACATTGTAATATTTTTAAAAGTGGCACCAAAACCTAAAAAAAAAATATTGCTTAAAATGAGAAACAACTGAAGAGTCTAAAGTTAGTGAAGTTTCTTCATAATATAACTTTGTCTGTTTAAAACTTTTTAAATTTTATTTAGATATATGCTTGCCTGACTTTTTTTAACTAAAGTACTTAAAATATGTAATTAATGCCTTCCTACCTACATTACCCCCAAAATATATTTTAATTATATTTTTGATTAATCCATTATTACATCTTTTTTTAAGTTAAATGATTTGGAAAGAGCCTTCACTCATTGTGGAACGTTTTCAAACAATTAAGTAGCTTGGACCGATTGTTTCGAAGCTCATTAATTAAGATTAATTTTTCGACTAACTAATTAAAGCAACGAATACTTATGATCCATGCCTTATATATCGTAAATCAGGCACCTAAAGTGGCTTTCKCTGATAGGTATTATAGATATCACAAAGAAAAGCAGTTTTGATAAGCTTTCGTACTTGATCACGTGATAACCACGTGTAGTACAATCGCAAAATGGCAGAATGCGATATTGGGATGATCATCTTTGAATATATTCAACATAGTCAACTAATTTATATGGGATGTTGGCATTACAATAATACTTTACTTTTCTAACTGACTAGTAGCACACAATTTGTTATTAAACTATAATGCTGTAATAATGCTATTTAGACGGCATGGCAGCATTTTTAGGAGCACGAGCACACAACATCTGTTGACAAACATGTATTGAAACTTGTACTTACCTTCGAATGGATTAACGAGGTTTTCCAAATTCCAAAGCTTTAATTTGCTTTCTATTTTCAACAATATTTTTTCTTTTTTTAATATCAAAGTTCGTTTGGTGACTACAAAACCACACACCACGCGGCACTTGTACTGAACTGCTAAACGCCATTACGCTTTTAAAACTAGCCAGTGTTGTCAACTTTTTATGCGGGATAGCACCGTATTTCATCATTGAATTACCGTATTTGAGTCTCCATTACGGTATCTAACTAGTAAATATTATAGCCTCTATTTGCTTACTGCCTTAAACATGCAAAGCTTGCGATTAAGGA
The DNA here is from genome assembly GCA_025024175.1 of Rhyzopertha dominica. NCBI lineage: Eukaryota > Metazoa > Arthropoda > Insecta > Coleoptera > Bostrichidae > Rhyzopertha > Rhyzopertha dominica. Next base: position 1,402,763 of record QCXZ01000042.1, read on the forward strand.
TAATTGCTAAACATTGTACATGAATTCTAATTAGCGTATAGTTGGCAACGCTGCGAAAACATATACTCTTGAGCTGTTAATACTACAACTACGTATTTAACATTTTAAAATATGTAGCAGTAAAATATTCAGCATTTAAAATAACACGACGTAGTTGTAAATACAATAACTACAAAAATTCTGTTCTTAAAACACACATTTCAAAATATAACATAATGTTCTCAAGGGTCAGTAAGTACTAACTAATAATTTGGTATACATAAAGAGCTATATATACAAGATACAGTAAATATTGCAGTTAGGGTTATCACGTAAAGTTTTGTAAAAACAACTTAGTAGGACTAAACATGTAGTACTACATTTCTCTCAGTGTAGTACCATTATTGTATTGGAAAAGCTTTTGTGTAGTGTTTATTGAAAGGATGGTGTAAGAGGTCGCACCAAAAAGTGATTTGTGTAGTTTTACAAGCATCTATTATGCATGGAAGACAAAACAAGTGTTGTTTTGTACAAGGCTGTAAGAGTACTTCAGTCAGTACCACTAACGAAATTTAATTCTTAATGTAAGTTTTATTATTATTTTTGTGTTTATAGGTGTTTGTCATTCAGATTCCATTTTGTTATAGCTTGAAGAGGATATGGAAAATTAAATCAAATATAATAGAGAAAGACGTTGTTCCCCATATATTCGACTGTTAGTTGGACCAGAAACGAGCCGCAAGAGTCTTGAAAATAAATGGCAATTTATATTTATTCTGACCTATAAAATAAATGTCAAGTTTAGGGTAGATTTTTGATTCTTACATTTTTATGTTTACAAATAACATGTTACCAACAAGCCATTGTGATCAAATTTTCAATGCTACGTTAATTTGACAAAAAATTCGCGTATGCTGTTGCTTTTACGTTCCTTATCTCCGCCGCGTTGAACCTCTCGTCGCTGTTCACAAATTCCATAACAATGAACATACCTTCAGAACTCATAAGTACTTCACTTTTACTTGGCGTATTTTAATTCACTTCTCACAAAATGAACGCAAATAACAAAGTGATAAATTGACGGGCTGAGGCTGACGCGTGATAGATACGCTGACCCCAGATGTAAACAAGCGGTCATTTACAAGACACCTGACGTCACGTCCAATATCTTCACGTTTTGGCGGTCCCTTTAAATATTCACATTTTTAAAGCTACAAATAAACCTTACGATCCACAGCTGTTTTGTGATTTAGACGCTATCTATTAGTGTGTAATTTAATAAAATATAAATACATGGCAAATACCTTGCCTTGCGTTTCTAGCGAACATAGCTAAAAATGGCAATTAATTAAAGCCGTCGAAAATTAACCAAAGAAGTGTAAAAAGTCATCCTTGAACAGCCTCGAGTAGTTTGAAGTACATTTTTATACAAGGTTACATATTCCAGCTGGGATCTCACGAAAAAGAAAAAAAACAGTGTATTCAAAGCGACAATATTATAAATGTTGTGAACAAAAAAACTTATAATTAAAAAAAGTATACCTGAACCCTCAACACTHAATATCCTACCAAGAACTATATTATTATATATGTAATACAGAAATGCTGTTGGATTAAGTTTACCACTAGTAGGTATAGCACTATATAAACTTCATTTAAAAAGGTATAAATAATTGGTCCCTCCGAGATAATTCGGCGTATAGTAGCTTTTCACAGCAAACTATATCCACAATATCGTTAATATACAATAGAAAAAGCAACAACCAAGATTAGATCCCTAAGGCACACCAGATGTAGCAACATATGAATTGAAGACGTAGTTTCTATCTTTAACACTAAGCCGACAACTTCGTAAGTATGATTAAAATAAATTCAAACAAGCCATTGCTTTATCAGGACCATATTGGGTAAAATTGCAACTTTATTTCATACTTATTTATCACTGTCACGGTTATCACTGTCAGATTCTCTTTCAGTGTCTTCACTGATAACAAATCTAGGGGTATTAGTGGAAGCATAAAAATCTTCCACTTCTTTAACGTGTTTCACGTAGTTTTTCCACAACTGCTGGTCGATTTTCTCCATTTTGTGGTTCGTGCCAAATCACACTAGCACTGAAATTCGGGAGATTATTAGTTCTTCGGGTGCCTCTTTTCAGGTTGCTCCATATTAATTCAATCGGATTGAACACACAATAATAATACTGTACCATCGTGGTTTGCAATTTCATCAATCATTTGTGACTTTTCGAACTAATAATTCCAAATTCCAGTTCCAAATCAGCGCTATGGGATTCAGCGCACAATAATAAGGCTGTAATCTTTCAACGATATGGCCATGCTTTGTTAGCAGCAAAATTGTCAACATAAAAAGATTTGGGTTTGTCAATATTACTTCCAAATATTATTTTCAATAATTACTCTTTTGTCGTTTTCTCGGGAAAAGGCAAATGCGATGTGCATTTTTTCGGGATTTTCTTATCTTGCCGAGAATCATAAGCCGCATTATCCATAACAATAATATAATAATATAATAAATATATTTGTGTTGGTTCACAATTACAGTGTTAACACACGTCAAAATACAGCGTTATATAAAAGATAAACTAAACTAAAACAAGATATTATAATAAATAAGAAGTATTTAAAAATTCCTCCAAGGAGTAGAAATTTTTACAAAGTAGATATGACTTAACTTTTTTCTTAAAAACTGTTAAATCTAAGCTTTGAATTTGTGCAGGTAATTTATTAAACAGTTTGGGACCCCAGTAAGAAACACTGCTTCGGCTTCTTTGCAAACGATGGAAGTTAACATTTAAATTTTGATTTCCCCTTAAATTAAGCATATGTGATTCACCACGAGTAGTATAAGAACCTAAGTGAGTTTTAACAAATAATAGACAAGATAGTATGTAACAGCTAGGCAATGTTAAAATTTTAAACTTTTGAAAAGATTTTCTGCAATCTGCCTGATAATCCAAATTTGCAATTACTCTGACAGCTCTTCGCTGCAATTTGAATAAGCGATCAGATGCAGGAGAATGCCCCCAGACTAATATTCCATAAGTTAACCTAGCATGTATGTAAGCAAAATACACATTCAATAGGATTTTATCTGAGATTATATCGCGAAGAGATTTCAAAAGAAATATATTTTTGGCGGTCTTGGAAGTAACGTAGTCAATGTGAGAATGCCAGGTAAGTTGTGGATCTAATCGTATTCCCAAAAAGTTAACAGACTCTTGATTTTCTATATCGCATGTTAAATTCTTTAGTGTAAAGCATGACGTAACAGTCTTGGACTCATTTAGTAATAGACTATTAGATGTAAACCAAGTTGACAAGTTTGACTTCATTTCAGTTAAATGGCATTTTAGTAAATTAGCGTTTTTGTTTGTACTAAAATATGTAGTATCATCAGCGAACAATATTAAGTTTCCATCTTTAATGATATTTTCTAAATCGTTGATGTAGATAAGGAAAAGTGTTGGGCCTAATACAGATCCCTGTGGAACTCCTTGATTGACCGGTAGATAACTCGATTTGCCTGACTTTGATATTACCATTTGTTCACGAGGCATTAGATATGAAGTTAATAAATTGATTGACTTTACAGAAAAATTGTAATAACAAAATTTTCTTTCAAGTACATCAATTGAAAGACAGTCGAATGCTTTAGTTAAGTCACAGAACACCGCCCCACCATGTAAATTACTTTCAAAACTATTATGAATCAAGGATACCAAATGTTGGACAGCTAATGATGTAGATTTTGTTTTACGAAATCCATATTGACATGTGGAGTATATGTGATGCAGCTCCATATGTTCGGATAGTTGAAGTTGCAAGGCTTTTTCGAAGATCTTACTTATGACTGGTGTTATGGAAATTGGGCGATAGTTATTAAGAGAATTTGCGTCACCTTTTTTGTAAATGGGAACGATTTTAGACTTTTTTAGGGCAGCAGGATAAATACCAGCCTCAATAGATTCATTCAAGAGCACGGTTAGAGGAGAAATAATTAAATTTATTACATGCTTTATAATTTTTACATTCAGGTAATGTACATCTCGAGATGATGTATTTTTAAGATGAGAAATAATATCTCTAACATTATTCAAGGAAATACCTGTAAAAGAAAAAGCCGGATATTGAGAGGGAATAGAAATAGTATTAAGGGTAGAATTAGAATCTTGGGACAGGCCACCTGTTATATTTGCCGCAATTGTGGAGAAATAATTATTTAGTTCGTCAGCTGAAAACGGACAGTCAGCAGTATGCATGTTCGAGTTCTCCTCCGTATTTGATATAAGTTTTTTCGAACCACTCTTCGAATACTGTGTGGTCATGTCAGAGTGGTAATCAGCATTACAATTTGAAATGTTTTGCTGAAGTTAACAAAGTGTTCTGAATCCATCCACCATCGCTTTCCTCTGCAAGGAGGTGTTTTTAATTAACATCGCAGCGACCCATCAAGCGAACCCTTGATAGTGACATCATACGTGTCATACCAAGTCTCATCCAAATAGACAATGGGTTTCTAGTTTCGTTTAATGTACTAAATTAAAGTTCTTTTATCTTGTCAATTTAGCACAAATACATGTGCATTAGATTGACACATTTGACGAAGAAATCTTAGAAATATCTTCTTGATGAAATCTTTGATGAAAGCAAATAAAAGTTTTATAAGAAAGAGTGAATTTCCAGCAAAAATTATTAATGTTAATGATAATTCTTCGGACTCCTAATATGAGTCGTAATGCATAAAATTTAATTAAGTAAATTGTGTAATTATATCAGTTCTAGTTAAAATATCAAGCAACGATCTATGAGACTCATTATACGTCGTAAATAACAGACAGGTTTGGCACGTTCCACTCTTTTGCAGCGGAGTGGACCGTATCCAAAAATTGTTTTTAGGCTTTTTTAGAATTTTTTTCCGTACAGATAAATAAATGAGAATTAGTTGGTATTATTACTTGAACTACAAATATTTCTCATCTAATAGCTCTTAATATATGACTAAATCGTATTCTTTCCTAATTTATTGAGTAGTATCTATTTTTATAACTCTGAGTGGCAAACATTCCAATTTCAATGCGGCAGCCCATACTTTCTAATTTTTGATCGCGGTGAGCAATCGTCCTCTGCCCTGTTTCCTCACAGGTTAAAATCTTCTTTTAATCCGGAAGTCATAAACGTAGTTTCTACCTGTATATTTTTTTGGAAATAAGAAGAAATCGAAACTATTCTACTCCTACTATAAACAGTACTGAAAGCATATGTGTTTACTTATATTTTCAAGTTTTACAGCATATAAGAGTACTAAGTGCAATATTTTGTACTTATTCAGTCATACCTACATATATGCTTACATTTAGCCACTTATTAAGAGGCGTTTGTGACAAATACATTTCGTAGGGCAACTGGTCAAACAGATTATTGCTGATTTTAAACCCTGGGGCAGCTGAGTACCTCCTAAACAATTATATATGTTCATTCTTATCACTAGGATCTGTACCTGAGTACTTAATCGATTGCTCCGAGCATACCCTGCAAAAGTATGTTAAAACCATTGGCCTTTCAATGAAAAAGGTGGATAAGAAGCAATGCTTGATGGAAAGGCAGGTAATAAGAAAGTGGAGATACCATTATTTAAAATCTATAAAAATGTATAGGCAGGAAAATCGTCCGATATTTTTTCTCGACGAATACGATACCCATGATACAATAAAAAAAGAAAAAAGAATAATGATTCTACACGCAGGAGGTGAAAATGGTTTCGTTCCTGGAGTCCTGTATCTTGGATGTAAAAACTTAAAAGAAGCAAGCGCCGATTATCATTCTGATATGAATGCGGAAGTGTTTGAAAATTGGTTCAAAAACATTTTATTGCCCAAATTGCCACCAAACAGCGTAATAGTAATGGACAACGCTAGTTATCATTCAGAGCAACTGGATAAAATTCCATATACAACAACTAATAATGCAACCATTCAAGAATTTTTAAGAAAAGAAGATTATATTTCGAAGAGGACTACACAAAAAATAATTGTTGGAAGTGCTTGACATAAACAAATTTTGGAAGAAATTTAAAATTGACGATTACCCCCGTATCATTGCATTTTCAACCCCATTGAAACGATATGGGGGCAGTTGAGACACAGAATTCGACGAGGGAACACCGGTGGAAAATTTAGCAATGAAATGCTGCTAAAAATTAGACAGAAAGCTGAAATAAGAAGTGTCGATGCATGAAAAAATTCAGTGCGGCATGTACTGGACATTGAAAATCGGTACAGAGCGAATCATGTACAAGAATTAATAATAGAAGTTAATCGTGATTTTAGCAGTGATAGTGATAATAAGTAATTTGTTTTAGTTTGTGACTCTTGTATTGTGCTTATTAACAAGCTGTAATGAACATAATCGATGGCGTGTATAAATTTTATTGTGCATTATTGTAAATTTTTTCTAACAAATGTAAATAATTTTCTACTTACTAATTTGTATGTTTTTATATTAAATTTGTATAAATTCGTTATGACATGGGAAGTCTTTTATTTTATACATCGGAAAATTTAAACCCAATAAAGTATCACATAAAAATAGATCGCGGGTCGCGCCAGTTAGCATCAGATCTGTATTAAATAATATTTGTTATAAAAGCTTCAGTTTTATTGATTGCTATATTATCACAACTAACAAATTTCAAAAATTTATAGTGGAAACGTTAAGATTTTAGCCAACAAGATTTTTTTGAATACGGTCCATTTAGGAACTTTGAACCGTGCCACTAATCCCAATAGTTTAGGACGGCCGACCATAAGGTTGTAAAAACCCTCATTTACAATGCAATAGTTTACGACGGCCGACCATCAAGCTATAAAACCCTCTGCATAAGTCAGTCTCTTATATCGTTGCTTGATACTATATTGAAATGTTTGTGTACCTAAAATGTAAAGTGCGGGTACAAAATGTTTCCAGGACCTGTCTGGTCGGGTCGTTGTGTATCGTCTGTGGTTGTCTGTTTAAATTTCCAAATAAGACTGCCATAAACGGCTCACCCTTCGCAGCATTTTTTTGACTGTTGGCCGTTTTCTCGTTTTCAATTTTAAGAACTATAGCTGGCAACCCTAACAAGGAAGCAAACAAAATTCAACAAAACCCCTCGTCGTTTTTCCGCTCGCTTAATCATCCGGTCGCGAGATCTGCTTAATTTCAGCGTAATTACTCCTGGGCCGGATATTTTGCTTTATCGGCCACTCACTATCTGGTGGTTTTCGCGTCTGTGTCTTCGCCAGACGCCGCTTATCCGTTTCGTGCCTGCAACCCCCGTCCCAGTGGCCCCGACTGCGTCAAGGTCAACCTAGGCACGCCATCCCCATAAAGTACTTTAATTGCTCCGGCATCAGATAGCGGAATAAATGATGGGTAACCTGATTTCTCCAGCATATTCATGACGATAATTTTTGCGATGTTCTCGAGCTTCAAAGAGCGATTAAGAGGGGGCACGGGAATTAGTGCTCGCCATTTGCATACATTAACATTTCAAGAAAAAAACCAACTTTCGAAAGGTTAAGCCGTAGGGAACGCGGTGGTGATGGATTGTTTTGATACTATTTGAAATATGGGAGGGCGAAGTCTGCTAATCGTCACTGCGGGTGGTAAATAGGTGCGATTATTTAAAACGATAAAGTAGGGCATAAAATTTAAAATAAGGGTTACAAGAGTGAATGCTTTCAGCGCCTATAATATTAGATAATATGTTTTCGCTGTCACTATAAAACACTGACAAACAATCTGTAATCTTTGTCAAAGAAGAGAACTTATAATTTCCACAATCTCTATTAAAGTTATTAGTATTTCTCGTGGTATCTATAGATAGCTTCTTTTATTAGACGTTTGCAATAATATTTTTCTCTATGTAAAATTTTTGTTATAAATCAATCATGTGTTTAGTCAAATATGAGGATTTATCTATCTGTTGCAGCCTAGTAGCACGTATGTGTTCTTTCAAACGTGTACCTACTTTTCTTTTAGTTTGATCTATGTAATACTTACTACAAGAACAAGTAACTTTGTATACACTTCACCTTCCAAATGTACTGCATTCTTAGTAGAACTTAAAATTTTATCCAAACTATTATATGTGCTATGAACAACTAAAATATGCTTTTTATGTAGCCTCTTTAACATTTCCAAAAGGCCTTGTACATAAGGCAAACTCAACGTTAATTTACTTTGTGCTGACTGAGATGTATGCAATAAGCACTTGTTGAATATCTTTAATTAAAGAAAAACGTCGACTAATATCAATAGACAAAAAGCTGTCATTTAAAACTGAAGGAATTCAGAATCTACAGATGCTGCAATTTTATTCTGTTGATATCCATCCCAAAATTAATGCCGACACAAAATTGAAAAAGCTCGGATTACGCTCTTGTCTGTATTTTAGTTAATTACTGATCAGTGTTATATTTTCAATGTATAACACATTATAAGTATTATTTTTCAACCATTGGTCAAATGTCTGGGGAAGTATATATTTAATTAGCATCTCAAAATTAAAAAAAAACTAACTTGTAGAGTTGATGTATAGTAATTACTATTTTCTAAATAAGATATAGATGTTTATTTCGTGGAGTCCTTTTGATTATTATATATGTTTATTTTTGTAGGTTTAGGCTCCTAATTACCTAAAATTAAAAAACTTTGTGTTTGTATGACGTTTCGATCTTTTATTTCGATCTTTTTTGAATACAAATATTATGTTATAACTGACAAAACTGACTATAAATTAATTTCACATTTACAATTTTGATGTTATTATAAAATGTACTTTAGAGTTCGTTCCAATGCTATAATAATTTTACCATCAAATCCTAAAGTGTGAGTGTTTATGAAGTTTGCATGTGTTTGTGTGTTTAAATGATGTTATTGTAGGTGTTACTTAGTCCTCGTATGTCTGTCCTGTCGTTTACACATGTGTTAATGTTTTTTGGTATATGAATCATTTCCAAAAATTGTCTTTTATATCTATGTGGTTCTGTAACAATAATTTGGGTGTTATCGAAATCCAAAGTGTGATTATTTATTTCTTGATGTTTTTTCAAAGCAGTGTAGTTGTTATTATTTTTATGTTCTGTTCTTTAGGTATTGTTTTGTTTGTCTAATATATTGTTTATTGCAGTCTTTACATTTTATACTGTATATAGTGTATGTTCTTGTACCAACATACAACCTGGCAAAATACTTAAACAGTATCTTAAAAACATATTAAATAAAAACCAATTTTATATTAAAAACTCTTTTGAATTAAAGACAAAATTTCCAATATGTATATTCAAAATAACCATTTAATGATTTGTTTAGACGTAATTTCTCTTTACACAAACATTCCAATAACTTTAATAGAACCTATTATCGCGAAAAATTGGCAGGAATTAGAACAATATACTAATATTCCAAAAACAGAATTTATAAAAGCTTTAAATTATGCATTATTTACAAAATTATTTCCAATTTAAAAATGACTTTTATAAACAAATAGATGGAGTGACAATGGGATCCCCCATCTCAAGCAGTATAGCGCAATTAATAATGGAAAATTTAGAAACAACTATAACAAACAAAGAAAATGACATAAAAATGTATACAAGATATGTAGATGATCTGTTTTTGATAATACCGGAAAATAAAGTAAATAAAATTTTACATATATCAGTATTTATAACTATCACCCAAAATTACAATTTATCATAGAAACAGAGAAGAACAACAAAATTAACTATCTTGACCTTAAATTGATTAAAAGGAATAACAAAATTACCACAACATGGTACTCAAAACAAACGGCATCAGGAAGATTCCTAAATTATCAGTCTAACCACCCCTACAAACAAAAGTTAGCTCTATTGAACAATACAATACTCCGGGTAATAAAATTAACTAGTCCAGAAAATAGAATTGAAAGTTTACACACGATAACTAAAATACTAAAAAAACAATTACCCCACTAAACTAATACACAAGTCCATAAAACAACAAACAGAAAAAATGTATAATAGCATGCTATATGAAAAACAAAACACATGTGTAAACGACAGGACAGACATACAAGGAATAAGTAACACCTACAATAACATCATTTAAACACACACATACAAACTTCATAAACACTCACACTTTAGGATTTGATGTTAAAATTATTATAGCATTGGAACGAACTCTAAAGTACATTTTATAATAAGATCAAAATTGTAAATGTGAAATTAATTTATTGTCAGTTTTGTCAGTAATAACATAATATTTGTATTCGAAAAAGATCGAAATAAATGATCGAAACGTCATACAAACACAATTTTTTTAAATTTTAGACAATTAGGAGCCTAAACCTACAAAAATAAACATATATAATATTTTCTAAAGCATTCACCTTTATTTTCAGATAACAGTGGAACTGTGCGACTTCATTAAAAGAGGAAATTCGCCCAACTACTAAACTTCTTCAGTTTGAGAATAGTGTGGTTGAGATTTACCAATAGAATGAATAAAAGACTCCCATTTTCTTATACACAGCGGTTGCTGTTAATATTGTTGTAGGAAAATATCTATAACGTAGACGGATTAAGATAAAATTTGTTAGGCTCCTTCCCTGTTTTATACCAAGAAAAGAAAACGCAACCTTCTAGCCTACGATGAAAAAGAAGGTTGCGACATCGTTATCTACAAGAAATCAAATGATATCGAGAAGAAAATTGATAAATATTTTATTTACATGAGCCTCCACCTTCTAAAGATAAAAGGATTTCAGTTTTGCATGCCGGAAGTGAAATTGGATTTTTGCCTAATGCATTACGCGTAGGGTGTAAAAATACTATCATTCTGATATGACTATCGAAGTCTTCAAGAAGTGGTCCACAGAAAGCTTTACTAGAAAAATTCCAAAAGGTAGTGTTATTGTGTTTGACAATGCAGCAGTAAAAAAAGCGAAGTTCAGGAATTCCTTATTAAAGAAGAGTTATATTTTGGAGACGATTATACAAAAAGGCAATTGAACAAAGAAGAATGTTTTGCTTCTATTATTTTGATATATTCGTTATATGTGAATGGATCCCTTAAATAAGATTCCTTTCACTGTATATGTCGTCAATTGTGTACATTAATTTTAACTGTTAAATAGCTCCCAAATTTAATACTTGGTTAAATAACATTTCTGCTAAATAAATTTCCTTGCAGCAGTGAACAGGGTTATTCAATATCATTAAGGCTGTACTGGTATCTTAGAATCAACTGGCACATATTCTATCAATGCTAACGATGCATTATGTCACGTTTATCATTAGATGTAGATCAGTCTAATGGAATGGATTACAATGTATTCAATATCTTTATTACAACATTTGTGTACACCTAATATCCAGAGGATTTGTGGCATTAATATTACAGTGTGTGGCATACATAATCGATATATTTGTTTTTTTTTAAGGCATATTGCCTGTAATGCGTACCAGTAAGTAGGGCAAGCGCCGGTGAGATATGCAGGTATAATTATCCATAACTTTCTTTCGCTTGCCTCGGGTAAACTTAATTAACAGAACTTGACGCATTACTGGATAATTTAGTTGTCAATAATACTCTTGCAACCAGTAATTTGTAATATATCATTAATGATCTGCTAAATACTCACACGCAACATTGTTATAGTGTCAAGGATTTCGTAATTTACGGTTTCTGGGTGAAGTTAATTCGCATGGCACATAATTAGAAATTGAGTAGATCGTTTAATGGTCTCAACGATTTGTAATCGTATCTTTCCTCTTATGTTGCTGCTTTTGAACAACGGATTTTAATTACATCGTTAAGATGTTATTTGCTCATATTTGATTGAATTTTGTATTTTGAATTTGTGTTAATTGTCTTTTCTGGCGTAAAATTCGGTAGTACAAAAGACAGGACTGAGGCATGGTTACGTTACACTTTTCAGATGTAGCTATCTTGTGATGATTTAAACTTTTCTTTGTAGTAAAGTTCGGCAATATACATACGATTGGAAAGGGCCTGCAGAATACCAGCATTTCTAAACGAATTCGAAGAAGACAGCTTCATGGAAGAAGAAATTATAGTGACAACGGCCGAAATGTTAAAGACCGACCAGAAATATTCTGCGAATATGGTTTTGATTGTTGAGGCACTTTATTACGGCCCAACCGTAAACCACCCCCTAAAAGTAATGACGTCCAGATGTTTAGAATAGATTTGAACGATATCTGTGAAAATGGATCGTACTCAGTTTTAACATGAATAGAAATTATGTATTTGAACAGCTTTACATGCAACCTATTTTTAATTATGTTCTAAGAAAGTATGCATAAAGAGCTTTAATTTCTGGAAATGCACCGGCAAACTTTCTCTAAAATATTCACCTGTGAACTTATTTAATCTCTTCTTGTGCTCTATCAAATTTAGAAACAATTACTTTCTTCTTGTGTGTCAACCAATCAAGTTCCTGTATTTTCCCATGTTTTTTGTTTGTTGCCTATTATTATTAGTTGTATAATTTCTCAACAAAACAGTTTCTTTCAAGACTATACACTTTATTGGCGTTACGTAAGATATACTTTAAAACAGCAATAAAGTTTGGGAAAAAACTACAAATTGAAATATTTTTATAGCGCATACTTATTATAAAAATGTGGAGGCTGTAAAATGTAATGGATGTTTTCCACTCACAAGAAGATGAAATCAGTTTAGAGGTTGCTGAAGAAGTCGAAATGGCGGCAGATCTTTTTCACAATAATGTTGAAAATGATGCACCGGAAGAGTTAAATCTGATTAAAAGGAATCATAATCATTTACCACCTGAAGCTAAAAAATAATTTTTAATGTTTATGAATACATAAAAATGCAGAGGGAGAAAGTGAGACCATCGCAAAAACCAGCAGAATGACCTAAATTTTACAATCAACTGTGAGAAATATAGCTGTAATTGGAGTTCAGGGCAGAAAAGTGCGAAAAGACGTTGGTTTGTGAAGGGTTTTTAAAGATAATCACGCAAATTTAATACGACGTATGATTTTTAAAAAATAATTTTGTTTTGACAATTGAAGAATTACACAAGAAAAATAAGACTCTTTATTATTTATTTAAGTTTCAATGTAAGGGTTGAGAAGTTCGGTTTGGACGCTGGTCGGAAACAGACGTGTAGGGGAGGGTGGGGCAAGTGCAGCAGGTTAAGCTTTTAACGTCAGCAGAGGAAAATGTAACTTATAAATAATTGTTTCTTTAACGTAAATACATTCTTTAATATGTCAGTATACTATATAAAATACAACACAAATAATATTCTTTCATATAAAAATAAAAAAAATGGTAACTTAAAAATGCAAATAATTCACTTGCCCCCAACTAGCTGGGGGCAAGTGAAACCAATATAAATCTTTGAGTTCTACCTGCGGCGTCCGGAATAATGCATTTCTGGAAATAAAAGAAAGTCCTGAAACTTTTTTTACAAATTATATGGATGTTAATTAACTCACCTGTATAAATATTAACGACAATTATCGCATGTAAAGCTGTCGTTTTTCGCTTCATTATCCGTGCAATCTTCGTGCATCCATTGCAGACAGCTTTGACACCGAATCCATTCCTCAAATTTAGTGTCGCCATATTTTTCACCACAATACAAACAATTAGTGTCATCTTCAGAGTCATGATCTTCTTCAGGTGGACGTTTTGTAGTTTTTTTCCTCTTTGCTGACATTTCCAAATTATTGTTTAATTGTCTTTTGCCCATCTTTGCCTTTGGTTGTTGTTTTTTAGTCGCGAATACTTTACGTACGCTGTATTTGTTCATTTTATTCCTTGCACTCTCTTCCACCTGCGTTTTGTAGGGCGTACCGGTTATGATTTGTGAAGTTTCTTGTTTTCTGCTTGCTCGCTTTGTAACCCCAGAGGTGGATGGTGTTGGCAAGGGAGCAATGGTCGATACAGGTACATAGTATAAATGGCCCTCATCATCATCCTTATCAATTATCGGTTCAGCTCTTGGTCGAATATCTTCAGAAACTGGCATTTGTTCTGCTGTGGAAGCTCTAGGTGGTTCAAATTCTAACGAAGCATTGATTTTCGAATTCGATTTTTCAACCTCTTCCAGTGTTTCATTCGACTCATCTTTATCTGGATGCTCACTTTCTGCTTTCTCTTCGCATGCCGGACCTCCTTCCGTTGTTGCTGACGGAAGAGTGGCAGCGGCAGCAGCAGCAGCAGCACCCATAAAGTCAGATTTATCAAAAACATCGGGATTCCACGGGTGAATTCCGGTCTTTTCAAACCCCTTGATTATATTGGTCGGTGTCATAGCTCTCATGAAGGCGTTCTTTATTATAGAGGACATGTCGAAGTCTCTAATTCTCTGACCTGGATTACTTGTCATCCATTTGTCCATTTCTGAGTTTAAATAAGCCTTAAAAGGGCCAAAAACAGACACGTCTAATGGTTGAAGACGATGAGACGTATGAGGAGGCAATGTCACCATTACAACCCCATGTTTTCTGCACAGCTCAATCGCTTCAAGACTTTTGTGGCTGCCGTGGCCGTCTAAAATTAGCAGACTAGGTTTGTCCATCGTAGGATTCGTCGTTTTCACAAAATGCTCAATAAACTTAGGAAATAAAGAGGAGTCCATCCACCCAGACGGATTTGCATATCCCACTGTTCCAGGAAAGCTGTTGCTAAAAAGCTCTGGTTTCATGCGGACTCGAGGGTACACCATAAATGGTGGAATAAACGCGCCATTTGCACTAATACAAGCCAGCAGTGTAATGTTTTTACCCCTTTCAGCCGACACTAATCGACCCACTTGTTTCCGGCCCTTTTGAGCTACAATTTTCTTTGGCTTCTGGGCTGTGGATACTCCCGTTTCATCACAATTAAAAATCCGTGATGGTGGAAAATCATATTTATTTCTCATGTTTTGAATGTTCGTAAAAAATATGCCAACTTTTCTTTCTGTAAAACCTGTTACTCTGGCCAAGCTTGTTGGTTCAGGTGTTCTAATTGACAAATTATGTTTCCGGCGTAAGAATGATATTAGCCAGTCTTTACCAGCCATTTGTCTGTTTCTGTTAAATGTATGAGGGATATTGTTTAATTCTGCAAATTGATATGCCAATCTTCGGACATCAGAAGCAATGAGATGCTTGCTAAGGTCTAGCTCCATTTGTTTGTCAAAAACTGGTTTAAATCTACCTTTGTTTTGTAATTCACCTTCATGGTTCGGGATAAGTGACGTAGTTTCGGAACGCATCGCACAAACTCAACAAACATAACCTCTAAAGACACTTCAAAGAACCCGGTTTCACGGCATTAAGTGGAAATTGCGTTAATTCTAATGAAAACGCGTCTTGTGGTATTTTAAAGTACTGGATATCTTATAAGGAAACTAACAAATATTTGTTTTTACCTGCAAATCAGTCCCCCTTGGCGGCACAGGCACGGTCTACATGCTGTCAAGTTTAACTAATTTATACTACTTGGTGGCCTATAAATCAGGCGTTATTTAAAAATATTTTGGTATTTGTGTTCTATGTTTCACTTGCCCCAATTTGCCCCACCCTCCCCTATTCGAACGTCTCTCTGAACTCTACTACAAGTGCTTGTGATAATAATCTAAACTGTTCACATAGTGAGTGTTTCACGGTTATATAGTGGGGACAAGTGCATAGCGTGGTGAAGGTCAGTCCAGGTTAAATACCTGGATGTACCTGTTACCACATATGGGAATTCATCTAACCAACAACCTACAACAGGAACTAAAATAAGAAAAGGTATAAATAGTTGACTAGCATACTATCATAATAATTTATACGCATGTTGCCTAACTAGCGACTTTCTTTGTATTATTTCTCTTGCAATACAACTAATATCGCTTTCCGGGGCAAAAGGAACGTATTTTAGGACCGAGAGTGAACATAGCCAAGTACTTGCAGGGCCCGCTATTTCTTGAATTCAAGGACAGGCCATCTGGAATGCTTTAAAAACGTCTATACCATAGTCTTAACAACTAGAACGATCAATTAACTAACAACTAACAAATGCAAGGCTCGTCTTTTTAGATGCCCTTCCAGCAAAACGAAATTATAAGAAAAGGGATGCTCTACAGCTACAAGAACTCAACGAAACCGAAAAAGATGAAAACAAAATATATTTACGGGAAAAGAGGAACCGTTTAGAACGACATTATACGCCTATGACTAGCAGGGTGTGGGACAGAAACCGCCTGTGGACCACATTGGCTCACGAAATAGCTATATGGTGGAACATTATCCAGCAATAACACAAAATCGGGCAAGAAAAATAAGAAGAAAATCTGTAAATCATATCAGACAAAAGATGTGGAAGTTCGGAAGCAGCTGGGAAGAAAGTGTTCAAGGTCTACGGTCAAAGCACAACTCAAAAGAGTCCCAGCTCTCATAAACGACTTGGAACAAAATCACTTTAGAAGAAATCTTAGCAGCAACACCAGAAAGAGGGAGTAAAASCAACCACTATGATAGTGCTATAATCTTGTCTAGAGACCAGGAAGCCATAGAAATAAAGCCACGGTCGTAAAGAATCTCTAATATATATAACAAAAAATGCGCGCAGACAAGAAGGARCCCGTAGAACATCACTCGACGTAGAGCTCAAGCAAYCTATCGGACAAACATAGACGAAATCACACAAGGAAACGTCAACATCAGCATGAAAAAAAACAATCTAAACAAGCTWCAGAAATCGAGCAACTACYTAAAAWAGGAAGAGTTTAATTCACAGTGTGTCCCAGTGTTATGTACTTATGTTTATGTTACTATTATTGTTATTGCTGTTGCTACAGTGAAGTAGTTTCGTGTTTCTAGTTAAGTGTATTCAAGAAATTACACATTACCACAATAGTGGTACATAAAATCCTGGAAGACGGGTACAGTATGCATTACAGTTGTACATGTCCCAATCGACAGAAGAGCGAACGCAGTGCTTAGGCAAGAAGAAGAAATAACAAAATGACAATCTAAGGCAAAAATATCATTCAACCAAATACATACCACGCGTGCTGCAAAAGCGGAACTTTTGGATAGCAGAACTATCATAAAAAGAATACAGACATACGCGACGAAATACTAGGGACACAATTAGGAGAGAAGCAGACCACATATTAAGGAAGACCTCGGAACTAAGCGGAGACCAACGAAAAAGATGAAGACCGTGCTTTACATCGAAAACAATTATAGAGAGGATAATTCAGAAGTCAGGGAGAAACGAACAATAATAGCTAGAAATGATAAAGAACAAGAAATTAATCGAGCTACTCTGAAGTGGAACAATGATGTCAACAGCACCGAAAAAAACATTCAAAGGAAATGAATGTACCTATATAACCTTCTTATTCCAGTCCTTGTATTTCCTTAACATGCGCTAGGCAGTCGCACTACTAGCAATCAGCATGTACCCTCCAACCCATCGTAGACGGCCGGCCGGGAGTGGCAGAAATGCTGACCGTACGCTGGTTCAATCAATTGATCAATCAAGTTTCACTGTAACGGTTGAAAGGTTTCAAGTACGGCCCTGTAATGCGTACGATAACCGCCTGGCAGGTAAATAGTTTTACAGCGGTCTGTGAATGAGTGTCGTAAAATTATGGAAAATTAAATAGACCATTAAGTGGTATTCGCAGAATATTTCTGGCCCCACAATAATGTTTCTATGTTCAGGATGGGCAGTATAACTTTTCTCGAGATTGAGGAAACTGAAGTGACGGTATGTACCTAACTGAGCGCCTCTATCGCAAACCACCTGTGGGTGTGCTATTTGATAATGAGACCTCCCCCTTCAATGGATGCGCCCGAATGAGGTTTAATCGGAATTACTTTCCTCGATTTCAAGTGAACCTTCCATTCCGCGTCGTTGGCCAGCCTCCCTTTTTCGACGGCCTCTTGAATAAACTCATTCGCGGACGGAATTACTGCCTCTCCAAGAATCGAAGGGAGACGAATAGGCAATAATCAATTAGACGGCAGGACAGGAGGCGGCAGCACGCGCCTGGCCCACATACCGACGTCAAGGTTAACCTCAGTCGAAATCCACGTTTTACAACCACCACCACAGAGCCGTCGGATCTCAGCTGTCTGCGCGGCGTCGTTTTCTGTCTCTGTGCCGACGCCGGCGTCGTTGGCATCAACGTTGCCAGAATTCGACTTTCTTTCGTAGTATTCCGCGACAGGTGCGCGGGCTGAGCACTCCAAAAAGTAGTAAAAACGCAATTGTTATCAATAGGCTAAAAGTTATCGTTTGTGGATTCTGAATTCTTTCATTTTCACTAGAATGTACATATGACTATGTCTATTGATACTAGTCAACGATTATATTATTTTTGGAAGTATTTCCTTAATTTAAGATATTCAACAAGTGCTTAGGTACTAAGGCGGAAGAAATATAGAATACCAGCTCAGGTTACTGCCTGAGAACAATCTTTTTGACGTATCAGAAGGATTGATTAGATAATAAGAGCTAGAATGATACGAAAAATGTTCATGGGTCTACAAACAAAAGACATTTGATGACGTCGCATCTTTATCATGGCAAAGCAAGCATTTAAAGAACCATCAGGCGACTACAAAAATTTAAAAGATATGGGAAACAATAAAACCTGATGACCTGATGAAATTGGCAGAAAATCATGAAGACTTGGTAAGTTTCTAGACGACTAGAAAAAACTGGCTAACCATAAACTACAACAAAACCGACGTCATGATAAAAGACCCCCCTAGCGAGGAAACATTAATGGCAATTAGTGTATACAAACTAGGAAGCCGAAATATAGCAATCACAAACAAAATAAGATATCTGGCAACCTACAACCGAAGAAAAATAATTAAAGAGAGGAGAAAAACCACTCATAAAGCAATACCATATTTATATAAAAATGTAAATATAAAAATATAAGTTGGACTATAGCATTTTAAGGAACATACACACATCAGTAATTCTGACAATCACGACATACTGGGTCAAAAATGGCGCTACTACCAAAACCAACAAAATTTATGTGGGAGACCAAAACATTAAAGTAATGACTGTATACAGATACCCTTTAGGTATTTTTCTTAGCAGGTTACAAAAAACTCTCGGGAAAGAAAGCTTAAATATTTTACGCAGGAGATTTTAATATAAATTCCGCACAATTTATAAATTTAATTAATACATACAGATGTATCCACATATTTAAGGCATCTACAAGGATTGATTCCAGTAGATGTATTGACAACATCTCAAATTTCTGCATTAACACTATTCAATGTGCAAAACAAACATATTTCTTTCCATCTAACACAGAGAGTGAAAAATCCGACTTTACGTACATTAGGTACATAAACCAAACAAATATGCAAACATTTATAGAAAATATTAAATATTTCAATTGGAACATTTTAAATTAGATAGAAAACCCAGAAGGTTGCTTCTTTAAACTGGTATACTGATGAACTTCAGGAAATTAAACACACCCTTGATGCCGTAAGCGTAATAGCAAATCACCTGAATGATAACTATGGTCCTGAAGCATACAATCACTCAAAGTACATTATAGAAGGAAGATTACTGAAGCCAAACGATTAAAAAAAAACACACATTTTATACAACACTCACCCAATTTCCAGACGGCAACATGGCGAATCACAAATTCAAACAAAGGAAATAGCAAAAATAATAATTGCCCAATTTGCCCATACTTCATGAATAATTATTATGTAAGCATTTGTAAGAATTTTGATACTGGAAAAATGAGCTTGAACAATGCTAATCCGTATTCCTGACAGGAGTGTTGCTCCAGGATGTGTTAAAGTTGACAAACTCTCATAAAACACAACTTCTGATGATTACAGTCATATAAACGTTAAACTTTTGAGAGCAATATATAGCAGAACCAAAAGCCTATGTTATGAATACGTGTTTTACTACTGGACACATTTCGGATACACTAAAGCTTCATATAAAGGACCTACCTGCGAATTTGAATAACATGCTTACAAGCAAACAAGGATTTATGGCAAACCATTCAACAGTACCAGCAATAAGCAATCTAATACTTAAACTTTGCGAATCATTTCATGAACACACGTAGCATTTTGCGATTTGAGCAAAACGTTTTATAATTACAACATTCTTTACGAAAAACGCTATGGGATAAGACAAGTACCATTCAAGTTAATGAAATCCTATTTGACAAATAGAATGCAAAGAGTTATCTCAGCAACTGACTCTTCAACCTAGCAAGAGATCACAAAGAGCGTACGAGGCTACAGCATTGATCTCCTCGTATTCGTTTGATACATAAATGATTTACCCTCAAATTTAGATGCACTTGATTGTTATCTATACGCAGACGACACATCCTTTTTAAACAAAGCTCAACGTATCTCAGATGTAAAAATATTGCATCCATCCAAACAATAGAGCAACCTTTAAAATTCTTAGGAGTTTACGTTCATGATGATCTAAAATAGGATGCCCATATCTGCAAAATATGTCATCGCCTTTGTAGTGTTGTCTATGTAATTCGAAAACTATGCGCACTTTCACAGCCTGGCAAGCAAGGAATTATGATGTGGGGAAGTTCTGTAAAAGTTCAGATCTTAATTCTGCAGAAAAAGGCTAACCAGCTGTTGTCCTACGCCAAATACAGAAATAACTGTCACGAGCTTTTCGCAAGTTTTTAATTGTAATTTCTTTATACAGGATGTTTCACGAATGATAATGACCCTGACGAAATTAAAAATGGACCCCAAAATACATTTGCAGAGGTAACATTGATAATTGTTCATCGTCTTAAAAAATATAAAACGTAGAGAGCTGTATAAATTCGTAAATTTTGACATAAACTTCAATCATTTGTTTTAAGTAAATTCGGTATTGTAAAACAAATTTTATTTTTGAAAAAATGTTTATTCAATAGCATTAGTGTAATAAATGCTCAAAATGTCGCCCTCCGCTGTTTTCATAAGCTTGAATTCGTGCCCAAAACGATCTTTTAACATGCATTAACATTTCTGGAGTGATAAATCTACAAGCATCACGTGTTTTATTTTCTAAATGTTCTTCACTTTCAATTAGTGTTTGGTATACTTGCTCTTTTACCATTCCCTACAGAAAAAAGGGGTGAGGTCCGGCCCAACAATTTGATTCCCCAATATTCCGCACCAGACATTCGTCGAGTAGATAGTCCTCCAATCCAAATCTTGCTTCATCTGAGAAGCAGATGTTGTCATAAAATCTCACATTCAAATTTTGGTGTTCCCGAAAAAAGTTACAAAAAGCCAGTCTTTTAGGATAATCTGTCTCCTTTAAGGCCTGAATTACTTTCAACGGATAAAATTAATTGCCTTTAATTATTCGGTGTACTGAAGACAGACATACCGGTTGCTCTTGAGACTACCCTTTGACTAATATGAGGATTTTCGTCAATCATTTCCAATACTCTAATTTCATTGTCAGGGCCTGTTGCGGTTCTTTCTCTTGACTTTTTCAGTGGTGGCCAGTTTGCATTCACCATAAATCAAAATCATATCTGTTTTTTCATTTGAATGCATTTTGACTTTTAATAAATACAGTGACTGGAACCATAGCGCATACCCGTCATGGATTCCCAGTATATTTTTTAAAATAATACCATTATGTAAAATAACCACATTGGCTATGAGAATGTATTTTGGGTTGCATTTTTAATTTCGTCCAGGTCATTATCATTCGTAAAACATCCTGTATATTATGGCTTATATGGAACACGTTCATGATGACAAGTAAACATTCCAGAATAATAACTGAAACCACTCTTACCACACCAGAAACCATGAAGAAATAAGAGTACCTTACCATCGCTTAGCAAGATCCCAGCAAACCCATAATTACTGGCGCATAAAGTTTTGCTGTTGCTACTACAATGTTAGTTCACTGGCCATTACCAAATCCTCAGCTGAACTAGCTAGTAATTAGATTAGACTTTTCAGTGAAATTCTCGTTGGCTCAGAAATAAATTGCTGAAACCAGAACATTACATGCTAATACCAATTTGTGAAAAAGATTAACTGTAAAATTCTGTCAACAGAACATATCAGAACAGAAGTTTGTAATCGAATGTTGGAGACTTGTATGGCACTTACTTAAGAGATCCACAGCTCCTCTAATACACGACTATACCGAATTGAAGTATATCATGCATTGATAATACGTTTGATTGATAATGATATTACGTACTTGAATACTTGATGAAACAGCTGTGAATATTTTAACAGCCAAACATCAATAAATCTATAAGGCACATTATGCATCTGTAGATAAGCCAAATATCCTCGAATGCCGAAGCCACATGAATTTTACATGGAACGAGGAAAATATAATAATCTCCTACTGTAGATCCTCAATAGACGGTAACAGAACCGTCGTTCAGAGTGGATTTTAATGATACCACCTCGCTGACACATTCGCGTTGACTGACAGCTCTTTTATTATTGATGTGTTTTCTAGGGCGCAACGTTACAATTACTGAACAGAACTCGCTCTTCCAATCATCGATTTTGTCACGTCGTCGCCTTTCTAACGCGGTCGTTTTGTAATGAAAAAATAACTATTGTCGTTAAAACGTGTATTCTGTGCGTTAAGCATTCAAGAACGGAAATTGATGTAGTGACGCGAACTTCGTGGCCTCGCAGGCGATATTTTCAATGTGCGCGCTGACAGTGCAAAAACCTGACAGACATGATTGAATATAATAAGCTGGCAAGATTTCGTGCAAATTAATTAACGTTCTTGATGACTTAATTGCTTTTACTTATAAGAAACGGGCAGGCCCTGGGTTGTACAAGCTTCTTCAAATAAAATCCCTTTAAAGATGCTCTGATAATATTTTTAGAAAAGGTTTCTTTCCTTCAACGCCTATACCACTGTCAAATTCCACGTTTTACTTGGTCTTATTTCTTTTCTTCTTCCTTGTACATTTGCCTCCAATGCTGGTTTTTCTAGTCTTTTGCTGCGACTTTAAGGTGGATTTACGAAATACTGCTGTTGTCTTTGTCTATGGGATAGTCGAACTGTGCAGCAAATATTATATTGTAAATACACGGTCATAACTGTGCAGTTTATAAGAAGTGTAATCCGTTATTTAATCCTTTATCACTTCACATTAAATTAGGACTGATAAAACAATTAGCGACATAAGCTAAATTCGAATAGCAAATATTTTGAGTACCTTCAATGCAAGAAATCGAAAAGGGAAATTATTGGTCCACAGATATGGACAGTATTTCAGGATGCAAATTTCCATCCAAGAATGAATGAACTGGAGCTTGGAGCTCATTTAACAGTAAATAATAGAGATGGCAATTACTACGAACTTGTAAAAGATCTCTTGAAAAACTAAAAGTTTAGATTGTGAAATGTCTCTAAAAGTTCATCTCTTCCCTTCATACCTTATTTTTCTGCTCGTTTTTACAAAAAGATTACATTAGCGAACAAACACACGCCTGTTTGCATGCAAGTGAAATTAGAGTATGTATGTCTGATAAATAAGTATATTGCACAAGACACTTGAATAGGAATTTCTAAAAGATAAGCTCATTATTCTACTCAGTGACGCACAAACAAAGCCAATTTAAAATTCAGCTTCTCTATTATTAAACACAGCGTCGAATTATTCACCAATAAGCTTTCGATAAGCGAATTCACTCATTTAAATTTGGTCATTTTTATTCCAATCACTCTTCGTGCACAGACCGTTCCCGTGTAAACAAGTCATATCTACTGTGCTCACGTATTATATAACTCTTCATTTAGGAAGTGACCTACTAAACCACTAAATCGCTAAAGAAAGCTCGTATCGATTGTGGAAACTGTATTACACACTCGCACAAACTCGGGAAAATGGCATGAGGGTGAACGCAGGGCGTTTTATTGTCATAATACAGACAACAGGATGCTACGTTGCCGGGTTTTGAAGTAAGCATAATAGTATAAAGTAAGGAAGACGAATTAATGGAATGAATAGAAAAGACCATTGCTCAGAAAAAATCAAAACAGGAATTGAAATAGTAGTTACACTTCTATTTAGAGAAAAATTACCAATCGAGAACCATAAAGTTCCACAATAGGAGAGAAGTATAATAGACGTATTTAACCTACCTAATATGGTGGTCGTGGATAAACAAATAAAACTCTGACTATCGGTCTAGATCTGTCAGTTTCAATAACCAAAGATATCGTGACTGCACATCATCAAGCATGAATGGATTTCGGAAAAAACAGCTTTGCTAATTCATTAAAAAAGGGTAGATCTTTGATCGGAAAAAGTAATGTTAGTGACGGTAAGAAAGAACCACAGTCATAGTCAAATTTAATAACTGCATGAAAATTACTTATCAATTTCTCTATATGCCATAATGGTGGAGGTGTGGGGCTAGCATAGGTTATGCACAACAAATGTTGCTATAGTCAATCACCCACGGCCACAATATAACCGCATACGCCTGAAGGGACATTACGCTGTATTTTTCCCTTTTACAATCCACGCTTAATTACCTCTCGGGGGAGATGAGAGTCATAAGATAGGCGGCTGTGATAATTACTGTTATTTATTATGATAACAATAAAAGTAAGGTGACATGGCCTCAATAAACAGGTTGAAGAAGTTTGCAGATTGTATCCAGATTGGATTCACGTATGCGTTCGCGTAAGGATCAATTTATTAATTAAAAAAAATTATTTGCTTTTTATCATGTTTTTCTGGCAATTGTTAATCTACTTTTCATGTCATGTATCTTGTCAATGAGTCAGACAATCTTCTGCAGTTTTTTAAGGACAAGAAGAAGAGGTAAAGCAGTATTGCCACTCATATATTCTATATTAAGGATATGCGTTATACTAAATAAATCTATGAAAGTATAGATTGCCATATAAATATGCCTAAATTTCCAAATTATAAAAGCCTGATGCTTACGTCACAAGAAGACCCATAATCCATGTGGATACTCAATGAGGATGGCGTATAAAAAGTATTTACGCTAATCAGATACTATCGTTCCAGCTGAGAATATATATAGAGAATCATCTACACATTAACACACAAATTTCTTTTAGAACAGATTTCTAGGTTCTGCATGTATTAAAACATTAAACATTGAATAAACTTTAGAAGAAAATAAACTCAAGTGTTTCGGATATCTAATGATAATGAATGAGCAAAGGCCAGCAAAATGAATATGGAAGGCAAAAGCGCGAAGAAGGAGAAACAGGAAGATTAGATTTTAGTCACTTCAGAAAAGTTAGACCAACTATTTGCTGTGATTTTCTTCTTCTTCTTGGATAGTTTGTATGGTGCCATTTTGGTGCAGTATTTTGCCTCTTTACATGACTCTTAAGTAAATCATTTCAATTGGAATAAATATACT
Organism: Rhyzopertha dominica; assembly: GCA_025024175.1. NCBI lineage: Eukaryota > Metazoa > Arthropoda > Insecta > Coleoptera > Bostrichidae > Rhyzopertha > Rhyzopertha dominica. The sequence continues at coordinate 1,428,216 of QCXZ01000042.1, forward strand.
GTGATATGGCGGTAGCCATAAAACTGTATGTCCATGCTTTTTAGCCAAACTATCAATTCGGAATGTTTTATCAAAACATATTGTCTTTAGAACCTCCAAGGGTTGTTCCATTGTGTAACATTCTTCATAATAAGTCATATTTTAAAAGAAAATCCTTGATTTCTTCTTTATTTAAAGACGTATTTGGAATTTTTTCAATCTGAGCAAAATGATAAGAGGTATTGTCATGGGCGTACCAAAGGGGGGGCAAGGGGGAGCAGCTGCCCCCCCTGGACCTGGGTTGCCAACTCTGGGCCCTTCCAGTTTTCCATACATTATTACGTATGAACACCTAAAAATTGTCTTCTTCACAAAATTGTAAATATTTGAACTCATATTTGACCCTCGATGCCATTTGCGTTTTGAAGCTGTAACTGTAACATTCTTGTTGTTACGAATCGTTGTCTTAGGGCGGATATAGCTTTAAAAGACTATCTTAGCCAGGATGAGTCAGAACACGATTTCTGCTTAGTTCAGCTGTTCTACCTTTTCCTATAAAGATTGTTCAACTAACTACTGTTATATGGATTCACATCAGGATCTGTCATATATTCGGTGATAACTCTAACTTTGTGCCAAATTTTTAAATTCACATTACATTTTAACAATTAATACAAAAAAAAAACTAAAAATCCATCCGAACTCACGTTTATGAAACTCAATTTATTTAATATTAGTTTTAGGAATCCAGTAAAAGCCGGTGAGTTGTTAAAAATGCAATTAAATATATTTCAGATTATTTAAATGAAGATTAATTTGGCTAAAATATTAAGTAGTCTGTTAATTTTTGAGAGCAATGCACTGGCGATCTAAGAAGGTTGGCTTGATGCATAATGCTGAGGCATTTGTCATTCTGAGTTTTAATAATGTTAGTTATCCATCGAGTCTGTTTCCGTGGGGAGCAAAAATTACTACAATTGTATCTTTAGCACCTATACATATGAACTCCCAGCTTAAATTTCTAAAGCTTCTGATGTGAGAAATTGAAACTGTACTAAAAGCGCATCGGTTAATGTGTTGGTCTTTGATATATGTTAATTGTGAATCAGAAATCATGCTCCTATTATAGAACTTTTAAGGTGAAATTTATGTTCCTTTGGTACTTCGTATATATTATACATTATGTGGATCGCGGATCTTTATTCTCCCAAATAAACTGTATCACCTCATTTTTTGCTAAACGCGAGAGCGATGCAACTGAGTTCATCAATAACGGAACTAGTAACAAAGGGGCTTTGTATGATCAGTGTACATAGAAAACATATAAATAATTTGGGTCTTTATTTCACAGAAGATGTTTTAAGTCGCTTTGCAGAAAATCCAAGAAGATTATTCATTCGCATTTATTATTACTATTTATGTTGAATTATACTTTACAGGACGTTCCTGCTTTGCCCCCCACCCCAGACCAAAATCTGAGTACGCCCGTTGGCATTGTCTAACGCAATTACTGCATTGGCTTGAAGCTTTGGCAGCAGTTTGTTCTCAAACCGGTTTTCAAAAACTTCAGCCTTCATACTTTCATGGTAATCTACCTTTGCGTCCTTTACATTTATAGCAGATAGAAGTAATGCATCTTCCACCCATCCGGTTTTAGATCCCGCATGTAGAATAATTATTCTTCTACCATTTGTTATTCTTATTCCACCAACCTTTTTTCACTATGTCATGGGTGTCGTACCCAGTTTTGTCAACATTTATGATTCGTCTATCTTCATCTCGAATTTTTTAATTTGATTTAAGTAATTTCTATCTATCTATCTTCTGCGGTGCGACCCTGCAAAAGGGGCGGGGCGCTGCACTTAGACCTTTCGATCCATTGTGCCCGCACCGTAGCTTAGAAGAGTCCTGCCTTCTCAAAGAAGTGCAGTATCTCTTTCCAAGGTAATCTATAAAGATCTTCAGTCTTAATAAATTGAGACCCAAATTCTCCAAACCTTTTGCCCCCTAGCGGTCCGCAGTTGGTAAGGAGCTGAATCGGAGTTTCCTCCTCTTCTGAGCAGAACCTACAGGTGCTACTTTCCACTACACCCATATTATATAGGTGTTTATTGAGCCGGCAGTGTCCCGTGAGGACACCCACCACTAATCGCAATTGAGAGCGACTCCGGCTTAAAAGCCATTTGCGTTCCTGGGCAAGCGTAGGTCCAGTGATGAAGGCCCTAGATTGCCTCAGTTCCGGCGCGTCTTCCCAATACAGGTAAAACTGACGACCAAGCCACTTTGTGATCTCGGCCCTCAGTCTGCTTTCTGGAATGGCGATGGAAGGCTGTGGTCCGAGATAACGTGCGGACGCCGCCTTCTTCGCTAATTCATCAGCCATTTCATTGCCTTCAATGCCTGCATGAGCAGGCACCCAAATCAAGTTAACCCGATTATGTTGGGCCAACCTTACTAATGTGTTACGACAGTCCAGTAAAAGGCCGGAGCGCACCCTAACACAGGTAAGCGCTCGAAGTGCCGCCTGGCTATCGCAGCAAATGTAAATATGCAGTCCGGAATACCCTCTTCTGAGGTTCTCATGAGCACATGCCAGAATTGCATAAATTTCCGCTTGGAATACGCTAGGGTACTCTCCTAGTGACAAACTGAGTTGCACCCTCGGAGATGTACCACATACTCCCGCGCCTGTGCCTGTGTCCATTTTAGATCCATCTGTGTACCAGATGAGTCCTTGTGGCACAAGCATGTTTTCACCATTCAGAAACCACTCCTCTTTATCGGGGATAACGATTCTGTATGGTGTGTTAAAACACATAGTCGTGTTAATCCTATCTCTTGTCATTGAGAGAATAGCTTGATCTCCGTTCGGTACAGAGAGCGCTATACGGTGCCCTTCTCCCCCAGACTTCCAATTACCTAACCCCTGCAATCTAAAGGCCGCTTTCCGGGCTTCATACTCTACCCTTACGTGTAGAGGTTCCAGTCTCAGAAGTACCTCCATAGATGCAGTAGGTGTCGTTCTCATGCCACCGGTTATCATAAGACAGCCCAGTCGTTGAATTTGTGCTAATGCCTTCCTGATATTGTGTTTCGCAGTAGAGCGCCACCATACCAGGGCGGCGTAAGTAATGAGAGGTCTCACCACAGTTGTGTACAGCCAGTACGCGACCTGTGGTTGAAGTCCCCAACTGTTTCCCCAAAGACGTCTGCACACCCACAGTGTTGCACACGCCTTTCGGCTGATTTCGTTAACATGATCCGTCCAAGCAAGTTTGGAATCCAGGGTTACACCTAGATACCTCACCGTCGGTACCGGATTCAATGTTACGTTTTGCAAAGAAGGCCATCGAATGGATCCCTGTTTACGTTTATTTGTGAACACCAAGAGTTCCATCTTTGCCGGATTAACCGACAAGCCTCTTTGTTCACACCACCTACTGGTCCTGTTTAGAGCAGTTTGCATCAGCTCTGAAACCGGCCCCAGAAATTTACCTGAAATAACAATGCACAGGTCATCTGCATAGGCCTGCGCATAGTATCCGTTTTTATTGAGGTCAACAAGGAGAGTGTCCACGAGGAGAGACCACAAGAGGGGAGATAATACACCTCCCTGCGGACAACCTCGCGCGGCGGACGCCTCCACCTTAGTTTCCCCCAAAATTAGCTCTAAGCGACGGCAACGGAGCATCGACTCGATCCATTTTACAATGGCTCGATTAGCGCCCCTGCTTGCTACCGCAGAGCAGAGAGCCTCGAATGAAGGATTGTTAAAGGCTTCTTCAATATCAAGAAAGGCCGCTAGAGCCCATTCCTTTTTGGATAGCGCATCCTCAGCTCGGCAGATAAGCTGATGGAGTGCTGTTTCCGTAGACATGCCTGACCTGTAGGCATGCTGATTTGGGTGTAGAGGTCTGTCAACCAGCACCCCATCCCTTAGATAACGCTCAACCAGCCTTTCGCTCGCCTTCAACAAAAACGAGGTCAGGCTGATCGGCCGAAAATCCTTAGGCTGGTCATAGTGAACTCGACCAGCTTTAGGTATAAACACAACGCGACACCGCCTCCAGGACATCGGTATATGTCCCAAAGCTAATGACGCTTTAATTATGTGATAAAGCGGTCCTGTGATGATATCACCCGCCTCCCTGAGAAGCGCGGGAAAGATGCCATCAGGTCCCGCCGACTTAAATGGGTCAAAGGAGTTGATTGCCCATCTCAGTTTATCAAAAGTCACGACATCCGAGGCCACGTCCCAGGCTTTCTCAGCCCTGGTTCCTTTGGCCACGTTGTCGTCCAAACCAGTATCGGATCCCGGAAAATGAGTCTGCAGCAAACACTCCAGCGCGGCGCCTTCGGTTTCCGTATAGGAACCATCCGGCAGCCGGAGAGCGCCAACTTTCACCCCACTTTTCCCAAGAACTTTTCTAAGTCTGCAGACAGTTGGAAGCTGTTCTATGCCGGAGCAGAACTTTTTCCAACAGTCCTTTTTCCTCTTTTTAATGAGGCGCTTAAACTTTCTTTGTGTTTCCTTATAGGATTCCCATTCGGAAGGTTCATTTAGTCGCATAGCGCGGTTGAACTTTTTACGAGTTTCCCTTCACAGCGACTCTAATTCACCGTTCCACCACGGTGCTTTTTTGTTTTGCGTAACCCTTTTTAAAGGGCAGTTTTCCTCAAAGCAAGTTATTATGGTCCCTGTTAACTTTTCAGCGGCCAGGTCCAGTTCTCTACTAGTTTGAGGTCTAGGTCGATACATCGAGATTTTAGCCGATAGGTCCTTCCGATATGAGTCCCAGTCGGTTTGTCTCGGATTTCTAAAGGTACATTTTGTCCCTTTTGCATCTCTTTTTAGCTTGAATTGGATGTATCTGTGGTCCGACAAACTTGGTTCCCTCAATACCCTCCAATCATAAAAATATCTAACCCCGGCTGTAGAGCAGAGTGTGATATCTATTACCTCCCTTCTGGCACTGGTCACAAACGTTGGTTCTGACCCAACATTCATCACCTCGAGCCCAGAAGTGGCTACATAGTCTAAAATCGCCCGTCCCCTCTGGTTCGTGTCGCTACTGCCCCACATAATGTGATGGGCATTAGCATCGCACCCCAGAATAACTGGCAGATTATTGTTTCTACTCCACTCAACCAGCTCACAAAATTTTTGTGAGGGTGGTAGAGTGGGCGAGTCATAAGGTAGGTAGGCCGAGGCCACGACAATGTCCTGTAGGCCTGATCCATCTCTTAATTGACATATTACCGCTACAAGGTCTCTTCCGATGAAGTTCCTTAGGGGTCGCACACGCAGGCTTTTGGCAGCTAGCAAGCACGCTCRCGGTCTTTCACCCGACAGTACCTGAACAACAGAGAAGTTTTTGCAGTTAAAGCCTCKCACTGAGCCTTMAGAAACCCAAGGCRCTTGAATTAGAGCAAAACTTGTATGCATTGCAGCCAGATGCCGTCCTAAAAGACAGGACGCCTCATAACTGCGATGCAAGTTAATCTGTAGAAATTGCAAGTCCATCCCATCCATTTTGAAAGGGAGGCTCGCACATCTACTTCTCCGTCGGTCCAGGTTCATCGGTGGAGGAGCCCGGAGACCGGGGTTCCTCCACTACCAACCCTGGAGCCGCAGAAGTGCTGGCGTGTGGTTTCTGCCCAGATTCCAGGTTCCAGAATTGGACCCTGTGTACCCCGGCATACGCCAGCCAGCCATTAGTTGACAGCACTCGAAATGACTCTTCGTCAATTCCCATGATGAGCCTCATCTTCTTTCCAGATGGAGCTCTATCATGGATTTTCCAGAGCTTGGTGTTTAGCCCTGGATTTTGCCTTGAAAGTCTCCCCAAAAATTGTGGGATCCCTTCGGAGGTGGTCTGTCCTAAGCAGCCCACCTTTTTCCTTTTAGGAATCTGCTCGCTCTCAAGAAATATGAGAGCGGTTGCCGACCCTAATTCCGAAAGACTGGATTTAATCCAGTCTTTAGTTTCCTGGTCCGCGCAGGTTATCAGGATGACACCCTGCTCAGACCACTTCCACTCATCAAATCGGGGCATTCTAGTGCCCTCAGGAAGATCATCGATCTTCCTTTCCATAGACAGTTCAATGTCGGCCGCCTGCTTGGCCGATAGAAGTTCAGCTGGGAAGTTCTTCCCAGCTATTGCCCCCCTCAGCTTCGCATTCGCCGCTTGCGCAAAGGATCGGGGTCTAAGTGCATCCCACTTCGCCCTCTTCCTTTCGTTATCTGGAGACGGTGTGCTTGTTGAAGGCAAGGGTCGTTTTGCAGCCCCCCCCTTCAAGCTTTCCGTCTCCTTACGCGTGTCTAGGTTTCCCTCTGGTGCGCTGGCCTCTGCAACGGCAGATTCCTTCGCCCCAGAGGTCCCCCTGGACTTTCGGAGTTTCCTCCTTTGCGCTCCGCTTAGGCGTTTTACCGCCCGTGGAGCGTTAACATCACCCTGTCCCGGTTCCACCGAAGTGGCCCCAGGTACAGGGGTGCGAGTTCCAGTTGCCTGGCCCTCTAAATCTAAATATGTTTTTGTATTTTGCGGTTCCATATAGTCCCACGAGTACCCAGGAAATAAAAAGTCCACCCTACGAGAGCCCGGAATGGCAGGGTAAGGCTAATACTACAAGGGGTCGCCTGGTACCTTGTAGGCTCCGTTAGAGACACTGCTCCCCCAGTGCCACGCAGCCCTCGGCACGGATCGCATTACACCTTGGCTTGGGGGGTTGGTTCACGGCGAAGGCTTTTGGTCCGCCCGAGGGGTGTTTAGACCCCTGTCGGACCTTATAACCATCACTAACCAAAGGGTCTGGTTATCAGCCAGACACCTCTGGCCACTCCCCTATCCACCACCCGGGGACGCGCTCGGATAGGCTCCCAACCCCCGAGGATTTAAGTAATTTACTCGCCATTCCGAAATTCGTTTAGATTGCATAAGCACTTGGCGTCTATTAATTTTCTTATAATAAAACGCCAACTCTCCTTACAGCAGTTAATTTTTACCTCAGTTTTAATTTTCCTGTGTACCAACGACGAACCAACGTCTTTTCGCACTTTTCTGTGCTGAATTCCATTTACAGCTACATTTCTCACAGTTGATTGTGAAATTTTGGTCATTCTACTGTTTTTTTCATGGTCCCACTTTCTCTCTCTGCATTCTTGATGTATTCATAAACATTCAAAACCATTTGTTTAGCTTTGGGAGTAAATGATTATGATTCAGTTTAATGAGATTTGACTGTTCGAGTACATCACTTTCAAAATTATTGTGAAAAATATCTTCCGCCATTTCGACTTCTTCAACAACCTCTACGTTGATTTCACCTTCTTGTGGGTGGGAAACATTCACCCTATTCCACGGTCTCCACACTTGTATAATAAATAAGTGCTACAAGAATATTTCAATTTGTAGTATTTTCCCCAAATTTATTGCTATTTTAAAACATACCTTACGTATGCAAATAAAATATATAGGTCTTGAAAGAAAGGGTTTGTTGAGAAATTATACAACTAATAACAGGCAGCGAAAAAGACGGGAAAGTACAAGAACTCGAGTGGTTGACACAATAAGAAAATGATTGTTTCTAAATTTGACACAGCACAAGAAGGGATTGGAAGAAACTAAATAGGTTTACTCGTAAATATTTTAAAAAAAGTTTGCCGGGTCATTTTCAGGAATTAAAGCTCTTTATACATATTTTTTAGTACATAATTAAAAGTAGGTTGCAGGCAAATCTGTTCAAATAGATAATGCGTGTTAAAATTGAGTACGGCCCATCCTCACATACATTTTCGTACCGAAGGGGGGGCAGCTGTCTCCCCCCCACTTGACCTGGGTTGCTAACTCTGAGCCCTTCCAATTTCCCATACATTTAGCTGGTTAATTATGTGTGTACACCTAAAAATTGTCTTGTTTACAAAATTGTAAATACAGTAAAGTGTTATTCCACAATTTTCATCCAGAACTCATATTTGACCCTAGCAAATGACGTTCTGTAATAAGTCGTTAAATGGTTTCCAAGCTTAATCAATGCCATCTGCGTTTTGAAGCTGTAACTGCAACATTCTTGTTGTTACGAATCGTTGTCTTAGGGCGGATATAGCTTTAAACGACTATCTTGGGCCGAATGAGTCATAACACGATTTCTGCTTAGTTCAGCTCTTCTACCTTTCCTTATAAAAATTGTTCAGCTAACTACTGTTATTGGAATCACATCAGAATCTGTCATATATTTGGTGATAGCTCTAACTTTTGTACCAAATTTCTAAATTCACATTACATTTTAACAATTAATACAAAAAAAACTAAAAATCCATCCGAACTCATGTTTATGAAACTCAATTTATTTAATATTAGTTTTAGGAATCCAGTAAAAGCCGGTGAGTTGTTAAAAATGCAATTAAATATATTTCAGTTTATTTAAATGAAGCTTAATTTGGTTAAAATATTAAGTAGTCGGTTAATTTTTGAGAGCAATGCACTGGCGATCTAAGAAGGTTGGCTTGACGCATAATGCTGAGGCATTTGTCATTCTGAGTTTTAATAATGTTAGTTATCCGTCGAGTCTTTCCCTGGGGAGTAAAAATTACTGCATTTAATTTCTAAAGCTTCTAGTGTGAGAAGTAGTAACTGTACTAAAAGCGCATCGGTTAATGCATTAGTCTTTGATATGTGTTAATTCTGAATCAAAAATCGTGCTCCTATTAGTAGAACTTTTAACTTTCCTTTGGTACTTCGCATGATATTATACATTATGTGGATCACGGATCTTTATTCTCCCAAATAAAATGTATCAACTCATTTTTTGTTAAACGCGAGAGCGATGCAACTGATTGTGCCGCACCTAACTGAATTCGTCAATACCGGAATTAGTAATAAAGGGGCTTTGTATGATCGGTGTACATAAAAAAATATAAATAATTTGGGTCTTGATTTTACAGAAGATGTTTTAAGTCACCTTGCAGAAAATCCATGAAGATTATTCATGGAATAAATACTTCATTAACTACTTTAGTACCTATATCTTATAAACATTTATTATTTCTATTTATGTTGAATTATACTCTACAGGACGTTCCTGCTTTGCTCCCCCTAGCCCAAAAGCTGGGTACGCCCATGCTCACATATATTGTGTTCTAAACGTCTGGGTGTCATTTTTTTATGGGGGTTTACGTAATAAAGTGCTTAAACAATCGAAACTGTATTCGCAGAATATTTCTGGTCGGTTTTTACCTGAATTGTAGAACCGGGTACATCTGGGAATTCTGCCAAACCGGCAACGTAGACAACACGTTCACAGGAATATGGTGCGGCATCGTGTAGTAAGTAAATCGATTGCTACGGTAGCAATACAGCGACGGCATTGCATCCGCAGAGGGCCGAACTTTGACCCGTCACTTTTGGCCACGCTACTCCTGACCTATTGTACGAGGTCGATTCTTTACATCGTTTGAACCTTTGGTTCAATTTTTCCTAGTTGTATAGAAGGGCATCAGTTATGTCACTTTCTTGTACATCTTTCATTTATACTTTCTTCGTTTTAGTGCATGAATACAAGTAAAATAATGAAATGGAAAAGTATTTTAAGTTTACGAATCGAACATTGCGTAATGTAACTTTACTTTTGTCAGTTAAATTCTGGCACATTAATTAAAATTTTGAAAATATCGAATATGTGTCTAACTGAAACAACAACACATGTCATCGTCAAATCGTTTACGGTTTAAATGTTAGAGGTATTTTTTATATATTTTATGAAAATCACTATCCTGAGCACTTGAACTAAAACAATTTAACAAAAAATACCCTCAATTATTTGCTCTTTTGAAGAAGAGAAGTGAGAGTGAAGAAACGCTCTAGCAGAGACATTCAATTTATTCGTAATTCCAAAAACACAACCATGTGACGATTGGTGAAATTTAGACCGTCACAAAAAAAATTCGATTGAATAGGGGAGCGATTAAAAWGTTGCTTCGAATTAAATAGAAAGACTGAATTCGAAGAGCTGTGTATAAATTTTATGTCAAAAATTACAGTTAGCTTGTTGMACAGAGATATCATATTTAAAAAATATTGCATTCGCGTTCTAATGTATTAATAAAATAAACCATTTAATGGAAAGTGACGCGATGATAAGATGGCGACATCGTTATCTACAAAAAATCAAACAATATTGAGAAGAAAATAGACATATATTTTATTTAGACGAGACTCGGTTTGATAAGCATAAAACAGTCCAAAAGAGATAGACTGACGGTTCTAGGAAATGTGCTTTAGGTATTCCACTTTCTAAAGGTAAAATAATTTCAATTTGCATGCCGGGAGTGTAAATAAATTTACGCTGAATTCGCTCCAAACTTCAAATGTGAATATTGCAATAAGTATCCCATTCGATTGAGCAATATTTAAGCTTAGAACGAACATACGCATAGAATAACAGTTTTAAAGTTTCTATATTTTTGAAACTTTTTTTGGTTCCTAATAATAAAACCTAACATCTTAGCCGCATGGGTACATATGTAATTAACATAGGGAACAAATGATAGACCAGAATCCATCACCACACCTAGATCACTAAATTGTATCACATTATTAATTGTCGCGCCGTTTAATTTATAATCATGATAATTCACAGTAGATGACATTCTTGATAATCTCAACAGTTTACATTTTGTTTCATTTATAAGCAGTTTGTTTTCCACACACATTTCAGCAAAATTTTCTCGGTCGCTTTGTAACGATTCGCAGTCTGCTTCACATGAAATGGTCTTTACTATTTTCAAATCATCAGCATATGCGAAAACACGACATTGGAAGCGCGATAACATATTATTTATATATATGATAAACAGAACCGGGCCGAGATTCGATCCTTGGGTTACACCACTGCGCGTTACATATGATTTAGACATATAACAACTATACTCGATCCCATAACATGGACGCAAACAAATCTAACACATTGTTATAACCCTGCAACTTCCTGAGTAAAATTCTGTGGTTTACTATATCGAAGTCAGATCAGTATATATACACAACATCTACCTTTCGTTTTGCATCTAAGGCATCTGAAACATATTGCACAAAATCACAAAAGTTAGTTACAGTTCATTGTACAAGGAAGGAATTATTGGAAGTTGTTATCACAAAAACGTATGAAAAAATCAATCGGATTGCGTCTGAGTACAGTTTGATAACTGCGAACGCTTGGACAAAATCTGTATAGCACGTAATAAAGATAGAAGATGAATATGGGAAGAATATAGTTAAAGACCTAATTATTGACCTAGAAAATGATATTGACAGTGATATTGATAGTAATAGTGCTTGAACGAAGCCTTTATTCTCTTTACTTTTATATGGTAAACCTAAAATGTGGCCAGCAGACAAATATTTCATGTATTCATAACACAGCCGAATCTATAGTAGTATTTTCCATTACCATTATTGCAGTCACCCATAATACCTCAAACGACTGAAGATGAACATGATAATATTTCGTGCATAAAGCGAGACCCTATAATGTTGTTCTTGACTATAATATTCAGTTTGAATTCAAAGAACTTCGTGTAATTTTCAGTATGTGTGCTCTCATTATGTACATGGAACGGGAGAATGGGACTCCAATTATAAGCGTAGATCAGCAGATCACAGAAAGCTTTTAGTTAATCGATGCACCTGCAGCTCACAGCAAGTGCTTGCCATAAACTTCCATTTGCAGCTTGACAATGCATTAGTAAAATAGGGAAGCGCGTTTTGTATAATTACGAATTCGCTAGAAAACGTACTCAAATAATGTATAATGTGCAACGCGGTTCTAGGTTAAAAGCACAATGCGGAATAAATAATGTGTGAGGTTGGAAATGCATTACGTGACACTGAACTTGGTCTTAGTCTAATAGTGGCACGGACGTGTTCAAGAAGTATAAGTTCGGGGGAAGTTCATCAAACATTGCTGCAACTTTCAGTTAAGAAAACTACTAAGAGTAATATATAGTTGCGGTTCTGTTTTGGTATAATTATACCATTGCGGCAATATTGCAATCAGGTAGCTTTTATGGGAAGGATATTTTTAACATAACAGTAAATATTATTAAAAATAATTGTTGTATATAACCTTTACACACATAATCACCTAAAAATAATTTTTTTATTGCGTTGAATGCTATTACTTATCGTCTCAATACCACTGCTTATCTTTAATAACTTTTCCCCAAAAACAGGATTAGGTATGATTGAATCGCTTATACACAGGACCTGAACCTGAATTCAATAAAATATTTTATTAGCTCCGTTTACTAGTTTAAAATTACAACTATAGTTCTTAAAACTGAAAATGAGAAAACGACTTATAAGTCAAAGCAGTGCTACAAAGGATCCATGCCGGTCTTAATCTGGCAGTTTAACTGTAAACAGGCAAACACAGATACACAACGACCCGACCAGGCATGTCCCGGACACATTTTGTACCTGGTTTGCTCTGCTTTATTAATAATTATTGCTGGGATTTCACTTTTTTTGACAAAACTGTTATTTGCTTCCATCGAAGATTTCATCCAGAAGATATTTTCTGACTTCGAAGTTTTCTTCGTCAGACGTATACGGTAAGCGAAGCGAGAGGTGGTTACACAAGTAGAAAAATTAATCCAGTTTGGGACGAATGTCGTTTTATATGTAAAAAATTAAGCTGATTACGATGGTGGTGTTCAAATGTGTTCTTAGGGGTACGCAAAGGTGTTTGCCAAAAAAAATTTTGTTTTTGTTTGTTTTCACTGTACATTATATCCATAACAATAATATTTTATGTCGTTGGCAAACTTTGATCCACCTTCTTACCCCGCAAGTCTTAGTAACATTTTAAAAATATGACTCATCTTTGCCTGCATCAACCCCAACCAATATTTCCAAGTAAATGGATTAGAAATTTCCTTGTATTGTAGTCTGTCTGTTGTTGTAAATAAATGGCTTTCACCAGAGTAGAGGGGATAGAGTTGAAAACACACCTACATAAAYAGAAAGTATAGTATAGTATATATATAGTAAAGAAATGAAAAAGTATTGCCAGCCTTGACCGAGATTTGAACTCGGGCCTTTTGAACACTAGTCAAACGCTCTACCCACTGAGCTACCAAGGCCCTATTCAGAATCGAGGTCAAAGCGGCATATATTCATCAAAGTTATGTAATGCTGCTGAACGCCATCCAGCGCATTTACAGTTGAATCGCTCGTCGCTCAGTGGGTAGACCGTTTGACTAGTGTTCAAGAGGCCCGAGTTCAAATCTCGGTCAAGGCTAGCAATACTTTTTCATTTCTTCATATGCCTGTAAAACCCATTAAAAATATCATACATGTTCATAAAAACTCAATTCAGGCAGTAATTAACTTTCACTGTATATAATAATATATAATTGGGTTGTAATTAGCTGCTGGTCGCCACAATCTGGCCACCGCAGTGAATTGCGCTCCGAAGCTCGCAAATAACGAGCGACGAGCGATTCAACTGTAAATGCGCTGGATGGCGTTCAGCAGCATTACATAACTTTGATGAATATATGCCGCTTTGACCTCGATTCTGAATAGGGCCTTGGTAGCTCAGTGGGTAGAGCGTTTGACTAGTGTTCAAAAGGCCCGAGTTCAAATCTCGGTCAAGGCTGGCAATACTTTTTCATTTCTTCATATGCCTGTAAAACCCATTAAAAATATCATACATATATAGTAAAGTATAGTATTCATACAAATTTTGAAAGAAAATGGCAAAATGTGGCTTCTGTGGGAATGTGAATGTGAACAAGACAACTGGATGAACAACTAATTTTAGAAATGCTGACGGTATGTATAATTTTCCCAAAATTCTCCACATAAATTGCTTTAAAAATTATGTATTTTTTCCAATTCCAAATAAAATCAAACGCTTAAGGAATTAGTTGAAAATTGAAATAAATTATTTAAATAATTATATTCGTTAAACATTTTGTAATTAATTTAATTTTAGATTAACCATCGGCCAGCAAAAAAAAACAAGTGGATTTCAGTGAATTGTTGTTATACGAAATGTATAACAAAGGGATGAAAGGTCCTCTAAAATTGATATTAGAAACTACAAGACTGCCGTATTCAACAATTGCTAGAATTGTTAAATTAAATAAGGAAGATTTTAGTCGGCCCAATAACAAAAGCCAAAACAACATTGTGAATTCTTTTTCCGATGATAAACATTCTATACGGAATGTATGATAGAAACGAAGTATGAATTTTCGAATCGGTCAAAGCTGAATTTAATAAATAGGGATTGAATATAGGTATAGCACAGTAACTTTGGCAAGTGTTATTAAACAAATGGGTTCAAATATAAAAGAAGTAACAAGAAATTGACCATAATGGAAAGTGAACGGCTCAAGCGATGGAGAACCGAATTTAATAAAAAAATCGAAAATATTGAGATAAAAATAGACCAATAATTATCTATTTATATAGCACTTCTTTGACTTATAAGCCGTTTTCTCATTTTCAGTTTTAAGAACTGTAACTGCACATAACACTATTTACTAATAATGTGATAATATGTGAATCTAATATAATCCTGATCGAGAATTGACAGCAACACTTTGCTTGGAGTGACCTAGAGAAAACTAGCGTGAATGAATACCTATATCCGCATTGTCTCATGCGGTCTAGTGTCACGAAATGTGAAAGGAACTTGGGTTCTCCTATCTGTGAGGAAAAGCCAAAGATCAACATCAGGTGGCCTGCAAGCTGTCTGAAATTCAATACCTCTGTCACCCGTCTCATTACTTTTTAATTCGCTTACGTTTCCATAAACACCAGATATTCAGAGCACCAACTGTTTTTCCATTTCGTTTGCGCTTCCAACCAGGTTTGCTATTAGAGACTGAATTTTATTCAAGCAACGTCATTTAATACGTATTTTGGTAACGTTCTTTGAACAATACAGTTGTAAATGTGTAAGGTAACTAGTGGAATCGTCTGAAACGAAAAAAGCCTTCTCCCATGATCGACTCCCACTAGATCAATAACGAATATTAATATTACCTCGCGGTACGATCAATGGGAGAACGAAAACGATATCTGAAAACGTGCACAATCCGACAATATCTGGTATACTTTATCTGAATAGAGAAGAACACAGGGCATCATCAATGACGTCATGCGCACAAACCATTTTTAGCACGCGACACCAACCGTTGCTAGGTAACGATACCATTCAGTGGCGTGCTCGCATTCGTCTAATTCAACGTTCGAGTTTCGTTTCGAGTAGACGGTCAGAGTCAGAGTGTGTGTTTTTATTATTGCGTTTCGCATTTACTGTTTATACAGCACGGTTTCTTTATTATTAGTGGTTTGTCTGCATAATATATCCTTCTATATTGCTGTGTGCTGCGTATCGTACTGTAACCTATTAACTGACCCCTATTAACACCGCGACGGCGGCACTAGTTATGACGTGGAAATCGCGCATGCAAATGATGACGCTCCTGTATTCTTTTCTATTCAGATGGAGTGTAGTTCCGATCGTGGTCCACGCCTAGTTCCAACCTACTGACGTTAGTGCACAGCGATCTGCAGAAAGCACGGCGATCTGTAGCAACTTTATAACTTTATATTTAATATATATATATATATATATATATATATATATATATATATATATATATATGTATATATGTATATATATATATATAGAATATTGGGTGTCCAAAAATTTTTTTTGCAGATTGTCATATTTTGTAAATAAAGTTAATTTTTGTAAATATTTCTTAACCTTACCCCGTATAATAAATATGACTTTATAGTTGGATGCCGCCTTCCATTTTCTTCAATTTGTGTCTTTTTTACTCCTTCTTAGTGAAAAACAAGAAAAACTATTCGCCGCCATTTTTGTTAACAGGGTTGTTCAGAATTCCTTAAGTGTTACTTTAGTAGCTTATTACGGTACAAATTATGCCTACATGCCCATCGCTGCACACAAAACCCCAAAATTTGGAGAAACTTTTAAATAAATAAAGTACAAAGTTCGTTCCACAGAGAGAGGGGCTAGGAAATGAAACCCTGCGATGAAGCTAATGCTTGATGTACAAAACCAAACTAGCCTCATCACAGGGTTTCGTTTTCTAGCCTCTCTCTCTTTAGAACGAACTTTATTTATTAAAAAGTTACTCCAAATTTTGGGGTTTTGTGTGCAGCGATGGGTATGTAGGCATAATTTGTACCGTAATAAGCTACTAAAGTAACAATTAAAAAATTCTGATCAACCCTTTTAACAAAAATGGAGTCGAATAGTTTTTCTTGTTTTTCACTAAGAAGGAGTAAAAATTACGCATACATGGTAGACACAAATTGAAGAAAATAAAAGGCGGCATCCAACTATAAAGCAATATTTATTATACGGGGTAAGGTTAAAAATATTTACAAAAATTAACTTTATTTGCAAAATATGATAATTTTACAAAAAAAAATTTTTGGACTTCCGATATTCTATTTTTAAAGAGTTTAAAAAGGCCTACAATTTCATATATAACTTAAGTTTGTACCTTAAAAATAGCGAAATTACGAGCCTGGGGACTTTTAAGTGGCGGATCCTGTATATAGTTCTTTTTCACGTACCTCGTCGTACAATCAATGGGAGAACGAAAAACCGTACAAAGGAGTTTATTTAATTCACATCTATAAATAAAGGTGTGCAAATTAAGTTTAATAATTTACAAAAGTAACGATTGTGGCAAAGCTCTAGCTAGCAGCTTCAGTGATTTACATCAGGATGAATATGTTTATTACAAATATTTAGGGAGAAGA
Source organism: Rhyzopertha dominica (assembly GCA_025024175.1). NCBI lineage: Eukaryota > Metazoa > Arthropoda > Insecta > Coleoptera > Bostrichidae > Rhyzopertha > Rhyzopertha dominica. The sequence goes on from QCXZ01000042.1 coordinate 1,445,009, forward strand.
GAATCAGAATCGGAAACGTATACACGTCGGAGTTGTTGCTGACGAAGGCCTTGCTGTTGCCGTTTTGAGTCATGCTACGCTCCTTAATAATACACAGTATGTGCTTAAGATTATCGCAAGTTTTTGGTGGTAGCATGTATCTTGAGGATTCTCCACAAACATAAATTTCGTCCTTTCAAAAATAACCCGCCGCAGGATTTTGATTAACGATTGCAATTCTTAACGAAACCCTATTTTAATGTACAACGCTAAGTTGATAAATAAACAGAAATTAAGTGGACGCAGTACAGAACCCTTTGCGACCTCTGTATACCTCTGATTCCCAATGTATACGCTCAAGGATATTGAGAACAACTGTATTAAACGCTGAAGTGAGGTAACACCATTTTGACGTTGAGGCAGCAATTTTTTCGATGTCATTAAGCCTATGATCAGTTGATAAACGATTTTCTTGAAAATTTTAAATAGACTGCTCAAGATTGAAATGGGTATGAAGTTCTCATGTCCAATTCGTCACCTTTTTTATGGAGCTAGCTTCAAACAACACAGGAATTCACCCCTCTCCCAGTAATCCACGATTTAGTAATTAGTACGTACACACTTTTCATTATAGTACAGAAGCAAAGTAAGCAATTTGTAAAAGGAATTGTTAACGTTAGTATTGATATAAACAGAAAACCAAGTTTCACTCAGAATCATAGGTTTAAAACGCAATTTTCCATGCATGGTATTGTGAATTGTGAGTTTTAACACCCCTTTTCGAACATCCTGTATATTTTCACCACGTAACAACAGTTCTCGATCAAAATTATTCCGTTATAAGCCATTGTGGAAACCCAATGCGACCTGGAGCGTTTCAGAGTGTCAAGTGGTATTCTGCGTAAGTAGCTGTAAGGGGAAGACAAGCAAACGTTATAAACTCCACGACGGGGCGCATTAAAATCGGCGGCTCCGACCCTAAAGAGGGCAATCTTGTTTTAACCTCGTTCCACATCCGGACAGCTGCAATCTGGAATTCGCCAGCCTCACTTCAGGTGGAAACATATTGCCTACACTTTAAATTTATGGAATCGATATTTTTCGGATTCCAATTCGCGCAACGCGGCTTGTCGGCATTTCTTCAAATGCTTTGGCGGAACTTTGGAGGACGACAGGTAAAATTACTCATGGCGACTTAGTTTGTGTGGGTTTCACAACTAGATTTTTGATTTGAACTGCTCGGCTTGCCTTTAGCCATCGTAATATATACACATGTATATTTAACGCTATTAAAGAGGGTTAGTAGCTAAATTTCTTCTGAAAGATTCAATGTAAAAGCAACTGTTTTGGGTCTAAATCTATATCAATTTAATCAAAATTAAATGTCCTGTAAAATGTCTAGCAAACATCTGTTTTGTAGCTGACAAAAGTAATTAAATGTTTCCTAAAACACCCTGAACAATCCGACCACTTTTTTATTGCTCTCTATACAAAACATCGATAAGATTTACAGTATTTATGGTCTGCAATTAAGCAACACCAAGTTAACAACCGCTTCCCTGCTTCATTCACCGTATTTGTACTTTTATGGTAGGGAAGTTACTTGATTTTTATTTGATCTGTATTGAATGCAGATACGTTTGTTCATATTCCATGTGGCTCATTAGTTACTCCTTGCCCTTTGCGGCACGTGGTAAATCTCCTCATGGTTTATTTAGTTTAAAAATCCAGTTTTTTGGTTTCATAAGAAATGAAATGAAACTAAAGATGCTGCCTACTAAACTCTTTAGAAAAAGACTAAAATATCTATTAATAGTTGAAGCACCGTATTCTGTTGCATCAGTCAATTTTAATCTGTTATGTTACTGTTAATGTATTTGTAATTATGCACTGTCTGTATGTTATATGTAAGACAACTAAATTGCTTTTTGATTTGTTCTGTGCTGTAAAAGGCTTTAAAGAATAAATATTATTATATATTATATAAGAAGTGATATACAAAATATAGTGTTTATTACTATTATTATTATGAGTCAAGTATAAAAATAATGCGGAGCGATCAATGTTCTAAGAAAATACGCATAAAAAGCTTTCTCTAAATCCTTTCTTGTGCTCTGTTAAATTTAGAAACAATCATTTTCTTCTTGTATGTCACCCAGTCGAGTCCTTGTGTTTTCCCGTGTTTTTCTTTTGCTGCCTGTTATTATATACTTTTATAATTTCTCAAAAAAAACAGTTTCTTTCAAGACATTTTACTTGCGTTACGTAAAGTATGTTTTAAAGTAGCAGTAAATTTTGGGAAAACAATACAAATTGAAATATTCTTATAGTAGTTACTTATTATAAAAATGTGGAAACCCTGGAATGGGATGGATATTTCCCACCCACAAGAAGGTGAAATCAACGTAGAGGTTGTTGAAGAAGTCGAAATGGCGGAAGATGTTTTTGACAATAATGTTAAAAATGATATATCCGAAGAGTCAAATATCATTAAAGGGAATCATAAACCATTTGAAGCTAAACAAATACTTTTAAATGTTTATGAATACATCAAAAATGCAGAGGGAGAAAGTCGGGTCATTGCAAAAACCACAGAATGACCAATATTTTACAATCAACTGTGAGAAATATAGCCGTAAATGTAATTCAAGACAGAGTGCATGAACGTTCATTCTTTGAGGGTTTTTAAAGATGATCACGCAAATTGAATCTGACATATGATTTATGAGGCATACAAAAATAATTTTGTTTCAACAACTGTACAATTACAGAAAATCAATACTGGGCTAAATTTAACTTCTGTAAGGAGTATTACGTATTACGTATTTTTTAAAGAAAAATGGAATTTCATTATAAGAAAATTAGTAATTACCAAGTGCTTAAGGTATCTCCACGAGTTTCAGAATGTCAAGGAATTCCCTAAAGCCAAAATAAAAAAATTTCGAGAAGACCGATCATCTATGTAAACGAAACTTGGTATGACACCTACGACAATGTAAAAAAATGTTGGTGTGATAAGAGTAACAAATGCGTGTTGAATGTACCGACGTTACATGATAAAATAATAATTATTTTACATGCCGGATCTAAAACCGGATGAGTGGAAGATGCATTATCTGCTAAAAATATGAAGGAGGTAAAGGTAGGTAGATTACCATGAAATTATGACGGCTGAAACGTTTGAAAATTGGTTTGAGAATAAACTGCTGGCAAAGCTTTCGGCCAATCGTCCTATCACTATGTTCAGATTGAAAAAGTTCAAATACCTATGTCTTCAAATAAAGAAGTCTTTTGATTGCGTCGATAGCAATATTGTTGAACAACTGTATTTAGAAATTAATTATTTTTCGAGCAAATTAGTGACAACAGGTGAAGAAATCACTACATACGAAGAAAACACGAGAGATCAAAACATAGCGGGAGAATGAATGGGGGAAGAGTTTGTAAAATACGACAAATGCTTCTATTGCAGTAAAATATCTATTGTATGAGATCAAATCTAGGAATATCCATCAACATAGAAAAGAAAGCGGGGAGAGTTGTAAAAATTAAAATTAAGCGGTGTGGGGTGTTTATTGACAAAATGATATTTCATTTTTGAACATATCCGGATAGATGACGATACAATAGCAGAAAAAAATATACATTTACAGCATATGTGTATTTAAATTGAATCTTAGCCGAACAGAAGCAATTATACAAAACGGAACAGTCTCAATAAACAAAAATCCGATTGGTATAACCAGATTCACGTTCAGCTGAGTATTGTAATATAAAAAAAACATGGATACGATAGTACAAAAAATATACRGCGATTTTTGATTATTGATTTATATATTTTACAAGAAATATTTAAATTAGATAGCTTGGAAACAAGCTGATTGAACGTATGTGCTTTGTCTCACTTGATTTATCATATAACTCTGACGATCGTTTAGACCTAAAACGGTCATTGTCAAAGAGCGTTATACTAAACTCAGATGTGCAGAATTTTGTTTACATCCCCTTTTTTACAGGGATTGTAAAATACAGTTGTAAAATCTCTCGCCTGGGTTTGAAGGCCGATTTTATAATTTCGGCAATAGCAACGGCGTACTGGACGTGGGAATTTCTATTTGTGTATTTGCCAAATGTTTTTTCTGATGCTGAGCTTTTGTAATTTTCAAAAGTTCTAAAAGGTTTAGTTTTTTACCTTTCCTTTCGCAATGCAAAACTTTGACGTTGGTGATGGTTATTTCTTATGTAGTGGTCAGCAAAACCTGTTGTGCTTTTGTTTGAATTTATATTCGCAACATGTCCTTTAATTCTGTTTTTAATGCTCTACCTGATTGTCCTATATACATTTTTAATAATTTCATTTTTCTTTGCAAAAAGCTTCTCTTCGAAATTTGACATGAAAATTTCGGCCAAGATCGGAGACAAAGGTGAACCCATTGGCAGTCCATCGTCTTGCTTGTAGAATGTGTCATTGAGCAATATAAAGCAATATAAAATTAAAATGCAAAGAATGCTGTACAATACTAACATCAAGGAAAAAGAACATATTTTTGCCGCAGTAAATTATGTCAAAGGAGTTAGTGTTGGTGTTAAAAATAGGCTAAATAAACTCGGAATAAAAGCAATAGAGGTTAATAAGTGCAATTTGGGAGGTCTTCCAGTTAACAATAAGCCAAAATCCAATAAATTGAACAAAAAGGGCATTTACCAAATAAAATGCATGCAATGTGACATGATATACATAGGACAATCAGGTAGAGCATTAAAAACAGAATTAAATGACATGTTGCGAATATAAATTCAAACAAAAGCACAACAGGTTTTGCTGACCACTGCATAAGAAATAACCATCACTTAGATGAAAACGACGTCAAAGTTTTGCATTGCGAAAGGAAAGGTAAAAAACTGAACCTTTTAGAACTTTTGGAAATTACAAAAGCGCAACATCAGAAAAAACATTTGGCAAATACACAAATAGAAATTCCCACGTCCAGTACGCCTTTGATATTGCCGAAATTATAAAGTCGGCCATCAAACCCAGGCGAGAGATTTTACAACTATATTTTACAACCCCTGTAAAAATGGGGATGTAAACAAAATTCTGCACATCTGAGTTTAGTATAACGCCCGCATTTGGTCGAAACGATCGTCAGAGTTATCTGATAAATCAAGTGAGATAAAGCACATACGTTCAATCAGCTTGTTTCCAAGCTACCTAATTGATTCAGGATGTTTCACAATGAATGCACCTTTGAATCCATTTAACATAGAAATATTTACTTCCTGAAATTGACATAGGGACAACACAAAAAATGTAAAACAAATGGATCCTATATAACATTGGCTAACAGTATCCCTATCAATACATAAACTTCTCAGGGATCCGCTAAAACGCCCTTTAAATATAGAAATAAACGTCCGCAGCAGCTGGCCGTACTAAAATATGTAGCCATTCAAAGTGGATGCCTATAGCGAACTGCTGTCGTCGAGAATTCAAAGCTTCAAACCAGCCCGACCATATGACTTCGTTTATACTTCATCTCCCCGTTCCGAAGCGCGCTTACAGAGTACACAACGGCGCCCATTGGCGCAAAAGCGGGATGGGAGCACCGGTGAGCTTAATTGGTAGATGGAAAAGTTGTGCCTCGCTTTCCTCGCTCCGTTGGCGTATCAAGACGGGGGGTAGTAAGGAGCCTGACATAATGCAACTTTTATTTAATAAGTTTTGTCGCATTATGCCATGTACCGTCAGAAATGTCTGCAATTTTAATACAGTCGTTCTTTTCGGCGTAATGTTTCTCAATTCGCACATATGATGGATTATGATGTGTGCTTCAAAAACATTTCTCTTTCGAGGTGATTCTATAGTTTGACCTGAAGCAATGCTTGTCCGCATGGCATTATATCAAATTTTCATTAACACGTATAAAAAAAGTTTCAGATAGTTATCTAAGAGACAAGGATGTGCCGCTTAGCAGAAAAGCAACAATCGCTTATTCATGGGTCTGCAAATGGCACGCAAGAAGGACATTGGCATTAKAACAGAAGATGTTTAACTGGGTTTATACCAAAGTGCAAAAGAAAAAAGTCCCATCTCATTAGCTAACATAGTCATGAATAGGGTCGTCCCGCACATTAAAATCTGATAGTTTTAACATATACCTCTTATTGCTTACGTCATGAATACTAGTGCTATGCATCTATTTTGCTTTTAGATTAATTCAATTCGTAACAAACGGCGGTAGAAAAATTACCCTGTTTCAAACATTTTCTTAAGTCCGCCAACAACTACGCAAAAGGTTCCTAATTTCCGTCATGCGCACTGTTACAGCTTCCTAGGTAACAAGTTGCCCACTGTTGTCAGTTTTATAAATAGCCAGAGAAATACAATACATAATGCAATGGGAGTGAGAGAGAGAGGGGCGAAGGTATAACCGTCAACGTCAATATTATAATGTAAACGTAAGAATAACCTGTAACTGTTTATCAAAACACTTCGTAACGTAAGCTGTTCTTACATTAAAAAAAAACCAACAGATTACCCAAATACTTCGACAACATCTTGCTCCACCACTTAATCTGACAAATACAAAACTCGAAAGTTTGACCAAACTATGTAAACAAAAACGCGTGGCTAGAGTTGTTAGGGTTATTCGTTACACATGTGACAGATGCAGCACGTGTGAACGTGCGATATTGTCAGCGGTACTTTACCGTTTTCTTCCTAACGCCGGTGAGATACAGTCCTGACAGCTTCAAAATTTATCATATCGTTCTCATACACAGTATATAAACTTTAAACATTATCAAGCGTCAAACGTCGTTTAATTCCTCATAATAAAAACATTACTTCAAAAGCAGGTTCGATGGTTAAAGTGCTTTCATGTTTCAGCAAAAGGCCAGTGAATGCGCTTATTATATTGAACTGTTGATTATAGAATAAACTGACTGAAGGATGATTTAAGTTATTTTCACAAATACGCCTTAAGTTGACCTAGGTATCAATGTCACAATGCCAGTTTACGAGTACATTCCTCACGGTATGGCGAAAATTTGCCCACATTGGCAACGCGACACAGCTCAAAAAATGTAAACAAATATTACTTGCAATGCCGCTAAAGAACTGGCTATTATTGGTGTTTCTCGCTTTCGTCACCTTAAAAGGGGCATTTACTTGGGACGATCGGGCAGAAATGTAAACTATGCAACCCATACTACCAACGGGACATGGGACGTAAGAGGATAGCCGATAGGTTGAAATCACGCAAAGATCGTATGTACAAGCAACAAACGGGCTAACTAACTAATATTCGGAAAATTGCTGACTGTAATGTGTGCATAAAAAAGTAAGCATGATATTAGTAACTTACTATGATATTATACCAGGTTATTCAAAATATGGAATAACCCATTTATTTCTGTAAATATGAACATCTCATTCTAACTGCATGTCGACTATGATTTCTGGAGGAACTTTTATAATAATTTTTCTTCCGCCTCCCCATTGCTTCGGCAGACAGTAAATTAATGTGAAAGAGCTTTTAACAGTATGTATGTATTTAGACATACAATCTTAGAAATTCAGTCATATCGGAATAGATCGTATACCGCTCGATCATTCCCGACAGGTTTGTATCTTAGCCTGGATACACTATATACCACGCGATGGATCTGGTGGGGATGGGCATTCGCATTTCACTCTCATGACGGACTTGTGCGAAAGGGTTTGCGGTTTTAGATTTTTTGAATGTTTTTACTCATTTATCGTGCTCATGTTTTTGGTAGTGTACAAAGAAATACGTAGCTACCACGTGGAGTTCGAATTTTTCGTTTATGTGCATTAGTTTTCGAGAAATAGCTCGCCAAAAATACACATTTTTAAGCAAAATATAACAACAAATATTTGCATTACCCTACCAAATTCAGAAAAAACTCAAACTCTACATTGTAGCTACATCTTTTGTCATGGCCATGTCGAAATTTCACTTCGAAAAAGTTTCGAATAACTCGGTAAAATGTAAAACGGTAGGTGCTTAAAATGACCCGTTTCGCTCTAGGTAAACGCCCCTCTTAAAAACCTTTTACGTCATCTCCGTGGCGGAATATCGAGGCATTTCAAACGGATATTGAAAATCCATACTTTCACATTTTTTTCTCGGTAAACAAGAACCGGAAAAATCGCAAAAAAATGTCTGTGCTTCAATTTTTATGTACATTTTGAATGTAAAATAAAAAAAAATTGTGGGAAGACCCCATTCTCTCTTCGAATTTACGATCCCCCATCTCTCTTTTTCGTTACCGTTCGGCAAATTATATGTTGATGATGTTATACTTTCTTGTTGGTATTGGAGCAACATATAGATGTTACTTTGCAAATTTTTTATATTTTGACAATACACTTTGGAACTCGAGATCAACATATGTCAATTTCACAAATGTTATAAGAGATTTCATTACATTGAGGGCCAACCAGAGAACAAATATAAATGTCTAAAAGACAAAGGGCTGTATTCAAAACCGGATGGGTGGAAGATGCATTATTTCTATCTGATAAAAATACGAAGGACGCAAAGGTAGATTACCATGAAAGTATGACGACCGAAGATTTTGAAAATTGGTTTGGGAATAAACTGCTGCCAAAGCTTCCGGCCAATGCAGTAATTGTATTAGACAATGCCTCTTATCATTCTGCTCAGATTAAAGAAAATCCAAATACGTCTTCAAATAAAGAAAAAATAAAAATAAATGGTATATGCTTTGTTATTTATTATTTGACGGTTGGCAGATTTTAAGTAACGGTCCTGTAATGCGCGCGACAACCTTCTGGTATAGGCAAATAGTTTTACAGCGGTCTGTGGTTGTATCGCAAAAATTAGGGGAAGTTAATAGACCATTAAGTTGTATTTGCAGAATATTTCTGGCCCCACAATAAACGGCAGCACGCCACTGGTTTCGTCAGAGAAAACCTACTTCGCACTATAATGACAAGCGCTTCAAGCACACGATAAAACGTTTTGCTAACCTCATGAACGCCTTGTGGCGTTTATGTTCGGTTGCTGGGGTTATGGAAACAAATGGGGAGCGTTTAATTTGATGACGTCGGCGAATGTCGAGTTTGCACAGAGCGAAATCCTCGTTGCAAGTTCGAGGACGAGATCGTTACGATTTGCCCTGTACAGCCACCGCATAGCGAGACGAATTTTAAGATAACGATTTTTAATTAACAGACCTGAAACGCGGGGTTTTTCCAGTTGAAAGGAAGGTGAATTCGGGAAAGGTAGTTCGTGGTTGCTCAATTCAGATGCACCACTCACAGCTTCGACAGGAAGAAATGACGTGTTGTACAGAAGTGAATTTTTGAAGCATTTTAATCAGCGGATTCTACAGGGTGCCGAAAAATACTGCGACAAACTCTTGAGGCTAATATGACGATAAGTGGATGTCAAAAGTTAAAATTGCCACTGTAAAATAGAGTGCTCAAAAATTATAGACTTGGCCATTCAAGAAATGAAATTTTCAAATTCAGATATCTACTCAAATCAGCTCTTACCAGATGTACTTTTTTAAGCAATATACATTGGAAAATAACCAACTTTATTGAATTTTTGAAATCACACTAGAAATTCTATATCATAAGCATCACGAACGTTAAGGATTATACTGTGTATACTATAATTACTTCTATTAAAATGACCTATTTTTCTTTCCAATCAAGTGCGTTCGTATGATCAGGGTTGCTAGATATATTTTACAGTCTGTAGCCACTAGATGGAGTCTCAGTCGCCAAAAAATCGCCACTTCAAAATCGCAATTACAACGGAAATATTCGACAGATGTTAAGTTTAAAAACCTTTGAATAAAAATACAACTGAGTAATGCACTAAACTTTTTTTTTGCATTATAAATTAAAAAAAAAAACATATGTACAACTAAAACCGTAATTCAGTCAGTAAAAACAGAAAATATTTTTTCTTCTTCCTTCGTTACTAGAGTAGATGGAACTAAAACATACATACATACATAATCATCAAACAAATGTTTTCATATACTATACATATACTCACAATAATGTTTTACAGTATGTTTTTTTGTAATCATTCTTGAATTGGCGTTCCGCACATGCAGTTTTGTTGTTGCATGTTTTTTTAAGTCAGCATAATGTATCCGCAACTTTGATTTGCAGTGCATACAATATGCTTGGGATTCTCCTCCATCTCGCACTGTGTTATCAGCTTCACATTCTTGCAGCCAGCCTTGATATAAATAGAAAAAGAAGAAGAAGAAGAACTACACTCAGTCTACAGTTACGTACATGAAATACTCTGCTGTTTGATTACAAGCACAGATAACAGAAATTTATTTGTATATATTTAGTGTTAAGTAATAAAAATACCTTTTGCCCACGATTCCTGCATCCAATCTTTATTAAATCGACGTTTAACTTTTGGAGACACGCTAGAAGTCTGACACGTAATATTTCATCAAAATTTAAGTAAATAGTTGACGGTTAACAGTACGCAGTACACACTATAATACACTATCACTATACATAATACATGCACGATATTTGACATTCACACCACACACCGCCGCCGACATTTTGTTCCCTGATTTTAACTTAACCAGTGCTGCTCCTGTCTTATAAAATAGTGTAGTGGCATCTACCGAAAAATTGTAGTAGAATTAAGTAAATTGTAGTAGATTCTTAAGTCAAAGTTCGAGTATTATCGATGTCTGAATATTACAATTTTCAGACAACGGTATTATTATTGTTGATGCTTATAATTTAATAGTGCCTTTTTGAGGGTTATATATTATAATATGCTCATTCAGAACAGAACCGCAAAACTATACACTAAAGTTTAAAATGAATGTGAACTAACGAGTAAGGTAACAGAATAATTAACATACTTAAATAAAAACCAATAAATTCGAGTAGCATAACTTGATATAAATTGTAGTGGAATATTTAATGTGGTGGTAGCGTAGTATAGAGAAGGTCAGTGTAGTAAATCTACTACGATTGTGGTAGAAAGAGCAGCACTGAACTTAACTGCTACGGTGCTACCGCTACCTGTATTCTGCTGCCATTTGTTGAACGTTGGACTGATTATAGACCTTAGATCTTGGGTACGACCATAGAATATGCTATTACAGAGAAGATTACATATCATAGAATAGATATAATAATAATAATAATAGCATAAATAATTGAACACTTTGCATTATTATAGACCGAATCGCCACAAATTCACCACAATCGCCAAATAAATTTTTGTACGCCATTTAGTGAAGTCAAGTCGCCACAATGGCGATAAATCGCCACATCTGGCAACCCTGCGTATGATTACGAAACTATATACAGCAATCACTGCTCTCAAATATACACAATGCTAACTTCACTCAGTTTTAGTATTTTCAAATTATATAAATGTATGATAAATTAGTATCATTTGATCACAACAACCACGCGTTTTTCAACAATCTTGCAGAAATTTTTGAATAATAATAATAATAAAGTTTATTCCAACAGGTTAGCACCCCATTACAGGAAAATACCTAATGTAACACGCTGTTTAAGTTTAAAAATAATCTAAGAAAGAAGCATGATATATGAAAATAAAATATATCCTAACTGAAAGTTATCTATGGCATTCATTGTGGAACACTTGCTCAACAGTAAAAGTGAGCGAATCAAAGGGAATACTTTGTACGACTATTGCTGCAAATAAAAAGACAGTTGTTGTAGAGTTTATACGAGGTACACGAAAGTTAACCTTCTCAAGCAGCGAACTACAATCAATCCCATTATTCAACAAATTATATAACATTTTGATCACAGTACAAATACGACAAGTTTCTAGTGATATAAACTCGAATCCGTCCGACAAGGTTTGATGATAATATCCCCTAGGAGGATAATATCCTTGGGTTAAATAAAACATAAATTTAAGTAGCTTCCTCTGGACAGATTCGAGCTGAACAATATGCGTCCTGTATTTGGGAAACCAGATCAAAACTGCATATTCCAACTTAGAATGAACAAGGGAGAAGCATAATCTTTGCAAGGTACCGAATCGTCTGAACTCTCTACAGTTTCTATATATAAACCCATAGGATTTGTAAGACGAATTTATAGTGTTCAATATGTGACTGCAAACGTTAAATTTGTGGTCAAAAATAACACCGAGGTCGCTGAACTCATCCACCCTGTTCAAAACCATACCATTAACATTATATTGATAGTTAACTATACTGTGTTTTCTGGAGAAAGTGAGAACAAAACATTTGGAAACATTGAGATTTAGGTGATTAGTAAGACACCGTGTATTTAGATGATTAAGATTATTTTGGAGAAGTTATAGTATTGAATAGTTTAGGATCATCAGCAAAGATGAGATTCAGACTTTCAAGTGAGCCAGGAAGATCATTTATGTACAGTCGGGGACTTTGAAAATGAAACGACCTGGGAGAGGCTATTCTCTGGGTTTGGAGCAAAGCTCTTGAAACTAGCTAATGTTTTTCACCATAGGGTGGCGTTGTTGAAACGGGGCAATATTTGTTCGCCTGATGGACATGCTACCAGGTAAGCAAATACATTTTAGATGAACAGTTCGCGGAGGGCGTAAAAGCATACCTACATATCGTAATAAGGACAACATTTAATTAATGGTTTGTAGTATGTCACAAGCTTTCTAATATTCGCTAGAGCATGAGTTTTGAAAGAGAGAAATTGGTAAAACTTTTTATAAATCTGACCTTTAAAATGATAAGTTTTGAAAATACGCCAACTATAGCACCGAAGTATTAGTTATACTGCATTTATCTTGTGCTGTGTAATTCTTGCCTATAATTAAAAGTAATAATCATGTTCATGATAGAGTCGCGTAATATATATTACCTGCCCCTCTGTTCGACTAATACTTTGTGTTTGCCTCATGTGGATATTATATATTTGGAAAATAAAGCGTGCGTCTTTGTTATAAATCAATAAGGTTGTACTGCGTTTCTGTATGATACATAGTATTATGAAAATAACAATAAGCAAGCACGATGAACTTATATAAAGATAAGGCTAATAATCTTATAATTTATCTAATAGTGAATAAAATCTTGCGACAACGCGCAGTTATAATAAAATTTACAGGAATTGTTACATTAAGAACTATTTATTATTTACAGTATATTCATATTTTTCAGCTCAGCCTCCAAGCAATAAAATCTTTGTGGTACGGTACAGTTTTTGTCGTTTGATAAAAGGCAGCTAGAATTAACTAGCATATCTAGACATTGTCGGTACTACTTACCAGACTTATTTTTTTACATGCGTCTCCATAGGTATTTGAATTTAGTTCAATGCGTCTGAAGTATATTATAGTGTTAAATGTTATTAGGAACATTTTTCAAATATCTAAAGCAATTTTATACCCTAAAGCAAGCAGGCTGGCGCAAAGATAGAACATTTAACAGAAATGTTTCTGAACAACCCTTTTACCACACTGGTTCACCAAAAGATTCAGAATTCCTGGAAAGAACATTATACCTACCTGCGGATCCCATTGTTTGTGTAAATATAGTAGCATCACGTTCCGAAATTTAACAACTGTTTTGCGTGATACTTATGGAACTGTAAATAATATATATAATTAGTTTGTGGCCTACTCGTATAACACTTGCAATATATAACATGAATTGTAGATTTTGACTTCTTTTCGTTGTTAAGTGATGATGCGCAGTMMTTCTTTCTACACAATACATATAATKCATTATTCTATTCTCCTGACATTTTGGTAATAATTATTGTCAGAATAAATCGAGCGTGTCAGTTACTTATAGCATACTATAAACTCCAGTAAAATGAAAAAGAAATAGCTAAAGAGCAGAGTTTTGGTTTCTTATAATAGCGGTGCATATGCAGTAATGGCGCCTCTCTAGTATCCATAGGACACATGCGTTGACCTAGGCTACGATCCATATTTCCCAAAAAAAAAATACAGCCAAACTTTATAAACCACAACCCTTAAGAGAGCATACACAGCAAGATAAAACTGAACTTGCAAAATCACAGAAAAATTAAAAAATAAAGGAAATACAAAGAGTCCTGTACTATTTATTCAAGTATTTCTTACTACCTGAGTTTTACAACTTAATCTACAGCTGCCATAAACGAAGGTACCGCAAGTATTTAAGATTCGGTTTTGTTTGTGTGTATTAAATTTTCCATTATGAATGAACACATATTCATTGGAGTACTAAACACGAAACATGTCAAAATAGCACGGCGACTTGATTTTGCTCTCGTGTCTAAACGATACTTTACTTCAATAAGTAAATTTTAATATATTGTTACCGAATTATGGAATGTTAAAATTGCAGCTTACAGATTCACACATAAAAACTATTTCCCAGTATATCGAAATTATAATTGCCTTAAACTAAGTAAATGTATTAAGAGCACATGGCCCATTTTGTACCCTTCGTGCCTTTAATCCTAATATATGAGGATTCATCACAACTATCAATAAACCAAAATACGATTAAGTTAACCAGTGCGCTTGCCTATTGTTTCTTAATTATTTACGTGTATGTGATGTTCATTCAAGCGGCCATGTCTAACAATAATTAAATATTACAAATATCGGTATTCTAATTGTTCTGAAAAGAGGTGCCAGTTGGCTACCCATGGTTGTCATGATTGTGAACTACAAGCGCCCAGTTCCAATAATCATTCTTAGGAAAATTATATATTGTCACATTCACAACAAAAGCTTATTTAGAGATCCAAAGATCGCATTTAGTTATGACCTATACGATTAAAGTGATGAATACTTTTCAATATATGCAGTATATAGTAATCACATACACCCATAATGCCTTATTTGTAAATTTTGCAAAAAAAAAGCAATTAACCGTGAGCTATAGAAATTTTCGGGTTTTCCTGCATTATCCCAAATATTTCGGTAAGCCCCATCACTTCATCCCTCGCAACAAGCTTATAAATAGTTGATAATGTAACATAAGGTAGCCGTAGCACATTTCGTTCAAGAAAAGGCGACTGTAGTACGGAATCAGCCAAACAAAACGAAGAAAAGAACTAAGTGCGTGGATTTAAGACTTATATCATTTCGTTGGTAAAAGAATTTGACGCAGTATATCTCCCAGGAATCACAAATATAATAATAAATAACTTATCCGTAGCATGACACAAAGCAAACTTTAAGAATATGCATAGATAGACATACTTATTTTTTGATATTTAAATTTGATTTACCAAGACAGGACAAGTCTTGGTCATAAGATAGTGAAAATATCATTGTGCCTTATGTTATATTAGATAATATTTTCTCGAAAAGACTGCTGTTTCTTGAAAACACTGACAAAAAATTATAAGTCTGACGTTTCGATTACACCTGTAATCTTTGTCAAAGACGAAGAACCTCAAAATTTGCCTAACACAAGTTCAAACAAAATTTTGTCCATCCGTATTATTATTATTATTACAATATGCATGTCTTTAATTTCATCCGAAATGTATTTGTTTACCCGGTAGCATATCTGTTATAGGCGAACAAATATTACTCCGTCTCAACAGCACCACCCTGTGGTGAAAAACATTAGCTAGTAGAGAATAGCCTCTCCCAGGTCGTTTCATTTTTAAAGTCCCCGACTGTACATACAGTAGCGTGCAAAAAAAATCGGACACTATGTGAATTTTTTTTGAACATCGGATAACTCGTGAATGAAGTTACCAATTGACACGGGGTTTTTTGCTGTCTGATTCTCGTTTTCTTGTTAACATTTCCAATAAATATCGTTGAGATTGTTTCACTGTATGAAAAGCTATGGTATCCCGTTTAAATGCATATCAAAATCTAACCGTGCAAAAAACCGGACACTTCCACAAATTTAGTAAAACACAAAATTTATTTAAAGATCCACAAAATTAACAATTATCTGACAAAACTATGGATCAATATTTAGTCGCATAACCCTTTACAGCAATCACAGCAGCACAGTGGAGCCGACCAAACTGATAATTTTCTTGAGGAGAATTTTCTTCTATTCCGCCTCCAACGCTGCCATCAAATCTTCCGCTTTCTTAAATTTTCGGAAGCGGACGCGCCTTCCTAGCTCCTACCACAAGAGCTCGATCGGTTTGAGGTCCGGTAACTGTGCTGGACACTGCACATTTTCTCGGTTGCGTGCGGAAGCATAACCTCTTCCAATATAGAACGATATTGGTTGGCGTTCATCTTGCCGTCTACACGTCTCAGCTAACCGACCAAGTCACAACTGAAGCGGCCTGAAAAATACACTATAGCTTAGTTCACATTTTCAGAAATTTCTAGAAAAGATTACCCCAAATCGTTACGTTTCTACCACCGTGCTTGATAGTGGGGACTTGATAAGGGTGGTCGAAGCATTTTCCTTCCTGTCGGCGCATGAACCGAATGCCGCCCGAAAATACCAAATTAAATTTACTCTTATGCGACCAAAAGAATTCGACCATTCGAACCGGTTCGAAAATCTTGTGGTCGGATGTGAGTAAATTTAAATTAGTATCTTCGGACGGCATTCGGTACATGCGCTGGCCGGTCGAAAAACGCTTCGAACACCGTTATAAAGTCTCCACTATCAAGCACGGTGGTGGAAACGTAAAGATTCTATGGTAATCTTTCCTAAAAGTTTTTGAGAGTGTGAACTATGCTATAGTGTATCTTTTAGGCTGCTTCAGTTGTGACTTGGTCGGTCCGCTGTGGCGTGTGGACGGCAAGATGAACGCCAACCAATATCGGAAGATATTGGAAGAAGTGGAAGAGTGAAAGTGTCCGGTTTTTTTTTGCACGGTTAGATTTTGATATGCATTGAAACGTGTTACCATAACTTTTCATATACTGAAACAATCTCAACGGTATTTATTGGAAATGTCAACATGAAAATGAGAATCAAACAGTAAAAATCCCCGTGTCAATTAGTAACTTCATTCACGAGTTATCGACGTTAAAAAAAAATTTCGCTCGGTGTCCGGTTTTTTTTTGCACGCTACTGTAAGAAGCAGAAGGGGCCCAGATCCGATCTTTGCGAGACTCGGGAAGTAGGAAAGAAGGGAATAAAAATGTAGTTCGCATAACGCACTCTATTTTCTCTAAATGACTGATATGAGTAAAAAAAGTCGTACCAAAGAGGAACAGAAGCCAAACCATTCCAGCTTATTCAAAAGAACAAAGTGATCAATTTGATCGAAGGCCTTCTGAAAATCAGTGTAGATAACGTCCACCTGATCAAGTTTATCCAATGCTTCAGAAACGAATTGCGAGAAGCATGCTAAGTTCGTGATAGTAGATCTCCCACGCATAAATCCATGTTGAGCGGAAGATATAGACTTATTTATACACGAATATATATGCTTATAGACGATACCCTCAAAAAAAAGATAGGATGGTAATTTTCAATTTGGAAAATTTTGCGCTTTTTTATTACAGGACAAATGCATGTTTTTTTTCCATATTTCAGGAAAGACCGACGAACGTAGAACAAGGTTAAATATATGAAACAGTAGAACAGCAAACACAGAAGCGCAATCTTTTAAAAGAAAGCTAGGGATACCGTCCACTCAGCAGTCAAGGAATTTTTTGAGTGTTTCAGAGCGCCACAAATATCATCCTCAGAGATGCAGACCAGACGAACAGAAGAATACTATTGCATTGGTTAAAATTACACAGAGGTTGAAAATTATTGATCACAAAGCTACATCTATCAGAGSCATTCGTACTGAAATGTGCGGAATTGTAGTCTCTCAGCAGATTACATAAATTAGGCTTATCTATAGTTAAAAATTAACTTATTTAGCAGGTGACCTGTTTATGCAACTGTGTAGGGAATGTGTTTTGTGCATTAGGTATTATATTTAATCTTTACATCTATACACTAGTAGTATAATCAGCTCGAAATTATCCCAAAAATGTATCGCTAATTAATAGCCAATAAATATTACCGAGTATTTTTCTTTCTCATCAATCATAATAATACTAAAAATTGTAA
The DNA here is from genome assembly GCA_025024175.1 of Rhyzopertha dominica. Classification (NCBI taxonomy): domain Eukaryota; kingdom Metazoa; phylum Arthropoda; class Insecta; order Coleoptera; family Bostrichidae; genus Rhyzopertha; species Rhyzopertha dominica. Next base: position 1,463,027 of record QCXZ01000042.1, read on the forward strand.
TGTAAATATGCGTAATTTTCTTGTTAGAACAACATTAGCGGGTGTGATCTAATTACATTTTGAAATGTAAACAAGATGTTCATGTCATTTGATTATATGTGTTTATTTGCTTACTAATGATGGTACTTCCTGACTTTTTCAGTGGACTAAGTTATTTAAATACGGGAGGTATATGCAATTCGATTATTGTTGTGTTTCCATTTAGGAATAATCTTTAAACATGAACTCCTGCGTAGTAGTGATGTTAGTTCTTGCAGCATTCTGTATTGCTGTGTCTCATCAGGTGAAGTATTAGTTATTATATAATAATTAGTTTTAAACCATAACGCCATAATTGTCACTTGTTTATCATTTTTTATTGTAGAGACTATGCCTGAACTTGTTATTAAAAATGATCTAAACTCAAATAATACCAATAGAACCAGTAGAGCTAAATACAATTTTAATTACATTAATAACTGTACGATTACGAATTAGTCTAACGAATATGAAGCAGTATCGAATCACCTGATGTTACTTTTAATATGTTTTTAACAAACTAGAAAACTGGATACGTACTTTCCATTCGAAATGAATTTGTACCAAAATAAAAGAAGTGAATACGTGCTTGAAGCTCTAATGTACTTAGACTGAGTCGAGGACTGAGTATACCCAAGTTGCCCTTGTCGCTTTTTTAATCAAAACTCGCAATACAGTTATCATGTAATCCATTTATAATTTGTATATTGCGTCCTTGCAGTTTCCGTTGGGCTATAAGAACCATATGTATTGCAAAACAGGCTGTTTCATCAAAAATAAATGATGATACAAGGCAAACTACAACGAATTTACTACAATATGCTGCTTCAATTTCGAGCATCAAATGACTAATTCTTCCGTTATCATTTTAGTTATCAGAGGTAGACCTACGCAAGTTCCAAGCTGTGTTCAGTTATGCCGAAGAAAGCAACGCCACTGCACTTTTMGCGGAAGGTACGAACCAAATTGATATGGTCTCACTGTTGAAAACCAAATGCTTCGTTTGGTGCTTTGTAAACAAAATGGATTACGTAGAGGAAGACGGTACTTTTAATTGGGACAAAGCACACGAAGACCACAAAAACACGTACGACACTTCTATACGAGCCGAGTGCCAGCATATAAAAATTACAGATTGCGATAGTGCCGACACAGCAAGAGAGTGTTGGATGAAACATCACAAGCAGCAGCAGTAATTTTTAAGTTTAATATTAACGTTGGATACTGGATGCAACAGTGCAGTTTTAAACAAGGTCCTTGAAATAAATATGTATATTTTGCAAAACAGAGGCCTAAATAAATTTTGGCTTTTCCATCGCATTACAGACGTCTAATTTTGAAAATAAAAATGCTAAAGTAAAATGATATAATATGGTGCTGACAATGACAAAATAATACCGAAAACGTTATAATAATAATTTTCATACCCAACGCAACTAGCTATAAATTCATTTCAAATTTGGGGTGTCACATATAAATATTTAAAAGTTAATTGTCTTTATAGTAGTATATGAGGTGTGGCAGTTAAGTTCCGGGAATTAAATTATAACTCGAGAGTTGACAACACTGCGTTGTTTGTAAACATATGGCTGGAAAGAAGGGGCACTCCTTTAGTTCCAGTCGAAGTTTGAAGTCGTTACCACGTTTGGTTTGTTTTTTATGCTCGGTTTTCGAAAGTAACTTTTTTAGTGACGTCGTGAAAATGAGTTGCCCGCTCCCCACCCCTTTTCAACCTCTGCTGACTTTGTTTACGAGTCTAGAGGTCATACTCAAAATATCCAGGTCTCTTCTCCGGTGACTACATTACTCATCCAATCTTTACCGTCGCTCTGAATGGGGGACAAAAATTTCCTCGCAGATCGATTTTCGTTTTGTTCCATTTTCGAGCACTTTTGGCATCATCTGAGCGCAAATCTTTCGCATGTTCAAATTTTTGTGCAACATCTTGCAAACGGTTTCATTGTTAATGTTTAACTCTTCTGACAACGCACGAATCCACGAATGCTTAGGCGGCGTTAAGAAGGTAAGAAGTGACAAGTGACAAGTGATCAGTACGCGCAGACGGTCAACACTGGAACTAGAGGAATGTCCCTTCTTTCCAGACATATATTTACAAACAACGCGGTGTTGCCAATTCTCCCGGAACTTAATTGCCACACCTCGTATATGTAGGCAAGATCTGCTATATAATGGTAAAATAAATAATTGAGTAAACTATAAACAACTTTCAAGGGAAAATAGAAGGGCAGACAACTTTGATGTTCTAGAGTACAATCACGTAGAGAAGAAAGAATGCTACAATTATAAGCAGAATCCAGAAACAGGAAGGCCTCGACCAGTCCTAAAACACTCTGCGGAAAAAGCTGTTCTTGAACTGAMGCCGTAGCGGATCAGGGAGGCGGGGGGGGTAAAGGGCTAGCCTCCCCTAAAAAAAGCTGTGGATCCACCCCTGACAAATCTCAAACTTTATATTATCTCAATAGGTATCTTACTTTCTCAGAACAACATTACAACTACAGTATAATCTTTATCACCTATCTTTACTTGATCCACTAGTAGGTATAGTATTTTTCAACTTTATATTTCTATAAGAAGGCGTCAAATTTTTAAACCGTGCGCCACAGACACACAGCGCGCGCGCGTTCTCTCCTCTGTAGGGCGTGCTCTTGCTCAAGCTGTCGGCTGTCGTGTCTACTATCAACAGTTGTTTATTAATTGCGAACGCGGTGTGCTTTTGTTTGTTTTTGTAAAATTTGGATTAGAATGACATCTAAACGTAAACACGGAGATCTTCCTTTGTTTGTTTTACTGCAAAAAAAATGAAGAGGACAAGTCGAGCGAATATGAACCAGTATAACATAGAAACAATGTCAGCGACTTATCATCGTCGACTCAAAGTTATTCCAGTAGGTACATCCTTCTGATTATTTTTATGTAGTTGAATAACTTCATAAAAACATAATTAGTCCATTTTGTTATTTTTATTCGATTGAGTTCGTTAATTTTTCGGTCGGTGTTGTACTGGGTGTGGGTGGTGGGCGGCTGTAGATTGAACTCTGGGTGTGGACTCTTCTACTATATGATCTCTGCCTGTCCTGTAAGGGTCAGCGTGAGGTAATTAATATTCAATTACCATTTAAACCAATCATCGGTATATTCGGGTTTGAATTTCTTTAAACTAAATTTCTAGGCACGCCCTCGCACCTCCGTGAATGTCATAGTTTTATAGTTACTTACTGCGTTATTTGCCTAAAATCGGTCAATATCAGAAAGAGGTTGCAATACCGACGATAAAAAATTCTTCCTCTATGAGTCCAAGTTTGATAATGAGGTATACTTATATCATAATTGTGTGCTTTTTAGTGTATTAGTCTTTGCAAGGATAAAGCCTCCCCATAATGGATCTTTCAACATTTAGCTGCTGAAATTAACGTCCTAACAGGCAGGAAGTGTTTTGTGCAAAACAACCCCGACAAAGCTGAAATAATTGCAATGTAAAATGTAAACAATTTCATTTGGCTGAAAACGCTGCAGGGGCGCCGAAATCACGTTCCGTTTTCAAGCGCCGCCAGCCGAGATCTGCTACACTGACAGGCGTTCCCACACCTTGTACTGACTATCTCGGTCTCGGTGTTATTTGGGTATTTTGCCGCAGATTAGTGTGTGTATAGTTTTTCCTCTCGTTTGATTGCTGTGCACCATTTTCTCTAGATATTTTCCATTTTGAGCGCACCGAAATAAATTTAGTTTGGAACGCAAAACCACATATTTTTACACATCGCTAACCACACACTATTTTTTATATTTTCCGCTTTCAGAAGAATAGTATATAAAGTATAGCTTATATATATAAAAAAACATAAGTAATTTCTCCAATGGGTAAAGCCCACGACCCCCTCCCCAAACCAAAATCCTGGATCCGCCACTGAACTGATGAATAATAATACAACGAGGAACGAGGAACCAGTAGCGAAACTTCCTGTCAGTGCTTTGATCTTTTTGAATCGGTTTCTATGACCTCGACCATGTGTAAACGATGCGACGGCGGCACAGGGTTGTATTCAAGAATTTTAGTGGACACCAATATGCCCGCATACAAATCGATATAGATAAAAAATAATATTTTTTTAATACAATATACCGAGTATTTTATGAAATCACAATAACAATATGTTTGTTATTGTATTTTAAAATAATCTATATTGATTTAGTTAATCATTCTTTATAAAACTTAAACAACATAGCTTCATTGTTATTGAAATTTATTCCACAATAAGCAGTTGCACAGCGGAAGGTGACACTACTAATATTCTATTTTTTACGCTTTAACGTTTTATGATTCAATTTACAAGTACGGTCCTGTTCATCGCCTGCTCAATGCGCTGCGTTCGACCGTTGCAATATGCTGGAATGCTAAACCAGCATATGCATAAAAAACAGCGATTTTTCGGGATTGCTCGGAGAGTTTCGCTACTCGTCCCTAGTTGTATTCTGCCATTATTATTATTGAGGTTATGTTCACGTCCAAAGAATTATAACACAATAACTAACAATAACGGGGAATGGACATTGGGATGATAGTCAAACATTTCAGCTGACGTTTCGGTTTACTTAAACCTTTTTCAAAGCTACAACAAAGGAAGAAAACATGTAATGAAACACGTGCAAAAGTTACAAAGTAAATCATTAAAGCAGTGCGTAACACAACAAGCAACACATTCAAAACAAGAAAACTGTTTGTAACAGGGATGATGTCCAAAACATATATAAAACGCATTTACAAAATAAAATGGTGACCTGCCTACTGCCAATAGCTAATGTCAACTCGGCTGGCTGCCAACAAACAACTGCAGTCAACCCATAAAACTTGAAACTCCCACAACACCAAAAACAAAACAACAAATACAAATGAATAAATAAATAAATTCAAGAAAAATAATTCAAGGAAACTAATTCATTAACTTAATCTCACGTATTAGAGGATTATAGATTTGACTCAAATTTTCCGTGTCAATTCTGAAATTTACCGTTCTATTTAGATTAATGTATATAATTTCACTGACCTTCCTCTTACTCAAATTTGGTTCACTGTCTAGAGTGCTGTAATCTTCAAAATTAAAATTGTGTCCCTGATCAAAATGGTGAATAGCTAAAGCTGTCTTATCTTTTTTATTAGAATTAGTGATATTACAATCATACCTATGTTGGTTGATTCTATTTGTTACGTATTGTTTCGTTTGACCAATGTAGCATTTTTCACAGTTATAACAGGGTATCTTGTAACTGTGAAAAATGCTACATTGGTCAAACGAAACCTCCTTTGACTGGAGCCGGAGGAACAAGAATGCTGACCAGGGGCGCCAGCAAGCGTTGTTCGTCCGAACTCCGCCGACCGCGGACTCAGACGGATATAAGCAGGCGGATTGAAACTTGACTAAACGCGGAGAAACTTGGCTAAACGCTAAGGAAAATTTGTAACTTCGTTACAAAATAAATACTTCGTTAATTACTTAGGTACATAATTCGATAAAGGCACATTTTTATTTATGATGAATTATTCAGTAAGGGAAATTCCTGCTTTACCCCCCCTTACACCAAGAGCTGGGTACGCCCATGATTGTGGTACTTGGTAGCTCTCTGTCCCACCAAATTTGGAATACCCTGTACATGTGCACTGTATAGTAATTTTGAAGCTTACAATCATCAAAGATACAGAAGTCTGTGAAAGTAGGCAAAGCTATGGCTACCGACATTCTGATTGCTTTCTTGGAGCTCGAGTTTTCCAATAAGTAACCCCTGATAGAATTCACTCTCCCAGGGAGTAATCGACGGAGACCGAGCGAAGTTTTCTCTATATTTTTCTACGTCGGGGCCTGCCATGTCACGAAATATTATTCTAGATTCGGGTGAGGCGTACATATAGCTATAGGGAACCGCTGGGCGCGATCCACAAACAAAATCATTTCCCGAATACTTATTTCCTGCTGTCCTGCTTGTGTATATATTATCCACGGCGAGGCGGCGAAATGGCATCCGCTGCCACGCGAGATGGAACGGCACGTGCACATAAATTTTCCATTTTACAATTGGGGCTCTTTTCGCGCTAGGGCAGCGTTGCCAGACAAGGAGGGACACGGAAATTTTAATCAAAAGTTTTAGAAGTTAATAAAATAACATTATTCGGGTTAATTTAGCATAAACTATTCGTACTAACACTACAGTTAACATAACACTTATTTACTTACTTTTTTATATTTTTATTCAATGTGCTACTACTTTTTGCTACTTTCCTTGGAGTCTTTTAGTAGTAGCGTAGAACTTTATAATTTTAGATTGGTATAGAGAACCTTTTAGGTATGTCTTTGAGGATATATTTACATTATACATAATAAATAAGATTATCTTTACTACTTTTAGTAGTACCATCAATAATATTAATAACTTAAATAATATAACAAGCCATTTACTTGGTAACCGTATTGTAAACATTCAAGTAATTTGTATTAATTTCTTAATTATATAGAAAGACTGATTTTTTAAAATTTTAATGTCGTTAAATTTCCGTGTTAGGTACTGCAAAACAGATGAATGATGGCGAGCGGTGGGGGCTGCGCACAAACGCATTTGCAACTCAGAACCAGTGCCAGCGTAACGGTAGTACAGCGTGGTCGTGTCGTGACTGAAAATTGTGCACGATGTCGGACGGCGAAAAAAAAACTTTGCGAAGTCAAACGAGGGAAGTAATGTACCGTATGTTTTATTATTTTAAAATGCAAGCGTTGCCTCATATACTCTTGAAAGTGTGAAATGTAAGACACCTATTGCTACAGGAATCTGTCAGAATTATCGAGAGAATTGTTCGTGAAGGTGATTGCTGTGCATTGGAAAATAATGGAAAACCACAGTTCAGTACTCCTGGAAAGAAGAGATCGAGGAAGAGTAGCCTGACTGCCGATTTTCCGGAATACAAGAAGACTGATTTGCGTCATATTGTACACGAATTTCACAAGAAATCGTGTGACAGTAGCACAATTAAACGAACTGACTTGGATTGGCATGGATCGAACCAGACTTTGAGGGTTTTATTGCACAGCATGGGATTCAGGTGGAGGAAAACTCAAAATAATTGGAAAGTGCTAATCGAAAGGCACGACATCAGATCACTATGAATTTCTTATTTGGAGAAAATAAAATATTTCCGAAGTCAAAATACACCAATTGTATATCTAGACGAAACTTACGTGCATAGTGGACACACTGAAAAACGGGACGGATGATTCGACAAAAGGGTTATTTACAAATATGTCCAACGGTCAGAGGCTTATAATCATACACGCAGGATGGGAAAAGGGGTTGTTACCTGGATCCCTATAAATGTTCAAGTCGGGAACAAAGTGGTGATTGCCATTCAGAAATGAATTCTGGTAATTACGGAAAGTGTCTGGAAAACATGTTAATCCCCAATTTGCCAAGAAATTATGTCATTATTAATGATAATGCGCCCACCATAATGTGCAAACCAATCCAGCACTGTCGTCGAATTCCAAGAAAGCAGATATGGTGCGATGGCTTACGGATCGTAACATTAATTTCGATCCAAACGGTTTGAAACCAAAACTGTAGGAAATTATTAAAAATAACAAAAAGCGCCATGTAACTTACAAGTTTGACAACTTGTTACGAAGTCATGGACATACCGTTTTACGCTTACCACCCTACCACCCGGATTTGAATCCCATCGAGTTAATTTGGGCAACAGTAAAACACAACGTTGGTGCAAGAAATGTCACGTTCAAATTGGATGTCACAAGGATGAAGCCGAAGAAGAATTCAGCAATATCACACCCGAAGATTGGAAGAAGCGCTGTGACCACGTGATTAAAGTAGAGGACAAATATATGGAGCATGAAGTGTTTGTTGATAATCTCAGTGAAGTGGAACCTCTAATTATTAACTTGCAAGATAGTAGTGACAGTGACTGTGATAGTGATTAGATAGTGCCTATGTGTACCTATGTATTAATTATCTTCATTGTAGAATGTTGTTTCGCTTGTTTTCTTTGTCATTTGCCTTCAATTTCTGGTAGTAACTTGACAAACTACTCGAACGTGTGATTTACTATTTTTTTTTCTCTTGTTTGTACTTAGTAATTAGTTCTCTTTATTGCACAGTTTTATTGCTTCTTCTAAGTATGTTTTCTTTTTCATTCGTTTTTTGGTACAAAGAATTAACCTGTTCTTATCTGACTGCAGTGCAATTCACGGTAGTAGGTGTAAACTTACATTACTACATATCGATGTTATCTCATAATGTTGTTTATTTTGGGCTAAAATCAATTATGAATAACTAATCGTATAGAGATCAATGACGTAGCTTTAAAAACTAATACTTTATACTGTTCAATTTTTTTAATTTGTTTATATTTGAACTAGTAAATACTGATATCCATAAATTTTATGAAATTTCAGTTTTCGTAACTATATATTTCGAATATTTTTTAATTCTCGTGTGAAAGACAGATGGAATTCTTTACAAGTAGGTACAAATGAGGAAATTAAGTCAGCTGCAATTTATCTTTGCACATTTAAGCTTGCATGTGCAATGCATTAATTATTTTTACTGTGCGTGCACCTACCACTTACTTACAGGTTAGTTTCCACTTATCCTTGATCTCGTTCATGAATGACTTTATTTATTAATCGACGTCATACCATTCTTGAATGGAGAAGTATAGTAAAGAAGAGACTGCATAGTCTGATGTTAAAGTAACAAAGGGTTGTCAAGGTATAACTCATAAACGTGGTAAATTTCTAACTTACGTAAATAATTCGCAAAGTAGCGGGAAAGTAATAATAATGGGGATGTATGATATTTTAATGGGCTTACAGGCATATGAAGAAATGATAAAGTATTACCAGCCTTGACCGAGATTTGAACTCGGGCCTTTTGAACACTAGTCAAACGCTCTACCCACTGAGCTACCAAGGCCCTATTCAGAATCGAGGTCAAAGCGACATATATTCATCAAAGTTATGTACATGTTACATGTGTTATGTTATGTTGCTGTACATAAACATAACCTTCTTGTTAGAAGTAAACAATGAGTTAGTAAAGGTGAGTATAATACCCATCTAAGTTTCTTCCAATACATAAACATACAAAGTGTTATTTAGTTTGTTACTTTTAATATTTGTGGCATCTGTAACATTTATCGAAGTTGCAGATTATAAGAAAACCATAAAGTATCAAACTAACATCTTACTGTCGTTTATATTATAAACGACAACAAGAATTAATCAATACATTTTTACAAGCTCAAATGTAGAAAAAGTAAACCAATTGTGTGCATGTTTTGTTCCGTCATAAATAAAATTTGCTTGGAAACAACAGTTGGCCTTGTTATATTCGGCATGTACAATTTCACATAATGGAAATGTCAATTCGAAATGCTAGCCGTCCGCAAAAAGCGCAAGCGCTCTTACGCCAACATAATTGAATCAGTTTTTGTTCAAACACGAAACAATGCGAGCGCTTATAAACAAACGTCAACATGCAAACCGAATACAACTGTATTTAGCTACAGTTTGAATAACACGAAGCATACACGTAAGCTGCTAGTATATTGCAGGGAATTAATTGCATTTGACTGACGCGTGAATTATCTTGAAGTAGCGTGAGATGGGAACGCTGAAAGGTATACGTCATTATACTGTGAGGCTTAGCTACAAATAAAGCTCAATATAGCAATTTTGCAGGCAATTTTAAAATGTCTGTTGCATGTRTCAAAATAAAACATAGGTAACGTTTTAAAAGCACGATATTCGCTGTAATTGCTAGATCGTATCATAATACGTACTTGTCAAAACAGTAATAAGTGACGTGTTTTATTCATACCTTCAGATTAAGGTCAGCAGGTAACATGGCAATGAATCTACAAAACTCCTAAGCCCTTAAAATCCAGATTTCACTTTCAAGTATAATACCTGTACTACTAGTTCATTTTTATTTGACTTCTCATTGTGCCCCAAGATGTCAATAATATGAGGATAGATGAGTATCTTGCATATCGAGATAAAGCTGAAGAAGGCATTTATATAATACTACTCTCAGTCTTAAACCTAATGTTAAGTGGAATTGTATAATAATTCATGAGTTGCAAAGTTGATGTTAGAATACAAAAAATCTCTACATATAATATTAATTTTCCAGAGAATACATAACTGTATAGCCGCTCGGCAATTGCTGTCTGTTCAAAGGAAGTTCCTACTTTTACTTTGTTTTGACGCATTGCGACGTAGATGTCAACAGGAACAATAAATAAAGGTACAAATTGGAGTGGTACTGCTGTTCATCAAACATTTGAACTATTTGAAACTAACCGCTTACAACTGGCTCTGTTATAATTTCATAATAAAGATTATATAATCACACAAACTCCAAGCGCTATTAGTACTGCCTAAATAATTTGGCCTTACTGTTTAGTTGCGTCGCGATTCTCAACAATTCTTAGTCGTAGTTCCTCAACATTATGAACCGGGGTTTTATACACAAGAGATTTTAGATAGCCCCGAAAGAAAAAAATCCATATAAATCAGGCGACCTTGCAGTGCACTACATAACCCCCACAATTGGATCCATCTGTCGGGAATTAGTAAGGTATTCTGTCACTTCAACATTAAAATGGGGTGGCGCTCCGTCTTGAAGCAGCCACGTGGAAATTCTTATTTGAATAGTACAAGCAGATCGTTTCTTAGAAAACCTAAATAAATCTCACCATTCAATCTAGCAGGGAAGAAATATGGTCCAGTTAGATAGTCTTCTAACAATGCTAGCCCACGCATTAACAGAAAACCTGTTTTGGAAACCACCTTCTACATCCAAATGAAGATTCTCATCACTCCAATAATGTTCATTATAAACATTAAATAAACCTTCTCGCCCAAATCCAGTTTCGTCTGGAAAAGAATAAAATGTAAGAAAATTTCCGTCATCGTTGTGGAGATTGATAATAGTATTACAAAAGTTTACACGAGCCATGTAGTCTTCAGGAAATAGAGTTTGAAATTTTTGGTTATGAGAAGGGTTCAGCTTTTGCTCTTTCAGTATTTCATGCACGCACCTCGTGGGAATATTCTCGTGATTTGCAATTAATTTTACACTCGTAATTTGATTAATTTCAATGCAACTTAGAACGCGCATTTCTATGGAACGTCGTTATACTCTTCATTTGGAAATATTATAAAGTATCACAGAAATAAACTATCCTCTTAAATACGAAATATAAGTAATGTTTCTAAAGAAATATCAGAATTAAAATTATTGTTGTACAAATTGCGCGGTATATTTTAGATACTTGCACATTTCTGTGCTTGTTTCATTGATATATCTTAACATAAACTGTATAAAAATACATTCTATATTTAAAACCACCTTTAAATTTAACGAGTATCCGTTTTATTCTTAACATTTTTAGGTTTGTTGAATTTTTGTGTTAGTTATATTTTTGTTTATTGGCATTTTTACCACATTCAAACGAATAATTTAAGCGATGGTTTAATTTATACTTTTGTTGAATTTAGGAGATTGTTTCATTTTTATCTATACCTTGCATTTGAGCAACTTGTTATTTCATTTAAACGATGTTGAATTTTTCAGATTGTTTCTTTTCGCGCACTCACTGCTTCCAAATAACTTGTTATTTAATTTAAAAGATTGTTATTTTCTAGATAGTTGAATTAAAATGTTTGTTTCATATACGAGTTGCTCGCGACTAAACCTGTGCATTATATTTCCCAATTCTTACGATTGTTGAATTTCTAAGGTACATTTAAAAATATCAAGTATCGTTTTAATCCATACATTTAAAAATATCAAGTATCATTTTAATTCATGTATATTTTTAATTCGGCGCTGCTGCGGGCGGAATTTTGTGTTACTACATACAGGGCTGTGTAAGTGTTGCTTTCTCACTGCATAGTGCAAAATCCATAAATGCAGTGTTGCCAACTATTCAATTTATAGTATGTATACGATTCAATGGATAAGATCGTATTCAATTATACTTGTGCGGTAGTTTTAAATAAAATCAACTTTGCACTTGGTTTATTATAAACAATTATCGATCGCCACATATTATACGGCTGTAGTTGATTAATTCTGTTAATGGTTGCATGTTTGAAAGTACAAGGTTATTGTTTGCTAATTTAGTTTCCTTGGCAAATTGGCAACTGCTTGGTGCAAGGCGGGTGCCAAGGCGATGGGCCCGAATTAAAATTGTAAATTATTTACAATACAACGTTCTGTAAATTGCAAATTGCTCAAACCCAAGCCGTCAAAACGCGCTGATTTTGTTAAATTGTACTGATGTACTGATGGCCTGTCAAAAATACTCGATTCCGGACATTTGTACTGACTCTGGCAACCCTGGTCATGTCCTCGCATTGTCGCCCTGTATTGTAGCAACAATGCCCGCAGCAGCGCCAAATTAAAAAGATACATGAACTAAAACGATACTTGATATTTTTAAATGTATGAATTTAATCTAAAATAACCGTACAAGTATAATTAGATAATATCTTACGTACAAATTGAATAGTTGGCAACACTGTATTTATGGATTTTGCACTATGCAGTGAGAAAGCAACACTTACACAGCCCTGTATGTAGTAACACAAAATTCCGCCCGCAGCAGCGCCGAATTAAAAAGATACATGAATTAAAACGATACTTGATATTTTTAAATGTATGAATTAAAAAGATACATGATATTTTTAAATGTATCTTAGAAATTCAACAATCGTAAAAATTGGGAAATATAATATACAGGTTTCACTGAGAGAAATGGGTTATTAGATATAAAAGAAAAGCTTAATGAATTACAACTTGTAGATTTAAAATAGGCGCCAAAAACAACTGCCATTATTCAATGCAACTACAGAATATTATACTAGAAAGTTTATTGCATAGTATTTAAAGTGTTTAGGTATAATAGTCAAGAACTAGTATCATTTACACCTACACATTTTTAGCTTTCAAGTACTCTACTTATAAAAATAACATTCTAGGTGGTTTAATATATTCAACATGTAGTGGTATGCATTACAACTACACATTTTTTATTTTAAAGTATTGTAGTTGCACAAATAATAATTTTAAATGTTAATTATAATCATAATGTAGTAGTATAATTTACCACTACAAGTTTGGTTTTTTTAAAACGTATGTTTATACCTACTATAATATAGGCTATATTTTTTTCAACCTACGATGGATTATAAAATAGGATTCATTTACATAAAAAGATAATTTCATTATTAACAGTTGAGATTAGTACTGCTCATTTCACTACATAGTTGCCTAAACAATTGAAGCAATTTTGCTATCGTGACACCAGGTACTCGATCTCCTCTTTAAAGAAGTTTGCCATCAACAAGGTACGTTTTAACAATTTTTGCTACCAACGAAGTTTTAGAAGACTTACCTGACCTCGCTGGAAACAAAGTTCTTTGAGGAGGTGATTGAAAACTTTTTGGCACAATACAACAAATTTAATGCCTCAGCTGCTTAACAATTTTATATGGATGAGTAATAGCATTCAACTTTTATAATAAATTTGTTTCTTATGTAAATAGGTCGCTGATTGAAAAAAAAACGACTCTTATACTAACGTTAAAAGCCATATCACTTATACCAAATATCTAAAGCGCATGCACCGCTATCACAAATATTTAAGAATGTTATAATCACAACACTAGTTATTCGCAAAAAAGCATGCATCTTGTAAAGGTATATTTATGAATTAATTATGAACTTAACATATCGTAAAAACACTGAAAAGACAACTCAAAATAATCCATGTACAGAAATTAGGTTTCTTCGGGTGTCGCGCCTGGTTGGAATGTAGTATGTTGCTTCTTGCTCTTCAGGAAATATTGCACAAATTTGCCTCGGTAGTTAAAAAAACGCTCACGCGCAATTCTGTAGGCAAAGCATTGGTTTTAAAGTAGAAAAAACAGAGGAACTCCTTTATGTTACGATATATCAATGAAACAAGCACAGAAATGTGCAAGTGTCTAAAATATACCGCGCAATTTGTACAACAATAATTTTAATTCTGACATTTCTTTAGAAATATTATTTAAATTTCGTATTTAACAGGATAGTTTATTTTTGTGACAGTTTATGCTTTCTTTGAATACATATTGCAGCGGTGTTTTCTGCTCAAATATTTAAGTACAATTTAAAAGGTGTCGCTAACACAAACAATAATGTTATTTCAAGGAATTATTTTTAATATTATACTGAATTCTGCTTTTAAAAATTATTGTCAATTTCTGCGATAGATTATTATTTTAAAAGCAGAACAACCAACCCGAGTTAACTTATTTGTACTGTAAACGGGAATCTTTTATTCTTTTAAAGGTGAGTTTTAGGCAGCGGTGAATACACGAACTATTACAACAATGGTATTTTACCTAGCGAAGTGCTACGCCAGCGACAAATTAATTTTATGCTTGTCTAGTTCGACAAGAATTTTATCGTTAGAATTATTGTGTTTACGATTTGCGTTCGTATAAATTAAAATATAAGCTTCGTAAGTTCAAGTATCTAAAATATACCGCGCAAAATGTGCAACAATAATTTTAATTCTGATATTTCTTTAGAAACATTACTTATATTTCGTATTTAACAGGATAGTTTATTTCTGTGATACTTTATAATATTTCCAAATAAAGAGTAAAACGGCGTTCCATAGATTTCTGCGTTCACACTACGAGCGGTTCGTCTACGGCCTACATCATACAGTCTAGATTTGAACGATCCAAACTCGCCTAGTCTTCTATGAATGGTAGTAGACAGCCGGGACTGTTGTATCCTTTTAGTTGGAAATCTTGATGTATATAAACGTCTTACTTCAAGAGAATTACCATTTTGCATATCACGTAGTTCTGCAATATTACCTATATCTGTTTTATCGTTATTCCTATTAATTTAAGAAAAGTTGTAACCATAAAATGTTAATTTGTTACTTGGTAATGCACCCGTCGCAGATTCAGTGTACTATGTTGGCCCACTTGTCAAAATTATTTAATAGTCTCCTTATATCATTAATATCACATGAAGAATACATATTCAAATGAAATATAGGCAGACTTGTTTTAAACAAATAATAGCATACACCAATAGTTTCATTTTAAGAAACAATTTCTATGTAAATAGTAAGTGGACCCTACTTTGGTGTAATATAATAATTATTTATGTGAGGATAATAATGCCTTTTTCTCCAAATTCCTTTATTTTTAATATGGTGGCCGATTTCGAGGCAACTAATGCAACCTCATCATTGGGCCCTTAGCTGCAAAAGAAGCACACGTCTACATACATTTAAATATTACAATCAATTTAGCTTAGAATAAACTATTGTCATTCTGACGCTATTAATTTGACATTAATATCAATGCCACCTGAACGCTAAACTTTTTCTAAAAAAGACTTAATCAGTGATGTAGATTCAAAATTTATTTGAGAATTTAGTGTTATTTCGTCATATATATATTTTCTTTATTTAAAATATTTTGACTTTGTTGCTAATGTTATCGACAAAAGAAATTGAAAAATATTTTTATTAGATTGCGAAACATTCATTTTTGGAAAATTTTCAAATATTAATTTATTATATAATTTCTTATTTAATAATTTATCAACTGTTTTGGTTTTTATATCATTAATTTCTACTATATGGTTTATTATATTTAGCTCGTTATTAAATTTAGTGTGATTTAAAGGTACTGCTATTAATCTGTTTAAATTACTGTGTAAAATCGCTATTTTGTGTTGCGACGGGTGCAAAGACTTACCGTGTATAGATATTCTTGTAGCAGTTGGTTTTCGAAATATATTAAATTCAATTTTAGAATTAGCCTTCTCTAATAATAAATCTAAAAAACTAAATTTGTTTTCACTTTCAATTTCTAGATCAAACTGAATATTAGATTTGTTAGCATTCAGATAGTTAACAAATGATTTTAATTTCTCTAAATTACCTGTCCAAATACCTAAAATATCGTCTACATATCTTTTGTAAAATAAAATTTTTGCGACAAAGGACTGCCCATTGGTAAAGAACAGACCATTAACTATCAGACGATGACCGTGAAGAGGGTTTTGTTTCGGGCACTCCAGACGACTTTATCTTGTCTTCAGAAGGGAGTGCTTCACCAGACGATACCTCTAAATTTAAGGTAGCGCTAAAACGCAGCCTTCAAAGTCAGGTTTTGTACTCCTTAGCTGATTTTTAATATTAATTGTAATGTGTTGATAAATTGCTATTATAAAAGGTTCATTTAGAATTTATAGTATTTCATTAATCGGGATATTTATAGGTATACAAATTTTTAACGTCAAACGAAAAAAATGTTGCGTTACGTGGGAGATTTATTACTTTCAAATTACTAAATAAATCAATAGAATTTTTAATAACGAACTGAAATTGTAAATTAATATTTTCTTTGATATATTCATTTAAAATTTTTTGTAAATCATATGTAGGAGATTTTATATAAGATACCACTGGCCGAATAGGAATTAAATCAGGAATAGTGCTTTTATGTAATTTTAATATACCATATATTATTGGTATTTTGGTATTATCTGGTGCAGATTTTTTGTTTAGTTTTGACTTTGTTGAATTTAGTGTTATTTTAACTTTATGTATAAAATTGGTAATCTAAATTTGTTTCATATTAAAAGTATTGCTTTCTATAATCTTTTTATGGTAATCTATCCTATTGAGAATAACTAAGGTATTGCCCTTATCAGCATTAGTACATACCAGATCTTTATTTTTGATTTTTGTCTTCATTTATTTTATCATTAAAATTACCCTTAAATTGTGATACTGGTGATTAAGGCATTCTTGTTTGCGCAGTCCGATCTATCTATGACGTTCTCAACTTCCACTGTGAGTTCTTTTAATCTTTTTTTATGGTGTAATTTTAAGGTGGGGCAGAAATTTATTCCATGCTGTAATAGATCCATTTTTTCTTTGGTAAATGTAGTGTTATTGATATTTAAAACTCCTGTATAGAAAACACGTGGTGTGTCCTACAATAGTTTATGGTAAGCTAAATTGATTGTAAAATTTAAATGTATGTAGGCTTTGCTTCTTTTATAGCCAAGAGTCCGATGATGAGGTTGCATTAATTGCCTCGAAACCGGTCACCATATTAAAAATAAAGGAATTTGGAGAAAAAGGCATTATTATCACATAAATAATTTTTATGTGTATAGTTAATGTAATAATTGAATAATATCGAAATATTTCTTGTTCACAGGGTGTATGTACGATCCTTTTATTTTTTAATGTTAATAAACGTTTCTATCTCTACAATTCTTGTTAATTTTGAAGTTCCATGACTGCTGTTAAAATATCTTCGCTGAGCCGCTGTTTTACCACCCCGTGAGCTTAAATTGCTTTTCGTTATAAACAATGCCGTCATATTCCATCAAGTTTGCCTTCTTTACGTTAATTGCACTAAAACTGGAGCACATGCACCCCACGTGTAATTGCAAAATAACGAAACGCGCACCCTAATTGAAATGGGGCTGATTTACGTGTATGCGGTAAGTGTGTGTGACGTGCGGCCCGTTTCACTCGAAAAAATTAACTGGCCATCAGAAAATTGCGTGCATGCAAATCGGTTGGCATGTCCGCACCCCAGATTTAACCAGATACCGCCGACACGTTTAAAACAAATTGTGCGGCCGGTGGAATCTTTTTTATTTCTCCAACGGCCTGGATAACGCTCACGTTTAGATTATTACGCATTTGTGTCGGAATATTGTGCATCTATACAAATTTTTTTATACATGTGGGAGAATATTACGGAACAAAAGCGTCGACCTATATACCGGATGATTCAGGTTTGTACTCGTCTTTCCGTAACTGTTTTATTATCAAAATTTATGTACTGGCACCGTCATATATGCGGGTGAAATCTGTAGAGCAATAGCTGCGCAGTAGCCCAGGTAGCTCATTTTGGGCCTAGACTTTGGATCAAACACATACTAGTTTTATCTGAAGGCTTTTAGAATTTCAGACGTTAAATCGTAATGTGCAGATTAAAATTACGGGATTTTTTCAGAAGAGAGGGGTAGAAACCTCTGCAAAATTGCGAGTCGCTGTTAAAGGCATTTTGAAAATATATAACCACTCATGCGTTCAGTGTAACCTACTTAAATTTAGTGTGCGTTTCAAATTTATCATGGAATTTGGTTCCAAGCTGAAAAATAAAAAGTTGTATGGCCAAACTCGAAAAGTTATCAGAATATGCGGCGGGAAGCAGAGTCGAATCAACCATTAAATCATCAATTCGTACACTGTGGAAAAAATAGACACAGTCGAAGAAGTGAGGATTGGAGTAGCAGAAATACTTCGGACCAATGGCGTCCTACCCTTCCTGGATGTGATGGTGACAAGGAAACAAGACGGCACGCCAGGACATCGGGTCTATAGGAAGCCAACCCACACGGATCGCTACCTACATGCAGATTCACACCACCACGCGCCCAAAAACAAGGAGTCAACACGCTGATACAACGAGCGAAGGGAGTCAGCGAACCAGACCACCTAAAAAGGAATTAGAGCATTTAGGCAGAGCGCTACAGAAGAACGGATATCCTAAGGCACATATTGAGAAGGCTATCAACATGCAACCACGGAGGAAGGGACCAGAAGAGTACATCGCTGCACGGCCTACGTCAATGGATCTACAGATGAGATAGGATGGTTGCTGAGAAGACATCAGATAAACACCATCTTCACCGCCCCGGGAAAGATAGCTAACGTCTTTCCGAAATATCGTTCGACAACTGAAGAGCTACCAACACAGGGTGTGTATAGCATCCCATGCAGCTGTGGGATGGTTTACATCGGCCAAACCTGAAGGCACATCAGCACTAGAATCAAGGAGCACATAAGCACGAGAATCAAGGAGTACATCAGGGACAACCAGAGGACGGCAATGTGACAGGTCGGCTGCAGCAGAAACCGGCCACATAATCAAATTCGAGGAAACACAAATGCTGTCAAGGGAAGCGAGATTCTGACCGAGACTGTACAAGGAAGCCATCGAAATCCAGAAGAATCCGCACAATTATAACCGAGATCGAGGCATCGAATTACCTAGAATCTGAAAATCGGTCATGCGTAACAACGCCCACGCATCAGTGAACCGGACGAGTATAAATACCGGAGCGGACTAGGAGATTCAGAGCTACTTCTGAGGAAAACACCGACGTGAGTATCGAAACGTCAGGATCAAATAAGCAACTTGGGAAGCAGCGCGGAAAACAACATGTCACTGTGGAAAAAACGTACGGTTTGGTTACAGTCATTGCTCCTTTGTATTCCGAAAATATGCTCATAATTTTTTTAGTTGTTTCGCTAAAAATGCTCCTTTTTAATTCATTAGACACCTTCAGCGAAGATAATCCACCAAAAATTCAAGAATAAAAATATTTATTATACTAGCTCTGAAACTAGTATTGGACGAGTGATAAAGAAAATGGGTTATCAATGGGTGAAGACACAAATTAATTGCAAGCTGCTTATGGAAAAACTACATATTCAACAGATGCGCGTTAATTATCTACATAGTATAAAGGAATATCGTCAGGCAAATAGACCAATAATACACATTAAAGAAACATATCCATTCATTCTATGCTCATTTGAAATCCTCTAGCAATGGTACAAAGGATTTTTTGCGTCAATCTGTGTGTAGGGCTAAAGACTGATTACGAAACGAACGAAACGAAAACGGATTTATATCAAACCTGAGGTTCATGTCGCAAAGTAAAACTGGTGATTACCACATTGAAATGAACTTTCTGAATTTTTTCACAGTTACTACTTACTTGAATCGAGAATATGGGATACAATCTTTCATCTTGAAAAAAACTTTTATAAATATTGCAGATTCTCTTGTCACTGATCAAAATATAGACGATGTTTTACTTCCACATCCAACGGATGGAAAGTATTGTGTCGCGAAAATAAATTTCAAAAATTTTTATTTGCTCATTCGCTCTAAAATGGTCGAAAACACAAAAAAAACAAAATTTGAGCAAAAAATTTCTTGTCTGTGTGTGTGTGTCCGTGTGTCTGTGTGTCTGTGGTTTTGTTTGTGGACACGATAACTTTCGAAAGACTTAATATATGAACTTGAAATTTGGCAAACGTATAAATCTCAACTACCCAAAGCGACCTATTGTTTGTGGGGTAAGTAGGGTATCAGGAAGGTGGCGAAATTGGGGGGTAACTACCCTTTTTGCAAATTTTAATTTTTTTATTTTATTTTCGTTTTATTATGTGATTAGTAGTATAACTGCGAGTATTAATCGTTCTTATAAATTTTCGGTGCAGCAAACTGTTTACAAGATATTAGCAAAAAAGCGTCAATTAAAGAAAACTGTTTTTCCTCCGAATATATTTAATATATTCAAAAAATTAAAATACCATCAGATAGGAAATAAAATTTCTCACAAAAAGTGTTCAAATCCAAAATTTTGACATTTTCGAAATATTTCCAAAAAAAAACCTATTTTGGACCCTGGTCGTACGATTTTTTTTATTTTTGGTATTATATAGAAAATCAAATTWCTGATCAGAAAGCACTCTTGTATTTTTTTTGTTAATGTTAATGCTCAAAATCTGATTACTAATCGTATAGTAGAAAAATAAAAACATAAATGTCATTTTGACAATTGGATGTGGAAGTATTGATTTAATTTGCAGCGGTTCTTTTCTCAAATCACATTTTGTCAATCAGCTGTATGAACCCTACCACATACCTGTTATTAGACAAAACCGTAATGGTCGTAATACAAAACTTATTCACTGGTGCTAAATTAGACAAATTTAACTCTCCGGAGCTCTGTTCAACGAAATTAGTTAACCGCTGTGTTTTGTTTCAGGTTCAGTAATGGCCAAAGTCGATACTCGGGATTAAATGTAAAACATTACAACAACATGCTGCTACTACGTCCCACTACGTGCTGTTGACACCGATTAGGTAAGCATTCCTATACTAATTTCCCGTTAAAGTGTACCTATATGGAAAAAAACTAAAAATAAATAAATGCAATGCAATGTTGATGAATTGGTTATCTTAATGCTATTAAATGTATCAAATTCAAAGCGTACGATTCCGATGAACTTAATATTTCTTTAATTTCTTGATGTTGTCCGCATATTCTCCCATTTATTACACATATCACAAGTCAGTGTTTGAGACAATCATACTTTCCGTATACTTGGAAGTAGACTAAAGTTATCTACACCCAAAATAAAGCAACCAGCAGAGTCTGGTTACTTAAGAGGATTAAATATATTACTCACGTTTACCAAGATTTTGGAAATTTTTGCAAATTACAAGATACGTAGGGAATAATAATTTACTTCCTCTTCCATTAAACATAATATACTAGTTATTATGATACATCATCTAGGCTTTGACAATAACGTTCTTGTGTTACTGCAATCATTCTTGAGTGACAGATACCAAAGTGTTGTTATTCAAAATAGAAAATTATCAGCTCCGCAGATCTCATCTGGTGTTCCACACACTGTATACCTGTAGATTTCACCTCGATGTAGACCTACTAGATGTTAGTTATATAATTAATTCTGATCTTAGTAACCTTTTTGACATTTAGATAAATATGCTTAAAATTAATGGAAATAAATCTTCAGCAATCGTCTTCAATAGTGATAATTACAAAAATATTGTTAAGGTAATATTTGCCTCTTTATTGGAGAAGATCTGTATAATGAGCAGGTAAAGAGTCCCGGATTAGTGATAGATATTGATAGTTACCCTTCAAGAAAACACGTTCCCTTATTAATGAGTAAAGCATATACAGCACTAAAGATGATATATCCACAGAGGCTATTTTTGGATATATATACCAAGAAACTTTTATGGTACTTGATACACACTGGTGATGTCCTACTTTAATTTTGCTAACACAAGATATGGACCTTGCTTGGATTACCTTCATACGAAGCACATACAAAAGGTTCAAAACTCATGTCTATGGTTAATACGTATTTGGAATATGTAAACGTCTGCATTTTTCACACGAATTAACCAATGTAGAACTGTATAATCGTTGTTTCTTGCTGCAACTAAAAAATATCTTGTACCTGTATAGGAAAATTAGATTTAGAACCGACATTTACAAACTTAAGTTAAGTAGAAAAATTGTACTTAGAATACCTACCCACAACTCACAATAAACAGTTGTTTTTCCTACCAAACATAAGCAGATTTGTTACTTACGACATTATCTTCAGTGCATTCTCTTTTGAACATTATAAAAAAGTAATTTCCCAAAAGCTAAAAGATCTCCAATGATTGTAAAGACCTAGCATCACCTTTACCACATTACTCTTTCTTCATCCTTTTCTTCGACAAGCCTATCGTCGGTTTAGGTAGTTTATTTTCGGTTTTATTGTTTCCACGAAGGTCAAATATTTTGATATGGTCGAATGGAGAATTGAAAGATCTCAATGCCGAGGGGTATTTGCTGATATGGTTAGATAGTGAATTGAAAGACCTTGCCAAAGGGCTTCAAAACATCTTCAAAATAAGTCTGAATTAAGGGTGGGAAATGTCACATCATAAGAGGCGCCCTTCTGAAATAAAATCGATCTGTTTCAGTATTTTGCTTGTAGCTCTCTCTCATAGAAATTGTTGAGGTTGGCTTGCTTTAACAAGCAAAAAAATGATGAATCCATTACCATCGGTCTTCTCGCTTGACGTCTGTGTGATTGGTGGCGACGTTTCCGAACACACGTCATGAAACACCATCGGCGGACATCTCTCTGATGATTCCGCCTCATCTAATTAACACTGCCGGTTTCGATTGTAATTACCATTGGTGTCGGGGTCCGCTAGACCGGGGGCGCTACTTCCACAACGGACGTACAGAGTGCGCTCACACTAATAGGATCATGCTATCTGCATTTGTGTGACCCGGCCATTCCGGGGGGTTTACCTGATTTAATTAATTTACCCCTAACAATAAATAGCCGGTGGACGTTGGACTGTTCCGAATCCAATTCTCGCCGAATACGTTTCGTTATAATTTGCAATTTGTTGCTAATTTAATCGCCGGCGCAATTGCAGGGTTATTAACTGGAACGTGGAATGCTTGCACTGCAGAATATGCGCTATACAATTGCAGCATTCTCCTGTCGTACTGTCACAGGGAAAATTTTGCAATTAGTTCATTGGATTAGAACCTCAGGTACTTATACCAAGTAATACACCATTTTAATGTGTTTTAAAGCAATTTTTGAAAACGTTTAAAAACGATTCAATTTTTTAAAAGCTGTTACATGATTATTTTTTCTCGTCTTCGCATATAACTTCTACTACTATTTACAAACCTATAGGTTAGCTAAAGGTACTTTTTTTAAAAGAGTTATAGGGGTGTATACCAATATCATCATGTACGCTGTATTGCCATTGACCATTGGTTATAAAAACTACCCCAGTAGGTAGCTTACGGGAATTAATAATAATAACAATAATAATAATACAATTCTTTACTGGGCCAATTTGATACAAAAGAAGCAAAACGAAAAAAAAGTTATGGCAATTAGCCAAAATGGGGACGGTTGATTTATTCGTATTTAGTTATTGTCAATATACTAATATTCCATTTTGCATGAAAATCAACCTTTATAGATTGCGGTTGAAAACTATTCGTGCTACATATTATAAACACTATAATACATTGATGCTATCTGCCACGCCACTGTGCGCTATGGAACGCCGATATAGCATTTATTAACAAATTTTTTCATACAACATTTCAAAAACTAACAATTTTAAACATTCATTTAATGCTTCTTGAATTTACATCAAACAATTTTTTGTTCATTCTGCAAACTAAACCGAATAAAAATGTTTAATGAATTATTTTGTTAGTTTTATAAAAGCGTTGTGCTTACATTTCGAAACAAATATATTAATAATTATTTTATAATTTTTATTCAAGTAACATTTTTATTCATCAAACATATAAATGAAAGATTTTTAAACTGAAAGCATAGCCTTTCCTGCAAATTATTACGTTTGTTGAAATAACATTTTCGTTAATATAAATTGTTGATAAATTTAATTCGTCGCTGAAGTCGGTGGCCAATAGATAAACTAACAGAATGTAAATATGACAACTTTGAAACGGAATCTAACCTCAAAGTACATGTTGCAACCTGCATTTGCAAGTCCGAGTATTGTAAAATTAGAATTCATAAATTATAAAATGAGAAGCGTAATTGATGTGACAAAAAACAAACTCCTTCCTGATTCTTATCGTTGCAAAGACTTTAAGTGTTGCGTGAATTTTGGCAAAATATATAGTTATACGGTAAATATTTTCGCTGCTTTTGAGGATATTGCATAGATTTGCAGGTAATATTTTATAATATGCTTTTAAGCCCTTCCTGAAAATTTGCTTTTTCCATAGCCTTAGTACTTGTACTTGACTAGTAGTTTACTGTTCCTGTAAACATGTAAAATCTGTCAAATAAAAACTCACTATGTAATCTGCAGACCTTTACCGCTTACTATTTTATTACTACTTGAATTAAAACACTACTAAAATTATGTAAGTAATTATATTGTGCTAATTTAGTGAGCTAAAATAATGGCTATGAATATGATAATTGTGTTATTTACATTTAAAAGTGCCAAGTTTGAAATTATTGTCACTAGTGTAAACAATTTAATCCCACCTTTTTATACATATATTTGTGTAAAAAACGAGACTCTTGAAGTCTCGTATGTTCAGTCTCGGTCTCGTTTGGGTCTCGGGTACCTTAACCTCAGTCTCGTCAGAAGCACTAGATGCAACGCTTTGACCACATCGGTACTGCTACTCTTTATTGTCTAACAAAATAGTTGAAGATGAATAACCATAGCTAACTTGATATTTCCAGAAACAGTAAAAACCAGAGGCACCCTTATATCGGTTTGAAGGCTTCCGTGGTTGTTGTCGATGACATGTTGTTTTCCGGGCTGGTTCCCACGTTGGTTATTAGACCTTGACGTTTCGACACCCATGTCGATGTCTTCCTCAGAAGTTTTCAGAGCTACTTCTGAGGAAGACACCGACATGAGTGTCGAAACGTCGAGGTCTAATAACCAACATGGGAACCAGCCCGGAAAACAACATGTCACCCTTATATCAACTGAAAGGAAATTAGAAGACACATTTAATGACGTAGAAATAAATATACCGCTCTATTTAAAAAAATCAAGTTAGCCATGTTCGAGTTTATCTAAATTGAACGCACTATGTTTTCACAACTGTTAAGAAAACCATAATCAAGCTTTACCTTCTGAGATAGTATTAGAGCTGCCCTATACAAGTGTGAAAACCCCATATCTCCACCTTTTTTAGTTTTAGGAATATTATTTATTTTCGAGAGCCCTGCAAACGTCATTTTTTCACAAAAACCGCCAAAATGACCTATTCTAGACCACATATATTCTTAATAAAGTCACCTTAGAATTTGATGTAGAAACCAAAAATGCAATAATATATAAGATGTTTCAATTAAAAAATCAGAGTAAAGTGCTGCACCAAGTAAATGGGACACCCTGTATGTGTCTGGATAATTTTAGGTTATGCAGATTTTTACCAGGAACATTTTATATATTACCCTTTTTCTCTAACTTTAACAATAAACGAGTTATTTAACTTTATCGCACTAATTGGTCACCTTGTATATTATTACATTTTTCGATTCTCCGCGATGTTTTAGGAATATTCCATGAACTATTTCCTATCCCTAAGTCTAGGTGTTTTCTACATACCCTAATACAGGATCTTAAAAAATAATTAAAAATAATGTTGAGAAATGTGCCAAAAGTATTTTTTTTCAAACGGAAACCGCTAAATTTTATATATTCATCTTATTTACAATTAAAAATAAGGTTAAGTTTATGTAAGATCGTCCATTCCAAAAGTTTTTCTAGTTTTCGAAATGTATGGAAAATGTGGAAGTGCGCCGTCATGCTGGTAGACTAAGTTTCGAAAATAAGTAAAATGCTCAAATACCTTTCAGCTACAAAGTTTAAAAACGTTTACTTACTATTTAAATGAAAATGTAGCGCCACAATGCTCTTATGTCGTATTGTATAACTATTAAAGTACCAGCATTCTTAAATTTTTTTCTGTCTAATTACATTTAAATTTGAATCACTCCAATAATGACGAAAAATGATTTGCATTGATTAAAGGCACCATTTTTGTTTTAGCTTCGTCTGTTCAAATGATATTGTTCAAAAAAGAATTTGTGTTTGCGTAATATTCTTTGAACACTTGATTTAGGTAATCCTGACTCTAACGCAGCTTGTCTTGCAGACATTTTTGGATATGCAGCAAAATTTGCCAAAATAGGAATCTCAATATTCTCATTATTAACAATTGACTTATTTCTTTGCACTGTTGTTATGACATCTCTAGAGCTTTTGAAATTTTCTCTAATTTGTTTACCACCACATCGTGAAGGCTTATATTTTTGCGGATATCGAATTGCAAATGTGTTAGATGTTCTTGATATATTTTATTATATTCTACATAAATAATAAATACATTTAAATAACTAATTGTAAATGATTTTTAAATAGTAAGAGACAGCTTTATACTTTTCTTTAGTGTTTCATTATTGTCAACCCCGTTATAGCCAACTAAAAGTTATTGCAGGTAAAATCTTCACCAAAATTTCCATAGAAAGATATTGGTAATATTTCGAAAACTAAAAACTTTCGGAATTAACCATCTTACACAAACTTACCCTTATTTTTAATAGTAAATGAGAAAAAAATATTAAAATTGGCGGTTTCTATTTGAAAATATTTTTGACACACTTATCAATATTATTTTTAAGACCCAATATTGATAGGTATTAAAATATAAATATTCTATTAAAAAAGGTCTTTTCCAATAAGGAATCGCACCCAAATTAAATAATGAATATATAGGCTGTTCCATTTAAAATAAGCAAATTGATATCTACTTCTGGTATAACTGGATGTATCATTTTAAAAATGCTTTAGTCGTGAGTCATCCATAAAACTTAGTATGCTGCGAAACAATCCTATAAGGATTGAGGCTTGTATAATATTTCAAGAGAAATATCATTAGTTAGTAGCAAGCTTCCTATTTGCCGTAGTAAGTAATGCGCTGTCCAGTTCTTCTGATGTTATTTCGTCAATGCATTCATTAGCTAGAAAATAGAAAAAACCGACAAACTAAAAAATCACTAGGTCTTTAATAAATCATTTTCTATCTAAAAAAACGTCCTAAGGTCGCTTTGTTTTCAGATCTATCAAGAACCATGGCCTTTCGGTGGTCGACTTGCCTACTGGTGAGCTTCCTCCTCCCAGCCTGCCTTCCAAATCCACACAGAGGCCGTCATCATCCACCAGAACCCCATGCAGAAGCCTACCACATGTCGAGGGACCCGTTCGATCCACACAGGGACTCGGAGGAATTCAGGAGAGACGCCCCAGATGACAAGCGAGAATTCACGCGAAGGGATTCCACCTCTGACGATCCCCTCGTCATCCAGACGAAGAAGGGGAAGATACGGGGAACCACGCTGACGGCGGCGACCGGAAAACAGGTGGACGCATGGTTGGGGATTCCTTACGCCCAAAAGCCGACGGGAAATTTGCGTTTTCGGCATCCGAGGCCGATGGAGAAGTGGGATAATGTTTTGAATACGACCACGCAGCCTAATTCTTGTGTACAAATCATAGACACTGTATTCGGTGATTTTCCGGGTGCCACCATGTGGAACCCTAATACGCCTTTGAGCGAGGATTGTCTGTATATTAACGTAGTTGTACCTAAGCCACGGCCCACGAATGCCGCGGTGCTGTTGTGGATTTTTGGTGGCGGGTTTTATTCTGGTACGAATACGCTGGACGTTTACGACCACAATATTCTAGTTTCTGAGGAGAATATTATTCTAGTTTCTATGCAGTATCGCGTTGCGTCCTTAGGTTTCCTCTTCTTTGGTACGCCCGATGTCCCGGGTAACGCGGGAATGTTTGATCAGATGATGGCCATCCATTGGGTGCATGATAACATTCAAGCGTTTGGAGGCAATCCAAACAACATAACTTTGTTTGGGGAATCGGCGGGAGCCGTATCCGTATCGCTCCATCTACTGTCTCCACTATCCCGAAATTTGTTTTCTCAAGCCATAATGGAATCAGGTAGCGCAACTGCTCCCTGGGCTATAATATCTCGTGAAGAGAGTCTTTTGCGAGGTCTTCGGCTAGCAGAAGCCGTGGGTTGTCCGCACGATCAGAGTCAATTGGGTGCTGTCATCGAGTGTCTCAGAAACAAAGATCCCGTGGAATTGGTGAATAACGAATGGGGAACTCTGGGAATATGCGAGTTCCCTTTCGTACCAGTAATAGACGGAGCCTTTTTGGACGAACCTCCCMCTCGGTCATTAGCCAACAAAAACTTCAAGAAGACGAACATCCTCATGGGATCAAACACTGAGGAAGGGTACTATTTCATAATCTATTATTTAACTGAGCTATTCAGGAAAGAGGAAGACGTCTACGTCAGTAGACAAGAATTCTTAAGAGCCGTCGCTGAGCTCAACCCATACTTCAACGCAGTTGCACGCCAAGCCATCGTCTTCGAATACACCGACTGGTTGAACCCTGACGACCCCATCAGCAACAGGGACGCCCTGGACAAGATGGTCGGCGATTACCAGTTCACCTGCAACGTGAACGAGTTCGCCCATCGCTACGCGGAGACGGGAAACAACGTCTACATGTACTACTACAAGCACCGCACCGTCGCGAATCCATGGCCCTCGTGGACTGGAGTGATGCACGCCGATGAGATTAATTACGTGTTCGGCGAGCCCCTGAATCCCCACAAGAGCTACACGGCTCAGGAAGTGGACCTGAGCAGGCGGATAATGCGATACTGGGCCAATTTCGCGAAGACCGGCAACCCGAGTCTGTCGCCCAACGGCGTGTGGACTCCCACGGTGTGGCCACTGCACACGGCCTACGGAAGAGAGTACCTGACGCTGGATGTCAATTCCACCGCTACAGGAAGGGGGCCCAGGCTCAAGCAGTGTGCCTTTTGGAAGAAATACCTACCTCAGTTGTCGCAGATAACATGTGAGTATTGCAGGGATTGATCGAATTTGTTTTAAACTGATTGCTGCTAGTTTTCTAGAGTTACAATCCCCACTTTTAAAAATAACAGAAAAAAATAGCTTTTTTTGTCCAAAAATACTTAGAGAAAGCGGTATCATAGAAAAATAATATGATTTTTTTAATATGTTTTTTTTAATGATGATTCCAATGATACACAAATCACTATAGTGCAATTTGTGTGTCATAGTAGAAAATGGCTTCAAAGCAACTACTGTTCCGAGTACTATTCTATAGGATCTTATCTCCGGGCGGTTCTGTCTTTATAAGAATATGGAGAAGTACTATTCTTGGAATTATTATCATCTAATTACTAAACTTTTGAATTTCTCTGAAAAATGTATAAACTTAGAAATATGTAAGAAAAATAGACATTTAAAGTTGCTATGTATAGGTAATTATGAACAAGAAGTAAAGACGAAGTTTATGACTAAAGATATGCCTTTTACAAGCCTTCGAAATCGCGAAACCAACCCAAAAATAAAAATTTATTGGACCACGGCCGCAGAAGCCTTCAACAATGTAAAAAGAAATAAAATCATAATTGCACCATGAGCCCATACAACCCAAAAACTAGAAAGGGAAGACAAGGTGGCAGAAAATTAAAAAAAAACTAAAACTTATAAATGGTAAAGATGGAAAAAATATGATGATGACTATGCGTGAAATAGGTAATAATGACAGAAATAGTAGCGACGAAAGGTTAAGGAAAGAAAAAAGGGTTAAGAACATAAAATAATGCAACATGAACTGTGAGGAGGTTAAATGAGAATAAATATGGACTAATATAGAAATTCAACAAAGTCTACTAACGATTACTGAAACAAAAAGAAAGAATCTATAGAAGTACCATAAACACCTGATTATATACAGCGAAGTAAAATAAGAAATAAAATCAAAAGAAGGAGTAGGCTGTATAATTCGACAGGAGCATATAAAATACTTAGAGAAATGGTGGAACATAATAGAGAAGAATGGAGAATAGAGAAGAATGAAAGGATAACAATAGTGGTTGTGTATAGACCGAGTAAAGATAAAACAACAGAAAATAAAACTAAATTTTGGGAACAACTCTCATATATTACAAAAAATAGTAGAGCGGAAATAATAATAGCCAGGGATTTAAATAACAGTGTTGGAAAAGAAAAAACAAAAAAGAACAATGGACACAGACTATCGGATTACTGCATAAAGAACAATATGATAGTGGGAAATCATTCTACCAACATAAAGATATACACAAATATACAAGAGAGGTTGAAAGCAGGAACGAGAAGTCAATAATAGATTATATATTAATTGATAAAGATAGTAGATCAGATTTGTTAGTTGTAAGAGTACACAGAGATACGAAATATATAGTGACCATTACTTAGTAATAAGAAAAATAAAAATAAGAACGCAGAAAGAAACCAGCGAACATGTAAAGACAGAAGTAAGAACAAACGAAGTGTTTAAACTAGGTGAAAATGAAACCGCAGACAAGTACAAAAAGCTTGTAGAGAAAAAATTTGAAATTATAAATAGCGTTGAAAATGAAGATAATACAGAACTAATCTGGATTAAATTTAAGGATAATAATGTTAGTGATCACAGCGAAGGAAAGTGTGTGGAAAGATCTTAGTAGATAAACAGAAAAAACACACATTGGTGGGATAAGGAAATAAAAAGCCAAGTAGCAAAGAAAAAAGTTATGGAAACAATATATTGCAAGGTGAACAATAGAGAATTACACAAGATACAAAGAGCAGAGAATAAAAGTCAAAGAATTAGTAAAAAAATGCCAAAAGGGAGGCTTTGGTAGAATTTAGGATGGAAATGGAGGAAGACAGCAAAGCAAACCAGAAGCTATTTTATAAAAAACATCAGAAATGATCCATTGTAGTTCAGATAAAAAACAAGCAAGAGTATACTGACAGGAGGCAGTGAAATAATAAACAGTTTGAAAGAATATTTCGAAGAGCTACTATTAACCCAGAAAGTAAAACATTTGTACAGAAAACATAGAAAAGAACTACGGAGGTGCTGAAGAGGAACAACAGAACGTTATAAAAGAGGAACAAGTGAAAAACATATAATGTAAAAAGAAGAAAGCCGGCGGGGCACGACCAAATTGTTGAAAGAAAAAAGGAAGAAGAAATGTTGAAAAATATGGGACCAGAAGGAAGATAAGTGCTACAAAAATATTTAATGTGGCATGGGAGCTGTACCAGATGACTGGAAATTGGGGATAATTGTACCAATACATAAAAAAGGTGATACGACATAACATAAGATCCCTAGAAAAGTGGTCTGGTAAGTATGAAGAAAAGGGGTATAAATAACAAGCTCAGAAAAAGCATAGAAAGTTTATACGGTAACATAAAAGATTAGGTCAGAACAAGTAACATGGAATCACGGGATTTCCAGGTAGTGGATGAGTTAAGGTAAGGGGGTGTTTAGCCCAACACTGTCAACCATAGCAATGGACGAACTACACAACGAGGTCAAGGACGCTAATTGTGGTATAGAAAATTAAAGGTGGTAAATCTAGAAGAATGCGCATTTCAAGATGACCTGATGATCTATGCAGAAAACGAAGAGAAGTTACAGCAAAATATGCACTTGTGGTAAAAAGAACTAAAAAAACGTCAAATGTTAATAAATACGAGCAAGACTAAAACAATATCATGGAAAAGGGGGACAAAAGGACAGACATAACAATAAATGTGAAATAAATAGAATAGGTTTAAAGCTTTAAGTACCTAGGAGTTACAATACAAAGCAAGAGAAGTATGGATAAAAAAATAAGTGAAAGAATCACTAGTGCAACAAAGGTATACTACTCACTAAATAGGACGTTAATAAGTAAAAAGACTATTTATAGACCAATATTGACATACGGTAGTGAAAGCTGGGTGTTAAGTGATAGTCTTTTAAGTAGACTGCAAGCAACAGAGATGAAATACTTAAGACGTGTTAAAGGGGTAACTAGCATGGACAGAAAAAGAAACGACAGAAAGAAACTATGGAAGAAAATAATCTAAAGTTGTTCGGGTACCTGGTGAGTGGTGAGAATCAATGAGGAAAGGCCAGCAAAATTAGTATGAGAAGCAAAAAGGAAGGCAAGGAAATAAAAGAAGAGGAAGACCGCAGAAGACATGAAACATGTTGAAGAAGAGAAAGAAATGTATAAAAAATGTTATGTTTTCTCTAATGCCTCTTTCGCAGAAGGAAGACGAAAAATGATACTTGTGGAGATTATTGTTGTTTATATGAATTTTGTGTTTCCAAAATATCTTAAGTAGTTTTGGGGAAAAAAATAAAAACTAAAGACGAATTTTTAAAGGTGGGCCCTGTAACTCTAAAATGCTAGCATAAATCAATACGATTTAATGCATATACTCAATAAATGTCAGCCTTTGGGGGCCGTCGTAGTAGTCCTGTCCGACTATACCCTTTAAGAACTATAACTTAGTATTTACTTTAGTCTTCTGTTAATTAGGTATTTAAAACATCTACATTTTTCTCACACTAGCCAAAATGCCGCCCCTAAATTTTGGCGCTCCGGTGCTGGCGAACAATGAATGAAACGAATCGTAAAACTCGATTCCATTATTGCTCGTAATAAGCATTCTTTTGGCTGCGAAACTTCTAAATTGAAAATGAACTTTTTCAGCGACACCGGGTGTATGTATGGGGGTTTATGCAAATTTTCTTTTATACCACCAGTTTTCCGGATGGGTCCCGTTCAATGTTATTATCAACCCTTTTCCGGACGCCATGAATATTACATTTAAAGATCCTGTCAAATGGACTGGAATAATCCGATCAGTCCAGGCTTCTTACGAGGGTATTGCTTATAAAGGCGATTCCCGTAGCAAACGTAACTCTCTAAATCATGTGAGCTGTGAAAAACTAAACTGCAGCGAAACTGGATGTGTTTGGAACTAAATTATGCAGAAGGAGGCGCCGCAAAGAGGTAACAGCTACTTCATAAGCTAAAATTGCATTTGCATAAAACCTCGTACGCTTGGATGAAAGCCGTTATCCAAACAAGGTCTAGGACTACCTCTCTTTGAACGTTGTTCTATTAAACCAGTCCGATGCTCTGGGAAGAATTCTCAAGTTTTATGTGAAAAACAAAACTTGATAAAGCGCGAGGCATCTCCCTTTAGCAAGTATTTTATAAAAGATTAATCGTTAGCGGAATCGTACGAACATGGAAAGTTCATTAAGAGGTTTCCCTGTATATAATCGTAACAAATATGAATAATATTCAGTGCAAATGATAATAGGAATCTTCTTCTGACTCCGTATGTTTCGTCTATTATTGTGACAGGCATCTTCATTGGTAAGCCTATGATGTCCCTAACTACTGTTGTGGTTTAGTGCTGATATACGGAATTTTTTGATTGATTGATTGACAATAATGATATTCTACCAATTTTTGTTACTTTAAATAGAATGCCCTGTATATTATTACATCTGTTTATTTCTTCTTTGAATCCTAAGAACAACACAACATCAGACTTTACTGAAGTTATAAAATGTTTTATTATTTCAGAAGATGATACTTATTTTTTATGGAACGGTATATTTTATGAACAAAAGTCATAATAATTTTTTTCAGTGTTTTAAAGTGACAGCGATCCTTAGAAAACATATGATCTAACCTCGAAAATCGTTGGTAATTTCACAGATGTAATCAACACAATTATATAGAAAAGTTAATTAGATGAGCGTACATGTTAGAAATTCTATAACTTTCGATTGATTTGGGACAAATATATCAAATTGAAAAAACGTTAAAGCTCTACAACTATTTTCATGATAATTATTCGAGAAACTATCTAGGAAGGCACTAGCAACAAATGTTTGACAAAAAGAGCTAGGTAAATCTAGGTAGGTAGGTATATCTCAAAAATATGGACAAATTACCTTTCATTCTTATTAAGACTGGACTATATATGTATGAAAATAAATAATAATGGCTTTCTCCTCTGTTTCAGCTGAAATGCAAGCCTCGCCCTCTAACAAACAGTGTGCGAATGCCGCAGGGAGGTTACTGTCCATAGCTTCCAGTGTTTTGCTCATCCCAGCAGTTACACTGGCCTTCCAAAAGAGACCGTTCCAATAGATGCAGAAACAGAAGATTAGATGAACTTGGACTACTATAACAACGTAGTCGACATGAGGGGCTGTTTAAAACTGAAGAGAAGTTAAAGGAAGTCAGATTTTCGCTTCTTGCTAAAGTAGAGTCAATAAAGTTGCTACTGCAAGGGCTTCGGTCATAAAAAAAAAATATTCTTCACCCGGCCTATATGCGGAAGGTGGCTGCAATGCGGTCGGAATTGCCAAAAAATGTCGAGGGCGGGAGGTACTCAGTTCCAAGGGTTGTAAATTAAATTATTAAGGACCAGTAATGAGGTTTTAATTGAAGATGCTTCTTTAGCAGCTTAATGTTAGGGCCTATGTCTCGTTAGTATATATTATACTTATAGCCACTATCACTTAGTCCTAGGGCTGTGCAATTCGATCTCTACGATCGGGTAATCGAATATTTCCCCCCATTTTCCATTGCCAATCAGCAAAGATGAGCGCAGGCGTCTGCGTGGTTTTAGTAAGGTGTGACTGTTATGTGTACTAGATGTAAGCTAACTACGCGTCCGTATTCCCTTTCAAACACTAGAAATGCAGACGTCGCTCGATATTAGCAAAAATGTGTTGCAACCGACATATCGGGATCACTACAATTCAGCAGCACTGAAGATTATTGGTTAAAACTACTAATTGGTAACAGCAGTCATTAGCTCTGCTTGAAAGGAATAATCGGCAGTATTTCTCCTCAACTATTAAGATTTCCAATTAGGAAATGGCTTTTTCCAATTACGAAATATTGAGCAATTAAGCGATAACATGATTGCTACCTACTTTATTTGAAGGGTACTTGAGATTTTAAAGCTGCCTCGGTGTAATATATACGTAAAGGAAGCAATAAATCAAGGTAATATTATCTTGGGTTAACAGAAATTTACYATCAGTGCATTTACTAGTCATGGATCATCATCTATGGTGTTTGTTATTTTAAAACGTATTAAGATAAATAAAGACTACGAAGGAAGAGAGTTGGGAGAAAAGTTATACTTTGTTTTTCGAGATACGATCCATTAATGGTCTCACTGAAATGTACCATACATTTCTGGCCTGGGAAAAAAGACGAAAAAGAATCTCACATTATTTTGCCATATAACATCCTTGTGCATCCGTACACTTCTTTGGTACTAATCATACAACGCTTTCAAAAATAAAATTCTTTAGTAACATTATTAGCAAACTTCATCATCCATAAACTTCCTCCATTCCTAGTCCATCTTATTAAACAGTGCTTCCCATCATATAAATTGTTTAATTTAACTTTGATATCGGCGAAATGTCATAATTTGGTATTATTTCCAGCTTGCATGAAAGGTAACCATGATTAATCATAATAACCTATTGTCATATAAAGTGAATTTTGATACTGCATACCAAAATTTTTAATTAATTCAGCTATTATAAAAAGCCACACGAAGACAAAACTACAGACATTTCCTCCAAGTGACATGATTTAGTTTTTAAAACAATACAGCTCGTTCTTGAACTTCGGGAGCAAAATACTGCCGAATACTTTCCTATTTAAATCTGCTGGCTGAATTGACGATTACAGGGGTTGACACAAGCTTTCCTCCGTTTACTAATCTTTGCTGCCTTACAACACAAGAAACTAACAAATAGTCGACAAATAACTACTATTATCTCTCTATCATCTGATAATCCTAGTTCTAGTAGAGATAGTAAACTAGTGCCTCTGCATTACGTAGTATTAGCGATTCCAAATTTTAAAGCTGCAGTTCGATTCGTTTTCATTCTCAAGATGGCAACGGAATGAATTGCAGCCACGAAACTATAGGAACCGCCTTTTTTTCCTATAAGCTGTTAGCGCCCTGCAATTACTACTCAAACATATCCAAACGAAGGTGCAAAATAACTATCTAAAAATACAATTAAAGTCTTAGAGAATTGCGAGAATTTTTGTATATAACTGTACTAAAGGTAACGGTATTTATTTAGGAAGGTGTTTAATTTAGAAACGAGAGTGTCACAAATCGGAAAGCAAGCATACGACTATTTCAGCTGTAGTCATTAGTCGTTATTAAAAGAACGCCATCTGTTTTAGCAAAAACTATATTTGCCTGTTTTCCCTCTTCTTCTTGACAGATGTTGATAAACAACTATGTAGTTGTATAATATGTAACTAGTAAATTAAACAAAAGTTCAGTGTTAAGCTTATAAACTTACTATAAGCAGCAGTATCCACTACTGCTGATAGCCCAACTCACTTGATCATCCCCATTCTTCCTTGGTGTTCTTTTATATTATCTGAATAATATAAAATTCTTGGATCCACTAAATATCATAGACATTTGCACCGTTACTATTTGCCTAGTTAACAAGAATTTGTTAATGATGAATACACACATAGGTAAATAGCAAATAAATAGGCAAATAACACAAACTCGTAATTTATTTAAATCAGTTTTCCATTAATAAGAGTCGAATAACATTTTTATAGACATAGTAGTCTTTGTGGATTAAAGAAAACAATAAACAATAAAAGTAAACGTTTAGACAAAGTTTAATGAGTATAACTATGGGGAAAATTGACATAAGCTTGAAAAATTCCACAAGACTGCAAGTAGTACACTATGGGAAACTGGTTGTAAAGTTTCAAAAGCATAACTCAAAATCTTTGTCAAAGTTTAATTAATACCTGATAAGTTCGGCTTCGACCAAATTCCCTATATTGAAAATAAAAGGCGACCCTGAAAGGACAAAGGCATTTGTACCTGAATGTTTATACAGAAAAAAAACTGGAAAGATGGTTAAAATTAAGAAAGCCTTTTCTGCACTGTTCTAATACCTCATAATTTTGTCTTCTTGAGATAGTCGATGCTTGCTACCGCCATACTTCTATAGTAGATAAGCATTAGTTCCATTAGCAAATGGCAGTGGTAGTTGAACCAAGAAGCTGCGATGCTTCTAAATTACTTCACACTTGTTTGTTATCGAGGGCGGTCAGAAAAGCAAAATGCCCCAAAAATCAACGGTTTTTGCAGGGTCTTTTGTAACGGCGTCCTCCAGACGACCAGTAAAACCCGTGTAAATTTTGTATCGTAGATTTTCATAAAGACGCACTGGATGTGAAGAACAAGAGTAGCTAGCTGTTATCCGTATTTGGTTTTAGACAGAAGAATCGGCTTATACTGCTTCCTATATGATGAAATGACTTTCTGTCTCAAAACTAAGTACTTTTGGTGTTCCAAAACAAATGGACATATCATAGTAGATTAGCTAAGAATAGTAGCGTTAAMAAAGCTATGCTTTGGATATTTATAACGGTTGTTGAATATTTGTTTACTTCCTTGATGACTGGAAGCTCAATGCCGATTTCTTCTACACGTACATGTATTTTTTCTATTAGCATGGACTTATTTGAATCAATTCCAAGCATTGTACGGCTTGTCAGGAACAAATTTTCGAAAACGAAACGAATCTTTAAGTAGATCGACAGAAAGCTCCCAAATCACAAGGAATACTCGTGCAATTCTTCCAATGTTTTGAGATAATATGATATTGATATTTTAGACGTCAATAAGCCTATAGCATACAGCGAACTTACTAAGATGAGCTAGCAGTCCACATTTAGTACCTATCTAAATATAATTTTATGTATTATTGTGATAGTGAAGTAACTGTAAGTATCTCCTAAGTTTCAAAATTTGTACATTTTGCTTTACGCTCCTGTCGTGTTGTACATACGTATCTATTATTTTTGTAATTAAGTATTAGAGTGTACAATGGTTTATTTAGTTTTAGTATGGTTGAATATTACGCCGATAAATAGTAAGGCCTACAGCTTACAGTTCGCCAATTATTTTAAAGATTATATTAAGATGTTATTAAGCATAACTGATCTACAATATTATTATAGGACTGTTGTAGGCCGTTGGCTGTATTGATTATTATTAAACATTTATTCCATTAAAGTAAATGAATGCTTGTACATATACCTTTGTTTTATTATGTGCTCAAATTTACATAAATTATAATCTG
Source organism: Rhyzopertha dominica (assembly GCA_025024175.1). Lineage (NCBI taxonomy): Eukaryota > Metazoa > Arthropoda > Insecta > Coleoptera > Bostrichidae > Rhyzopertha > Rhyzopertha dominica. The sequence continues at coordinate 1,501,456 of QCXZ01000042.1, forward strand.
CTTCCTGTAGAGGTACAAACAGCTAGGTATAGACATAACGTTTAGCACCTAATGGTGTGATCTCGAGTCAGATAGCTTCTGAAGACGCTATCAGTATGGACAGTTTGGACAGCGAAACGTCAATTCTAATGGAAGACTTTGTCACTACATATTATACAACAAAGTCCTGCGCCGCGTCTGGCTGTGTGTCTATAGTGTCTGTACTAGAGTGATTCATGAGGAAGGTTTCGGTATATAATTTGTCAGGGTTTTGTGTAAACTGGTTGAATTTTAACAATAATTGTTGGAAGTGTTGGAAAAAGTCAAGCTGCCTAATCCCTTTGAGATACAACAAAACAATGCACGGTGGGATCTCTTACAGATTTTATTTTATACAATGGATAAACGTACAATCTACAATTTAATAGGAAAAATATTTAACAGAAAAAATAAAAGACCCACTGTTCTATACAGCTGTAGTACTTCAGCATAGTTGTGGTTGCCACTATTGAACGGTTCAATAGTTGAGGATGATATATTGCCAGAATACAATGCAACAAGAATCATTAGTAACTTCAATTGACTTGTTTGACGGCGCTAAATGAAACATTTTATTAATAATATAATAATTATAACACTTGGTAATGTTTCAGTTTTTATTGAATTTAACCTCTTACATGTTTCGGCTTATTAGGCCTTTCTCAAAGAGTTTACAAAACGAAACTGTTGCTTAAAGTTAGATGCAGATCCCACGAGCCTCTATCAACGCTGCCATAAATGTCACCCGCTCGTAGGTATAGAGGCTCGTGGGATCTGCATCTAACTTTAAGCAACAGTTTCGTTTTGTAAACTCTTTGAGAAAGGCCTAATAAGCCGAAACATGAAAGAGGTTAAACTCAATAAAAACTGAAACATTACCAAGTGTTATAATTATTATATTAAGAATCATTAGATTTCAAGATCTTAGAAACACATAATCTGGTTCGATAATTTGACGTTTGAAGTAGTCAGTTATGGACATATAGTTTCACCGGAAACAAGATTAAAGTTATATCAAAACCACTTGATGTTTACAACTATTACTAAGTGCGTTGAAACCTCATCTACAATTTACTGCAAATTCCTACTCATCCAGAAATGAGGTTTACTCTTAAATAATAACGATCATTTGGGTAGGTATCTTGCCCTTTAAATCTTTTTGTGAAATCTTACAGCGATACTCTATATTTCTCTGGAGCGTTATGTAATACTTGTTACTTATTTCACCCATTACAGCTTACAGTTATTAGGTACTTAATTACTTCCACATCCAACGGATGGGAAGTATTGTATCGCGAAAAAAATTTTCAAAAGTTTTTGTTTGCTCATTCGCTTTAAAATGGTCGAAAACGTAAAAAAACCAAATTTGAGCAAAAACAAATTTCTTGTCTGTGTGTCTGTGGTTTTGTTTGTATACACGATAACTTTCGAAAGACTTAATACATGAACTTGAAATTTGGCAAACGTATAAATCTCAGCTACCCAAAGCGACCTCTTGTTTGTGGGGTAAGTACGGTATCGGGAAGGAGGCGAAATTGGAGGGTAACTACCCTTTTGATAATTTTTATTTTTTTTCGTTTTAGCATGTGATTAGTAGTATAACTGAGAGTATTATTCGCTCTTATAAATTTTCGGTGCAGCAAACTGTTTAGAAGATATTAGCAAAAAAGCATTACTTAAAGAAAACGGTTTTTCCTAAATATCTTTATTATATATTAATATATTCAAAAAATGGAAATACGGTCAGGTGGGAAACAAAATTTCTCACAAAAAGTGTCTTAGAAAATTTATCCAAAATTTTGACATTTTCGAAATATTTCCAAAAAATTATTTTGGACCCTGCTCGTACGATATTTTTAAATTTTGGTATTATATAGAAAATTTAATTTCTGATAAGAAAGCTTTCCTATATTTTTTTGTTAAATTAATAATTTTCGAGGTATTTGGAATTTAAAAATTTATATATTTTTGCTAATATCACGAGGACTGTTTGTGTAGAGAGAAAAAATGCTCAAAACCTGATTACCAATCGTATAGTATAAAAATAAAAACGTAAATGTCATTTTGACAATTGGATATGGAAGTATTGATTCAATTTGCAGCGGTTTTTTGGTATGATAATTATAAGAAAATTTAACATAAGAAATTTTAGAAAACCGAATTTGAAATGTTCTTAACAACATTTTGCGTAGTTGAGTTTGAAAATGCTTGTTGAGTATGAGTATTTCCTTTGAAGCTGATAAAGAAATAATCAAGAGAATGATTGAGGATATAAAAATATGCATCGTCATTACACAAACCAATGATAACTGCAAATAGTACTCATTACGGTTTTGCATTGTATTAACTATAGCATTGCATCATTTTATAACATATTTAATGAAGACAGAATAAGTAAATAAATTAATATCGTTGAGGCAAAACTAAAAACGGTTTGGCGTTAGAGATAAGAAATTTGTTATACCAAATCGAAAAAGAATTGAATTATGTCATTATATTATATCATCCGCCTATCAAATTTCGTAAACTCAAGATCCAGTAACAACAAGTTTTAAAAAGGAAACATGCTGAGTTTTACATTTACATTCTTTTGCCTTTTTTGGCAATTCTTCAAACGCAAAAACAAAACGATGCGTCTTCGATCATTCACTTCAATTCAGTAGATTGTTTTTTTATGTTCCGATTCATCTTTGAATACCTGGTAATATTAGTCAACATTTTTGTTTAAAATTACATAATCGTGCGATGAGATAAGCGAAATTTGTCAAGTACCTACAGAAAGATAATCGATTAACAGAAACCTTGCCAATACTTGTGCGCTGGTGACCATTAAGTCTTAACAAGGTAGTGTGCTAATGACGGGTGCACATGCGGTACGTTTTAGAAACAAAGTGATAAAGACTAGCAATTAAGGATAATTGTGGTTGTTTTCTCGAACGCTACTTTCTCAGTGATGGACCAGAGTAAAAAGTATAAAAATCCAAGTCCGGAGGTTTCAGCAAATTTTCTTTCCCGGCTGTTGTTTCTGTAAGTATTATTGGTTTTGAATAATATAGTATAGTAGTTATCAAACATACCTTTTAAACGGGTGCCTACGTTATCTATGTACACTTTTTATGAAGATAGTACTTATCTTTGTTATTTTTTGACTAATGTCGGTCTTTCTATGTCGTACTGAATATCTTAAACGAAAATAGCAAACATACGAAATCCTTCGGATTTTTTTGTCTGATTCTATAAAATAGTAATCCATACCTTTTTATGTTTTACATTTTTCTAGTTGCTGATGGCCTGCACTTTGGTATTATAGTAATCCACTAGAAAGTCACACTTTTACTTGTCCGAAAACCTTAGTTAAAAAGATAAAAACAAATTGCATTATTTTCTTCATTATATGTTTACACTACTTAACTTATTACAGGTGGATCATTCCTTTCTTCAAATATGGCTATAAAAACAACTTAGAAATTAAAGACTTATACAATTGTATTGAACCTGATGAATCAGAAGGCCTGGGCGATACATTGGAAAGGTACAGATATTAAAGTTTTCAGTATAATATTGCTAATATTAAGTTTTATTTAGGCATTGGAATGAAGAGATTCAGCGAGCTCGCATAAAAAGAGAACAGCCTGAACTCTTAACTGCAATTCGAAAAACTTTTATTAAATCATTTACCTTACCAGGAGTGGTACTGTTGATTCAAACTGTTGTTTTCAGGTACGTACAGCTCTTTGTCACTAAATGTTATTTAGAAGACAAAGTATTACTCTGATAAGGCTATTGTAAGCTATTATTGTTTACAACATCAAGTTATTTTTTTCTACATACACTTAATACTGCTGGTGGCAGAAGTGCTGCAGATGGCTTGCTGATATAACGGGCATAGACAACGATTTTATAAATAAAATCATTTGGACGAACGAATCGAAATTTACTAATTGGGTATTATTACTTTTTTTTGTGAATAACGTAAAATGAATCTTGAGGTGCATATATATCGTACGTCATGTTAAGAAAAAAACAAAAAAAATATTTGTAGGTAGAGAATTTCAAGTCTGAAATTCAAATCTTAGGGGTCACCGCCAAAACGCTTCTATCCAAGGTTATTCAACTCGTGACGTCAAGTGTCATGTAAACATTAGCTTCCGAGGAACGTGTAGTATCATTCTTGTATTGGAAAAGCTTTTGTATGGTGTTTATTAAAAGGACGGTGTAAGAGGTCGCACCAAAAAGTGATTTGTGTAGTTTTACAAGCATCTTATGTATGGAAAACAAAACAAGTGTTGTTTTGTACATGGTTATAAAAGTTCTTCAGTCAGTACAGCTAACAAAATTTTTGTAACAGTTCCTCGAGATTATCAACGTATGAAGAAGTTGTTTAAGGTCCCTAGACGTGATATGCCGAAATCGCAAAGTTTGTTTTTCTGTTGTGAAGATCATCTTAATTCTTACTATAAGTTTTATTATTCTTTTGGGGTTATAAGTGTTTACCACTCAGTTTCCATTATGTTATAACTTGAAGAGGATCTGAAAAATTATATTCGTTATAAGATGATAGAGGGAAATGTTATAATAAAGAACGACGTTGTTCCCCATAGATTCGACTGTTAGCCAACCCGACAACGAGCCGCAAGAGCCCCGAAAATAAATGGCAATTTATATTTATTCTGACCACTAAAATAAATGTCAAGTTTAGGGTACATTTTTGATTCTTACATTTTTATGTTTACAACAACCCACTGTGATCAAATTATCAATGCTACGTTAATCTGATAAAAAGTTCACTTATGCCGTTACTTTGTTGTTTTTACGTTCCACATCTCCGCCGCGTTGAACCGCTCGTCGCTGTACATAAATTCTATAACAATGAACATGCCTTTGGAAGTCATAACTCATAAGTATTTCACATTTTCTTGGCGTATTTTAATTCGCTTGTCACAAAATGAACGCAAACAACAAACTGATAAATTAACGGACTGACTGTAAACAAGCGGCCATTTACAAGACACCTGACGTCACGCCCAATATGTTAGCGTTTTGGCGGTCCCTTTAAATATTTTAATATTAAAAATACACTTTACGATCCATTTTTTCGAATTTATAAGCTGGCTGTCACAGCTGTTTTCTGGATTAGGTGCTACCTATTAGTATGCAATTTAATAAAATATAAATACATGGCAAATACCCAATTGTGGAATATTTAACCGAAAAAACGAACATAATCAGGTCAGATTTTCACTGTATGTATGGTGACAGACTTTTAGGACCAACGAAAATTTAGTTGGCCAAATATATTTCCATTTTTTTAAACAGAATTTCAATGGATGAAATTCCACTGAGGGTTTTACAGAATATTTTTAGTGGACCACAGTAGAACAAAAGTAAACCCGAAAATTTCACGAGTGTAATTTTAGGAACTTAGTTGATAGTAATGATAGATATAAAGTTCCTTAACTTATTTACTTTCCCCACAACGTAAAATTATATTCTAATAAAGTTGTATTTTTAGGACACTCCAACCAATCGTGCTGGCAGAATATTTGAGATACTTCAACTCCACAAAGACAATGACAGTGCAAAGAGGATGGCTTCTTGGAGTATCAGTAGTCATTGTGTGCTTTTTTGTCCAAATTATGTTCCACTACGTAGGAATCGAAACTCAGAGAATAGGGATGCGCTGCAGGGTAGCATGCTGTTCGTTGGTTTATAGAAAAGTACGTATTGGTTCACTCATGATATGAAAGTATCGCAAAGATAAGAACAGAGGAACGGAAATAATTTATAATATGTATTTACACTCGATTGTAGTATCGTGAATATGCACATTTACATCAGGTAAAGTAATGCTAAAATAAATGCTGAAAGTCAAAATGGAAAGATTGTTCTTGAGATAAATGTTAATTTTAATATTAATGACAATTCTATATAAAAAGCTATCAAATCGAAGCGTGATATCATGGTTTATAATAATTTAGTGTATTAAAAGGCCTCCAATCCAAGAAAAACAGACGTATTAAAACTTCCTAGCATGGTAGTGTGAATAAAAGTGATCTACTTCCGCTACAACCGCCATGTAGTTATCTTTACTACGACTACCTGTAATTGATTTCATCCAATAAGGATATACAAAGATTGACGTAGCAATCTTGAAGATTATAAGTATTTTATTACTTCTTATTATCATTAATTGAATATAGTCATGTGTGCATGTCTGCATAGTGTAAAATAAAACCTTTTTATTATAATTGTACATCTAGAAGTAAAAGAATTTATGCAGTATGATAAAGTTAAGCAATAATCATACTTATGTTCTGTCTCCGTACGAACTGTGTTGTGTTAGGAACAAAACGATTATGAATATTGGCTTATCTGTTATCGAATAAAACGAATATCCGTTTATTTTCGAACAAAACGATTACGAATATCGAATATAATGCTTTCAAATTCTGAGAGTTTTAGCTTTGAGACTATTCGATTATCCTGTTCGGCTTAAAAGTTATAGCAATTGACTACTTTAAAATTGTCATCCTGTACAGTATTAAAAATATTTGATGTTCATGCACCAGTTGTAGCTTCCAAGATAACACGAAAAGCGGCTCCGTGGCTCACGGATAATGTACGGTTTATAATTAGACTACGAGTTAAAGCATTACAAAAATTTAAGCCGACAAAAAATCTTGAGCACTGGAACTATTATAAGTAGTTAAGAAATTTGGTTAATTCAGCTATTATTCGGGAAAAACGGGCTTACTTAAATCATAGTATTTCAAATTTAGGACAAAAATGTTTATTCAGAGAACTCAGCTCTATGGGGGCTTGTATTAAAAAAGATAAAACTAATAACATTCCTAAGATAATATTTTGTCGGATAGATCGCTGTCTCTTGAAAACACTGACAAAAAGTTAATAGTCTGACGTTTCGATTACACCTGTAATCTTTGTCAAAAACTGAACTTCGCCATTTTGGCTAATTGTTAGATCTTTATTTTTTCTTTTGTTTTGTTTCTTTTGTATTGACCAAATAAAGACATATTATTATTATTATTATGATTAGTTAAGTGTTGGATTTTATTTTTACAGCTGTTGCGACTGAACAGAACGGCTTTAAATGACACAGCAGCAGGACATCTAGTCAATTTATTGTCCAACGATGTAGCCCGTTTTGACCAAGCTCCAATGTATATGCACTATATATGGATTATACCTATACAAGCCATAGTAGCATCATATGCACTATACAGGATAGCAGGGGTAGCTGGATTTGTAGGCGTAGGTGTCATCCTACTACAGGTCATATTCGTTCAAGGTGAGTATCGGTTATTTTTCGTATTCGTTTTACTCAGAAATGTATATTCCATTTATTTGCGAACGAATAATAATGCACTGCATATATTGAAATGTTATTCGTTTTCAGAATACACTCGTTTTTTTAATATAATACGAATATTAGTTCATACGTTTTGTAATAGCGAATTAGAATATGCGTTAATTTGTTTTCGAATAAAACGAATAGGAATATTCATCTATTTGTATTGAATAAAACGAATACATTCAGTTTGTTTCATATTGAAATATCGAATACAAGATTTTCACATTTTGACAGCACTAGCATGCATTACGCCGAAGCCTCGTTTATACTCGAATAATGTTTTAGATTTATAATCCGCACATATTTCATTTGATATTGTGAAATTAAATATTATTTGTCTATATCATTAATATTCCCCTCAACCATCGCTATCACAACGCAACACATAACTGACGTCATTTTTTCCAAAAGCTACTCTGCTGTGATACAGTTTAAAATTTTAGCTTTTTTCGAGGCTTGACAACTTCTTTTTTATAAGAGTAAGTATCTGGTATTTTATGCAGAATTATAAAATAATAACCTCATTCTCTAAAATCTTACGAGCACCTCCTGGAATTAAGAGTTAGTTTTTGAAAAAAAAAGTTGTTGTTCTCTAGAAAAATCTCAGTTTCAGCATAGTTATAGAAAAACTAGCAATAGCCAAGCTAAGAATTTAGAATACTCTGAATTAGATAATTTTAGGAATAAAATAAATAGAAAAGTTATCAATTATGGTTTTTACAGAACAGTTAATTGAAACAACTKATTATCAATAACAGCTGATTTATAAAGGGGTGTATAATATAAGAGAAAATACTTTGATAGTTAAAAGGCAAAAAAAAACAGATCAACTTAATCGTAAAAACGTAGTTCAGGAAGTAGCAAGTATTATAATCTTTCCCAAAGTTGATTACCGTAGCTGTAAAATAAAAAACGCAAAACGAGTAAATGCAGGACATAAAAAATTATTGTATAAACAATGTATGTAATCATCAGTTACTATATTAGTTTATTTGGAGTTGTCAATTCATCTAAACACAAACTTCCTTTATTATGAAAGACAACACAGAGCAAACAAATTAAAAAAAGAGAACCACTCAGGTAAAATCAAGACAATATAAAACTGTCAAGAATGTTTTTTCGAAAACTCAATTCCATTCTCAATTGTGTATAGAAATAATGGGCTGATGAAGATATGCATTTTCGTTTTAAAAAGCCAACTACTGAGCTTCAAATCGGACAATGGGAAAGACTATCAATAGGTTACGAATTTTGTACAAGTTTGTAATAAAATATAAAACAAGTTAGTTCATTTCGTTAATATAATGGTTCACTTAAAATTTTTTAGTATACCTATCTAAGAAACAAGGAGATTACCGTTATAAAATAGCGAAGGCTACAGATTATCGAGTGAAGCTGATGAACGAAATCACATCTGGGATACAAGTCATCAAAATGTACGCATGGGAGAAACCGTTTGAAAAAATTGTTGCCATTGCCAGAAAGTATGAGTAGTACACCACAAGCTGTATAACGCCTTTACAGTTTAGTTTTTATTTTTTAGGAAGGAAGTCAACTTGATCACTCTTACATCGTATATAAAAGGTTTTTCAATGGCAATAAACATTTTTACAGAAAGAGTGGCGTTATTCTCTACAGTGGTAACTTACGTTATGATCAGGAACGAACTGACCAGCGACGTGGTTTTTTCCGTAGCTCAATTTATGAACAGTGTACAACTGCTCATGGCGATTGCTGCGCCGATGGGAATGTATATGTATGCCGAAGCGAAAGTCTCTGTCCAACGAATAGAGGTACTACCTAATCAAGATTATTGCAGCATCTTGTAATTCTAACTTAAATCAAGCGTTCTTAATGTAGGTGGGGGGAATAGTTAAGTACAGCGCACTTTCCTTTTATGGAATACTTATAAAGAGATACACTATTTCCATCGCTTGACTTCGCAAAACTTTCTATTTTTCACTCCTTTCTGGCTCTCTTGATGCTTTCCACGGTTCTCCTTGGCATTTCTGTGGTCTTTCTTCATCTGTAAATCCGAACTGCTGAAAGATGGTTGGGAAGAAGCGCAAGTAGTGTCACCAGTTTCCTTAGTTGCTTCACTTCCTTTGAAATGGAAACTCTAAATAAGTAGTTCTTCGGCAGTTTGTACTCCATGTCATGTTTGTTGAATGTGATGCATGTCGCTACAGCATTCATGCATTTCATAACTGACGTAGGTCTTCGATTTTGAAGTGCTTGACGCTTTTCTTCTATCTCCTTCTCGCTTTCCTTAAAGCAACTCTTCCTTCCGAAGGTATTGCTTTCGCTGGGCTTCACAGTAACCCTCTCCTTTTGTTGACCATAGAATACAACTGTATTTTGTTAAATCTATAGGCAAAATAAGCCCTCTAACATCAACAAAAGCAATTTGCAAGTACCTAAGCTCCCACCTAGTATTGAGAACAGACATGTACAAACTTTCATGTTATATAATCTACAAGTTATTTTTATTGACCACTGCTACTTTCAGCAATTTCTACTAAAAGAAGAAAATAAAACGATTGAATTGTTATGTTCAGAAGAACTAGAAAAGGGGGCCATTGTTATCAGAAAGGCCAGAGCTAGCTGGAAACCAAGTCCAATAGTAGACACGTTATCTGACATCAACTTGGAAATTAAACCAGGCAGTCTAGTGGTGGTTGTTGGTCAAGTGGGTTCTGGGAAAAGCTCTCTATTACAATTACTAGTAAAGGAACTTCCTTTACGCGATGGCGTAGTAAACTTGACTGGTACAATATCTTTTGCCTCACAGGAGCCTTGGCTGTTTGCGGCAAGCCTTAAGAACAATATACTGTTCGGGCAGGAGTATGACGTAGAAAGATATCAAGACGTGGTAAGTAATGCAGATATTCAGTAGATGTGGACCATTGCTAATCGGCAATGTGCATAATTTACAATCATCCCCTTAACTAGCAACTCTGTTCCTGATCTATTTGCTAACAATGAACTAATATAATATTTGCAGGTCCACGCTTGTGCTTTGAAACGAGACTTCAAGGAGCTACCCCATGGAGATAACACTCTAGTTTCCGAACGCGGACTTTCTCTAAGTGGAGGCCAAAGAGCTAGGGTAAACCTCGCACGAGCTGTTTACAGAAAAGCAGACATCTACATTTTCGATGATCCACTATCTGCAGTGGATGCCCATGTTGGGAAACACATGTTCGAGGAATGCATTTTGGGCTACCTGGCAAAGAAGACGAGGATTCTGACTACACATCAGTTGCAGTTTCTCATGCATGCTGATATGATAGTCATCATGAAGAACGTGAGAACAGAGCAACATCGTTATGACTGATTTGTTTTGACGTGCTGTTGCAGGGAAAAATAGAAAAAGTGGGAACTTACGGAGAACTTTCTGAGGAAGAATTGAAGCAGCTGCAGCAAGATGAAGAAGTTGAGGAGAAGAGACAGAGTGTAGTAAAAGCAGAGAGGTTGCTGTCAGTCACATCACAAGCTGTAAGATCATACTTCGTTCGACACACCCTTAAATTAAAAATGGATTATCTATCTCATTCTCATTTCAATTTCCTAAAAGCGATTGTTCCTTATAAGCAAATAAGTTAGCTTTATTTGTAACATTTCTGCTTTCAGAGTACAGTAGGCACAGTAGGTGAGGATTCCGAATTTGAACCTCAAGAGACCCAGGAGTTGATCGAAAAAGGCACTATATCCACTGACGTTTACATTCAGTATTTGAAAGCTGGAGGCATATTAACAGTAATTTTTTGCATAATTTTGCTTCTGGCGTCGCAAGTGGTAACAAATGCGTCGGATCTTTGGTTAACCCAATGGTGTGTTTTTGTATTAATGTAAAGGGAAGAACATACACAATTTCTGTTATTTTAGGACCAATGTTGAAGCACGACACCATTTGGAAAGGTTGAATATGTCATCAAATGTACAATTAAATTTAAGCACCTTTGAAGACCAAAATTCAACGCAGTTATCTCCTCACGTAACTGTTTCAAACTCAACGACTATCCAAGATGGCGAAGACGTACCAACGGAAGATTATACTGAATATTCGAGAAATTCCTATAAAATGACATACACTGGATTAATAATAGCATGTGTCGTGCTTTTATCAATAAGGGGAATCGTATTCTACAAAACCTGCATGACAGCTTCAAAGGTTTTGCACAATAAAATGTTCAACAGCATTCTGAAAGCAACAATGCGATTTTTTGACACAAATCCTTCAGGTCAGGACGAATACGATGCCGTTAGTGAAGTTAAATTAAAAGTTCAAAAAGTTTCTGGAATATTCTTGCCGCAGAATTAACTGGCATGCTTTTCATGTACAATGGTGAAATCGACAAATTTGTATATATGTTTTCAGGGCGCATTCTCAATAGATTCTCGAAAGACATGGGTTCACTCGATGAACTTCTACCCAAGGCTCTTCTTGATACAGTTCAGTCGTTTACCGTAATCGGAGGCATTATTATTATGGGTTTAATAGTAAACGCATGGATGTTAATTCCAACTCTGTTCCTTGGGATCGTGTTTTACAAAATCAGGACGTACTACATTCACAGCGCGCAAGATATCAAAAGACTTGAAGGAATAAGTAAGTTAACACAAATAAAAATCAAAACACTGGTGGTCGAATTTGAGTAAATTTCTACACTGAAGTATTCGTATTCAATAACATGTTGCTTACTTCACAAATTACTTCAAACGAACGTTTTGTCGCAGCTAAGGCACCTGTATTTTCACACGTAACTGCATCCTTGGATGGAATGTCAACAATACGATCATTTGGAGCCCAAGAAATGGTAATCAAAGAATTTGATGGCCTTCAAAATCAGCACAGCAGTGCATGGTTTTTGTTTATTCTATGCAGCGAAGCCTTTGGCATGTATCTAGACTTAATTTGTATGGTTTACCTAACAGTGGTGACCTTACAGTTTTTGGTTTTTGATTATGGTAAGCTGGTTATGTTAAAGGCCAGTAAACTATTGTAATTTATTTTTGTCGTTTTAGGGGTAACGTCTGGTGGAAATGCAGGTTTAGTAATCTCACAGTCGCTTATCCTAGCTGGTCTCCTTCAGTATGGTGTGAGGACTTCTGCCGATTTTGCCAGCCAGATTACGAGCCTAGAGCGTATTTTGCAGTACACGAAGTTAGTGGAAGAAGGTCCCTTTAAAACATTACCAGCAAATAAGCCTCCGTTGCAATGGCCACAAAATGGCGCCATTGACTTCAAAAATGTATACCTGCGATATGTTTTGGAACAGGAGCCAGTGTTGAAAAATCTCAATATAACGATCAAGGCTGGACAAAAGGTAAATAAAAACATTTACGAGCATTAATTGAAACATTAGATTTCTGTAACAAATTTTGCATACATTTTGATATGGTTGTTGCCAGTGCTTTCTTTGCTCAAACAATAGGCAGATGATTACTTGGCAACCAACAGCCATCAAGCTTAATACGAAATTTAAAAAAAAACTGGTTTTTGGAAATGACAGGTTTTACGATATAAATTCTTAAGGGTTTGTGGTCTTCTACTAGCAATGTTGATTGTATTTAAGTTTTTAGAATCTGTATTTGATAAAAATGTTATCAAATCCAAAAACATTATTTTCTGAAATTGTTATCAAATGGTATATTGTTAGATAATGTTTTCGGAAGGATCGCTTTCAATATAAAAAAATTATTAGTATACCTGGAAATTTTTATAGTTTCTTTTATTATTTTGTTTTATCAAATTGTGTTTAGTCAAATATGAGTGTTCAGCTACGAAAAAATTATCTATCTGTTGCAGCCTAGTAGCACGTATGTGTGCTTTAAACGTGTATCTACTTTTCTTTTAGTTTGACCTATGTAGGTAATACTTGCCGCAAGAACAAGTAATGTTGTAAACTCCTTCACTTTCTAAACGTACTTTATCATTAATAAAGCTTACAGTTTTATCTAAATTATTATACGTACTATCAACTACTAAAATATTATGCTTTCTAGCAGACAGAATTTATTTGATTTGGACGAGCAACTTTATTAAAAAAACCGCTGCAAATTGAATCAGTACTTCCACATCCAATTGGCAAAATGACATTTACGTTCTTATTCTTTATACTATACGATTAGTAATCAGCTTTTGAGCAATTTTTCTCTCTACACATTTTTTCTAAGACAAACAGAGTCCTCGTGATATTAGCAAAAATATATAAATTTTTAAAATCGTTTTTTTCTAAATAACTCGAAAATTATTAACTTAACAAAAAAAATACAAGAGTGCTTTCTGATCAGAAATTTGATTTTCTATATAATACCAACTTTTTAAAAAAATTGTACGAGCAGAGTCCAAAATAATTTTTTGGGAATATTTCGAAAATGTTAAAATTTTGGATAAATTTTCTAAGACACTTTTTGTGAGAAATTTTATTTCCTATCTGATGGTATTTCCATTTTTTGAATATATTAAATGTATTCGGAGATATTTTGGAAAACCCGTTTTCTTTAAGTGACGCTTTTTTGCTTCTAAACAATTTGCTGCACCGAAAATTTATAAAGACTAATAATACTCGCAGTTATACTACTAATCACACACTAAAACGAAAAATTTGCAAAAGGGGTAGTTACCCCCCAATTTCGCCCCCTTCCCGGTATCCTATACTTACCCCACAAACAATAGGTCGCTTTGGGTAGTTGAGATTTATACGTTTGTCAAATTTCAAGTTCATATATTGTCTTTCGAAAGTTATCGAGTCCACAAAAAATTTTTCGCGATACAATTCTTCCCGTCCCTTGGATGTGGAAGTAATTAACCAAATATTTTTACTGCTATAACCATTTCTCACTAGCACTGATGTAAGATGATATATTTTTTATGTAAAGAACTTTCGTCTGAGATTTTTTTGTGCCATGACAATTAATGTACGTATAAGACTATTCTTTTGAGTTGGAGGGTGGTGAGTTGTGGCATGTAAATAGCTGTGTGTGAGTGTTGGTTTTTTGTAAACCTTTTGTCCTAACTGTCCAGTGTTCACTCTGTAAATTTAGATATCCAAGAAAGGCAAACTGTCATTGCTTTCTAATGCCGTAGTCATTTGTATGTCAGGATTTTGTCTGTTCAAATGATTTAGAAACCTACCTAAGTTTTTTGTACCGTGAGGTCAAATAACAAAAGTATCATCTACATACCTATACCAACATTTAGGCTTAAATTGAAAACTGTTGATCGCTACCTCTTCAAAATTTTCCATAAACAAAATGGCCGCTATAGGACTTGAAGGTGAAGCCACTGCAAAATCTGATTTTTATTCATTTTAATTTATCATTTGCAGGTTGGTATTGTAGGACGTACAGGAGCTGGAAAATCAAGCCTTATTGGAGCACTTTTCCGCTTAGCATCATACATAGAGGGTGAAATAATTATCGATGGAGTGAATACAAAAAACGTCGGCCTTTCCGATCTTAGAAGAAACATATCGATCATTCCACAAGAACCGGTGCTATTTTCCTCTACAGTGAGATACAATTTAGATCCGCTTGGGAATGTTGAGGACGACAAAATTCTGTGGAAGGCCTTGGAAGATGTTCGTAAATAATAAAAATAAAACAGGCAAACGATTAAATCTTGTTATCGCAGGTCGAATTGAAAGAATCGATTCCAACATTGGATCACCTTGTAAGCGGTGGAGGCTCTAATTTTAGTGCTGGTCAAAGGCAGCTCATGTGTTTAGCTCGAGCTATAATTCGAAACAATAAAGTATTAGTTATGGATGAAGCTACAGCTAACGTTGACCCGCAGTGAGTATAATAGCATAGTTTAATTAGATGCGAAAAATGGGTAATAGTTTGACCTGCCAAGCTGGACAATATTTAACTCCTTTATCTAACGGAGACAGACGAACATTCTATTTACTTAAGTTTACTTTGAAGTACAAAGCTTTTATGTTTTGCCTGCGAATTTAAAAACATATTATTAAAGAGTTGGCAAGCGACATTGCCTTATTTACTTGAAGTTCTTATATTTTGCTTTGAGCAGAAGTTGAATTTTCCAATTTTCAAATTAATTTACAATGTGATTTAATAATTATGACAGTATGTTTCGTCTATATCCATTAGCCAAAAGAGTGTCCACTCTATACATAATGAAATGGGTCAGTTCCTTTTTAGTAAATATTTTGTGTGTGTTTAAGGACCGACAATTTAATTCAAACAACAATCAGGAAGAATTTCAAAGACTGCACAGTACTAACGATTGCTCATAGACTAAATACAATTATGGACTCCGATGTGATTCTAGTAATGGATGCCGGAAAAGCGGTGGAATTCGATCATCCTCACATACTTTTGCAAAATTCGGAAGGATATTTTGCGAAAATGGTTGCAGAAACAGGTAGCGCGATGCAAAACAAACTAAAAGAAATTGCCAAGATCTCTTACCAAGGAGTTGTTGAAGATTCTGAAGAATGAGGACCAAAATATGTTTTTAAAAGATATTAATAAAATAAAAGATTAAAACACGTAGCCTAGCTTTCTTGTTTCATGGTTGTAAAAAGATAAAATACTTAAAACTCGCTTGTGGTCAAGATAATGCATCATCCAGAAAGGAGAATGTTAATAGACCTAATCAAGTAGACGGTGCTTTCTTGTGTGCCCTATTAGCGGTAAGTCTCTACCTTTACCCCAATACTATATGCATTTGGATTAGACCACAGATAGAAAAATTAAAAATCATATTACGAATACAATTATTTCTTCAATATTCTTTTCAAAAACTGAAAGTGCGGCACAACTGGCTTGAGAAAAAAGCATTTGTGTATACATGCATTTTCACATACTACCTACTTAGGTTATGGCTAATTGTTTATAATAATAATAATAATAATCTTTATTGTTAAGAACAAAGACAATACCGGCGAGTGGTATCCGGGACCGGAGGCTGCTATTGGCAACCAGTCTGTCTTCAGGAACCTAGGAGACCACCGAGAATGGCAAATTGAATTTAGTCTTAGTGTAGTGTGTAGTGTAGTTTAGCCTCATAGTTTCTAGCTTCTTTTAAGTGAAATAGATCTTTACTAACCAATACCAAACGTTAAAAGGCATGCCGGGCAAAGAAGGGATGTACGCAGAATACTAACAGAACAGAAAAAAAGGCACTTAGTAAATAACAAAGGAGATAAGCATAGGATGCCTCGCAAATAACATCATCTGCTCACCTCCCCGAGGTTAGGGACGGAAACGAAGCCCAGGTCCCGTCCTTGGGGCGAAATAAAATACCTGGACACGGCTAAGAGCGCGCGAGGCACCACATAGAATCGTATGAAAACACGACCTGTTTTAAAACATTTTAGGCAGCAGGTCAAAAAAGGTTAAAGAAAAATGGAAAAAAAATTAAGAACAAAGGGTAAGCGGATAGTTACAACTATCTTCCTCCGCCGCCCAACATTATAAAACTAAATAATAGTTATACTAGTCTACCACTAATACTACTGCTAACAGTAATAAAGGCGCAACGTAAATAAAAACTAAATTGTCGATGACTTTGAGTTACAAGTTTTTGTTCGTGTATAAATTGTAACATAATACTCTAAATCTATGTGTTGGTTCTTCCACGTAATCAATGCATTTATTTAATAATTTGGACTCTACGTACGCAAAACAGCTTTCATATTTATAAATATGGTGTCGAGGCACGTAAAACATTTATACAGGGTGATTTACGTAAGTGGTTCATTAGGCGTTTTCGGCGAAATTATTAAAATAAAAATTTGAAAGTTTGGTAATATATAAAATGGCATAGGAACTCTTTTTTAAAAATATTTTCAACATTTTTGCACTTCCGGTTATACCGGAAGTAGACGCTAACTTTGTTATTTTAAATGGAACACCCTGTATATTATTGCATTTTTGGATTTCTTAATAAATTCTAGTGTGACTTTATTAATAACAGTTACGGTCTAAGATCAGCCGTTTTGGCGTTATTTGACATTTTGTTAAAAAAAATGACGTTTGCAGTGCTCCAAAGAATTAGCAATATCTTTGAAAACACAACAGGTAACAAAGTGCCATTTTCATAATTGTGTAGGGTAAGAATAACGCTATCTGACACCGTTAACTTCGTCTACTTCTTCGTTAGCGTTACAAAGATATGGTACTTTCGATTTCGAGAAATTCAACCATGGATAACTAGATTTTTTTAAATAGAAGTATGTATTTGTTTTATCGCCATTAAATACACATTCAAAAACTCTTTCGTTTGATATAATATTGTAGGTATCTGTCTTTAATAGTTTTTGGGAAATTTCGAAAAAACTATTTTTTAGACTTCCGGTTATACAGAAAATAGACATCAATATTGCTATTTTAAATAAAACACCCTGTGCATTATTGTACTTTTTGTTTTAGAATTGCATTTTGTAGGTAATGTTATCAACCATTCCTGTTGTTTAATGTAGGAAATTTTGGCGGTATTTGACATTTTATTTAAAAAATGACGATTGCAATGCTTGCTAATATAAACAATTACTTCAAATTAATAAAAAAATAATAAAAATTAAATAGCAGTAAAGCGGGAGTCTTATACTATAGTACAACTATTAGTATGTATATGCAGTAATTTTCTAGACATTTGGATGTGTCCACAAAACCGCATCATGCACGAAACAAAATTCCGATTTCTACAAAATTATAACAGGAGGCTTTGCAAAAACAAAAGAAAGTTTGACACTTGTGTTTTATTAATTGTCATTCCTAGTAAAACAAATTACATCTTGCACACGTTTATTGCTACAATGGCAAATAATTTTAGCAATGCCGATATTTTGAGTATGTTTTACACGTATGGTGAGTGTGAAAGGGTGCTCGAAAGAACAGTTCGGGTTTTTAATATGAGAAATCCCCATTTAATGCCTTTGGCTAAACGAAGGTTCAGGAAGTTTGAGAGAAAATTTACCTTCATGGTCAAATAAAGGTAAAATTATGTTTTTATTTTTAGTTTTTTTATATTTTTTTTATATCGTCAACATGTGAACTAAACGGTAATGAATTGTCCACTATTACATGCATAGACAAACAAAAATTTTGTACAACATAAGTTCTCTTTGTTACGTAACCCAAACATAACGCTTTTGTTTTAGATGCAGTCAGACACAACCCACGATTTACTGAATAGTTGAATACTTAATTAAGATTTATACGAAAATCTACAAATTACCCTATTATTTAAGCAGACAGACACTATTTCTGTCAACCAATTAGTTCTTTCAGGCTTTTTTTCAGGTTATCGTCTGTGAAATTAAAAAAAATACATTTGGTAACACTGCTGTGCTATCTTTGCTAGCTATGGCGCGGGAATGTTTGAATTTGATAATAAAATACCAGTTTCAAAGGTCAAACTATCTTTACTTCAAAAACCGCTGCAAATTGAATCAGTACTTCCACATCCAATTGTCAAAATGACATTTACGTTTTTATGTCTTATACTGTACGATTAGTTATCAGATTTTGAGCATTTTGCCTCTCAGTTTTTCTAAGACAAAGTCCTCGTGATATTAGCAAAAATTTATAAATTTTAAAATCGGTTTTTTTCAAATAACTCGAAAATTATTAACTTAACAAAAAAAATACAAGAGTGCTTTCTGATCAGAAATTTGATTTTCTATATAATAACAAAATTTAAAAAAAATCGTACGAGCAGGGACCAAAATAGGTTTTTTGAAAATATTTCGAAAATGTCAAAATTTTGAATAAATTTTCTAAGACACCTTTTGTGAGAAATTAAATTTCCTATCTGATGGCATTTTAATTTTTTTAATATTTTAATTAAATATATTTGGAGATATTTAGGAAAAACCGTTTTCTTTAAGTGACGCTTTCTTGCTAATATCTTCTAAACAGTTTACTGCAGCGAAAATTTATAAGAGCGAATAATGCTCGCAGTTATACTACTAATCACATACTAAAACGAAAAAAATATAAAACAATAAAAATTTGCAAAAAGGGTAGTTACGCCCCAATTTCGCTCCCTTTCCGATATCCTACTTACCCCACAAACAATAGGTCGCTTTGGGTAGTTGAGATTTATACGTTTGCCAAATTTCAAGTTCATATATTAAGTCTTTCGAAAGTTATCGTGTATACAAACAAAACCACAGACACACAGACAAGAAATTTTTTTTCCTCAAATTTTGGTTTATTGCGTTTTCGACCATTTTAAAGCGAATGAGCAAATAAAAATTTTTGAAAATTTTTTTCGCGATACAATACTTCCCATCCGTTGGATGTGGAAGTAATTAAATCACTCAATTTTAATTTTAAGGAGAGCTGTGCCGAATTTTGTGAACATGCTAAAAATGAAAATGACCTTTTGACTACAGCAAAGTCTAACGAATAATATTCATTCAAATTTAAAACTTGAATGTAGAACCATTTTTTTCAGCATGGTTAGTTTTTCTACTTTTCATATAAGGCGTTTGACCTTGACATGTGCAAAAATTTTCGCCTGCGGCACTTTTTTTTAGCAGCAAACCCTAATACAACCTTAGTACAATTTTGCTAAAAGCATTTCAAAGTTTACTAGATCGAATGCCTTAGACTGAAAAGAGTTATGAACACAATGGAGCTATCATGATTAGAAGCCAGGCTTTGCACAACACTTAATAGAGTACTATGAGTGCTATAGCCTTTACGAAAACCTGATTGATGCAGTGGTAGGTAGGTATTTAACAATTTTTTCTAAGATTTTTGAAAAAGCTGACAGTATGCTGATTGGTCGTAAATCACAATAATCTGTAGGATTGGAAACTAGGAATCTGTATAACGTTGGCTTGTTTCAAAACAATTGGAAAGTCCCCATTCTCTACGGTTTTGTTTAACAAATGGATTAGTTCATTTATGCAGTACGGAAGTATTAATTGTATCATACGAATACTGATACCATCTAGCCCAACTGCCTGAGACTTTACACTTTTTAAGTTAAATAATACTTTTAAATTTGAAAGTTAGCCTATTGTCGTAACGATTGTTACGATAAAAATTTAAGGTAGGTATCAAC
This sequence comes from Rhyzopertha dominica, assembly GCA_025024175.1. Lineage (NCBI taxonomy): Eukaryota > Metazoa > Arthropoda > Insecta > Coleoptera > Bostrichidae > Rhyzopertha > Rhyzopertha dominica. The sequence goes on from QCXZ01000042.1 coordinate 1,521,897, forward strand.
ATCAACACTAAAGTGACCAGCAACACTCAGGAAGAAGTTAATTATAGAGGTTGGATTGGAAATGCACGATGGAACATTTGCCGCAAAACTGCGGCTAGTAGCCACCCCCGAATTACTGAAATGTTTCCGTAGCATACCAGAATCGCCGCCACAGCCATAAAAATATAACGTGTGAAGATATATGAGGATAGTGTGATGTTTCATTTTATCCTCAAGTTAATGCTTTAGAAATATAAATTAATAGCAATCATGTTTGATTGAAGTACTTATTTCATGATTAAATTTTATTTTAGTAATTTAGTTTTATGTTTACGCCAGAAAACAAAACTTATCTAGATCGTTTCATTCTGTATAATAATACTAAATACCTATTTCATGGTTTTCATTGTCGTAATTTTATTAGTTATTTCTTTGTATATCCAAAATATGAGACTATAGATGAATACGTTTGTGTGTATTTTATTGTCAATTATGATCAAGTGTGATCCAGCCATTAAATGTATCAATTATGATTTAACCAATGTAAAACGGATATTGTTAAAAAATGCAATAGAATGTTAAATCCAAATACAAGTGTTTGCATTATATTATATTTCGGAAATATTGATATTTTAACACTACAATCGCTAACGTTGATATTCTCGTTGTTGCAAAAGAGATAATGTGTAAAAATGCATGCCTCTTTCAGAGATACCAGGAGAATGTTATACTTTATGTTTGACTTTTTATTTCTTCTTCTTCCGTTTGGATCCTTTTGGTTATTCATTCTGCATGCACTGTAACATATCTTTCTTTGTTTATAATTTATATGTACTTACACTATCCGAGACTAATAAATAATTATATGATTAGTTTCATATAATTATTTATTATTTCCAGCAAGAGCTGCTTTATTAACAACTAATGCAAATCCCAATCGTCTAAAAAATTGTATTACGATGAAATTTATGCAATCCTAAAACGATTGCAATCAGCTACTCTAAAACTAGATCTAAACTGCCGTGATTCACCTCTGTTGACATACTATTATCTAATCTATAGAACGACGAATTAATATTATAGGTAGGTAACAGATGCCAAGCCTTAGGGTGACAGTACGCTTCGTCTCGGTAATCAAAAAGGAATGTATCGAATATTTCCAGCAATTAATTGGCCAAATGTTCAATCCTATGCTTTTTTCTCTTGAACATCTACCATGATGAAAACTATTTATAATCCAGTAATAAGTTCTGAGTATACTATATTAAATCGCCTCTTCGGTCCAATTAAAAATTACGGTAAGAAATTAAGATAACAGTCTTTATATGACGTTTTTAACAATTAAATCGACAATACATTATAATACGCTGACATCAGGATCACATTCATTTATACAATTTGCGATAAGAATTTTTTGATTGTGGCGCGAAAGGTTGTGACCTCATAAAGAAATATTACGACAATAACACGTAATCTATTTAATACAGATGTCCAACAGAATAAATATAGTATTGATCAAAACTTACATCATGTCTGTATGGAAGAAATAATCATTTTTACTTAACAAATGAGTGATATTCCATTTTATAAAAACAATAAGGGTAGAGCCAAGTGTATTATAACACTATGTGTAAATTGGGGACAATATTATTTTATTTATTGGTTTGTAAAGGATTAGTGTTTCCATAAATATAATACAGATAAATCTAGCATATATTATATTCTTTATATTTTCATTCGTAATAAGTACTTACATTGACTTTGTTTTTCAGTGTGCACTTAGCCAGAATACCTATCTTTACCATCAACAGTTTTGTGTTCTGTATTACCCTTTTTTAGTGGAACTATCTGTATATTTTGAAGTCATGAAACTCCTTCTGCCTTTGCCTCTAGAAAATGTAAAAATATTCTGCATTCAAATGAACTACCTTTATATTTTAATAATTTGTTTATATTTCTTCGAGTTGCGTTAAAATCAATTTTCCTATTATTTTTACTTTTCTATGGGCGTAGTAACAGTTAATTATATTAAAGTATAAATACAAAATTAATATAAAGCCACTCATAAAATAGCATCTGTCGCCGTGTGGGTATAACAAGAATCGACGGCCAAGCATTATATCAAACTTTAAAAACAAATATATATAATCCTATATGAGGATGAATGCTTTCAGCGTCCATAATATAAGATACAAACAAAATCTTGTTTGATCTTGTATCAGACGAATTTTGAGGTTCTTCGTCTTCGACAAATATTACAGCTGTAATCGAAACGTCAGACTAATAACTTTTTGTCAGTGTTTAAAAAAGGCAGCGATCTTTCCGAGAAAATATTATCTTATATAAAATCCTGTTACATGCTCCAAAGTATCTTTAAAATGTAAATGGAAGACGGATTTTAAAAAATCTGTGTAGGAAAATCTCATTTAATCGTATCTACTCGACTATTTTGATACAGTTAGAAAAAATACATGTAATTTATTACAATATAAAGAATGTTCGTTGCTAGTTAAGTGTTCAGTTAACAAAACTAATTTGTATGACACGAAATTTTTAATCTTCACTAAAAATCTCTCATATTTATTTTATAGGAGATGTATCACAAAATTCAACCAGATATAAATTAGATTGCCTTATTCCAACTGAGAGAACTGTAGGAAAATTTGATTGAATGTTTCTAATTTGTTTTTAATATATTTCAGATGCTGACAAATGACACAAAGTATAACTGAAAAAATTCTAATTGTTATGTTTATTGAAGGTTAGTACGAAGTACTCTATTTAATACTGTAGACAGTGAAAATATATTCATATTTTCTTTTATGGTCTGGAAGCAGTTGATTTTCCGGGACATACTTGTTATCTGACACATAGTCGGGGATAGAAGGTAATGCATTAAGAACCCTTGTAATCATATTTTTCTGTGCTTAAAATGTTTAATTTGTATATAAGTTATCATATGTAAGTACTATCYACAACTAAAATATCACGCAAATACTTTTATTAAAAATTAAACGTTCCTATTGCCATAACAATTTCTTAACAGCACTGATTAAAGATGACAATATTTTTGCTGTACAATGATATTTCTGTTAATTGTTTTGGGCTCTGTTTCTAAGACTATCTTATTGTGTGAAAGGGAGGTAGGCTGTGTGTAAAAATCTTCTTGTGTGTTGGCTTTTTGTAAACTTTGTGTCCTAAGAGATCATTGTTTTCTCTGTAAATTTGGATAATAAAGGTAAACTGCCATTACTTTCTAACTTTATCGTGAAAAGTTTGACTGTTGAAGTAATTTAAGGTATGGAGAGAGCAGTCACAATATAAATTTTAGTTTTATACAGTTTAGCAAGCATATAAAATATTATAGTTTACATAATTTTGTTTCTTTCTTGAAACAACAAAATTGCAAGTAACGATGATAGATGGATGCTAAAATGAACTTTATCGAGATCAAACATTGCGTAACATTGACATTGGTAGTACGCAATATCCTTGTTCCTCAGTAATCTCATTTTACAACTATGAAGATGAACAAGCAAATTCATATCTTAAGCCACCAAGATGCTACTGTGTAGATGTAAATTCATTAATTGAAATTTGAAATGAAATGATAGAAAATCTATAGGTGCATGCGCAAAGTGCACACCTCCATAAATAAAACAGCGGTCAAATTTGTTCCAAGGTTAGTTGGCCAAGGAAGTGGGAAGTGGGTACTGTTAGGTCTGTGGTCGCAGAATCACGCAACCTAACCTAACATCTCGAAAAGTGTAGATGTGCAGGACAAAATATAATATTTTTGTGATCAACTGTGTGGTTGAAGTGCTTAAAAGTCGTGCTATTTTCCATAATAAGTGTACTTAGTGCAAATTTTGCGTCCCTAGAAAAAACAAGGAAACTGCAATGGACCAAAGCAAGAAATACGAGAACCCCAGTCCAGAGACATCGGCCAACATAATATCTCGATTAATGTTTTGGTATGTATGTGTATTCTTGACTTTTTTATCTATACATATATGTTTAAACATAAAGCTCTATATCAGAAAAAAAAGCTAGGTCAATAACATCAGAAATTAAGACATTACAAATATCTTGTTAATCAGTGAATTTATAAACAGTATTTAAACACATGTACCAAGTACAAATCATAAATGACGCTTGTAATTTCACTTGGTAATTAGCTACTATATTGTATGGAATTGAAGCCAAATATGCAATTAAACAGATACCTAAACCGAAGTCATTTGCAGAGTTCAACAAACAGCTACCTTGGAAATTTTAGTGTTGTAAAATTTATGCTGCAAACCAGCTTGCATAACAGCACTAAAGTCGGTTAACGTGACATAGCTGAACGCGACAACGTAGTGTTCATTGAGTCTTACACACAAGAGATTTGGCGTAGCAAAGCCAATATTTTAGTGGTTTGCAAGTAATTATAGTTCATTGTATTCAAAAACAAAAACAGCAACCGAAAAGGAATTTCTGTAAGTAAAGTGTCCTTGACATCAATAAAATTTGGTTCGAGTTACAGGCAATTGATTTTTCTTTGTGGTGTTTGTGCTTCCACTTCATCTGTACAAGTCACAATTGACTTTTGAATCGTCTATTATTGTCAGTAAACACCTTTAACGCATGCTAATCGAATACCTACGCAAGTTCTTACCACAATACAATACCTGCTTGTTTAATAAAAACTTTGAAACAGACTGTTCAATTTGTGACGATTGGTTGAAGACGCTGGGGTTATCGCGTCTGATTGAGTAGGTTTTCTGTAGAATTCAAATTCGCTTTCGTTATTCTATATACAGGGTGGGCCAAGTGAACGTATTTCTTACATAACTCCACAACTATTGAAAATATGAAAAACTTTTTTATATAAAAATGAACCAGTTTTATATGCTGCATATTGAGAAAATATTTTTGAAAACAATTCACTTCCGGTTATACCGGAAACGCATACCAACTTCCTTATTTTAAATAGAACACCCCGCATATTTTTACATTTTTGTATTGCTTGCTATATTCTAAGGCTATTTTATATGACATACCATACCTCTAAAATGTACAGTTTTCGTTTGCAGCGCTCCCCGCCATTTTAAATATCTTCCAATATGACACCTAGAAGACTGCGATTTGCGCGCCGCGTAAGTTAAGAAAATGGCCTATCATTTGCGTCATCAACCAGGTTTATTACTTTTAAATTGAAAGCAAATAACATCAGTTGCTATATTAAATATTTCAAACTGTGATAAGTCAATTTTTTAATGGAACATGCAACTTTTTTACACCATCGGATGCAAAATTAAATTATCTTTAATTTGATATCAGGTTGTCACTATCTATTACTAACAGTTTTGCAACAATTTGCGTTTTTTCTGATTTTTTTAGATTAAAATCGCTTATATCAGGTACGCCTTGACAAGACCTGGGAGGCGGTAAAATATCGGCGCTAGCTCCGAAATGTGAGCTTCTACAACCTTAAAGTTAATTATCCCACAAAACACTACAGAATATGTTGAAAATACACACTCACGTTTCGGAGCTGTGGGGTGACATTGATCTGCAATCTTCATTCTTCACTACTATCGCCGTGCATATTGTAGCTTGGCAGCAGTTACAATAAGGCGGCACAAATTCAACAATTAACGCCGCCCGCGTTGCATGAATCATTTATAGAAACCCTGTATTTGAATAAACTGTGCTAAAACTCACCAAGGGCCAGCATTGACATTTTGCCGCCTCCCAGGTCTTGTCAAGGCGTACCTGATGTAAGCAATTTTAATCTAAAAAATCAGAATAACGCAAATTGTTGCAAAACTGTTAGTAATAGATAGTGACAACCTGATATCAAATTAAAGATAATTTAATTTTGCATCCGATGGTTTAAAAAAAGTTGCATGTTCCATTTAAAAAATTGACAGAAAATCGCAGTTTGAAATATTTCATATGGCAACCGGTATATTACTTTCAATTTAAAAGTTATATACCTGCTTGAAGACGCAAATGATAGGCCATTTTCTTAACTTACGCGGCGCGCAAACCGCAGTCTTCTAGGTGTCTCATATTGGAAGATACTTAAAATGGCGGGGAGCGCTGCAAACGACGATTTTTTGCTTTGGCGCTTATTTTCTCGAAAACTACATTTTAGAGGTATGGTATGTTAAACAAAATAACCTTAGAATTCAAATAGAAATGTAAAAATATACGGGGTGTTCTATTTAAAATAAGGAAGTTGGTATGCGTTTCCGGTATAACCGGAAGTGAACGGTTTTCAAAAATATTTTTACAATATGCAGCATATAAAACTGGATTTTATATAAAAAAGTTTTTCATATTTTTAATGGTTGTGGAGTTATGGAAGAAATACGTTATAGATATTGTTAGGGCCGGGAAGTTAATGACTTATTAATTTATTTCTGTATTGTTTATGTTGTGTTCAGATAACTTAGAAATACATCCAATTGCCTGTCTCTGCTCTACCAAATACAAAAAATGTCATCTACTTACCTCGCCCAGAATAATTAGATGCAAAATAGGGAACAAAAGATCATCCCATTGGCAATTCTTCATCTTGTTTGTAAAACGAACCATTAAGCATAAAATAACTTTGGTCCATACAAACTTTAATGATATGTATTACTTCCATTTTTTTCTGCATTCGACAGGGATGAAGATTTTTTCTGTTGATGGTGATTTGAACTTCTTTTAGAAGAAGAGATGCGAAAAGGTTTGAAATATCAAAAGAGGCCAACAGAGAATTTTTTGGTACAGACAGATAAAAGTTTTGTATTAAACTAACAACATATCAATAGCACTTCATCGTATACTCTTTGACTATTGATTGACAAAATGAAAATCCCGATCAATTGTATCCATTGGCCAGGCTAAAGAGCATATTGCATTAGTAGATAATACTTTTCGCATGCCTTTTTTATGATACTATTCATTTACCTCGGGGTGTGGCATTTATCAGAGAATGGTAATACTAAGGGATTCGTTTTCGTGATAATGCTAACAAAAAAGGACATTTTTTCCTTATATTTAACCCAATACACTTCGAAGAAGGGTTAGATTATAACACTCATTAATCAGATAAGATAAGAATGTTTCTGAAGCTGAAAACCCGCACATAATCTAGACATTCTGAATCATGCCTAAAATCTTGTTCTACTCAGAATAATGACATAGCTATTTGATTATTACAGCATAACTATAATTTGAAATTACTTGTATTTTTAGATTCATGTTATACAGTCAGGAAATCATCTTTAAACAGATCTATCAGTGAGCCATACGAATTTGTTTAGAAAATATCGTTCGCTATAGTCGTAATGGAAGGATATTAAAAATACAAAAATTGTTCTGCATTGCCAACTGATCTTTAATTCTTGTAAAATGTTCATCATATTAAATAATGACAGTTTTTTACTAGATGGAAGTCATTTAGATTACGAATGGAAGAACTTTAGTTATATACGCCCAAACAATGGTAAARAATTATTTTCAGCTATGGTAGAATTTTTTGCGGTTTTTCTAACAAATACAAGTCTTTGTAAAAATATCCCAAAAGCCTAATTGAAATAAGAGGTGGCATTCAATTGTCGTTATCTGGATAACCGTCGCTGAAATCTATACCTTTATAATATAGCGAAAAGAGCAGTGAACCAAGATTTAAAATCGAAAGTGTAAGGGAAGTATTTACCATGAATAATAATGACCTGCTATTCTATTTAAAAACACATACATACTTCAAATTATTGTGATAACACGGATGATAGCGGAAGCTACATAATATGTGTGTGTTTACAAGTATCCACTTAAGATTATCTAAATCTTAATTAAATGTTGAAGAAAGTATTGAATTAAGCAGGTTTTTTTCTAGTAGACCTGTTTTTCTTTCTGTGTATTTAATTATAACGAATAAACGATCAAGCTTGTTATTTTCAGTAGCCCTTAGCAAATTGTAATCAATCAAAGTATTATGAAATCGTAATTTATGCAAGAAATAGATACAATTTTTAGCAATACCACAGACATATAAGCCATTTGGTGTAAACATAAAGCAGACACTGTTTGTTTTGCGCATTACATGTCCTGGCCCAAGTTAACATTCAACTACCACGTTAAAGATAATTCGTTGCCAATAAATATCAGGTGTTTATATTGAACGTTAAAAGCATCCGGAATAATACATAAATAATACTCATCGTTCATAAAACTGATGAGACTATTGGATATCAGGGAAAACCAACAAACTGCGATTAGATATATAATAATAAGCTCGAACCATTGTTCAATATGGGTGGATATCTAGGTGGAAATGGAAGTTGTAAAACCCGTATTTCTTCCATAACTTTGTTTTGTACAAAAGTCTTTCGGATTTATAAATACTGTAATAACCTATAATTGTTATCAAAAATGGCAGAATTCTGGTGATTCCAGAATGTATATAGACTTTGTTTCTATTTATAGTGGAACGCTCTAATTTTTATTAATCTTTGTATTCTTTATGAAACTAATGCCTCTCTGTACACTACACGTTAGATCTAAAAAGCTTCAATATAGAATTAGTTAAAAAATGGAGGTTGTAATACGTACGAAAAAATCATCTCTAATAGAAACTGGAAATTGTCTGATTTAAGAAATTACGCATGGGAACCTTCGGTTATATTAAAAAATAGTGAGCCAGGTACTCTTTTATCTTTTCCTGCGCCTTTAGATATCATATCCAAATAATGATTTGAACTTACAACATACATCGGATCAGACATGAGACTATGACTTGCAAAACTGTATAAATATTTAAAACTATCGAAAATTTTCCATTACTCCTACACATTATCGACTATTTTAAAGAGAAGTGCAGATTCTTTATATTTAATTTTATTCCAACGGTACATCATACACAAAGCAAGACAGTTTACAATGAGCCAGTCAGAGTGACTTGCAGTTTGTATATATTTGCGAATTTATAGGTAGATAATTAAATTTGGCAATGAACTGTATGAACATAGATGTGTACTTGTAAATTTAAGCGCCTTAAGTAAATGCAATACCACTTATTTTGAATGCAGTTAACGAGTTAATAATATTAACTCAGCGCGCATCAATCTAATGAAGTAAGAAACATAATAAATTGTTATCGAAATTTTGAAACGTTTTGTTAAAAAAATTAATACTATGTATTCATCGTGTGGACTCTTTCATTTTCTTCGCGAAACCAAAAATAAAATTGTTTTTTTTCTCTTGTAAACATGTTGTAGTTCTGCAACATCTAAAAATTCTTAATGTAAAATTCCATTAGCCACGCAACATCTGTGTGCTCGTCTCAAATGATACGCTATACACGGTTCATCGTCAAAAGGAAAATAAAATATCTGAGCAGGCTCGAAAATAAATTACTGGGATGCTAGCAAGCAATCCGCTTAGTGCATTGTCATTGATGGGGTCAATTGAAAGGTCCAAGATACATGCTTTAGTAGTTAAAGGAGTCAACCAGTTTATGTTTTTGTTATAAATTGTTGCATTAATCTTTAGCAATTTAGCATATCACTTCGTCAGTTTGAAAATATTTCGTTGTTAACTTTTCCCGTTTATTTCAATGTCCCGACATAAGAACAACAGACTACAGAGTTCTAGTGATCTGTTTTAGAAAGATATAAACGACAAATTTATGTCATCATGATTCTTTCCATTGAATAGAGAAAGCTTCTTGTATTACATGAATATATACTACATATTAAATAAGTACAAACGCAGAATTAACAATTTTCAGCTGAAAAACAGCCGACGGCGTTTATAATGCTTTTTTTCGGCACCTAATGTATTTCGGACAAAATTTGCAAGCATGATTTTACCGAACCTAAGAACTTTGCCACGCAATACGTCACTAGATTCGTTTAATATTACGTTATTTTGCTGGAAAACAAAAATACTGTGTTTATGAATCCGTTGTTACGCAATCTGATGAACTGCCACTGACCATGACACCAACATCAGTTATCTATAATTAGGTCTCGTAATTCGTTGAAATTCACTGGGTTTCCGAACATTTGTGTTACATAATAGTAAATGATTTAATCTTATGAGAGATACTGTTTTGAGACATATTGGGTGTTGCAAATATATGAAGAGGACCAAAACAAATTAAAATGTCTTAATAAATAAGAAACAAAGTAACAATTTCGAAGATATTAAGTTTGAAAATGCGTGCTGTTCGTTTTTTTTTATTTAGTTTGTAAAAACAATGCACACGATTTGAAGAAAAACAGAAACATAACCAATTATTCAATTATATCATATCAAAAGGATGTAGATATGCTATAATGAAGTATAACTTTCCACGCTAAAGCAAAAACACAGTAGCGGTTATTAATACCTTACGATAACACAGTTTGTTTAATTATGTAGCATGAGAACTTTTTAAGTCTAGTTGCTGTAATTCGATACTATTGGTATGACATTAGGCTAATTCACAAACAACATAGCGTAAGCCAAGATATTGTATTAAACAGGTGACATGAAATAAATATTTACCAGCATTTTCACAAGGTCAAATGAATTCAGAGACACCTGATAAGATACTCGTAAAAAAGAAATTAATATTTACATGTAAAATCCTAATCACTTTCACCGTTACTTTTACGTAATGTGTTAGGACTTTGCTTTACAATAGCATACTGAATTTGTTAAGCTGTTTTATTTTTACAACAAATTTAAGTGTCGAATTTCAAGCCTGTTTTAATTATTACTTACATGCATAATAATACCCATCAATTAGCAAGATACACTTGCATGTACAATTTACAGACTGACTTAATTATTGACAAAATGATGGTAGATTGCGGTAATTTTATACAACGAAGTATACCAGTAATCATGTGAAAATTACAAGCGTCGAAAATGAAAATTCACTAACATTTTTTAATACACTGTTTACAGCAGTAATGAAAGTTCTGTAGAGAACCATAGCCCCCGAGGTTTTTACCTGTTGAGCAACACGGAATTTATCTTTATTTATTAATCAAAGTAAAAGAGTCCTAGATCCCCTTGGCAGACTAGCCACTGCGCAAGACGCCACAAAAAAAAGAAGCGCCACTTGCAATCTTAAAATCTAATCATACAGAAAAAAATCTTAAGTACCTGCTTTCAATAGGTGTTGACAACTGCATGGATTTACGATGCAATTGTGACCCACAGAAAAAAATTAAGTGCGATCTTTTTAAACGGAATAATAAGCGTTGACAACGAGGTTGATTTACGAGGTCATTTGCGGCAGGCGGAAAAAATTTAAAGGCTAGCCGCAACCATGTGTTTATTGGGAATAGGGAAATTGTCGAATTAAATGAAATATAAGCGCGCAAATTGGTATTATCAAAATTTTAGTGTCCTTGACGAAACACTAAAAAAGCGCTCTAAATAACTACTTTTTTTAAACGACTGATAAAGATTTAAAATACTTATAAAAAGTTTTAACTTAAACTGATTCCTAACGGCGATGCATTTACACATACATTTATGTGTATTTGTGTATTTCCATAAACGTCCTCGATGCATGAATCATTTATGGAAACACTGTACATTCAGGAGCCATATAGAAAAAATATTTAACCAAATCACATTTCCAAAAAAATATTAAGAAAAGCAGCAAAAAAACCGCTGCAAATTGAATCAGTGATTCCACATCTAATTTTCAAAATGACATTTACGTTTTTATTTCTTATACTATACGATTAGTAATCAGGTGTTGAGCATTTTTGCTCGACGCATTTTTTTCTAAGACAAACAGTCCTCGTGATATTAGCAAAAATATATACATTTTTAAAATCGGTTTTTCCAAATAACTCGAAAATTATTAACTTAACAAAAAAATTACAAGAGCAGGGTCCGAAATAGGTTTTTTGGAAATATTTCGAAAATGTCAAAATGTTGGATAATTTTTCTAAGACACTTTTTGTGAGAAATTTTATTTCCTATCTGATGGTATTTTAATATTTTGAATATATAATATATATATATATTCGGAGATATTTAGGAAAAACCGTTTTCTTTAAGTGACGCTTTTTTGCTAATATCTTCTAAACAGAAAATTTATAAGAACAAATAATAGTCGCACTTATACTACTAATCACATACTAAAACGGAAAAAATATAAAATTTGCAAAAAGAGTAGCTACCCCCCCCAATTTCGCCCTTTTCCCGACACCATACTTACCCCACAAACAATAGGTCGCTTTGGGTAGTTGAGATTTATACGTTTGCCAAATTTCAAGTTCATATGTTGTCTTTCGAAAGTTATCGTGTCCACAAACAAAACCACACACACAGACAAGAAATTTGTTTTTGCTCAAATTTTGTTTTTTTTGCGTTTTTGACCACTTTAAAGCGAATGAGCAAATAAAAATTTTTGAAATTTTTTTCGCGATACAATGTGGAAGTAATATATTATACTTACTATACCTTCAATTAAATGGATTTCCATTAGAAATAAACACAAAATCACCACTGTCATACTATCGATCGATTATCGTATCTCCAATACCGATTCTAGTCAATTTCTGCTCTAACGCGGGAAAAAAGTCTGGTTTTAGTTTTGAGCAGGAAAGCACACATAATAATTCCCTTGTTTTCAGGTGGATCATACCTTTTTTCAAATATGGCTACCAAAATGATTTGGAGGTGAAGGATCTATACAATTCTACTAAGCCTGATTTATCAGAAAACTTAGGAAACCATTTGGAAAGGTAACATCCACAGCTCGCAAAATGGTACAGAAAAAGAAGATCAAATAATGCAATCTTTCCACAGAGAATGGTACGCAGAGGTAGAAAGAGCTAGAAATAAAAAGAAACAGCCCTATTTGTTAACGGCCATTCGCAAGACTTTTGCGAAACCTTACTCTTTCTATGGGATAATTTTGTTCCTGCAATGTGTAGGCTTAAAGCAAGTATTTGTTTATGGAAAATATGTATTTCTATCAATGATACTGATGTCTTTTGTAGAATGTTCCAACCTATAGTACTGGCAGAATTCATTAGATACTTTGACACCAGCAGACCTCTGTCAGATGAAGCTGGTTGGATTTTAGGCGTATCTGTGATAGTTATGGCCTTTGTAAATGTTATTATAATGCATTACACGAATGTAGAAAACCAAAGAATCGGGATGAGGTGTCGGGTAGCGTGTTGCTCACTTATATACAGAAAAGTAATGGTCATAACCATTTTTCTACCAGTTTATTGAAAACTATTTTTTTCTAGCTTCTACGACTGAATAAAATTTCATTGGGTGATACTGCAGCTGGACAACTGGTCAATTTGCTGTCGAATGATGTCTGCAGGTTTGACATAGCTCCAATATTTTTGCATTACATTTGGATTATGCCAATTCAAGCTGTGGTGGCAACTTTCATCCTGTATCGCAGTGTTGGATGGGCAGCTTTGGCTGGGATGTTAACCATTGCAGTGCAGGCAATTCCTATGCAAGGTATAAACTGTCTATAGTTAATGGTAGATAATGTTTCCAGAAGGATCCTTGTCATTATAAAACACTGACAAAAATTATTAATTTGACGTTTTGATTACGTCTTTAGTCTTTGTCAAAGACAAGAACCTCAAAATATCGTCCATAAATAAAGACTTTGTCTATGATATCGTCTGATAAAATTTAAACCCAAAGATGAAAAAGGAACCTACTAAATATACACGAACTACTTGATAAAAGACAACTGCAAAATAGCCGTACAAATGTCACCCAACTCATAATTTTCACAAGCCCTGCTAAAATTATTAGTATTCCTGAAAATCTCAATAGCTTCTCTTATTAACTCAGTTAATAATTATTATTAACAAATAAATATCATGATTTCTAAGTATCCAATTCAATTTTTAAAGGCCTTTATACATAAGGCAAACTCAACTTTAATTTAATTTGTCCAACCTGATAATTTACTTAATTTGGATGAGCATTTTATTAAAGATTGACCAAATATTCTTATTGCTAAAACCATTTCTCACTAGCGCTGATTTAAGCTGATATATGTCTTTTTGTAAAGAACTTTCGTCTGAGATGCTTTGTGCTCTAACAAATACCATCTTTATAAGACTTTTCTGTTGAGTGGGAGGGTGATGAGATGAGATACTAACATTTTGGCTTAAACTGAAAGCTGCTGATCGCTACCTCTTCAAAATCTTCCATAAACAAATTGCACAACCAGATCTTTGTTCATAAACATTACCCTTGCATAAGAAATAAGTTGATTTTAAATACTGCTCAGATAATCTGGCTGTCATGTCATCTGGACGATCTCTATTAAATTTGGATTTGATGATATATATTGTTTCAGGTATGGGTACTTTCGTAAATAAAGAAACCACGTCAAAATTAACTAAAATATCAGATTCTGTAATATATATGTCAATAAAGCCTGAAAAATCCTTAATGAAACTACTGTTTTTTCCTACATGGTTAGCACAAAATTTTGCCAATCTGTAACAAGGACTGCCAATCCTATTGACTATAGGTCTTAACGGGACATTAGTTTTATGGATTTTGGACAAACCATACAATTTAGGTACCTTGCAATCGGAAACAGTTTTTAAAAAAGACGATATAACACACATAGGTCATCTAACTGCATTTAATAGCAAAAATTATGAAACATGAAGTTGATGTGGACAACAAAAGCATAATATAAAAGAACATAAGGCATAAGCAAACAATATCATCTCAAATTATAAAAAATTGACAGTGCTTAACTACAAAATTTCATAAATATTATATATTTTTTTAATGGCTCTTTCAAATGTTGCACATTTTAAACTGGTCAACTATATACCATGCTTTTAACTGATTCTCATAAAAAGTGATCCACTGGATTAAGGCAATGAGATTGGCATTTTTGAATACCAATCCAGTGATTTGAATATGAAAGGAGTGCAAATAAAGCATTATTATTATATGTTCTTGTAGGTTATCTATCCAAGAAACAAGGAACCTTCCGAAAAAAGATAGCCAAAGCAACTGACCACCGTGTCAAACTAATGAGTGAGATAACAGCAGGAATCCTGGTTATAAAAATGTATGCCTGGGAAAAACCATTCGAAAAAATGGTTGAGTTGGCAAGAAAGTATATTTATCTAATATTTTCTCTTCACAATTTTCATGTTGAATTTTTGTTTTAGAAACGAAATCAAACTGATAACACTAACATCCTACATAAGAGGATTTTCCATGGCGATCATGGTGTTTACTGAAAGAGTTACGTTGTTTTTAACTGTAGTTACGTATGTTTTAATGGGCAACCGCTTAACTAGTGACGTGGTTTTCTCAGTTGCTCAGCTGTTTAATACTGTTCAATTGTAMATGGCAATATTCTTTCCCCTGGCTATAGCAACATATGCAGAAGCCAAAGTTTCTGTTAGGCGTTTAGAGGTAAATTTCTTTATGGTTTCATTTTTCATTAATAAATATTGCAATGCATTTCTAGCAATTTCTTATCAAGGAAGAAAACAAACAAGCAGTACCAGTGATTACAGGAAATGATAAACCAGGGACAATAAATTTAGAAAAGGCTAAAGCCAGTTGGATTCCAAACACTATTGTTGACACTCTAAGCAATATAAATCTTTCTGTGCAACCAGGGAAGCTKGTTGTTGTTGTAGGACAAGTTGGTTCGGGAAAGACCTCCTTGCTGCAGTTASTTCTAKAGGAGCTACCTCTGAATTCTGGCACCGTGGAGGTTCATGGAAAAATTTCTTATGCTTCCCAGMAACCATGTTTGTTTGTATCCAGTGTAAAAAATAACATACTCTTTGGACAAGAGTTCAATAAGCAGAGATATAGAGATGTGGTAAGCATATTTCATTTCTAGCATTAGTTGATCACGATTGTTAACTACAATTTTTGCCCTTTTAGGTAAAAGTGTGTGCTCTACAAAGAGATTTTGAACAGTTACCTCAGGGTGACAGAACGCTCGTAACTGAACGTGGGTTATCATTGAGTGGAGGACAAAGAGCAAGAGTTAATCTTGCCCGAGCTGTCTATCGTGAAGCAGACATATACTTGTTTGATGATCCTTTATCTGCAGTGGATGCCCATGTTGGGAAGCACATGTTTGAGCAGTGCATACTGAAGTACCTGAATAATAAAACTAGGATACTGACTACACATCAGTTGCAGTTTCTGAAACATGCGGATATGATTGTTATTATGAACAATGTAAGTACTTTTATTTCAACTCATCAGTCGTTCAACGAACTTTATACATAAGTTTTTTTTTAAAGGGATGTCTCTTATGAAAACAATATGTTCTTTAAAAAATAACACAAACATAATCATTAAGGTAAAAAAAGTTACTGAAGTAAAAAAGCCTCATTTAAGCGCACATATTTTGGAATAGGTTTGTACGGGACAAGCACAAAAAACCATAGTTTCATCACAAAAGATTTTCAAAAATATTGGCTACACAAACTTGCGCTCGACGCATTGATTATCGTTTATCAGATGTAAATAAACAATAATATAGTGCACTGACCAATCCCAAACTGATAGCATCTATAAATAGTGCCGCAAAATATAGATTTCTTTCAAATGACTGATAAATCGCCAGGCACCTGGATGTTTTCCATTACTCCATAAACGTACCTAAGTACTGGTACCGTCAGATATCTGTGCGGATGAAATCGGCAGAGCAAGAGATGTGTAGTGGTCCAGGTAGCAAACCGTAAATTTACCAGAAAATAAATCTACCATTTTTCTAAAAACGTTATGAAGTATTATGAATTTAAGCAGAGACATCACTTTCGCAGTGAAGTAGTATATTGACTGATATAGGGAAAATTGTCCAAGATGTATACCGCACTAAGCAAGTCTGAATCAAATAGTCATTAATTAATCTTGTATATTGTTGAATGCAAATAGTAGGTAGGTGCAATAACGTTATAATAACTTCTATTTATTAAACTGATAATCTTTATTACCTGCAGTCAAAATTACAGGTAATTATTTGAAAGGTTTGCATTTGCCGAAGTACTTTAGTATGTGCTTAAATTTTTTTGGAAATGTGGGATACATAAATAAATATCTATACAAACATTTGAATAATGGCATTTAAATGAATCACACATTTATTATACAGGGTGTAGCAAATTATAGGTCATCCCGTTAACCCTAGATTCTTGACACCAAAATATGACGATTTTGTTATTGATAAATTTCTGAAAAACGCTTCATTTAAAAAATACAGGGTGTCAAAGTTGAAATTTAGTATCAGTTTGTATTATTTACATCTAAGTGTACCCCTAAATTATTATAAAATTACTATAATAATAAATGAATATCGGGGTTTGTAACTTTTTACCCCCCCCCCCCCGGATATTTTTTCTAGTACAAAAATTCATTGTCAGTTTTTTTGGTCTCCTGTAATTTTTTAGACAAAATGGTTAGATTCAGAGACAAACGCCGTTTTGTGAAACTTTACACCTTGCCTATTAGTAGTAAGTAAAGGTCCTTTTCGAAGCCTACTTAGAAATCTATTTAACTATTGGTTTGAGCATTAAAGACACATAGACGACAAACATGTTTAAAAAATACATAATTTGAGTTCCAATATGGCAGTAATTTGGCTTTACACACTACAGTGGAAAATATGATATCAATAATATTAACCATCTACGAGAGGAAAATTATTATTACTAATAGGCAATGTGGAAAGTTTCATAAAATGGCGTTTATTTTTTAATCTAACCATTTTGCCTAAAAATTACAAGAGAGACCAAAAAAACTGACAATGAAGTTTTGTACTAGAAAAAATCCGCTGGTATCATGGGCATATGTCAAAAAAAATTTAGGGGGGGATTTTTAAATTTCAACTTTGACACCCTGTATTTTTTAAATGAAGCTTTTTTCAGAAATTCATCAATAACAAAATCGTTATATTTTGGCCTCAAGAATCTAGGATTAACGGGATGACCTACTAATTTTGTAACACGCTGTATATCTTAACTTGCTTTTAGGGGCAGATAGAGAAAGTTGGTGCTTATAACGAATTATCAGAAAGTGAGTTAGAATATCTTAAACAAGAGGAAAATGCGACAGAGGAAGAAAAGGGAGCACAAATAGAGAAAAGAGAAAGATTAATGTCAGTAGTCTCACACACTGTAGGTAACAATTACAAACATAGTGGCACAATTTGTGAGATAGGCATTTTATTTTGTAGAGCACTTTAGCTGACGAAGACGAAGCTGAACCAGAAGAAACACAAGAATTGGTTGAAAAAGGCACTTTATCCAAATCTGTTTATGTGGAATATCTGAGAGCAGGAGGATTTATATTGTCTGTTTTTTGTGGGATTTTACTTCTCCTAGCGCAAGGTGTTACCAATGCATCTGATATATGGCTTACACATTGGTAGGAATCAAAATTATCGTCAAATACCTATGTCAATAAAATTGTTGTGTTGTAGGACAAATACAGAAGAATCATATTACCATAGTCTGGAACGGTTTCTAAACAACACAGCACCTGAAGCAACAAATTTAACAAATGCAACTGATGCATTTAATGATACAATGGAATTTGAATCAACTACAGTAGAATCACTTGGAGACTTCATGCTGAATAGTACTGAGAGTGTGAATATTTCATCATCAAATTCCGTGGCTGATGAATCCTATCACAAAAAGTCATTAGAGTTTTACACTGGCATTTATACAGCACTCATCATTGCTTCCATTCTACTGCTGACGGCCAGATCATTTGTATTCTACAAGATTTGCATGAAAGCATCACGGGGGTTGCACAATCTCATGTTCAGTAACATTTTGCAGGCGACTATGAGGTTCTTTGATACAAACCCATCAGGTATGTAAACAAATTTGATACCTGATATATACTAAATCCATAACATTTTTAGGACGAATTCTAAATCGTTTCTCAAAAGATATGGGATCCGTTGATGAATTGCTTCCAAAAGCATTACTGGACACAATTCAGATATTTTTGGTAATGGCAGGTATTTTAGCTATGGTATTCATTGTCAATGCTTGGATGATCATACCAACAATAATTCTTGGTATCCTATTTTACTATCTTCGAGTCATTTATTTGTCCACCGCTCAGGATATAAAAAGGCTTGAAGGAATAAGTAAGTCCAATCATTATATGATTAAATGCAGACATATGTTTGGAATAAGGCTTTTCTTTTAGCTAAAGCACCAGTATTTTCTCATGTAACTGCATCTTTGTATGGTATATCGACAATAAGATCTTCAAGTGCTCAAGAAATGGTCACTAATGAATTTGATGTCTTGCAAGACCAACACACAAGTGCCTGGTTTCTATTTATTTATAGTAGTGAAGCCTTTGGGATGTATATGGATCTGATTAGTGTGCTATACCTTGCAATAGTTACTCTGCAGTTTTTAATACTGGATGATGGTAAGTGTGATGATTTTTTGTATTCACTCCTCTGATTTTTTTTAATCTATTGAATAGGTTCAACTTTGAGTGGAAATGTTGGTTTGGTAATTTCTCAATCATTAATTCTGACTGGCATGCTTCAATATGGGGTGAGACAATCTGCAGAATTTGTTAGCCAGCTAACAAGTGTGGAGCGTATTCTTCAGTATACCAAACTCGATAAGGAGGGACCATTTGAATCACTTCCTGCCAAAAAACCACATCGTGATTGGCCACAAAATGGAGCTATTGAATTTAAAAACGTGACATTGAGATACATTCCTGAGGAAGCACCAGTACTTAAGAATTTGAATATATCCATTAAGGCTGGAGAAAAAGTAAGTTTCAAGTGTTTGATGATGTTATTAAATTTATTGACAAACATATTTTTTTAGATTGGAATTGTTGGACGTACTGGAGCAGGAAAATCGTCCCTTATTGCTGCCCTTTTCAGATTAGCACCAATTGAAGGGGAAATTCTAATTGATAACGTTGACACTAAAACGGTGGGTCTGCACGATTTAAGAAAGAATATTTCAATCATTCCTCAAGAGCCAGTATTGTTCTCTGCATCAGTTAGATACAACCTGGATCCATTCAATAACAGTGATGATAAAGCTTTGTGGAAGGCTTTGGAAGATGTAAGCTTAAAATCCTTAGAATAGGTAGTTTTTTTAACAAGTGATGTTGCAGGTCGAATTAAAAGAAGTGATACCCACTCTTGATCATCATGTGAGTGAAAGCGGGTCTAACTTCAGTGCTGGGCAAAGACAGCTTGTTTGCCTTGCTCGAGCAATTGTAAGGAACAATAATATATTGGTTATGGATGAAGCTACAGCAAATGTTGACCCACAGTAAGTTGAGACTTGAGACTAAAAACAAAAGTGGCATATGTTATGTAATGATAGTTAAGTTTCGATCATGTATTTTTAAATGGTATAAAAGTCTAAATTTGATACTGTCAAGATTGGGGTTCTACAGGGTTCGGTCCTTGGTCCCTTGTTGTAAATAGGGCTGCTTATAAGTAATGGTACATAGTGAAACCGTATATTCCTATGATGATGAGCACCATGTTCATGATTACTATTATGGAATGTTTCCTTTCAGAACTGATGGCTTGATCCAAAAAACCATCCGTAACAACTTCAAAAACTGTACTGTACTTACGATAGCCCACAGACTAAATACAATAATGGATTCTGATAAAGTCCTGGTCATGGATGGAGGACAAGCGGTGGAATTCGACAAGCCACATGTTTTGTTGCAAAATTCAAAAGGTTATTTGACTAGCATGGTTCAACAGACTGGTAAAAACATGGAGAATAAGCTACGAGTGATTGCAGAAAATACTTACAAAGAACAAGAAGAAATAGATGAAAATGAAGAGGAGGAAGTAAAGAAAACTCAGTGATTACATGAGAAATATGTGAGGGTGATGAATATCATCATAAATACTAAGCTCCAATTTTTGATACTAAGTTTGAATTGTGTATGAGGATGTTGTTTGTAAGATCAAATGTGACAACAAAGGTAATTTGCACTTAACTATAATGTAACTTTTGTGATAAATTGTTCTTAAGGAAATTTTACAAAATACAACTCTTATAGCTACTTAAGCAATTGATTGTGAGCCTTGATTAAAATAGCAGACTGAACAATTATCGTATACATTTTTATTATACCTCAGTTTTCTTAATATAAATATTTTCACAATTTGGGGTATAATATAATAAAACAAAATCCAGGTGATAATATTTTTTATGTACGTTATTCTATCCCATGACATTTTATCACATGTTGAGCTTTATGTTATTAGTACATAAGTATTGTACAGTTCTTGAAGTTGCTTTTCTTTTTAACATTCTTGAAAAAATCTCATCAGAATAATAGTTAAATATATCTTCACTTTACATGAAGAACAGGGACAGGCTTAAAGAAAGGCAGCTTATGTCAAATACCTACTTAATTTTAAACATTTCTATGTTTGTATTGTATTTATTGATGTGAAATCAGAAGATAAGGAATGTAATGTAGTAGCTCTGTAAATATATTCATTATTCTGAATCTCAATTTTATTTCGCAGAAGTATCCTTTTTGACATTATGGCTCCCCCACTGTCAACCAGTTCAGTTGGATATTTTTATAATTCATTCTCATTTTGTCATTCTAATTCCATTCTGCCTGAATTTTTTAGTCTTTGTTGGGTAACTTGTTACTGATAAATTGGTACTAAATATGACAAAATGCTTTCAACTACTAATTAATATTTTTATTCAAATTATTAATTTTGGTGTACTGTTTATTTTTGTTTAGGACAGAAAAGTTCATCTCAAATTAAAATAGTATTTAATAAAATGGCTTATAAAAGTACAAAACACATTCTGCTTGCAATCGACTATATATCAAATTAATTTTTGAAAATTATTTTACAATTAATTACTAATTTTAACTTATCTTTTTGACAGCCACCACAATGTTATTACTGTCGGGATTATTGTACTAAAGGGTATCATATCAGTTTTATGAGACTTTCTTTCAGTAAATTACTAACAGCTGTGTATGAAATAAGTGCCTGAGTATTATTCTTAAAGTCAACCTCGCCTGAATCTTCGTCATCAGGATCACCAACTAGCACACCTTGCAAATTTGCTTTTGATTTTAAGAATACAAAGCTGCTCATGTTTGGTGTTATCGCATCAGTTTTCCAGTCAGTTGAATGTACTGCAGGGCAACGACTAAGAATTCCTTCCATTTGTTTTTCTATGCCTAAAACAAATAGTTTTCATACCTGCTACTATTCACAATGATGGTATAACTATTTAAAGTAACATGCTTACTTTGCCGATAGTTCAGGGCGAATTCTAGTTCATTCTCGGTTAGATAAGTTGCTTCGCCCCTTTCATGTCGCGCTTCATCTTCCTTTAGTATAGAAAAGGCGTAGGTTTCAATCTTTTCCAAACGCGTTCTTAAATAGCTGCTAACTATGAATCTTAATCGATCTACTTCCAGCTGGCGAAGGTTCTTTTGCAGCTGGTCATTGTTTAGTTCTTCACGGTTGTCTTCGAAATAATTTATCTGTGCCAGAAGGCACTCTACGAGTTCCATCTTATTAGGCAGTATTTCTGGAGCGAACTTCTCGTTTACCCATGCCTCTTGCATTTGTTCAATAATTTCTGCTGAAGTAAATTCCTCTTCATCATCTGACGTATTGAGTAATTCTCGTATATTAACATCTTCGCCCTCACTCATTGCTATCAATCTAACAAATCAAAATTTGTTGTGTTTTGGTTTAGTTTTATTTGTATTTTGAACATTGGATTTTCCAGATTTATAGGTTAAGATTGACATTGACAATGACAGCGTGACTGCAAGCTGCAAGGCAGTAGATAAAAGTGAGGCTCCTGGTTATCTTAACTAATAGGTTCAGAACAGTGTTGCCAACCATAGCGGAATTCCGCTACGCATGACAGAAAAAAATTTAATAACAGTGTAGCGGCGGAAGACCAAACTAAACAGAAAGTAGCGCCATTTAAAAGGAAAATATATGTTTATTATTTTTTTGTTTAGAGCGACGAACATTCAAGGCGTGCAAAATAATAGTGTTTCAGAACTTGTTAATGGAAACACGGATGTAAGGGAAATTGTAAATTTTGCAGGATAAAAACATCCTCGCTTAAACACCTTGTAGATACTAAAGATTGAAATTTGAACGAAAATTTCTAAAACAGCATCATTGCTGAAAAATGAAGCTACAATAATTGAAACCAAAAATTATCAAAATCGGATTAGCCGTTCAAGAGAATATCCATTTTAAAGCTGTAGTCATTTGTTAGTGGTGCGTTAATTTTGACGCGCGTGTATATTTATAGATAGTAAGCAGGGACTGTTTTTTCTGCGCTGTTAAGCTACACCAAGAAAGATTAAAATACAATTTAAAAGACGTAAAGGCCTAAAGGCACATAGTGTACAAAATTTCAATGCTGATTCATTTCATTGAGAAAAAATATGGATTCGTGCCATATCCAAAGATAATTTCAACACCATATAGTATATAATAATAATTAGTGGAGTTTTTTGGAAGTTATTAAATAATAATAAAACACTTGTTTAATCCTACTTCCAAACTTTTATTTTTGGCAAAGCCAAATGCCAGCATTTCAACCGCCAAGCGGCCTTCTTCGGTGGCTTAACAAGTATAACTTATATAACAGTTATACTTGTTAAGCCACCGAAGAAGGCCGTTTGGCGGTTGAAATGCTGGCATTTGGCTTTGCCAAAAATAAAAGTTTGGAAGTAGGATTAAACAAGTGTTTTATTATTACCATATAGTATCTTTATGATCTGGGCTGTATGTTACCATCTACCTACATATCATGCTTGTCCAATGATTCATTTCAACTTTACTAGTCAAATGATCACTGAAATAAAAAAATGTGATTTTGCTTATATGTTTGTTTAACATAAATGCTATAGAACTAATGTCCATAAAACTGATACACTTTGCATATAAAATAGTATAAAATCCTGGATTTGGCCACTATATTTAACCATAGCAAAAACAAATAAACAATTGGATAATAAACAAAAATAATACGTTCCCAACACAGCGACAAAAACATATATACTTTAGTATCAGGTAATCATTTATTTACATCCTTACATCAAAATTCTTAAAATTGAAGACCTACAGGTCTAATTCACAGACAGGAAGGGCTCAGCACTTGTCAATTTTTCATGCTGAAGGTATAGCTTAAATTTGTCGCCAGTCTATTTCACCATTCCATTAGCTTTAATTATTGTACCATTGCTCGCAACTTTGCCTTCGACAGTAAATATTGCAAATTCTCCGATGTTGCTTTTGAACTTCCCCCCCTCACAAATACTCGTCGTATCTTTCTCGCATTTTACGCTTAAGCTACTTTTCGTACAAAAATACAGCGTCGATAATACTGCCATTACAATATTAATTACGCCTATCACAGTAGTAGTTGTTGGAAAGCTGAAATGCTCCAACAGAAATCCACCTACGACGGGTCCTATGACTTCCCCAAAGGAGTAAGAGCACGACCACACTCCCGAAATGAAGCTCTGGGTGTAGATGCTGTCGTTGAAGCCTCCATCTCTAGAAAATTAAAAAAAAATGTTACAGATTGCGGGATTCAATCTTAGATCATACAATTAACGTTTTGATTAATTATATATGATAAATACCCAAATTTTATTCGTCATCAAATATAAAATTTTGTGGGTAGTACTTATTGATGCCCGAATAACACAGATGTGTCAAACACATGAAAAATTATTGTAAGGCGTAACGAGATAAATTTCTAGTTTTCAATCCATACTTACGTTGCTCCATCTATAAGCCCTTGATAAGTCGGCATTAGAGCCATGGCTACAAACACACCCAAGACAGCTAGTGAAGCAAGATTGATCCACAGAGAACTGAAACCATAACGTGCATTCTATAAACATATTAAAACAATGTTGCATTCTTACTCTGAAATGAAAGCCGAGAACGCCGATGATGGGCCAAGGAAAAACAAGCTTATGGCACTTGTGAAAAGGCCCATTGGCATCAACCACCAGTAAGTAGGTATTTTGTCAGCTAGCCATCCCCAAGCTGGACTGAAGACTCCGTACATTGTCGATAACAGCAGGAATATTAGACCAATGCTTCCAGGGCTTAGGTCGTACTGAAATAGGGAATTGTTCCTTCATACTGTATGAGGTTATTTACACAATTATTAAAACTGCATTCATTCTTTTGTTCTTATTAGATCAACAGTCCTTTTACTTTGGAAGAACCAATATATTTTGTGTAAACGGTTTATTTAATGTAGGCTATGAACTTTGTTACCATTATATCAATGTGTGCAGAAATAGATAGACTTCGATCTTCATTAGTAAATGGTTTTATTAATCTAATAGTCCCAATTTATATTAAGTAAACAACGTATGTAAATTGAATGAACAGTGATTACTTTCTCTGATGTAGATATCTTAGGGAGCTTAACATGATTAAAATAAGGTTTTTCTCTTACCACCCTAATAATACGATTAATCCATTACAAACAATGCGGTATAGATAGATCAACGATTTTATGTGATTAGAACTTTGAGCTTTTTTGAAGAATAATTGTTGAGAATGTATAAAAGAAGAACATAAGATTGATAAACTAACGAAAAAAAAAGATTTGGACACATCTAAAGGCCAACGTTAGAAGACACAATACTGACTCAAAATTAAGTAGCACAAATTTGATAATAATAATAATTATTGGTTTAGGAGTATGTCATGCAATATGACACGCAAAGATAAGAGCAATTTTCACAGATTAAACGAGTCTCATGCTCATCTAATAAAGAAAACCATATACGATTTTTTGAAAGTAAAATAGCACCCACAATGGAAATAGTACACTAAAGATTAATTGAAAATAAAATGGTGGAATGCTCCCAACGAATCTTAAGAAGATTCATCAAGGAAATGGGTTTTCATTTTACAAAGGTTGAAAAACAAAATGTTTTAATGGAAAGTGAAAGAATTACAAAATGGCGCCGATAATATTTGGAGGAAATTCAACGGTTTCGAGAAGAAAATCGTCAAATTTTTTATTTGGATGAGACGTGGTTTGACACCCACGATAAAGCTAAAAAGGATGGACTGATAAAACTGCAAAGCGCAAATTAAATATTCCTCCACGTAAGGGCAAGAGGATTATTATTTTACATGCGGGATCAATAAATAGATTCGTGTATAATGTCTTGTTTCTTAGCGGCGAAAAACATTAAAGATGCCGAGGTTGATTACCACTGGTCAAGATTTCGAAGAGGAGTTTAAAGAAACAGTTATAATAATAATAATAATAATAATAATAATAATAATAATAATAATAATAATAATAATAATAATAATAATAATGCGTCTTTATTCGCAACCATTTACAATTTTCATAATTTCAAGCATAATACAATTACAGTGGTGCTAACACTTGCGAAACGGCGAAGTTCAGCAGCCACTTAAGAGAAAATGGCAGCTGTTCTTCCACTTAACCGAAAGCAAATAAAATGAAAGCCTTATTAGCTGTAAAATTATAAATATGGATAATATTAATAATTAAAAAAAATGTTATTTAAAAGGCAAATAAAATCTGACCTAATTTCAGAAAAAAAATATTGTAAACCAAGATTCACAAAAAACAGTAATATTATCGGCTGGATAACAAAAATTCGCACTTAAAAGAATATAAATTTTTAGATTTTAGATCTGTAGGGACATAATTATATATATTGGACACGCAATAAGAAAAGGAGCGACGAAAAAAGCTGTGCTTATGAAATAAAAATGAAACGTAAACAAGAATTTTGTACGACTGGAATCCTCCTGCAATCGCCATAATCCAAGCAAGGTCCATAGACACTATCAGCAAATTTAAACAAAGAAAGGACCATAGCATCACACAGATATACTTTTTGTTGTAAATTTAGTAGGTGATGGATATTATAAATAATTCTGAGATTACATAATGCCTTACTAATAAGAGAATTTACATGCGTACTAAAACGCAATCTATTATCGATACATAAACCCAAACTTTTAGCACATCTGACAATTTCCAAATTCTGACCGTCTACCTTAACATGTAAGTTCGTAACTAATTCAGTGTACCAGGGGGGAGGTAGGAGACATACAAAACACGATTACTTTAAACTTAGACGGATTTAAGGACAAAGAATGGTCCATAGAATTGCGATATAAGTTCCTTAGATCCGCCTCAAGTTTTTGCTTAGTATCCAAAATAGTATTTTTTCTCTGAATAATAAATAATTTGAGTGTCATCAGCATAATTATGGCATTCACCATGTCGAATGACACCAGCAAGAACAGACGTATATAAAGTAAAAAGGATAGGACCCAGAATAGATCCCTGTGGGACACCACAAGTTACATCAAATGATTCCAATAGAACGTCACCAATTTTAACAATCTGAACCCTATCCGACAGATAACTTTTAAATAAATTTAATGCATCGGTCCCTATGACTAGATGATGTAAGATAGCCGTAAGTAGGCAATGATTAAGGGTATGAAAAGCTCTAGAATAATCTAAAGGTACCAAAAAACAAACTTTTCCAACGTCTAGGGCTGATAGGATATTATCTGTAACGTTCAAAAGTGCAGTCTCACAACTATATCCCTTTCGGAATCCAGACTGAGTCCTAGGGAGCAACTTAAACTCATCAACATGCTGCAACAACTTGGAAGCCATAATCTTTTCAAGGACTTTAGAAAGAATGGGTAGCAAGCTTATAGGTCTAAGATCCTTATATTCCGAAGGTTTTTTAATTTTGGAAATGGAACTACTATGGATTTTTTCCAGCTAGGTACTAGCTACAGTATTAAGACCAATACAAGAATTAATTATATGGGTGATATAGGGAAGAACGACAGGCAAAGCGTACATTAATAAACTAACATTTATACTGTCATAACCACATGCATTGGTTTTAATAGACGTTATGATTTTAGATATTTCGTATTCATTAGTAAATGTAAATTCAAATTTTGCATTAATCAGTGTTTTGTTCATGTAAGTATTAATTAATTGTTGGTCTGGAACAAAGTCCCCGAAAGGCAAATTCAAAAGAAATTTATTGTAATCTGTTGCCGAGCTTAAGTGGTCCATCACTGATAACAATATGAAAAGGTCCCAAATGCCAAGGAAGAAATGCAAAATTTTCTTGAGAAAATGAATTTATGTTACCACCCAAGCTGCACAAAAAAAGAATTGTTAGAAGTATACGCGGACGTACGAAGAACAATTTAATGTAGACAAAGTGGCTGAAGAACTTAAGCACACTGTGTTACGCATTCCTCTGTATCACTAATTAAGGGTTAAACTAATATTATTTTTAAACTAATTTACAAGATTATTTTTTAACATTACGAATCACGCTTCTGCTTAGTTCATTAATTTTGTACCGTCTTTCGTTTAATAGAATTGCAGAACGGATCCGAGAATTATTTGTTACATGTTTACTCAAACAATATTTACAACCAACCTAATCCCTCTATTGTTAAGAAAGTTAAGAAAGCAAGTACAAGTAATCGTACTAAAGCGTAGGTACGAACTCATTCCTAACCTTTCTAAGATGAGGCTCCAAAGTAGGATCCAAAAAACTCCAGGTTAACGCCACTACTACAATAACGCCGCTCACAACAAGTATGTGAGGCAATCGAAGCAATTTTAAGAAGGATCCATCCTCCTTTCCAAGTGGTCTATCTGCAATTTAAAGCTTAACTTTATTTGTAAATTAATAATTCAATTCGTACTTTCAAGTTGCGGTATAACAAGCGCATTTAAGGGAGCTAGCAACGTCACGGTAACTCCTATCACGTAAAATGGCAGGCCAAAGCCCCCAATCTTCCTAGAAGAAGAAACCATAAAAATATGAATACTAGAATCGCCTGCTTCATGGTATATCTAAAAAACTTACCGAATATAGCAAACCTCCGAGGGCGGGGCCAACACTTAAGCCTAAACCGACGAATGTTTCAAGAAGACCCTGTAAATTTTGCCCAAAAACAAAAATTTTAGCTCTCATCCAAGAAAATGAATCTTAACATATCTTACCCTAACTGTGCTTCCAATATCAGGGAAAATTTCTCTAACTAAAACGAACGTTGCAGTTGAATACGCACTGGTGCCTAATGCCTCGATGCCTCTTATTACGAAACACAGTATCGTGAATAACGTGTTGTCTTCGATGTAGTGGAGGGTGCTGAAATATAATGACAACTGCATTCAATAAATATCACAACTGGCTCATTTAATGTGATTTATGGTTTTCTGCCCTTGAAAGTAAAATATAGTTATCTCACAATGCTCAAAAATAACGAATCTATAATACACCTTTAAGATGTTTTTACTTGTCCGTTAGTGAACAAATGCGAATTAAATTCTTTAATTTGTGATAAATTAGAACGAAATGAGCTGGAATTAAAACCAACCATTTCTTATTGCGTAGGACACATTCAGCTCTTATAATTCATGGCCAGCATCATTTAGAGTTGAAACTATAACAAGGAACAGCTAATGATAGAAGACAGCGGCTCTCAATTATTAAAGGCTAACGTTAATAGCAGACAACTTTGCGAAATGATGATTTACTTCTTCCACTTTCAATATTTGAACATCCCCTACTTTTCTCAACGTGTGGAAGAAAATCTTCTAAATTCGATGCTGTCCAAAATATAACTGACCTTAAATATTTAATTAGGTCATCACTATTATACGTTTTCTCTCATTTAAATATTCTGAACCTAAGATAAATATTTGGCACTTACATCTAAAACACTGCAGCGTGCTGTATTTTGTAATATGCATACTTACATTACAAAATATGAATCTAATTGTATTCGCATTTACTGTTTACCGCATTGCGTAGTATTTAACAAATATGTACCTGCAGGTCAGATCTTAATTACCAGCTTTAGAAACTAGGTTAATGTAAAAATGTAATCTTGTTTCGCAGATATCTGAACATCTGACTATTTCGAGCGGTAAAAAAACTAAAGTGTTAACTTAGATTTATCTCAAAATGCCGTATATTTTGCAGCGTCTGAATTAATTTTACAGCAAAAAAAACTATGACTTACCCAAAAAGAATGTTAAGTATTCCTGAAAATAGTATCCCGGCAATGTAGGTAAATCTAATTCCAGCTTTAGGCATCTACAAAGAGAAACCGTTCAGCATAAGGTTAAAACGCGTTCATGTAATACTCAACTAATATACCAAACACTGGTGCGGATACGAACATAACTAAAGCGTAAAAGCTAAATACAAATCCAGACATGGATTCCGACATTCCTTTTAACGAAGCTTCCTTCGTGTAGAACGGTGCCATAACTGACATTGAGCAAGAATTCATGAATTCCATAGCAGCGAACATAGCTAGGGAAATCTTTTGAGCATTGCTGAAGCCTTTCTTCTCTGGTCTGTAACAAAATAAAAACAAATTAGACCCTTTGTGTTTTGATTGTAAATTTAATTAAAAAGGCATAAATAAATTGATAGGTAGCGAATTACTTAATGTCATTGTTCAACTAGACCCATACTTGTACGAACAAAACAGTAGAAAGAAAGAAAGAAAGAGGAACGGTCAATCATTAGTAAAAACGAATTCAACTGCAAGTTAATGCAAATAGAAACAGTTCAGTTCTAGTGTTGTACTGGATATATCATTAAAAATTATCGCCAAAAAGCTCAATGAAAATCAACATGTCTTCATGTTAAAGATATTTTTATAAAATATAAGCTAACTGTAGTTAGTGACATTCCATGCATAGTCACGTCAGAATTTTTTTTATGTACGAGAATAAACAAAATATGGGTCGAGTATTATGCGATTGTAAAATTGATACAAAAAGGTCGGAGGTCATCACGTGTTAGATACTGTTTATGTGTTATAAGCCGTTGCAGAATATATTTAAATTTCATTTACACAAAAACGGCTACTTATAACATAGAAAATCAAGACACATTAGCTAATTTTCCAACTCAGTACCAATATGAAATGAATTTTGCCTCAGGAAATAACTTCTATATATTGCTAAGACGATGTTTAAAAGTTCTAATGTAAATTTAATACAGGTTAATTATGACTAAATCGCAACAAATTGTAAATATCAATAAAAAAGGCAATGTTTTCTTAGAACACCCAGTTATTAGGTTGTTTTTTGTTTATACTGAAAATGTTTTGGTAAGGTATTCAAAATGACGTCATTGGCGTGTACATACACGTGAACTTTATTCACGGTTTATTTTGTACGTATTCAGTCTCTTTCTAAACATCAAATAGTGTTTGGGGAGGTTTTCGCATAATAGCATTTTTAGCGTAAAATACAAACAACCAATTAATATTCTGCAGCAATACTTGAAAAAATAAAAATGACTTATAAACGAGAACTAATTTACAAGGTTAGAAGCAAAATTTGAAGACTTTTTGATCTTATATTTTCTGTTACTACTTTACTAAGAAACTATGTAGGTTTTGATTATTGTTTTACAACGACTTGACATTATACATATGTCTTCAAATGTCATGCCGTTACTATTCTTTATATATCAATTTTGAAAGAAAGACTTTTCAATTATTTTTGCTAGAAAGATTTAAAACCACTGGATCGTAATCGGAATTTAAAAGTTCTTAGAACAAGATCAAACAAAAGTAAATAAACAAATCACAGAAACAACGTGCCAACTTGGTAAAACCTAAACAGATCGAGTAAAAAGGCCCTACCTACTGTAATAATATTACAGTAATATTTTTCTGTGTTTTTTTTGTCAAAATGATATATGTTAGTTAGCAATACGTATGTGTTTTTTATTTTACTTATGAATGCCATAAATTTATTTATGGTATAAAACACATAACAAAACTAAATGGGATATCTTTTAAAAATCTAAGGTTAATCGACGATAGTATGATGTATTGCGGACTTGCGATAAAGTATACAGGTTAACAAAGCACGGTTCAAGTTCAAAGACACTTAAATTTGCAATAACCGTATTACTTATCTTCAGGTTATGTGTAAATTATTTTCCGTTTAATGTGAAGTTTTACAAAAGTGCTAGTTTGAACGATTAATTAAATGAATAAACACGCTATTAAATAGTCAACTACATTTACAGCAGGTATGTTGATGTGACATGGTTACTATGCAACAAATTCCCTAAGATGTATTTAATTAAGGCATTACGGAAATGTTTTTATTGCAATGAACTTATAAATCATCTATCTTCATCACAGCAACGAGCAGTTTACATTAATCTAGATAGATGCTTATTGAAATAATATACTTCTGATAAACATTTTGTCTGCATGTTTTCGAGTGTGCATTGAACAGGCGTTCATTTCGATAAGCACTTACGTAACTGGATTTTTCAGATACTGGTTAAATACACAGAACATAGTACTATCAAATTTCTTTAAATTAAGCCAAATCGAAATACAAGTTGTTAAATAATGGTGATATTGCTATGCTACTTGATTTCCTTGAACCACAAAAGCTCTGCTTTGTGCTTACTCATCCGTTATCTTAGGATAATGCCCTGAACTTCATTTTCGCGTGATATCTAAGTGTCCCAGTGAGAGGTCACAGATCAATAATTCTAGCTAAATCAAGTCATAGTTAGTTTATACTTGTTGTGCATTTAGCTACCAAACAGAACAAGATGTTACGCAGTACTTCATTGTTTGCAAACTAAATTTAAATTGAACGTAAATCATTTTATTCAGTGGAATAAGCATCTATAGCTGACTGAGAAAAAACTTACAAACACTATTCCTGTAGAATATGTACGCAGAATGTATACGAATCATACCAGAGCTCAAAATATCAAGTAAATATTTGACTTCCTTTCAAATAATGTATTTATGCATTACTTTAACGCTATAGAAAGAGAACAATCGGCTGGACACGACCAATTTGCACCAGAAATATAAATGTTAACGCTAACAAGTAACAACAGTATTTAATATGGTATGGAATAAAGGAGCTGTACCTTAGCTAGCATTTTTGGACATACGTCCATAGCAAATTTTTTCCTACTTTGATCTAAGGTATCACCATCCCAAATATTTAAATGTTATTTAAGGCCACCCGACGTTTGCATTTTTCAAGAATCATACAATTCGTTATTGCCTACAAATGAAGCTAATTCCTGTATGCAATTCATTGTTTTGTGTCGGAACTGGAACATCAACATGAATTCAATTCAGTTGCTGTTGTTACATTAATGTTTTTTGTATTCACCGCTCTGGTTTAAATGTTACGTTCTTCAGCATAAATATATGATAAGGTGTGTGTTTTGTGTAATATAATCTGCCACATTTTAATGGAAAATTGAGAAAATGACACTGTTCGTGTACTAGTAGTCTGATCGGGTATATAATTACTGGTTTATTATAAGTATCTATATAAGTATGTTTAAAAAAAATTGCAAAATAAGGGTACATGTATAAAACAAAGACTCATTAAAAATGTTTGAATATGCAAACACTGCATGGAAATATTACTTTCTGAAAAATACCAGCTGCTGCTGAAAATTGAAAGACAATAGAATTTCTAAAATCCAAGTAACCTTATTTATAGCTTTGAAACTACATTCTACCCTTATCATAACACAATTGAATGATTATACAGTAACAAAATGAATACTGTTTACAAAAGAAAGAAAGAGTACATTAAAATGAACGAAACGTAACATATCACTCTTGATCTAAGATAAATGTATTACAATTTTACATTACAATGTAAGTCGTGACTTAGTTATGATCTATATAAGAAAGTGTGAGCTAAAGAACTACAAGCAATATATGCTGCGTAATTATATACTCTAAATAAGACATTAATGATCTGAATTTTCTTTACATCTATGGAGGCGATACTTCAATCAGCAATCGTACAGCAATAATTTATCTTAAAGCAATTTTCTACCGTCTCTCTCTAATAGATGTAACCAAAATTTATCAAAATCTGGTTTATAGCAATTTCCTACGTCCAAGCTCAGATTTTGTCTTACAGAAACCGGGTTAGAGGTCATCGCTACTAATTCACAGAACGAGTTCCACGTTTATCATTTATCTGGTACGTAACTTATAGCATCATTTTTAAATTGCTACGTCGGACGTTTATAACTGTATTATTGAGGACCAATTTTAGATTTACCAGCGTATATGCAAATGAAATCAAGCTGGAGTATAACTGTAAGATACCAGGAATATTGCAGTGCTTTGAAAACCGGTTTTATTTAGTTTTATTTTAACCTAATAATGTGTGAAACTTACTTCTACTATAGCAGTAATAATAAAAAATGAGAAAACGAATTATTTTACCCCAACCTATAAACTTTTTAATTGCAATAAATCACACACTTGATTTAATATGGACTTTTAAAATTCCATTGCAGTCAAAAATACACTAGATTTCAGTTTCAAAGTTCCAAATGATCCTTGTTTCTTTTGATCTTAAAAAATTATTTTCCTCTATTCCTCCAAAAGACTATGTAAGTAATCTACTAAATCATTCATTATTACATAAAAATAAATAATTTGGTTTCGTTAACGGAGTATGCGTTAAATCAATCTTTTTCTATTTTAATAACAAAAATTTTATCCAGAAGTCAGGTTTAGCTATTGGTTCATCGTTTAGTTAATTTTTAATTGATCTCTATATGAATAACTTAGAAAAAACATACTTGTATTTCTTCTCACGTTAAATTCTGGCACCGTTACGTAGATCATGTTTTGTGTCTTTTTGTCGGAAATTTATATGATCTAAGTATTTTTTAAATTATAAATTCATTACATGCATCTATAAATTTCAGTTATCAAACAGAAATTAATAATCATATAGGCATTTTAGATTTTATAATTTTACGTAAACGATCATCTCACTTTTCTTTTGAAATTTTTAGAAAATTTAATTACATTTTATATTTTTACACCCTTATTCACAAAGCATGAAAATTTTTCATTCACCTTTTAACCGCCATTTTAAAATAGCACTTTTACTAAATACAAAATGCTCTTAATAATAGGCAGTATGTATTTTCATTTGGTTCGTAATTAAAACAGACGAAAGTCCCTTTTTTATTTTAATTTGTTCTGATACCATCTCGTTAATAAAGTGGACTTTTTTTAAAGAAGACTAATTAGTTTCAATAATGTATACGATTAGAATTATTAAACAAAAGTAGGTAACAATTATAGAAGACTCACAAAGAATCAATGAGAAATACTACAATACTAGTCAAAATGCAATTTTTTAAAGATAACGTACTGGTGCTCATACGCGTTCAAATTCTAAGCGAGAGTTCAGATTTTTTGTCGCTCAGTATAGGTACCTAATGTCTGTAGTGAATGCATCTTTATTATATCGATATTCAAGGTTTTGTATAATATTTACAAATATGCTGTCGACAAGAACAATCATTTGCGAAATAGTTTAATTATAATTACCTGGATAATTTGTTTTAACATATATACAAAGAGAATAAAGACAATTATTATCATTGTTGTTTGTAAGTATGGAATAATAATCACTTGTTTATGTACATGTAGTGCGTTTGATAAAGGTAGCACATGTTTTGAGTGATTAAGCTATTTCACGAAAATAAAAAAAATCATAGCCATTAGTGCAGAAAAACTTAAGCTCTGAGTCATTAATTAGGCACTGAGTTAAATTAGATAGAGAAAAACAAAATGATAAAGAGAAAAAAATGAACCCTCGCAATTCTCTTGGGGTATTTCCATTATGGCAAGGGTGAAATACCCCTGAAAAAAGTAGGTATAAAGGATTTAGAAAAATTGTATTAATGCTTTCAAAATTTTACTATAGAATACTGATCTCAATCTTCAGCAAGTATTTTAACTTACTTTTTTTCACTGCTTCCATCCAAGGATTCATCCTTCCCATTCTGCTCCAGATTATTATTTTTTGCTACAGTCATTTTCACTAAACTTTCGAAGGCTGTTCAATCACTATTCACAAAAATTCCCAAGCCTTGATGACCACTGTGCGTCTCTTTGTTTAACCTACTCATTGCAGGAAGAACTTGTCACAAACTATAGTCCCGTCTTCCAAAGTCGCGTCTCTATTATTGGAAAGCCCTGACCAGGAACGAGTATTTATAGAACCGACCGACTTGGAAACAATAACGTCCCCTTGTACCGTTCAATTCTCAAAAGATACGCCAATTTCGAGACGCCGTAGCCTATACCGCACTGAGTGGCTTATTTACCGCGGGGGCAAGATTTATACTGCAGCTGATGGTCGCTAGTAGGCTGTGACGAACACGATGTCCGTTTATTACCCTCGATTGGGCAAAAGCGTGGATAGGGAATACATTCTGATTAAAAATGGCTGTCATAGTAGAGCCGGACCGATAAGAGCTATTTATAATACTCCCGATGGTATTTGTCGGCGATATCGGCGTGTGTATATTTTTTCAGTATAGTCTTCGGTCCTGGGGCTGAAGAATGAAGGACATGGGTCAATGTTCTCTGTAGGACGTTTACACAAAGGAACTAGTTGCTCAAGGACCTCGCGGTTTGAATTTCTTGCAAGCTCCATCAGAATCTGACTTGTTGGCTAATACATTTTGTCATCTTTTGCTACTAAGATTTATTATCGAATAGAAAATTCAATTCTGTCTTCATTAATATAAGGTTATCCATACATTTGATACATCTATACGTCTATACGTTACTAGATTGTAGAGGGTTGTTGAAAAAAAAACGAGTTTCTCTTTAAAGAGATACCCTACCAGACCACGGCTATCTAAACATATTATAAAGCATTTGCTTCATAACTACATTTCTTTCCGGCAGTTTAGGCTCAGGGAGAACAATAATGCGTGGTTAACAAATAGCGGAAACAATGAAATAAGCACGATGACGTTTTTTAGTGCCCATACATAGGCATCTTTACGAGATGACGAGGCAAACATCAGAACTCTCTGCTTTCGTGCAATTCAGAGCTGAGTATGGTTTTGTATGGGGGCAAAAGGTTTGGAGAATTTGGGTCTCAATTTATTAAGACTGAAGATCTTTATAGATTACCTTGGAATGAGGTACTGCACTTCTTTGAGAAGGCAGGACTCTTCTAAGCTACGGTGCGGGCACAATGGATCGAAAGGTCTAAGTGCAGCGCCCCGCCCCATCTGCGGGGTCGCACCGCAGAAGATAGATAGATAGATAGATAGATGGTTTTGTATTGTAATCAAACTATATTGAAAAAACCCAACCACTTAAACACGCATTTCTTCAGTAGAGTGAAGGACTTCTTGAATCTCTGGGCGGATATTCTGCTCATCAAATCTTCAGCGGAAGTGGAGTCAGGTCAACAAAACATTATTTGTACCATTTGAATTTCACGCTCGAGTGAATCCCTTGTATATTTAGTTCATTAAAGTATCTTCCTTTGGATAAGAGGCTTTCAAATAACGCGTTAAGGTTAAAGGAGATCCAATCGAAGAGGTTATAGTTATTCTTAAACATTTAATACAAAAGAAATTGCGTTTCTTAATAAAGGTTTGAAATGTAATTTACCTTTTAGGAATCCACCAGTATCCAAAATTATAGCTGGTATTGAAAGCGCTATCAGAAATTTTGAACATTCCAATAAGGACTTTATTAAAAACGCATCTGAAATTCAAATAGAGAATAATTTGAGTAATA
Organism: Rhyzopertha dominica; assembly: GCA_025024175.1. Classification (NCBI taxonomy): domain Eukaryota; kingdom Metazoa; phylum Arthropoda; class Insecta; order Coleoptera; family Bostrichidae; genus Rhyzopertha; species Rhyzopertha dominica. Next base: position 1,559,581 of record QCXZ01000042.1, read on the forward strand.
ACAGAAAACTTTGGAATAAAGAAAATCATTAAAAGTCTCAAAAATAAGAATTGCTTTTATCTGAAAGCCGACAAGGGAAATCAAATTGTAATTCTGGACTGGATCCGTATAACAAACTACCTCGGAACCCATTGCCAAAATTAACTCAACAAACAAAAACAGTTGTTGGGTAAATGTTACAACCTTATTACACCTGCTCTGAAATATAATTTACAAGTATCAAATCTAACTATGGCTAAAATGTACGTTCTGCCCAAAATCCATAAAACAAAACTGGTGAGACCTACTGTTTCAGGTATTAATTCACCCACTTACCTACTTTCAAAATGGTTGACCAACGGAGTTTAGTAGCTTACCTAAATCTCCAATAGATTTTTCGGTTGAGATTCCATAGAGTTTATAGACAAAATTAAAAACATTAAACTTGACGAGGGTTAGTTACTGGTCTCATTCGATATAACATCGCTATTTCCTAGTGTATCTGTAGATGTAACGTTGAAATATTTTGAGGATCTGCTGGTGATTAACGGCATTGATAAAATCAAAATTCAATAATATACACAATTCACCTCTTTATGGATGTCCCACAACTGTTTCCAAATTAACAATAAATTTTTCGAACAACACGAAGGAACAGCCACGGGAAACAGTCTCTCCTCTTTTCTGGTATTCTTATTTATGGGTCGATTCGAAACAGATTAAAAAAATCAAAACCAGTTTTTTCTTCGCTTATGATCGCGTTACGTCGATGATGTTTTTGCCAACTTTGACACCAATAAATGTAACCTTAATGCGTTTTTATAAAACTTAAATTCCCCTTTCACAAGCATTAATTTCTCTATAGAAAAAGAAGAACAAGGAAGTCTGCTGTTTTTAGACGAATTATTGGTGTCAATAAAGAGGAACAACGAAATAGACAAAAAATACAAAATACAGATAGGTTTATAGTCAATGGGTCGCAACATTCTTATCAACATATACTTTCTGCTTTCAATTTTCAAAAACTAACTTTGAAAGTTTACTTAGGAAGATACAGCACAAAAAACAGATTGTAGGTGCAACCATGTTGTCTTTATCATCTACTCTAGAATATAAATTTATCAAAATTCCTTTTGAATTTGGGTGTACCAAAGGATTAAAACGCATCCTAATACCTTTTTGTCTAAAGCTGGCTTTTACTGCCAATAATACTAGCAAAAATCCGATTGATAAAGTAGATGGAAAATACAAAGCAGGCATATATCAAATACAATGTAGAAGATGTAATCTTAAATATATTGGGCAGACCAGGCGTTCCATAGGAGTTAAATATAAGGAGCATTTAGCCCATTTCCGGTTTGATAGGTCAATTGTCGCCCAACATATTAAGGACACATCTCATCCCATATCTTATAAAAACTTAAAACTAGTTAAACAAATTTCTAACACAAAACTGATAGCTTTTGAAAGCATCTTTATCCAAAGGATGCTTTAAAGATACTTTAAAGAATTCAGATTTAGGCCCGATTCCAAGATCCGCGTTGTTTGAACGAATTAGGCAAGGAATTCATTCAAGCGTGAAATTCAAATAGTATAAATAATGTTTTGTTGACCTGGTGAGTAGAATATCCTCCGGCCTTCACTCTACTGAAGATGGCAGCTTAGCTACCGAAATACGTATTTAAGGTCTCTAAATAATTGCGGTTATAATAACTGGAGTATTACAAATTTCGATAATTATACCTCTGGTTACGAGAGTAGTTTCTTCTTTATTGACTTTTCTTCTGAAATACCTACCCATAATAATAAGGTATATACCCTTTCCTCATATAAGTTGGTTAAATTAATTTTTCTCGTCTTGTATACGATAATGAATAACAGCAGCTGGAAGAATAGGTTGTTTATCAAACCTGCGCTTAAGTGGAACTATTAAACGCGATATTTACATTTTATTAGATGCGTAAGCAGAAAGATTAATTTATTAGAGGTGGAAATCAATTAGTTGTTGTTGTTACAGACCTTACTCAATATCTGCGTAGATGGAAGACTACAAAAATGAAGTTTTTTAATCGGAGAGTTCCAGTGACTTCTGAAGAAGTATTAAATGAATCATCCAAAGTAACAATGAAGAACAAACATTAAAGATTATATGAGTATTTCAATTGGGTTTTGTAGGCAAATGTATTTTTTTAAGTATTACCATCTTTGAAATATATGTATATGCCACTTTGACCTGGAATTTGAATAGGGCTTTGATGGTGCATCTATAGCATATTTGACTAGTAATCGAAAGGTCCCGGGTTCGATTTCTGGTCTAAGCTGGCAATACATATATATTTGCCTGCATTACCCAATTAAAATATTATTTTAATCATTAATTATACATACAGGTAATAAAAAACTATGATATATATTAATTTGGGTTGTAATTAGCTACTGCCAGATGGCGCCAGATGGTTTTCAGTACCATTATATAATAAACTTTGACAGATATATGCAACCTAGGCCTGGAATTTGAATAGGGCTTTGATGGTGTACTGCTAGCGCATTTGACTAGGAATCAAAAGGTCCCGAGTTCGATTCCTGGTCAAAGGTGGCAATACTTTTTCAAAAATCCTATAATCATTAATTATACATACGTGTAATAAATGACTATGATACTAAAATTTAAGTCGCACCTCTTCTGGTTTTTCTTGTGCTTTAGGGTTTTGCCCCCCACCAAGTTAATTTACTGGCTTCGCCACTGGTTGTGGACAAAACTGAAGATAATTACATTTCATACAAATAATATAGACACGTATAGTTAGGCTGAGTTACAGTTTTTATCTGCATTTATTGCAGCAGAATTGATATGTAGTAATGTGCAGCATTTGGGTTGCGTGCATTTAAAAAAATAATAATTCTAAATTATTAAGTGTGAAATTATGATAATTTTCTGTATGTTGTTTGTATTTTAACAGTTTTTACTCGAAGAAGGAATACGACACATTCGTTTGATTTTCGAACACTGTTGACGTAGATTATTTGACGTATTGCAAATTGCTTTGCTTCTTACAAACACAATGGGTTGAGTTGTTATCTTTTTAAACACTACCTGTGTGATTTATATCTAAGTGAAACAGAATTACTTCAGGCTTTGCATACAAACAGGTCAATTTGGGAAAATATCCCATCCTCATTCTTAGAACTCTTGAAGGTTGCGGTTTTCTTCGTATTGTTGTCTTGCCACCAGACGACTTTGGATATTAAGATCCTTAATAGCATGTTTGCATGTAGGAATTCTATAGTTTTCCATCCACTTAACAAAAGCAAAGAGTGTCAGCTGATGAAAATTGTGCGCAAATACTTAATTGCACACGTGCTTTGGGATAGGAAAGATTTTATTCTTGGAAAGTGGCAGCGCAATAGTAATTTAAAACAGGCATAAAATGCAGAACAATGCAGGCTGTTAATTCCCATACAGTGTTAGTTGCCTAGAACTATCTATTTTTTTAATGCGATATAAACAATTTTTATTTCACATTAAGAACACATCACTCGGAATACTGACGTCTTAACTAATATCCGCGTTGATCATTAACTATTATAATCCCATGTGTAATGGAAAATCAAAGATGATTTTGCGCATTACGTGGTACGACAAAAATATTACAGCGGCAACCCTACGTAGATAATTAAGACGCAACCGTTGAATATAAGCAGCTTGCGATTAGTTTGTGTGTTCACCCATCGAAAACCCAATTTCTTCATCACTCTTTTAATACTAGTTTCAGAACACGTATAACTATTATCTTTCCTGAATTCTTGATGGATTCTCTTCACTGTGGGTGTCTAATAAATTAGAAATGATTTAGTGAAACATATGTAACAATTATATTGAAAAATCTCGAAGCAATGACTGATTAGGAAAATTATGTGATTTTGATATTTTTGTCCATTCGAAAAGCTTTCTTACGCCTAAGTTGAATTGGAATACCCTCCTCGGTTACTAGATTTAACCTCATTGGAAAAGTATCAATTAAAATTTATATTCATGCTGTCAGTTTTAAATATTACGGCACATTTTTGGAACAGCACATTTTTTTGACATTTACACGCAAAATCAATTATTTAGTATGTCATTATTGTTGTAATCAAACAACAAAATACTGCAGAAATAAAAATTTCGTTTCCATTTCATATTACGAACGTGTAAATATGTATCAGAACGCCCATGCTTACAAAAATAATTTCCCGAAAATCCATATGGAGTATGGATAAATGTCTAAAGAACGTAAAAAAGAGCAGTAATACCAAACTTTGCGTTACATGTAAAACCAAGTCGTTATTTTAGTTAGTATCTATGGAAGCATCTATTCGACAACTTTGTCATAATTTTTTTCCTAATTATAGTAACCGTATCAATATTAGACCTTCATTTCTATAATGAATATAATGACCGAGCAATTTTACACACACACACATAAGGATAATCTACTAGCCCTACTAACACCAGTATTCCAATAAACAACATAATTGTACATTTTATGTTTTTGATGGAATCTCACTTTTTTATTTTGTCTTTTTTGTTTTCGCATATTTCTTGTACGTCAGCTGCGCATTTTCTTAAAGCACAGTCTCTGTCTTTTGATTTTTATCAGAGACTTTGCTGCTACAGTTTTTGATAAGGCTGTGCGATTCAACGATCAGAAAACAGGCTGAAGTTTAACAAACGGACTGAAATTTCGGAATGTTTCAATTTTTTTTCCTTCGCAGTCTAAAGACTAATTAAATGTAAAATTTTAAATTTGTTTATCTGTTAGAAGCACCTTAGAAATTTGATGATCGGTGAGTGAGTTTGTCATTGAAAAAATTCAGCTGCTAATAGTTCATAAACTATAGGTATAAATAGCATCTAATTTGGGAGTATAGCTAGCTAGCTGTGTTATATTAGGTCCTATTGGTGACAAAAAGTTCAGGCCCCTTGCTTTATCCACAACCAGTGATGGGCGCGTAGAATACGCCATGTAAATTACGCTATTATCTACCCGTAAACTACGTAATTTTCTACCTTAAAAGTTTACTGTAGAAAATAGCATTGTGTAGACAATGGGCGTACCCAGCTTTTGGGCTAGGGGGGCAAAGCAGGAACGTCCTGTACAGTATAATTCAACATAATAAGATAAGATGTAGGTACTTAAGTAATTAATGAAGTATTTATTCCGTAAATAATCTTCGTGGATTTTCTGCAAGACGACTTAAAACCTCTTCTGTTTAATAAAGCCCCAATCATTTATTGTTATCTATATACACTGATCATACAAAGCCCTTTCATTACTATTTCCGTTAATGATGAACTCAGTTAGGTGAAGCGCATTTTGCTGCATCGTTCTCGCGTTTAACAAAAAATGAGTTGATACATTTTATTTGGAAGAATAAAGATCCGTGATCCACATAATGTATAATGATATCATACGAAGTATTAAAGGAACATAAAATTCACCTTAAAAGTTCCACTTGTAGGATCACGATTTCTAATTCAGAATTAAAACGTATCAAAGACTAATGCATTAACCGATGCGCTTTTAGTACAGTTTCAAATTCTCACACCAGAAGCTTTAGAAATTTAAGCTGTTAGTTCATATGTAGAGGTGCTAAACATACAACTGTAGTAATTTTTACTCCCCAGGGAAAGAGATTCCATGGATAACTAACATTATTAAAACTCAGAATGACAAATGCCTCAGCATTATGCGTCAAGCCAACCTTAGAACGCCAGTGCATTGCTCTCAAAAATTAACCGACTACTTAATATTTTAACCAAATTAAGCTTCATTTAAATAAACTGAAATATATTTAACTGCATTTTTAACAACACACCGGGTTTTAATTCGTGCTGATAATGCTTTTACTGGATTCCTAAAACTTGTATTAAATAAATTGACTTTCATAAACGTGAGTTCGGATGGATTTTTAGTTTTGATTTGTTTTTTGCATTAATTGTTAAACTGTAATGTGAATTTAGAAATTTGGTACAAAAGTTAGAGGTGTCACCGAATATATGACAGATTCTGATGTGATTCTATATAACAGTATAGTTGCTTGAACAATCTTTATAGGAAGAGGTAGAAATCGTGTTATATCTTTTAAAGCTATATCTGTCCTAAGATTCGTAACAACAAGAATGTTGTAGTTACAGCTTCAAAACGCACATTTCATGGATTAGGCTTGGAAACCATTTGACAAGGACTTATTAGAGAAGGTCATTTGCAAGGATTAAATATGAGTTCTGGATGAAAACACTTGCCTATAAATTTTACTGTATTTACAATTTTGAAAATAAGACAATTTTTAGGTGTATACATATAATTTACCAGCTAAATGTGTGGGGAATTGCAAGGGCCCAGACTTGGCAACCCAGGTACGCCTATGGGTGTTCATCATCAGTACCACTCAAAACGCCTCAAATGTCAATATTATTTTGTATTTTATTATTATTTTATATGTATTCTTAATTAAACGAAATACTACTTTGTTGTAATTAAGTTGACTAGATAAATGTTTAAATAACAATAACTAATTTGGGTATACGTCAATTACAGCCACAAGACCTGAGTAAGCAGGCTAAGTGTGCTGTCAAAAGCACTTTGGCGCTCTTTGGATTTTATTATCTTTATTCTCTATAAACGGAAACAAACGGCCAATTTTATATGCCACCCCTGTTCTTTCACCAAACGTTTTTAATTGCAGGTCAATTTGATTGTCCTATATATGTATACTGAACTAGGTACATTGATCGAAAAAAGCAAATAACAAGTGATAATTGATTACAGTAGATACCTTTCTCTTTAAAAAAATCCACTTTTATATAAAACATGCTGTTCTAATTAGATAGCATGTGAAAATAGGCTTCTTAAGAATGTACTTAATATAGTCGTGGAAGGAAAACATAATGCTTTGTCTTTTGTGTTCAAAAGAAAACTATTATAAAAAGGAAATCGACACATGAAGAAACTAGCAAAACAGAGAAATTAGAAACAAAATGGTTTCCATTCAGGTTTATCGCGTACCTACTTAATACACTTTAACCATAATATACTTGTCTTGAATTTTCTACTGAAAATCTACGCCAAAATGCTTTATCTACATTTTCTACGTGTGTAACGTAGAGAATTATAATTTACGCGTAAACGTCCATCACTGTCCACAACGCGACGTCGAGATGAGGAACTGCGATATTAGATTATAAACGCCATGTCCTGGATCGTCTTTTATTATTAATTTAGTTGTACATTAAATATTCTGTCTATAAGTAGGCTGACATAAGTGACGAAACGTGGGTTTTCACAAAGGTCGTTCGTTAGTGACCTAATAGTCACTTAGTAAATCACAAAAAAAAATTAATGAATGTACGAATTTGATCAGTTCATTCACATGAGTTTTGGGAAAACCGTGTAATAACAGGTAGCTATAATACATATTGACGCAAATAGGCAAGCGTACAGACATACTAGTGTTAAATGGTTAATGTTTTATAACAACGACGAAGTATTACAATTAGAAAGAGTAAACTTGTGTCAAAGTAGAACATTTTTTATTATTACAAAGTTATAGTCAAAAGTATACAATAAGCTTATTTCTATCACAGCATCAAAATGTCGCTGGCAAACGTTTATTTCCTAACAATTTTTGATATCTTACCCTACCTTTTGTTGCTGTGTACGTCCAGTAGGTATTTTAGGTATCTATATTAGATATAAAAACAGCAACAATTATGTTAAACATTTATTAAACGGTTTACTTTGCCTTTAATTCCAATTTACCAAATTACATTCACTCTTGCTTAATGTTCTCAAGTTGAATAACAGTAACATCTTTAGCAACGTTGTCTCCAACGTTAAAAAAGACATTCACCACCTTGGCGTCTTTATTTGCTTTCACTACATACTCCATCTTCATGGCTATTATCACGAATAGCGGGTCTCCTTTATTAACCAACTTTCCTGGTTCCACTAAAATTTTGTCCACTACTCCTGGCATTGGAGAAACAGCTCTGTTACTGCTTCCTAGATCAGTCTCATCTTCCAGTGTTATTCTAGGATATTCGAAGTGGAATTCGTTTTTGCCTTTCTAAAAGACAACGTGATATAATAGTATGTGGTAAGCTTCCACAGAAGAAACAAAACGTTGCTACTGTAAATGTTTCGGGCAGTAAAGTTTTTTCTTTGGATTTCGAATGTATTAATTTCTATCAGTTAAAAGCGGTGATATATTAATATTATTCCAATATCTTAAACCTTGAGCTAACTAAGACATTTGAACGCGAAGACGACATGATATCATTCTGACGAGATTCTAGTCGTGGTACCAGAAACTGTATTTTTTCCAGAAAAGGCGGATAATGAATAATGTTATTTGATAAATTATTCAAAAATATTTTTGTATTAAGTATGTTTCAGTAACCGATTTCGGGATATTTAAGGACATATGTTGCTTTGACTATTTTCTTCGAAAAAAAAGAATTATTGACCGATATATTGCAGATTTTGCAATAACCGTTGTTTGTAGCCTTTTGTCTTGTTATTATTGCTTCACAGTAAATACTAAGAACATATGTTTGTAAAAACATCTATCGGTAAAGTAACAGATTAATCAACGTTTAAAACAATAGCACTTCAAAACACGCTACCGTGGTTTGACAACACGATTTTATCATAGATCGTTAGTGTCGTTGACATTTGAGGATACCTTATAATTCCACATATTTCCCTATGTACAAATAAAACTTGGCAGCAAAGTCATGCAGCTGTCATCATTTACATCCAGTATCAGTATTGTACTGCATTGATCTGGAAATAATTTAGCGGCATAATTTCCCGTGCCCGCGTAACGTAACGTAGGTTGTGCCAGAGATGCCTTCTAATAATACAATCCTGGCAATAGCATCTCTGATTCGATTCGACTTCATGTATTTATGGTCAAGGCCAATAAAATGATTCATTACATTTCAAATCTAAATCTATCTACTGAACAATGTATTTGAGATCGCATTCCTTCATTTTTTCTTGGTGCTCCTACTGTTGGCATGGGAAACTAATAATGATAACCAAGAAGAAACCTTGACTCTACCATTCTATAACACTTCCAGGAACGTTTATGTAAAATATCGCAAATTGCAAGTTTCCAATTATTACCGGCCGATTACTCAAATCCATTTAACTTGACACACTATTGCTTTACCTACCTGATTGAATATTACGATGCTGTCGTTGCATTTGTAAATTTTCACGGCAGTTATTTCACCGGCCACGCTGCATCTGAGAATCAGTTTTCCATCAATCTTAATTAGTTCTCCCTTGGCCTTTTTATACGTGAGTCCTTCGTCTGTTGATACTCTATAGTAATCGTCGGAATACTTAACCTTTACTGTGTAACCTTAAAAAATAATGCTTAGGTAATAGATCGTCATACTAAAGCAAAAATGTGCCTCTTTGATTGTGCTACAAAAGAATTTTTTCTAGCTTTCGTAGGTACAGGTTACTCTCAAATTAGAATACTGAAGATAGACGCTAGTCGACATTAAATAAAAAGTTCACTGTATCAAACAACTTCTTAAAGCCAAATTCGTTTTTAAATGCAGCCTTATGTAAAAAGGAATTAGCATACATTTATAAATCGGAAAATGGCACTTCTCTTTAATTTTCGAGGAAACGAATGAGATGCACATCATTTAAAGTCAAGACAGTGTTCGGTCACTATCGCCTTCTCTTTTTGCCTTAACATCAACGTGCATTTCACTAGTCAGAATCAGAAGAAATTTCTTGTTCATAATTAGTGTAGATATAAACATTTCTTTGTCACTGCACATGAGAAATAAACAGTCACATGTCAACAAAAAAATAGTGGCGCGTACATAAAGATTATTATTTCTTGCAATTATTGCGCAAAAAATGCAATTTCCAACGATAAAAAAATTCAGATGCCATATTATGATTATGACAGGGAAGGTTCTGTATCCCCACTTAAATCACAAGCAAGCATTTCTACACAGAAGAAATATTCTTTTAGGCACAATCAGGAGACTATATAATTTTACTAACTTCTTTCGCCATAACGGAATTTGATATCCCTAGAGTGCTGATAGTTGACCCTAAAACAGGTCTCAGCAATGAAGGGATTGAACTGGTCATTTGTGTTAACAGCCTGCTTTATGTCGTCAAGTTCGTCAAGCAAGACTGTAGCCAAAGCAGCTTGGATTAGTTCACCCTCTGTTGGTTTCTCTTCCTTAAACAGATCTGCATAGTTGTCGTTGATAAAGTTAGTGTGGACATTGCCTTGAAAGAATTCCTTGTTTTTGGTTAAATCGATGAGGAAACGGACGTTTGTCTCCAAACCAGCTATCTGGAACGGTTGCGATGTTATATTTTAACAGGAGTAAATGCAAATTAATCTAGTTATCATTTTATTTATTCTTATGAAAATCATTAATACGAGTACATTGCACAGTGCTGTTAATTTCATGCGACTACGGTCGCCTTTTATAAAAGCGTTGAAAGAAAAAATATCTTTTTATTCAACGATAAGAGATGTCGCATTTGCGCTCTATCCAGAATAGATACATACATGTATGTATGAATTCTCGATAGAGCATCGAAGAAATAATAATCTAATCACATGTGGGAGAGCATCATTATTAAACGTTAACACAACAAAATTTCATTTATTCTTTGCTAGACAAACTTTTGAAATTAAATAAACCTAATTCGGKACGAACACWTGGATTGACAATMCTCATTTTATAATAGCACTGGAAGCAGGTCTTTTTATCCTTTCTCKTTTTTTACAACTCGCTGTTTTTTTGTGTTCMCCATTTTCCATAAATAAATAATTAAATCTTAAGGAAAATTCTTATAAAATACAAGCTACCTGTGCAGGCATATTGTCACATACGTATAAGATCAGCAGATATTGCTTTATTAAGRAAATATGGACAGATATATAGCGTGATTACAGACGCTCTGCTAAAAGTCTGCCTGACTTTCTAATTTGTGGCTATAAAGGCAAAATACAAATGCAGCAAATTGACTAAGCTAGATATTCAAGAGTTTAATAAACATTTCGAAAGACAGACTGCAGAGGATTCCGAAACCATTTTAATGGAAAAAATTTCTGTAGAAAGAAAAGTGGAGATACACGAATATTGTAATACAAAGTAAACAAGTATATTGAAGAAATTAATTAAAATCCAAAGGACTAAAAAGCTACTATCAATCGAAAACTACAGTTAGACAGAATTTACCAGCAATATGTTTAAAATATACAGGGTGTCTCTAAATTCGATGTCATAATTTCTAGTGCGTATTCCTGACGTGAAATCATGACGAAAAGTCTATATAAACATGTGTCCGAAAATGCGTCATTTTTGATATACAGCGTGTTGAAGTTAAAAACAAGATTTAGATTTCTTTTATTTTTTACAGAATGGTTTTTTGAATCTTTACGAATTTTGGGAGAATGTTATAATAGATCACGGCTAATAATCTGGCATAAAACATTTTTTCATATCTGTAACAGAGGCGGCGTAGGGGGAGGGGCAGCAGGGTTTTCTCATTGAAAAAAAGTTGTGTGTGAGATGTCAAAAAGCTCGTCACTATTTTCAGAAAGTGCAACAAATAAGGTACAAAAAAGGACCTCTTATTACATTTCGCTAGAACAAACCGCCTTCGAAAAAATCGACCAAAAATTAACTTTTTTTTATTTTCCAAAGAAATTAACGTTTATATGGCAACAATTTTTTGGAATTAATTGAACTATATCATGATAAATGGTCAGACACAATGATTACTACCATATCTAAACAGTGGCGGTAATTTGGAGGGGGCAAGAAGTCTTTTTTATAAAAAGATTGTTTCCACATTTCTTAAACTGTTTCCATAATTATAAAGACTAGTAAAATATAAAAAAAATTAAATTAATTAATTAATTAAATTAAACTTATTATTTTTTAAAGCTAGATATGCAACTTGCATTTGGCGTTATTATTAAAAAATGCAATTTCTTAATTTTACAACAATGGCTTGTCTTAGCAGTATAAAAAGTAAATTTTTCTTCTTTTAATATTTTTAACTGACCTTCATAATTTTGGAAAAAATTTTAAAATGTGGAAACAATCTTTTTATAAAAAAGCCTTCTTACTCCCCCTCCCCAAATTGCCGTCACTGTTTAGATATGGAGGTAATCCTTATGTCTGATCATTTGCAATGATATAGTTCATTTATTTTCAAAAAGTTGTTGCCATATAAACGTTAATTTCTTTGGAAAATAAAAAAAGTTAATTTTTGGTCTATTTGCGCCAACCTGTAGGAATTCATATTTTCTCGATTTTCTCGAAAACGGTTCGTTCTAGCGAAATGCAATAAGAGATCCTTTTTTGTACCTTATTTGTTGCTCTTTCTGAAAATAGTAACGAGCTTTTTGACATTTCACACACAACTCTTTTTCAAAGCGAAAATCCCTCTGCCCCTCCCCCTACGCCGGCTCTGTTAAAGATATGAAAAAGTCTTTAATGCCGGATTATTAGCCGTGATCTATTATAACGTTCTGCCAAAATTCGTAAAGTTTCAAAAAACCGTTCTCTAAAAAATAAAAAAATTCGAAAATTTTTGTTTAACTTTATCACTCTGTATATCAAAAATGAAGCATTTTCGGACACATGTTTATATAGACTTTTCGTCATAAATTCACGTCAGGAACACGCAATAGAAATTATGACATCGAATTTAGAGACACCCTGTATAATGAGATATCAGTAGATGACTTGAAAGTAAAAAAACAAAAAGTATCAGATCAGAAAAAAAGATGGAGTTAAGCAGAAATTTAGATGGCAATGCCATCTGTCAGCATTACACTGACATGATGACAAAGCCACCTAACTGCCATCATGTCAGTGTAATGCTGACAGATGGCATTGCCATCTAAATTTCTACTTACATCATACCAAGCCTTTTGTATATAGGCAAAACCAGTACTATGCCGTGCTGTCTGCAATAGACCTAAACTGCACTGATGAGCTATAATGACAGCGAAATACATCTATCTGCAATTGGTTGCGGTACAGACAGCACAGCATAGACATGCATTTTAAGATGGAGTTAAGTTTAGTAGCGTTTATTTACATTTGAATGAAAAAAATTTATGCCTATGGAGGAAAACCGTAACTCTACAATGATGGAAAAGGGTATCCACTATTTGAAAACCATTGTTCCTACTATATACATACATTGAGTTGATTTTGGAGCATTGTGTCTTGTAAGACAAAAACCTTTGAGAATAATTATTGTTTATATAATACTAGCGACGCACCCAGGAAAATCACTGGATAGTCTCGGAAAGTGGAAGAAAACCTCAAAAAATGACTGAATACCGAAAAAAGAAGCTGGAATCAGAAGCTGTTGGTAAGGCCGGACAATCATTAAGAAAACTAGGTTGAAAATTTAAAATATCACATTCATATGTGAGAAATATTCTTAAAGCAAAATACGTGACGAAAATCTGCATCCAAATATAGCCAAAAGCAGTTAGAAGAGTAAAGAAATAAGTACTATTTTAAGGAGGGTAATGAAGTGCCCAATGAAGTGAAATTCAAACGTCTTGCCAAGTTTCAGAAGAAGGTTTCGGTATGGCATTCAATTCAAAAGGGAAGGTCCACTCCATATAAAGTGCCTTCAGGACTAAGTATCAATCAAAATCTGTATGGCAATAAACGCGCTACAAAGACTAGTTCCCTTCATCAAACAATTTTGTAATGACGGCAAATATATTTTTGCCCAGACATGGCAACAGCTCATTATGGCACTCAAACAATTGAAACTTTTCACCAAGAGCATATAAAACATATTCCGCGTGTATATGTTAATGAACCTAATGCACCTCAATTGAGACCAATTGAGAGATTTTGGGCCCGAATAAAACAAAAGGTATACGGCGGAGGATGGAAAGCAAAAACAAATGAAGGACTACGGCGGAGAATACTTAGCAAACTTCGCCATTATAAGAATGAACATTATGAAACATTAATGGTTAAAATTTTCACAAAAGTGAGATTAGCGGCTGATTATGGGGCGGATTATGTTCTAAAATAATTAATCTTTTTGTAGATGCTATTTTTAATTAATTCGTAACTGGTAGTTAATGGAATAAACTTATAGCATTTGTAGAAGATTTGGCATTTTGTAGGAATAACTTTTTAAATTCCAAAAAAGATCACTATTGCAAAGCTAATATCAGTGATGAAAACATGAAACTTGAAGTGTAGTGTATGAGCAAAAAACTGTAATTACTTACTTTATGAAAACAGAAATAAAATTCTGCAAACATTAGAGAAGTATTTGTTTTATACTACTATACGATCTAATACGATTGTCACTTGTATTATCCAACGTTCAATAGCAAAAGCCAACAACAGTAACAAGGTTACTATAAATTTGGAAAACCTAGAAAGATACCATTTCTAATAAATTATAACTTTGTTTTACTTTGGAACCCCTCAAGTAAATTTGAGGAGTAGAATCAAGTAGTGAAACCAATTCCAGTAACTAAAGTATATGCTCCAGTAATTTTATTTTGTAGAAGCATTTTAGTCCACTATCATTTTTATCTAGCGAGTAATCTTATTAGACCTTAGTCGACTTACATTATACTCCAGCAATTTCCCCTGTAATTTACCAAGTGCTTCACTCCTGTCAGTACCCCAAACCACCAGTTTGGCTATCATGGGATCGTAGTGTACAGATACTGCGTCTCCTTCGCGAACTCCCGTTTCTATTCTGACGTCTTCAGAAGGTAGGGGCGTCGATAAGTATTCTATAACACCCGCACCCGGTAAAAATCCATCCCTTGGACTTTCTGCGTAAATCCTTGCCTCAAATGCATGACCATTGAGCGTTATGTCAGTCTGAGTGGCTGGTAAAGGCTCACCAGAGGCTATTTTAATTTGCCACTCTACTAAATCTACACCTGAAACGAGATATACCACGTCTTTTGCGTGCATAAAATAGGACACATTCTTGTGTTTATAAATTAATCAAGGTGCTTGGGTACTTAGCTGATATCATGTTGGTTCAAACTATAATGGAAAAATGCTAACCACAATGATTTAGAGAGCTTAAATTAAATAAATCGATAGAGTGATGAACTTCTTGAACGTCTGGGTGGATATTCTCCTCACCAGGTCTTCAGCGGAAGGTAAAAAAAAAACAAAAAATTCACGCTTGAGTGAATCCTTTATCTAATTATTTCAAACAACGCGGTTCTTGGCGTATATTAATGTCAAATAATAAGCTTTAAAATTAAATTAAAAATAATATTTACCACTATTTGTTTTTTTATATTTCCTATCATTTGTCATAGTATAAAACATCGTTGAATGTGACGCTTTTTTTATTCATTTAAGCGACTGTCATATCCTTTCAAATGACCAAGAAATCCAATCACGCTTCAAGAACTTTTTTGGGAAATTAATATACTTCATGTTGCACAGTGAACGTTTTGTAAATACTTGTTTACCTGTAACCATCTCGGTAATTGGGTGCTCCACTTGGAGTCTGGTGTTCATCTCCATGAAGTGGAAACTGTGGTCTTTTTTGTCCAGTATGAATTCCACGGTGCCCGCACCAACGTAACCAACAGCTTTTGCAGCACGGACCGCTGCTTCACCGAGCTTGGTACGTACTTCATCGGATAGACCAGGCTTCAGGATATGAAAAAGAGATTACTGTTATTACAGATTAGAGGTTTTTCAAGAACTAGAAAACTATGCATGTGTAATGGATAATCATTGATGAATGCTTAAAAGATGCACAGATTTTGTTAATTTGACATTTAGCATCTATGCCGGATTTCAGGACACCTGATTATGGTTTAGAAGTAATAGTATGTACTAACAGATATTATGTATAATGACCGTATAATTTTTTTTGTTAAATGAAACAAGAAATGTGGAAACAATATACCGTAGAGCGAACAATAGAGAATTACATGAGATACAAATAGCAGAGAATTAATAAAAGTACTGATACAAGTGACACAATGAACAGATGGAAAGAATATTTCGAAGAGCTACTTAACTCAGAAAGTGAAACAAATTGTACAGAAAACAGAAACGAATTATAGAGGTGCTGAGGAACAACAGAAAGTTATAAAAGAGGTAGAATTAAAAAAGATATATTATAAAAAGGTTAAAGGCGGCGGGGCGCAACCAAATTGCACCAAAAATATTTAATATGGTATTGAATAAAGGAGTGAAAAATGGGGATAGTTGTACCAATACATAATAAAGAAGACACGTAATAATGTGGGAACTATAGAGGAATTACATTGTTAAGTGTAGTAACAAAGGTTTAGACGGGAGCGAAACAAATGGCTGAAAAGAGCATTTGTTAACATCTCTAGAAAGGTGGTCTGGGAAAGTATGAATAATAGGGGTAAACATAACAAGGTCAGAAAAAGCATAGAGAATTTATTCAGTAACACAAAAAATTACGTCAGAACAAGTAACATGAAATCACGGGATTTCCAGGTAGTGGATGGATTACGGCATAGGGGGGGGGGGTTAAATCCAACACTGTTTATCATAATAATGAACGATGTATTGTGTTACAACAAAATGTCGCGTTGTGAGAAAAAGAACTAACAAAATGTAAAATGTTAATAAATACGAGTAAGACTAAACAATGGTCTTATAAAAAGAGGACTAAAGGATAGACATAACAATAAATAGGAAACAAATGGAAGAGGTTTAAAGTTTTAAGTATCTAGGAGTTACAATAGAAAGCAATGCAAGTATGGATGAAGAAATAAATAAAGAATCACTAGTGCAATAAAGATGTACCACTTACTAAGTAGGATGTTAATAAGTAAAAAAGAAATAAATGAGAAGACAAAAATAAGTGTATACAAGACCATTTATAGACCAATATTAACATACGGTAGTGAAAGTTGAGTGTTAAGTAATAGACTTTTAAGCAAACTGCAACCAACAGAGATAAAATACTTAAGACGTGCTAAAGGGGCGACTAGAATGGACAGAATCGGAAAAGAACTGGAAATAGTGTGGATTAAACAAACTATGGAAGAAAATAAACTAAAGTGGTGAGAATGAATGAGGAATGTAATATTTTAGAAAGAAAGAGTGCATGACAGGAGGTATATGATCCAAAGACTGGAACGCTTCTCTCTTTTCCCTAGGAACCTCTTTCCACTCTAATGAAATAAATGTGAATTACACTGTATCGTATTATAATCATTGCCTTACCGCTGGTGCTTCTTCAATGACTTTTTGGTGTCTTCGCTGAACGGAACAGTCTCGTTCAAACAAATGCACGGTATTTCCGTATGTGTCTGCGAATACTTGAACTTCGACGTGCCTTGGTTTCTCAACAAATTTCTCCAAAAGCACAACTGAATCGCCAAAAGCTTTTTCTGCTTCGGTCCTAGCTGATTCCAGCGCATCCTCAAATTCCGATTCAGTTAGAGCTATTCTCATGCCTGTAGACATAGCATGAGTTTAGAGAAAAGTAACTTTGTTCATGTATTTGCACTCGTAGGTACCTTTTCCACCTCCACCCCTGACAGCTTTTATCATTACTGGGAATTCTATTCTTCTAGCTTCAGCTTTGAGTTTGACTGTTGTTTGGTCTTCGCCGTGGTAACCTTCTATTATCGGAACTCCAGCTTCTGACATTATGGCCTTAGATGTGCTACATTAAAATGATGCCGACATATAAGATGGCGTAAAGGAAGAGAAAGTATACGGAATTTTAAATTTATTATAGTTCTGTATAATAGTAATATTAAAAATTTCATGCATCTTTGAGTAGTACATTTTATTAATTATACAAGGTGTCGCATTTTTGTGGACGTTAAGAAACTGCATTAAATGAAAACCCAGTGCGTTGTAAAAAAGTTGAATATTTCTAAAAGTAATAAAGAAACATACAAATATGCACATTTTCTTTATTAGAGCCTGCATGGATTTCGAAAGCAAAAGTTTAAAAAAGATTAGAGTAACGTTTTTAATAAACTACAACGTCGAAAAAATTCATTCATAGCAAATGTTTTGCTAATAGTATCTAGTACACATAATTTTTCTTTCAAAGAAGAAAATGTGCTACCAGTTTATGTTACGTTAGAAAAAACTTGGGACAGATACTTAAAAATGTGAAAATATTTGAAGACTACACCGATTGTTTGTGCTGTTGTTAGCAAACAGTTTTAACGCACTTTTGCGCAAAAAGAGCGCCTAAGAAAAAATTGCTTCTGGGGATTTGGTTCAGTTTGGACGTGTTTCTCGCGTTGGGTTTGTGTGATATTCCGTACTCCTTATTCCTGTCCTGATGATGCCCCTCACAAGTGCGGGCGAAACGTTGACCTTATTCTTAAATCAGACGCGGTCTAACCCAAAAAGACTAAGATGTCAATCTAACACTGGCCACGAAAGCATAACATTCTTACATATTATAATTTTTTACAATTCTCACAAAAACTGTCAGCCAGTCGAAATTACTTAAGACTGCTTGAAGACTGCACGAAAGAATCGAGCTTCCTATCCGAAATAGAAGAAGAAGCAAAAACAGCAACATTAGATTTATTACCAGAGGAGTCGCCGGAATGACATGAGCTCGCCCACAGTCAGTTCCTGGACTTGTGCCCACCTACGACGAGAATGTGTTTCTGGCGTATTTTTATGAGCAATCTAAGCCAAAAAATCTTCTACTCTATGATGTATGTATTCATTCAATATTGAAAGCCATTTTTGATATAGAGCAGGAGAACTGTGCTATCAGCAGATATCATATKAAGATAACTGGCGTTTTGAAGCGTAAGGGTGATGGATATAGGCCAATCTAAAATCCAAAACGTTTACAAAAGAAGATTTGTACAAATTTCTGCCTGAAGCCCCCGATAAAAACTTTCTAAAGACGAGGGTCAGTTTTAATCACCTTTTTCTCAAGTATTTATTTCTAACTCCTACGTTTTGCTCACAGCTTGTTTTCATTTCGGGAGGAGCGGGTGCTTGTCGTCGAGACGCGCTCAAAAAGATAACAGTGGATGACGTAGAAGACCTAGGAACTTGGTGAATATGTTGGAATTCTACAGAAGATACGCATTCCATCTCAAATTGCAACTTTTACAGGACAATAATAGTGGTAACGACTTATTAACTTTGAAGAGACACAGCGGCTGGAAATCTTCAGCTGTGGCCTAAGGAAAGGTACGGGTTGGGTCCCACTAATAACATGTGTACCTGGTAGCTAGAAAAGGTCCACTGGTTCCTCCCAACAAAGCAATTATAGGGATTTATTACTAAAGATATTATATTTCTTAAAATCTGTTTTTGATGTTTTGTCATTCATTGGTTATAAGTACGCAATTTAGCCGCCCCTTTTAAAATGTGCAATACTTATGTTAAGACAACTGATCAAAGTAATTTCCAGTTTCAGTTGTATAGTGAGTGAAAAAGGCAAGGAATTTATTGCTATGAACAAGTTCAGGTTCGGCTTTCACAAATCAATAAACGAGGGACCGTAAAAAGGGGGATGTGTACAAATAAAAAAACTGTGTGCAAGGTATTTATTAAGAAAGAGCGTAAGTTTTACTGAGTTTTAGATAAGTTTAAACCTTTTTCTGTCAGTTTTTAATGTCATAAGATATCAAATCAATGCAGAAAAACAATACATATTGTTTTGCTCGCGACTGCTTTCACAAAAAGAAAGTTCAAATATTGAAAATTTTTAAATTACGAACTAAACAGCTGATAATTGTCAAACATGCTTATGTGATATTCAGTAAACAATTCAAGAAAGCCATGAAAATTTATTCAAAATAAAATGGTTAAAACAATATCATACAGCGTCAAAACGGCAAAGCTTTAGTGTAAATTATTACCTTGTATTTTAAACAGTACAGAAGCGTTATATATTTACATCTTAAGGTTTGCATTGTTCTTTATGCCTAAACATAAATAAATATAAAATATTATGTGTTTTAGTTATAAGTTAAATTTTAAAGTTTCTTTGGCTTATTTAAAGGGGGTGTTCATATAGAGTTACAAGGAAACCAAGCCTGTTTCATTTTAAACGCTGTTTCTCTGTTATAATTTGTTCTATCTTGCTCAGTTTATTCATAAAAAACTAAAATCAAAATAATTGTATGTTTTATTTTTATTATGAATATACGTTATTTAATATACCTATACTTATTTATGCTTTAACGATCTTTATGTGAATACTAGATATTATAGAATTTCTAAGAAAAATTTTTTTATGACACTACGGCTTACTGGGACCCAACTCGCATTGTAGATTAGTATACCTGCATCGGCCGGGACCCAATTCGCCTACTCCCTGGCCTAAGGCTACTTGTCTGAATCAATTGAAAATAAGAAGAAAGTTTCTAYTCAGGTTCTTCTTAGTGGTTCATCATAAAGAGTAGTGACAACGGCAAAAGCGGCTCATTTTGCAATTGTTGTTGATGTGAAAGCAATTCCGAAACAATAGGTTGTAGAAAATCTTGATATGTTAACGAATCTAACCAATAAATCGGTTTCTTCAAATTGTCAAAATTTAACTTTAAATTTTTATCAAACATGAGTTACCAGTTACAGTAATCTTCATATTTTTCCTTTAAAGTCGCCATTTAAGGAACGTAACTACTACGTAAGCTTCTGATAGGAGACGGGCAAGCATTCTATCTTACATAGCTCTTTTTTTATAACAATTTTCTGACGTCAGTCAATTCCAAGTAGTGTCCACATCTGCTACATTATATCGTGATCTCTATAAATAGCCTTAATTGTGTAACAAAATTACAAGAATCAAAAGGTATATACACTTTCAAGTAAACCAGAATGTTACTTACACCGCAGAATCTTATTGTGCTTTTATGGCATATAATTATAGCAGAACAGCAAACATCTTATTTGTAACAGCTAATGCAAATTTTTAGCAAGTTCGTACAACTTTCATAAAAAAAATCCATGCAAAGATAACAAAAATAATGATTATTTGTATCCAGGTCTCTGTAATTTCAACAATACTATAATTTGAGCAGAAAATTTTGCTAATACGGTGGAAACCTTAGGTGATCGGTGTCCTTCATATACAATTAATAACTGGGTTGCGACATTTAAAAAAAGCGCCGCTCGAAATGAGATAAACAGCATCTCATATAGGTAATCGATCTCATATTTCCTGAGCCATTATTTTCTTGCTTTTATTCTCACCTTTTAATGCCCATATCCCTAATAGCATTGGGGGGTGGTCCAATGAATATAATGCCCTGTCTTTGGCACTCTTCAGCAAATTCAACATTCTCTGAAAGAAATCCGTAACCAGGATGGATGGCTTGGCAGTTTGTCTTTTTGGCAACCTGGAGGATTTTATCACCTCGTAGGTAGCTTTGTACGGCGTTTGCGGGGCCGATATTGTAAGCTTCGTCGGCCTATAATAAAAGAGAAGTTAACGATTATTACAGGCAATTTTTTTATTAGAATGAGTACTGTATACCTACGTTAAAAATTTCAAATGTGTTGCTTTATTAGTGACCTACCCTGTATTGATGTTTGCGACCGTTCTATTAACGCTGGCATCAAGTAAACGAAATAGTGTTGGTGAACATTACTTAGAAATCCAATGTTATGGTTTGAATTTAACAATCACATTTCAGAATCAATTGCAATTGTTATGTCGAGAATAAAAAATGTATTCTGAGAAAAACGGAACAGACTTAGTCAATATCCGATTTTACTTGTTCTATTATACGGTTAATAAACTATTAAATAAGAGTCGATAAAAGTGGTAATTCGAAAAGTGATTCGCAACTTTTTTTTTGCGGATGCTGACGAATCAATTCATTGCAACTGATGTTTGCTATGTCCTGAACCTGATGAAGAAACCTTGCTTTAAGTTAGGATAACTTTTTTATTTGTGATTATTTATAAATTCTAATATAACAGATATTAAGATCGTTAAAAATCTTTAAAAAGGTTTTCTTGTTTAAAAATTTTACTTAGGTCGGCTGGGCTTTACAATAGCATTTCAAAATTGTTACGACAAACACTTGCTAATAGACCAATGTTCTGTTTAATTATTGCTTCACAATTCTCAACAATTCTTAGTGCTGTAAGGAAAAGCTTCATTAAAGTGCTCTCTCCGTCAATATTAAAATGGGGTGGCGCTCCGTCTTAAAGTATGGAATTTCTTATTTTAAGAGGCACACCTTCCAATGAAACAGGCAAATCATTTCTTAGAAATAAACCTAAATAAATCTCACTATTCAATCTAGGAGGGAAAAAATATGGTCCAATTAGAAAATTTTTTACAATGCCAGCCCACACGAAAACCTGTTTTGGAATCCACGTTCTATTAAAATTTATTAATAATAACAAATAAAAAAGTTCTGGGTGATAATTTGAAAGCCAAAGACAGTTTAATCCCTTTGGCATTGCATGATTTGCTTTAAATTTGGACAAGAAAGGCACAATTATATAGGAAACATGTACGCCAAATTTGAAGATAATCGGCGGTACAGGCACAAAAAAGTTATTAAAAAAAATTGTCACCCTGTATCTTCGTTCCTTTTGAGTTTTGACAAATATGGTATAGGAACTTCTGGCAATAATATTCGGACACTGATCTAATTTTTCCTTCATTTTCATAATTTTCAAACACTTGAAATGTTATATCTATCTGCTTCAACGAAATATTGCAACACATGGCAACGTCGCTACTTACACACGCGCATTTCGTTCAAGCGTACCATCTAGTGAGCAGTAAAATAACTGCAATAAACAGGGTTGTATTAAGGCTTTAGCACTTTGATTAAGGGCACTGTCACAGTGAAAGCTGAAACTTTAGTAGAAAGTTTGTGCCCCAAAACTGGCTAACAAAAGCACTACTCATATATGTAGTGAGCCTAGACTTGTCGTTATTATTCTTTTTTTTGACAATATTAAAAAGGCATTCTTTCGTAGTTAGCTCAAGACATTTTGAGGTTTACAGCTGACTTCAGGTGTTAGTAGCATAACATTTTTTTATCTCACCATTTCCACGTGAAGAGCATTTTCATCCGCATCACTAAAAACAGCGACTGTTCTGATTCCTAATCTGTTTGCTGTTTTCATAACACGACATGCTATTTCTCCTCTGTTTGCTATTAACAGTTTGTCTATCCTCTTAACAGAACTTTTCCATCTTCGTGTTGAGTATACATTTGTATTAGCTCTAAAAAAAAAAAACAAAAATGGTTCGCGTTTAGGGGCGAAAGAGCTTAGTGCTGTCCTGCTTCATGGACTAGGTTGTCAGTTGTCTCCAACCATTGTTCTATTTTTAGCTCGCACGCTTGGACTTTGAAAATTGTTTTTTGGGTAACGTTAGAGATTCATGCAGAATGAGACATTCACACCTTGTTATTTCAATAGTAGGTTAAGTTTCATACGAAAACATTAATACTTACTTGGTAAAAACACGAATAACGAAATAAAGAACCATGATGTATTCAATTCAACAGATTGTTTTTAAATAGCGTTAACTATAGCGACGTTCATTTATTATCATTATCAAGAACTGTACTGTTTACAATTGTGAAATGTATTATGGATTATGTAAAATCCTTAGTTTTTATACGAAGTTTCATATACCTATAATTATGCCGTTCTTTAATAGCAGAGAAAAAAATTCGATTTTTCAAAAACGATTGGATTTAAAATTTTATTTTTTTTTTGAAAATTTTGATTTCCCTTTAATGAGCACTAAGTTGGCAACTATGGAGGTAGGACACGATGACGATGTCCTCTTTCGTCACACTACCAAGGTTGCCAGACGTTAAAAACAAATGAGGGTCAAATTCGTCATATTTATGTCGATGCTGTATTACATGTTTTTCCCTGTAATATTTGCAGTTTGTTGAAAATGAATTATAAAATGTATGATTGTTTCATAACAGAATTTTGATTATATCTGGGATTATGTGACTATTACACATTAATTTGTGATAGAACACTTCCATTTTGTTCTAGGCACCTTTCAAAAAGTTTATTGTCTTTTACAAATTGTTGGAGTCAAGCATGGGAAACCATTCAGTTTTTTTTTCAAGGCTTTCAAAAGTTATTTGTGGATATCTTTAAATTTTTCCACCACAATATAAGTCTTCATAAAGAATTTAAACTTAAAGGTGTTGTTTTCACTGAGGAGTTAAAACAAGAATCCTCCATATGGTTACAGTTGTTTATTATTCAGATGTTTGTGTAGGGATTTATTTATGTCGCATATTTTCTAAGAAATAAGATTTAGACAATACAAGTTACTTCAGCAAATGCAAACCTTTCACATACTTACTTGGAACTTTGACTACAGGTAATAAAGTTGAATACGTACACCTATGAGTAATAAAAAGCGTTATGTGTTATGCTAATAATTTATTGTAAGGAGTTTTGCGTAATAAAGTACATACTTTCAATAGGTACTTTAAACAACATAAAAAAGTCTATATAATTTAAAAATAAAAAAAATGTTAATAAGTTACTAAGTAATGTAGGTGATTAAAATGCATCAAATGCTGAAAAGCAGACAGGCAAAAAACAAATGAGAACAAAATGTACAAAAATATATACAGAAGAAACTATAGTTACAATTTTGTTATCACATTTGCGATAACCACATCAACATATTATAATGTGTAAACAGTCATACTAAATCTACTTATTTTGAAAACATTGTAATCAAATACAGTTGCTTCAGTAATACACGGAAAACAATAACCTCAACATTATTTATACAAACAAGTGTTTACCTAATATATATAAAAAAACAGTGGTGTCTTAAATGCCCCTCAAAACTATGGCAAATTTCTTGAATATGCTGGACAGGTTTCTCTAGAAGTTCGACATTCATATATACAATTTCTAGCAAATATATTTTGAATAATTTTATTCAAAAAATATAGATCCATCTTCAACCACTTACCAACAATTACAATTTACAATATTAGCAAAATACAACTTACTATGTTATTGCTTACTTTCGAACAACCCTGTAGATAAAAGAAGTGAAAGTCTAGGAAGCTGCAGATATATGAACATATTGATTTTCTGAAATTGGGACGGGTACCATATTATTATACAATATAATGCCATTTTTCTATGTGTGATAAAGAAAACGGAAGAAATTTGAAGCTTCCTAAAAGTTTGATCAGCCATCTCTGTAATTAAATTTGCAAAACCAATCAAACAAGAAATTTTAAAAAATTTTTGCGAACTGACAAAGGCACGATTTTGTTTATTCGCATATTTTACTGAAGTTATGCTGATTTTTATAACCATTCAATTCTGTTGGGTATTTATGGTAGCAAATAATACAAAAAGTATTATTTTACCATGAAATATTTGATCTGTAACACAGGGTTTTAATATCATATACATAAAACCAATTTTGCTTCCATTTGAACTGAGTATTCATAGTCATACACAATAATGCAAAAAGCAAAGGAATTTTGCTGCAATATGTGTGTAAAGATTACGTAGACGATCGAGAAGTACTTACATTAAAATTTGTACTTGTTCCTTACTAATGAGAAATTAATTTATTTAAGGATTATCTGATTGTCTAACTTTGTTTTAATTTAACGATTTAAAATTACACTGGTGTTCATTAAATTGCTTGTTAATTTTATACAGTCTTTTTACGAAACAATACATACTAACAACGTTTAACACGACTAAGTATAGGGCATACTTGGTTCGGAAGCTACACAACGTCTCAGCAATGATGAATCGAGGTTCATACGAGATGCCAGCAGGTAATTATCATCACCTATTGGAGCCGCCCTGCAAAGACACATAATTATGCCTTACTATAAACCTAGCACTTGTAATATATTTTTTCAAATAGTGATTAACAAAAAACAGTTTTTAGGAAATCGAAAGAAAGTTATTCACGACTGAATTAATAAAAATTGGCATCCCTAAATTTTATTTGGTGATTTCCAAGAGATAAATTTACTTACTTGCTGCCATATTTTGTGTCCCTAGCCAGCATTCTCTGGTAAATCCTGTGTTGCACGTTTATGTTATAGKAGATCTCCCGCAGCTCCCTCAGCATGTTATAACGTGTCGCTTTGTCGTCGCTGCAGTTTGTTATTCGAGGTGTCGATCTCGAGTACTCACACTCGTATCGGCTTATAATGGTGTCTACGTGATCAAGATGGCTGGTTATGAGCGAGTTGATCCTTTGAAGATCTCTCTCGGGATCCAGAGTCATGTGCAAGTTATTGCTGTCGGTGGTTGATACTGCACTACACCCTGGTGCCAGCTCATTTGGTGATTTGCAGCTATAAGGTTAGAAAAAAATGTGGTCAGATCATGAAAAATGCTGAGGAGGGACAAATTTTTGAAGACTGCAAGCCATAGAGACAAAAATTTGTGAAATTATTTAGCTTGCATATTTTCAGTGAAGAATTCAGTATCAAAAAACCGCTTCGAATCGAATGAGTACTTCCACATCCAATTGTCGAAATGACATTTACGCTTTTATTTCTTATATTATATGATCAGTAATCAGGTTTTGCGCATTTTTTCCCTTTACACATTACTTTCTTTCCAAATAACTTGAAAATTATTAATTTAACAAAATTGCAAGAGTGCATTCTGATCAGAAATTTGACTTTCTATATAATACAGACTGAAATTTAAAGAAAATCAAATGCACAGGGTCCAAAATAAGTTTTTTGGAAATATTTTTAAAATGTCAAAAGTTTGGAATTTTTTTTAAAAGACTTGTGGGAAATTTTATTTCCTATATGATCGTATTTAAATTTTTTTAATACATTAAATATTTCGGAGATATTTAGGAAAAACGGTTTTTTTTAAGTGATGCTTTTGCTAATATCTCTTAACAGTTTGCTGCACCAAAAATTTATAGCAACGAATAATACTACTAATCATATACTAAAATGAAAAAAATAAATATTTGCAAAAAGGGTAGTTACCCCCTTCCCAGTACCCTACTTACCCCAAAAACAATAGGCCGCTTTGCATAGTTAAGATTTACATGTTGTATGCCAAACTTCTGTTCATATGTTAAGTCTTACGAAAGCTATCGTGTCCATACACAAAACCACAGACACACAAAGAAATTTTTTTGCTCAATTTTTTTTTTACGTTTTCGACCATTTTAAAGCGACTGAGCAGATAAAAAAAATTTATTCGCGATACAGTACTTCCACATCCAACAGATGGCTTTAAGTGAAGTGAGTTTATATCAGTGCCTTAGAAAATAAATATCTAATTAGCCAATATAGAAACATAACTTTATGGTGCTCCATTTGATATTAACAACTCTAGAGTGTACACAGTCAAATTTATTCAAATCAATTACAATGTTAATGACTTTAGTTGTTGTTTGTATTGACATTAATATTGATACTTTAGAACATGTCAAAAGATTACATAAACATTTTGTAGAACAAACAAGTTTATTGAAAAGATTTTTTTGGGCAAAAATAGCAGTGTCGACAAAAATTTGCAACAAATGAAAAACGTTTAACATTTAGAGAAAGTTAATGTTTATAAAAAGGTTTATGTGACCTCAAATTTAAAATGCATTGAAGTGTGTAAGCCATATAAATTTGACCTTTTACTACACAAAGTTGTTTTAAATCAAACAAAAATTAAAAAGAATTAGGAAGAACACATCAATTCAATATCATTAGAAACTGTTTTCCATTTGATGATTGATGATTTAAAACCATTCAAAACTTCAAAATTGTGTTTTCAAATGCTTAACTGTGGAAACAATGAAGTATGAACTTTAATGCAATAAACTAAAAAATATTTGGTTTTAAATTAAGAGTAGGAAAGAAAGAATGAGATTAAGGTTGCAAATACGCGAATTAGGTCAAGTTAATGAACGAAAAAGCATAGAAAGCCACTTACCACAACCATTGGCCATTGATGAAAGCACAAGGATGATACTTTTCCAGTCTATTGGCATTAGTTTGACAAATCTTCATCAGCAAATCAACCCATTCCTTTTCTTCTACACAGTTAGCTGCTTGAACGTACAAAGCTCTTTCGGGCTGCACGATTTGGAACATGTTTTTCATTTTGAAAGAACGTTCTGCTAGTCTTTCCACAGCCAAAATATTCGATAAAGGTATCTGACATAAGGCATCGCGGTCTGAAAATTTAATTACTATTTAGAATTAAAATATCAAAAAAACACAGATTATGTACCTCTGCTTTTTGAGTAACTGAGATACAATGTTGTTAGTTTAAAGTACCGCCGCTTGAAGTTTTTCCTGCCAAATCGTTTTCTACCTTGTGCTCTCTTGATCATTAACCTAACAAAAATGTATTTATAAGAAACTAAATATAAAAACATTGCAAGAATCAGTTAACAATTGTTAACATACCTCTTTATCTCTCTTTAAATAGCAGCAAAGGACAAAAACATTTTCAATAATTGACATAAAAAGAGACAAATTAAACTTACCCTTCTTTAAGTATGACTGGAGTATCATTGCTGGAAGCCTGGGGACTTGAATTTGCCGATATTATTTCTAGGAATTTCCTCATGGACTTCAGATGCTCTTC
Organism: Rhyzopertha dominica; assembly: GCA_025024175.1. Lineage (NCBI taxonomy): Eukaryota > Metazoa > Arthropoda > Insecta > Coleoptera > Bostrichidae > Rhyzopertha > Rhyzopertha dominica. The sequence continues at coordinate 1,588,184 of QCXZ01000042.1, forward strand.
TTTGCAGAACTCACGATACACACATTCCATGTATTCTTCCTTGCATACTTGCTGCGTGGATCGACAACTAACAAAATTTCCAAGGGATTGGATCGTCTTTGAGATAAGCGTGAGGGTTCTATTTGTTTGTGCGTCCTTGAAAATATAAATAAAGAATTATATGATGCTCAGCAACATTTTATTGTACTAGGAGGCAAGGACTTTTAAACAACAATACTTGCAACAAAGTACACTTGTCAATAGGAGAATAATAGTAGAAATCAGGAACATAGGAAATGCTTTAAATATATAATCTGCATAAAATATAATAAAAATATTACATACTTTGATTCCAATGAAATTTATTTATAGATTTTCCAACTATAAACCATGTATAGAGACAAATTACTGTTTGGCCATGGATGCTCTCTAATAACATCTTAAAGTATGTATGAAAAATGAAGAAAAACAAAAAACAAAACCAAATTTATTAATCAAATTATGTCTCAGATATTTAGTTTTTTTATAGCTAGAAAGTCAATTTTTAGTTGATATATTCTTTATCAATTCCTTTTTCCCTGAAGATTAACAGAAGAGGATATGGTAATTGGGTGTGTTCACTAAATATAAAAGATAAACTTTTATACATTAAAAAAGAGTACTTAATTAATTAAGTGTGTATCTGTATCTATAACGCTGCAAAAAAATTTTTTAACCAAAATAAATTGTTTACAACTTCTCAGTGCGCAACGAGGCAACAACGCAGTTTTAAGACACGCTCAGATTGACTAGGACTGGCTGTGATGTATCACCCGATGTAAACAAGACAGCATCTGCTACTTTCCGTATTTCGTTTGCGTTATTGGTTATATTTGAGAGTGTTCTCGTTTGTTTTTTTTTTATAAATTCAACAATATGTCGTCGGAATGCTTTGTTAAAGCGTCTTCGAACCATTTGCCGGCTGTAGATATGTTTATAGTCACCGAATTTATCAAGAACGACCCACGTTTTAATGCTGCCGAAATCAGAGGCGCTAAAGCAGCAGTATAAATAATTAATAAAGCAGCTTAATCTGCAATTTAATGCATTATGTATCATTGATATTTTGAACGAAATGCATCTTTTTTCTAGTGCAAGTCGTGAGCAACACGGAGATGCAGCTATAGGTTATTTTCAGGTGAAGCGAGAGGGGCCCATATGTATACTGCAGTCCAAGATATGCCCGGAACACAAAGTTCGTGCAAAAAATTATGCAGTTACTCTAAGTCTCACAACAGTAAAATGCAGATTTTGTCTTGGTCATACCCCTTCTGGCTGCTTTAAACCATCTCCGTTTGCGTTCGTAGTCTCCGGATACACTTACAAATATTTTGTTGAGACTATTGACGGATGTATTTGAAATTTAAACACTGGCACAAAGCACCACCTGCTGTTAGCTGTTAAACATTCTCCCAGTTGTTAGTAGGAGTCCGTTAAAAGCAAGAAAACAACTCGTTTCACTCGGCACAAGCAAATGCACGTAGGTAACATAACCTATATTCTTTGTTTACATCGGGTGCTACGTCACACCGTCTCCATCCCGGGACACTGTGTTTGTGTGGTCAATTTTTATATTTGAACTTCAGAAGGATTTTTTTCGAAAATTGGTGCTAGAAAAGTTTTGAAATTTTTAGGACGTAATAAGGGTGCTCCAAATATACACATGGCATGATTTCTAAAAAATGTGAAAACACCCAATTAGTACAGTTTTAGGGTTAAATTAGTAGATGAGTTAAGAGAGCACTTACTATTTGCTGAGTCGTCATATCAAACAGCCTGGGTCCCAAGATGGCAGGCGCGAAAAACCTCAAAAAAATGAACCCGGATATAACCGAGTATCTGACCTCCCGGTTGTTTGGGAAACAATTTACGGCACACTCCTTCAAATTGTGGAAGATCTGGCACATCAACGCTGGGCAGTATACGGCACTCTGAGTTATGGCGTTGAATATCTTTTGTACATAGCTCTTCAGGTTGTTCAAGTTGGTCTCGACCTGGTTGGGTTCACGCACCCTCGTGGGGTCAATTTCGCACGGTTTCTTTTCATTAAAGATTAATTCTATGGTCGGACGTAGTGTTTTGTGAAGGTACTGAAGACCTATCAGTCTCATAGCCTCGTCCATCATCTTAGATACTAATGTGTTGCCTCGGAAGATAGTTGTAGGATCACTAAAATTGATGAAGCATAACGAAACATTAATTTAGTATCATATATGCTATGTGGAAAAATCTTAGTAGACAAAAGGAAAAAACAGACTCATTGGTGGAATGAGGATATAAAAAGCCATGTAGCAAAGAAAAAAGAAATATGGAAACAATATATTGCAAAGCAAGCAATAGAAAATTACACAAGATAGAAAGAGCAGAGAATAAAAGACAAAGAATTGGTAAAAGAAGCCAAAAGGGAGGCTTGGGAAGAATTTGGGATGAAAATGGAGGAAAACAGCAAAGCAAACCAGAAACTATTTTATAAAATACTAAAGAATGCCAAAAATGATGAAAAATACATTGCAGGTCAGATAAAAAACAAGCAAAGGAAAATACTGACAGAAGGCAGTGAAATAATGAACAGATGGAAAGAATATTTCGAAGAGTTACTCAACCCAGAAACCGAAACAAATTGCACAGAAGTCAGAGAAACAAATTGTAGAAGTGTTGAAGAGGAACAACAGAACGTTATAGAGGAGGAAGAAGTAAAAAAAGATCATTGATAATATAAAAAGAGGAAAGGCGGCGGGGCATGATCAAATTGCACCAGAAATGTTAAAAAGTATGGGACCAAAAGGGGGGAAAATACTGACAAAAATATTTAACATGGCATGGAATAAAGGAGCAGTACCAGATGACTGGAAAATGGGGATAATTGTACCAATACATAAAAAGGGAGACACAAAAGAATGTGGGAACTGTAGAGGAATCACATTGTTAAGTGTAGTAGCAAAGGTTTATGAAAGACTGATTGAAGCAAGATTAAGAGAAAAGTTGGAACCACAATTACACGAAGCACAAAGCGGGTTTAGAAGAGGGCGAAGCACCCAGGACCAAATATTTACGATTAAACAAATGGCGGAAAAGATAGGCAAAGAAAAAGGAATCTGTTTAGCATTCCTGGACTTAGAGAAAGCATTTGATAACATCCCTAGAAAAGTGGTCTGGGAAAGTATGAAGGAAAGAGGTATAAATAATAAGCTTAGAAAAGGCATAGAGTTTATACAGCGACACAAAAAATTATGTCAGAACAAGCAACATGGAATCACAGAAATTTCAAGTGGTGGATGGATTAAAGCAAGGGGGGGTGTTAAGCCCAACACTATTTATCATGGTAATGGACGATATATTGCGGGAACTACACAACAAGGCTAACGAAGTCAAATTAGGGTATAGAAAATTAAAGGTGATAAAGCTAGCAGAATGCGCATTTGCAGATGACCTGATGATCTGTGCAGAAAATGAAGAAAAGTTACAACAAAATGTAGAGTTGTGGGAGAATGAACTAACAAAACGTAAAATGTCAATAAATACGAGCGAGACTAAAACAATGGTCATAGGAAAGGAGGATAAAAAGATAGACATAACAATAAATGGGAAACAAATAGAACAGGTTAAAAGTTTTAAGTATCTAGGAGTTACAATAGAAAGCAATGGAAGTATGGATGAAGAAATAAGTGAAAGAATCACTAGTGCAATAAAGGTGTATCACTCACTAAACAGGGCATTAACAAGTAAAAAGGAAATAAGTGAGAAGATAAAAATGACGGTATACAAGACCATTTATAGACCAATATTGACATATGGTAGTGAAAGTTGGGTGTTAAGTGATAGACTTTTAAGTCGACTACAGGCAACAGAGATGAAATACTTGAGACATGTTAAAGGGGTGACTAGAATGGACAGAATAAGAAACAACAGAATTAGAGAAGAACTAGAAATGAGTCGATTAAACAAACTATTGAAGAGAATAAATTAAAGTGGTTCGGGCACTTGGTGAGAATGAACGAGGAAAGACCAGCAAAACTAGTGTGGGAGGCAAAGGTACAAGGAAAGAAAAGAAGAGGAAGACCGCAGAAGACATGGAACATGACAGTGACCGAGGCCTTGAGGAAGAGAAACCTCACCTGGGACGAAGCTAGAAGAATAGCAAAGGACAGGACTAAGTTGAAGAAAATAGTACAAAAGACAGTAAACGAGTGAGAGACACTGCATACCTTTACACCCTACGGGTAAAAAAAAACGGAACTGATTATATATATGCTATTTTTCATTTAAAAAAACTGCAATTTCAATAGCATCAGATAATTGTTCTTCTTTAACAAAAGAGGGATAATTACCACAAACTGTATAAAAAACTGCTTTTTCAAAAAGATTTAATCTAAAATAGAAGCACTTATGAAGGAACGGTTTGATAAAATATTAAAAATAATCGAGTTGTAAAGCTCTTTGTACAGAGTTAGTTCTTCATTTATGTAAATGTTTCTCCAGCTAGGATGAAATAAATAAAAAATGTTTTGAAGAACTATATGACATTTTACTTTTAGTTTTGCCTCTTTAACCTGCTACCTATATTATATTTGAAGGCTGTACTAAACATTCAAATTTGCCTTGCCTTACCGGTTGCTAAGTCTAAATATACACCAACTTTATCGCCACACCAAACTATTACATCAAACAATTCATATTGCATGTGCAAAAACTTCAATTTGTGCTGGCCTTTCATGCAAACAGTAGCTACTTGCCCATTAACAATCTCAAGCATTAGAAATTCAAATTACACACCCACACAGCCCCTGGATACATAATTATGCATACACCCACATAGTAAATCAATATTTAAGGCAACTCACGTTAAGTTTGAGATCTCGGCGTCGGCCAAAGCCCTTATTATGGGCACGATTTTGCCGTGGTGCATGAATATCCTCACTAATGGCTGTGCTATATCCGTTTTACTCGATATTATTTCACCTAACACATAAACTGAGCTGGAAGTCACGGGCTGAAAGAGAGAGAATGTTAATTAAAATCAGTCTTGAGTATTATATATAGGGTTTTCAGAGGTGAAGATGACAACCAAATTTTTTTTTTAAATACTTACATTTACATTAACACTTTCTAGAAGCAAATTTCTAAGAGGTTCATAAACGCTAGCTGGAAAGACATGATCTGCAGTATACTGCACTTGAAGACGTAAGGAGCCTAAGGAATTGTCAACAGAAAGTCTTGTTCCTGGAGGAGTGGAACATGTAAATGTTGGTCTATTTCGGCTAGAGCGTGGTTGTAAAAGGTACCTGTAAACAAATTTTGTAATGAGCTAAAGTATGAATTAAAATATAAGCATTTTTCAAACTTTACTAATAACTTTAATTTTTTTTGCTGTCTCTATTTGTTTTAAACAATTGATAAAAAAATCCACAGATTGTTTCGTACCATTCAGTACACATACTTTCAAGCATTGCCAAGTAATGTGTATACAATGTTCAATAATCTCTTTGAACAGAAGCAGTAAAGATAACAAGTATGGCCAAATGCAAATAAATTATACATTCTGATTAATTAACATGAAAAGAGAAATTGGTATTGACAATGAACAATGAACAGTGGGATTTCATTCACGCTGTAGACAGTCATCACATATTTGAAGGTATGAATGGAAGGGAGACTAATTAGAAACAATTAGTCACACTTCATTTATGCATCACATGTGACATGTAACAGTTGCTTAAACTTCCTTATTCAAATATGAAACTACTAACAATACCTACATAATTTTAACTAATTATACATCTAAAGTTATATTGCATCATCTATTGGAAAGAATCCTAAAATTTTGATTCTAATTAGTTTCTCCATAAGTATTTAGCTTCACTTAAATATTTAGAACAATTAGCACTCCTTACTTGGTAAGAGGTAACCTTCGAGAAAAACTTTCAAAGCTAACAGAAACCATTTATCATGAAGTTACATCAAAGCAACGGAATAATGAGAAAAACGTTTCTGAAAAAAGGTTAGCCTGTGGTAATTGAAATGAACAATCAATACAAAATACCACAAGTATAGAGTACCCTCAGAATTAAAAACAAAAAAATAGGTAGTGAAAACCTGCATATAATAAGTTTCAATTGTGGCTGTTTATAAGAAGTGGTGTGATCTGCAAAAGTGATCAAATTTTAATTGATTTAAGTGCTGTATTTATAAAAAAAAAACATGCACATTTGATTCGCGTGATACATGACAAGACTGGTAGGAAGATATATCCAGATAAGATGCTGTTATCACTAAATGGTATGTTGCAGGTTAATTGCTAACATCCTGTGTACTTAAACTGATATCGGTAAAATGGGAGACAGCATGACATTAAAAGTCTAAATTTTATACCAATGGATACGGCACGGTTATAAGAAGAAAATCATATAAATGGAAAAGTATCTACATATACATATTAACAAAAACCTAATGAAATAAAATAATATTACTGAAAACATTATGTTTGCAACATCTATATATATTTAATAACATTTATAGGATGTCGAAAATACTATTATTATATATTCCACAGGAAATACTTATCATTTGCATTTGTTCAATGTATAGGACTAATATTATTAATGATCATGGTCATAAAACCAACATTCACAGTAAAAAGGAAAGGAATATCTTGCAAGAATCAAGAAAACCTATGCATATTTGGCCAGACCACATTTATATTGATATAATTAAAATAATGAAATTTTTTTTTGTAACATAATGAAGTGCAAAATCTTACGGATACTACTAAAATGCAAGTTAAAATACATTAGATCAGTAAATAATGAAAGCTCTTTAGAAAACAAAGCAGACATACATATTAAGGTACGGCCAACAAATATTTTTTGACTGGTGACACTCCCATTAAAAAAAAATCACATTTTAAAACGGTAATCCTAAGGGTAAATAACACTTCCTTATTAGCAAAGATATAAGAGTCCTATATCATTTTGGAGCAAAATAAAACTACACAACATTTACCAGTATTAAACTAACGAAATGCTTCAAAGACAAATCATTAATACCTACCTTTAAGATCAGGATTTAAAGAGTTATTTGCAACAGGTATTGCTCTGCTCAAATGAAACCATAAGCATCATCAGCAAAGGCGTTTGAAAATAAGCTGTCTCTAAACATTTGCAATATGTGTAAAATAATCCTTGTGATGTGAGATTTTTATTAAATTAATAAGCCTAGTGAAATTTTCTACAAGGTAGAGAGTTAGGTACTAAATTTTTATACGAATAAATTGATTATTGATAGTCAGTTTGAGAAATTGTGTTCTTTATATTGGTACAGTAAATGTATTTATTATTTTGCTACTTTTGTTATTGGAGTAATCTCATACTGAAAAAAAATAATAATTTTGTTGGCTTGTTTTTCAATGTTTCGTGGTGTAGTTTCAATTTTTGGAAGCAAGAAAGGAAGTATACAAATCACAAGAGATAATGGAACTAAATAAACAGTATAAGGCAACAGTGCATTAGCCTAAAAAATTCATTTAATCTAGTAAGAAAAATTTCGAATTACACTCGTAAGGTGCTAGTGTAAGTATAAAAAAAAATGACATGTTTGCTCATCTATGCACTTGTTTATCTATGGTTTTGTAACAATGGAACCATACTTTGACAGTTTGTTTATAAAACATCATAGGTTACCATAGCAACAAAATTAAATTTTGTTTACTGGAAAGTGTCCAGGGTAACTAGATATCAATATGCCCTCGTACATAATGTTATTTTTAGTAACTGTGGTTGTAATATTTTTATTTAATTTATATAAAAATAATATATAAATATATAAATTAAAATTTTAACTCACCACGCATTTGGAGGAGCGGCGTTCTGTTGCTGTAACCCCCGTAATTGCACTCTCACCTCCCCCAAAAACACATCCTCCCCCATTCCAGGGGTGTCGTGCCAAATTGAGACGTGCAACTCGCATATCTCAACGTCACCCTCGTTCAAGTACACCGAGTCTTTGTCCTTCTCATCACAATTGTCAAACGTGAACACCTCCTCGAACTGAGGACACGTGGTCTTTTTTCGGACCTTCGTCTTTTTCGTTATGCGCTTACCGTTCGTATACACAACACTAACTTGAGCGTATGGATCACAGGAACCGTTTTTCAACGTCAAGTCGCCGCACTCGATCACACGCACTTTCAACTGTTTATGTACGTTGTAGCCGTTGGGTTTGTTTCTGTTCTGCACGGGTTCGAACTTGATTTCGATGTTCGCCTTGCCCTGCACCTCGGAATCTGCGTCTACAGCTTTGATGGCAAACCAGTGGTCCTTGTTGTTGTATGAGGCGAGGTCCTCTCGTTTTATGGCTACTTTTCCGAGGACCTTGTCTTGTTTTAGGTGCCTGTCTCGGTCAAATACGTATATGGAGACGTAACGGAAGTTACGGGGGACTTCGAATTGGAATTCCTCCCCAAAAAATGGACTGAAACGTAAATGGATGTTAGGAGAATTCAATGTCATTGGATAATGTAGACCTACCATAATGTTTTTTCAATGGTAGATGTTCGGAAGATCTCTTCTTGGTCAAGCGATAATGTGCAGTATACATCCCGCTGTAATGAGGAACCATGGCTTCTTGCTTGCAGGTTTTTGGCCTCACCTGTAAGAAACACAAAAATCAAGTGTTCATAAACAAAAAGCAACGTGTTAGGGCGAAAAATTAAGAATTTGTCAATAAACCTCAAACTGTCATGTCCGATATGTAGGTTATAAAAGCGATAATGTCCGACGCTCCTTTGTTACCAACGCCTTCTATTTTATTTTTAATCCGACTCACCTATCTTAATTTTCAGCCGTTCTTCTACTCTAACTTTAAAGTTCCCGTCCGCCATGTTTCCTCCATACTCTTTGTATCGAAAAAATGAATGAGATGGTGTAACATGTGTGTGCAGCACGACCCAACCGTTATGCCTACGCGTTTGTATATTGGAAGACCGTGTGGTAGGCAAAAAGTCTGCTGTCACTTCCGATGCCGCAATGAACAGCCCAGTAAGAAACGTGCTCGTGCATTTTTTTTGCCAGACCGGATTAGCACACGTGCGATAAGGGTATCACCGGGACAAATTCATGAATGAACTGACAGGGAATACGCGCACAACACTTCGTGAAGCCAAGTAAATCATTACAAAGTAGCGCACTACTACGCATTCTCAGTGCCGGTATGAATGGAAACAGAAAATCGCTTTCTCACACAGTCGGCACATGTAATTATTAATGAACTTTTCGGCGGCCGCACTGCATTTATTACCCTCCAAATGCACTTATAGGGTGACCTATTAAAATGTATCTAGGCATAGGGATTTTTAAACATCTATAAACCGACGTTGTCGAAACGTACAGCACGGATTTTTGATTGATTAAAACTGCACCGTTCATTCACTGTAGATCACTGTACATTTTTAGCATAGTTTATTTCATTCAAGATTTTCAAGGTTCACTATGATGATGTAATCGGTTGAAATCGATTGGGTGACGCTTGGAAGTGAGAGAGATAACGAATGTCGACGTCACTGATGATACGATTTTTCCTGCTAACAGAAAATGCAAATTATTTTGCTTGATTATTGAGTTGAATGAAACGTTGCCTCTTATTCATCGTTTCTGCAAACTATCTGTAAAAGATAAGCTTGGGAGATACATAAACGTTGGTCAGGTTACTCACTGATGGAGTACGGGAATAAAAATGAACAATAGCATTTTCTAAGTGTGGCCTTACATTTTATTACGTGAATGACAGAGAATGGAAACTCGTGGGAATTTGCAAAACAGGCAAATAGTAATTTTCGTCTTTCCAGCTTTTGTTTCTCCGACAGAATAAATCTCATCACATCACGATTATTGTTGTTACAAAGAATTTCTTAACGAAAATTTTGATCATAATAGAAATAGAGCAGGCTGTGGGAATACAGCAAATATGTTTTTAAATGCTCTGCGCTGTGGTATATAGCACGTTTCCGGTCGTTTTGAAACATGTTGGTGTATGACTATTGAGCTGTACGGGAATTTCCACACGTGGTCTAGCTTCATTGATATGCGGCCACTTCAAAAAATCCTGCGATTATGACACACAGTTTAAATGCCCTAAGCATTTTAATCAGATTAAGACAAACGCGTCATTTTTAAGTTTTTTTTAAATAGTACCTAGCTAGATAATCAGCATTTATACGTCTACTCTTAAGATTTTTAGTTCAATACGTACATCGTAATAAAAAACGCCAGTGAAGTTTCAAAAATAGACTAAAATCGGAGAATTCTTAATTTAGATTGTCGTGTTAGCACCATCACAGACTCGTTCTAAAAATATAGTGCGCTTTGCATCCGCATATGTCTGACTATATCGTCATTATTTTTTTACTTATCTTGTTTATTTCAAATGGGACCGTAAGCACATTTACTGCTGTAGTGACGCAAAATTTAATTCTGCATACATACGCTTTCTTTTACCTATTGACAGCTATTCAAAAATTTTAAGCAGTTTTCTCAAAATTTGCACCGCAATTTCATGTTAAAGTCAGCTAAATCTGGATTGCCAAAAGAACTTTTGTCTAATTTACCTCGCGACTGATGACAACTCGATTGTAAAATTCATTTAATGCTTTCTGTATTATTCCAAAACAAGCTTTTACTATCTTTTTTGCAAGAACAAGAAGAAGTATTTACTAATAATTAATTGTTAAGTAAACGACAAGATACAAACACAATGCAATTACATTAATATCGGCCTATATAAGTATAAAGGTGTTTACAAAAATAGTCTGGAGAAGCGCTCCATTATCATCCTGTCGATACTGATATCAGTATAGGTTAATATTTGAACAGGAAGTGAACTTAGCAAATAATGTGCCTTATCACAGGAAAGGAAGATTACAACGGGTTTATGGTTAAATTCGCGTCTACCTGTATTGGAAAGGAAGTCCTTGTCAAATAGTATAAATAGCTAATATCGGTTGGCCATGTAATTTGCAACAGCTTATTTGCACATCCCCCACAAAGTGATTACCTTGATTATATATTTTGGCAGCGCAGAAGAGTTCTTCAATAGAAATTTTAATGTGTAACATCCTAATACGAGCTGCCTTTGTAGACTTCTCATTGTAAGTCCCTAGAAAAATGATTTTATAAAATTTTGTCATTAATAATTGATTAAATCGACAGCTTTTATGCTTTTCTTAAACTTTACTTCATTTGTGTACGTATATGTGATTAATATTTCGCAAAAATATAATCATTTATTTTACATGATAGTTAAAAGAAATAGTGGAATAAAACTAATATTTGAGGTACGCTATGCTTACAAGTAAGATGCGAAACTAAAGTTAATTTCATTGTTATTGGTACTGGTAACAGATTTAATTCACCTTATAATTTTACCGCTATACACATGTTTCTCTGTTACCAGCTTTAAGTGTAATAGTAACTAACATTTTTTTACGATGCCAGGTTCGTTAGGACGACTATTATTGGCAACTAGTGTTGGGCGATCCATCAAAATGTATCGATATTCGGTATCGATACGTATCGCAATATTGTATATCGTTATACGTATCGTATCGTTTTCTGAGTATCGATATTCGTAGTATCTCATAAATATCGATCCAGGAAATAACAAATCGATATAAAGTGAATTAAAACACTTCTTGTTTTACATAATTTACATCATTGTTTCTAAAAACCTTTCTATTCTTCAGCTTCGTTAGTTACTAGTGCATTATGTTAAACATATCAATAATTTGTCACCATGCAAGGCTAGCGAATTGAATAAGTGAATTTTATTAAACTGAATTGTTAGTTTGCGTTTTTTTGAACATTGGTGAGAAAAAAACACATTTCATAAAAAAGGCTGAACTAAAATAGTCATATTTGCTAAAAAAGGATTGACGACATTTGAGGATTTATTACGAGAATTAATTTATGGAACATCCAACCAACACGAATAAAATTCACCTGATTTTTTATATTGCAACTGTATTACTAATTATAAAAGAGTGCACATGCACATACCTTGATAAGAGGTGAGCCATTTTTAAGACTTAATCTGGCATTTTAACGTTCGCGATTTCTTATGAGAATCCAATTATAAACACAAATTAGACCCTCCAATAAATTATTTATACGGGCACAATTTACATTATTGCAATGTTGTTCTATAAGAAGAGTTCCTATTGCGTTAAGGATGTGCTTTTTATCAAAACCGTAATCAGGCTATATGGTTTAGCAGAGTAGGTATAAAAAATATAATGCTATACTATAGTAAAGTCGTTACCACTTTTTTCAGCAATTTTAATGGAAGGTAACGAGGATATGGTTGGTGGAAAATAAATGATTCGATACCACTCTGATTGGTATCGATTAAAAAATCGCAACCCCAAGTATCGATACAAAATATCGGGTATCGAAAGCAAAAGTATCGATACGTAGAAGTATCGATACGTATCACCCAACACTATCGGAAACTCGCATTTTAAGTTTATATCGCTTGGGTGAAATAAGCTGCGACGTAAATATTTTATTCAATACTACTAATACTACGTATTTCACTATTTGACAAAATTACAACTGTTGAAAAATGTAATGTTTTATGATTTTAGTAAATGGAAAGAATCTACTATTTCTATATTAAAGTTAGGTAATTTAGAAACTAATATATATATATATATATTAGTTTCTAAATTACCTAACTTTAATATATATATATATATATATATATATATATATATATATATATATATATATATACTCGTGTTGTTTTAAACATTTGCTTAATTTTATCCCAATAATAATTAATCGCACTATGATGCGGCGATGGCAGATATCTACTATAATTTCCATATTGTTCACTAGAAATATTATCAGAATGTGTAGTATATAGTACATACTGTGATGGAATCACATTATAGAGATGAACGTACCTTCAAAAAATATCTTGAAAATAATAATAATAATAACAACAATAAGTTTTAATTTCCAACAGGATATACTCCCAATTACAAGAAATATATAATAAAAAGAGCGTAGAGTACACATTAACAAAAATAAGTTAACAAACCTATAGCATTATGCACTAAACAACAACAAAAACATATTAATTAGTCACAAGATGTTTACAAGGGTTCTATATAAATTCTTCGCAATTAAAGGCATTTTTTCGAAGTGAATATCGCAGCCGTCAGATACCAGATTGAAGTTGCCGCACATCGTTACTGGAGCTCTTGCTAGTATATTGGTGCGACTGGTCCTGCAGTAGAATGTTGGAGGGACAGAAAACATGAGTTTGGATAAAATATAAGGGCAGTCCAAAAGTAAAAGCTTCCAGAGATACTTGACACTGAAAACGGCTCGACGGGTTTGAAGAGAAACCAAGTTAAATCTGGCCAGGAGGACAGATTGGTCCAAATCCGGATAAACTCCGTCCACAATAAAAGCTAAGTATTTCAGAAAGCGCCTTTTAACAGATTAAATCATGTCACTATGAATACTGTAGACAGGGTAGCAAATCATGCAAGCATACTCCAGTTTAGATCGTATTAGACAGTAATACAGTAGTTGTAACGATTTGTTGTTTTTAAAGTCACGACAGTTTCTTCATACACAGCCTAGAAGGCATCTTTAACTGTTTTCGAAATATGGATATTGAAAGTAAATTTGTTCATCAAAAATAATACCAAGGAATTAGAAACACGTTGTAAAGTGACATTATTGACGCTGTAGTGATGATATATGGGAAAGAGTTTGCGAGAATAAGAGATACAAACACATTTGTTAATGTTAAGAGACAGTTTGTTGGACGAGCACCATTGAGATAAAGCGGCCTAACAGTCAGATGTAGAAGCAACATTGCAGAAAATTTAAGATCATCGGCGTAAAGGAGCTCTTGACACTCCAAAACATCAACAATGTCATTGACAAAAAGTATAAAAAGAGGACCTATGGTTGATCTCTGAGGGACTCCGGAGGTCGCAACAAATGAGGTAGATTTAAAGTTATGATAGCAGACGAACTGGTGTCTGTTATTTAGTTAGGATGCAACTAACACAAGGAAAGAGCGGGAGAGAACCCACATGTTTCGATCTTACCTAAGAGAATGTTGTGATCGACAGTGTCAAATGCTTTGCGCAAATCAGTGTAAATTACATCGACCTGTGTGCAGCAGTTCAAAGCCTCAGCTGTAAACTGAGTGAAACAAACGAGATTTGAAAGTGTTGACCTTTTAGCCACAAAACCGTGCTAATGCAAAGAAATTAACTGATTGGTCTGAGCAAATAAATGTTTGTGAAGGGTGGACTCAAAGGCCTTTGCAAAACAGCACAGTAAAGTTACAGGACGATAATTGGTTACTTCTGATCGATCTCCTTTTTTTGAGGATGGGGCAAATGGAAACATCACAGTTTCTGACGATAAAGCTCGGAATCTCGTCCACTCCTGATGAAAAGGAGTCCGTTGACTTTCTAAGAGTGGAGAAAATGTCGATTTCAGACATATATTTACACTGTACAAGCGTTGCATTATTTGTACAAGAATAATTTACAGGGATGATAGAAGGATTAGACGTAAGGTAAACACTTTGAAAAAAGCAACAAAGGCATCCCCACAATGGCTTGCGGGGAGTCGACATCAATGCCATTAGCGTGCATAACCCTAGGAATACGAGAGTTCCCTTTTTTGTTATTGACAAAAGACCGAAATTTCTTTGGATCTCCTTGCAGGCGATTCTCAATAGTGCGTAGATAGTTGTGGTATGCTTTAGTAATTAACGATTTGGTCCGAGACCTGTAAACTGTGAACTATTCAAGATGATACGTGCTACGGAATCGACGATATTTTTGTGCAAATAATTTTTGTATCTAATACAGTTAAGGATTTCAATAGTGAACCAAGGGGGAGATGAAAAACTGTGACATCGGATTACTCTTACCTTAGGAACGGCGAGATCAAAAAATTCATTAATCTTCTTATAGAAAGAAGTCCATGCAAGGTTGGGATCTGCATAAGAACTCAAAAAGGACCAATCTACAAATAATTTTGTGCTGAATGCATTCTTTTTCATAAGGAAGGGTGCCTTGAACGTAGAATCCCTCTAAAAGATACAGCCAAAGAGTGGTTAAACTCAGATATCTTTAATACAGTATTTAATTACTCTTTCAAATCACCTGACAATGACACGTGAAGAATGCAATAATTTCTTGGTAAAGCTGCGGAATTCATCTAATGTAACTGAAAGATTGCTGATACAATCTGATTATGACAACATGCCAATAAGACAATAAGAGGTATAAATTAAAGAAAATGGATAAAGAACTATCTAAACAGGGCATCGAAAAAGTTGTTATTATGGTTGATTTGCAACAGTTATTGACAAATACACAAAGCATTTATTCTCTAAAACTTTGGACATTCAACTACACTAATAAAAATCCGACATCTATAAAGACAACCTGCTGCATGTGATACGAGAGTATAGCTGGTATAGGTGCCAATGAAATGGCATCATGTCTGCTGAAGTAGAAATTGTTTCCAAATACGATCCTCAGGCAAGTAAAAGAACTAACAATATGGTCCGATAACTGTCATATCAAAAAGGGAACTTGAATGTAGTTATGGCTTATTTCTACATTATAAAATTAATTCCCAGCCTTAAAATAATAAATTACAAATATTTACTGAGAGGTCACACCCACTTAGAAGTAGACAACGATCACTCCTTAAATGAGAGAGAAAAGAAAAAGTTGCCACAATTTCAGATCATGATCCTATGGACTGGCAACAAATGGTTAGAGTTGCTAGCGACGAAAATTTGTTTGCTGTTTTGAGTATGGAAACACCAGATTTTAAAAATTTTAAGTCCCTTTTCGAAGGCCCCAGGGCTTCTTATGTGAATGTTAAGGGAAATGACTTTCTTATCTCCAAAGTTGTTCATCTTCAGATTTGGGCAACCAATGCTGGAAGACTTTTTAGCTTTACAGAAGAGGTGCCTGTTGGCAGAGATGGTCAAAAACCAATTTCCACAGAGAAGTTCAAGCACCTTCAAAACAGAAAATCTTTCATCGTTTTCATAATACCCTAACTCATAAAAACATAGTACCGGATGACTTTTAAAATGTAAACAAATAATGTTACTTTGAAATATTATTATTGGACAAAAACAGGTTATTTATTTTTTTATTCTTGTAAACTAATACTAAGTTGCAAAATACAGTGAAAAAGTTTAAGTAAACAGTATCAAACCCACTTTATTATTAAAAAAATCTCATAAAGAACGTTTAAAATTCAGAGGGTCATATTATGACAACACAGTTGACTTGGATTTTAGTATAGAGTGACAAAAAATTCTAAACTGCTATCTACTCTTATTAATTTCTGGTTGATAATTTTGCATAAACATGTTAACGTTTAATTTTGAGAAATTTTGAATACTAGATTACATTAAAAATTTTGATTTAAGTATCTACACAATATGTAGTACATCGATTCATATAGTGTCATGTTAGATTGCTTTTCGACCCTGATATTTTCGGTTTTAATTTTAATCCTAAATTAGAACGCGACTCTTTGTCGGATCTAATTTACTAAAATGAAACGTAATGCACGTGGGCAGACATAGCAGGCCATTATGGTTACGTGCGATGTAAACTAATCCAAATTAAGTCGAATTATTCAGTTTGGAGGTCAACCCTCTAAAGAGCGTAAGCATCGGCTTTCACATCTATACGTATTCAAATTACAGTGAATCATTGCTCGCATGGAGAGTAGAGAAGTCGCGGGCGTTTATGCGAAATATCGAATATCGTGTTTTATACCCCGCGATGACGTACGAGCACCCATAAAATCCTAGGCTTTGTCTACATCTTAAAATAATGACTGATCGTATCTGAGCGGAAACGGATATGATTATTACGTTTAAATAATGAATAATGCGTTCTTAACTACGCTTAGACGCTTATACCGGGTGTAAAAAATACACAAGTCTGCGACGCAGTCTTGTGCTAAGGTTGATAAGAAATAATCAATAACATTTAAATATTAAATGTAACACAAAGGACGTGGTTACGAAACAACCCCATAAATGATTGATTATATATAATTATTAAAAGAGTGCAAATGAGTGGTAAAATAAAAACAGAATAAACAAACTATACTGTTTTTTAAGCATTATCATCAATTATTTTTCGAGAGTGCACAACTGTCAATTTGACGAGACCAAATTAGTACTAAACGAACTATAAAATGTAAGTACGTACATAATATTGCTAAAAACAACGGCAAAAAGCTGTCACATTCATTATATACAGTCTTTTAGATTAAGCCAACAAAAGTAGCGATTTGGGTATAGTTTCTATATAGCATCATGAAATTATTATTTTAGTGATTTTGAATATAAAGTATAGCACCTTAGAAGAAACTTTTCTTAACAATATAATATTAACACTACACAAGATTTTCCTTTGAGTTTTGCTCAAATATATCGTTATGTGTAAAAGTTTACTACTCTATCTTTGGACTAAGAAAAGTTTTGTTAAATCGGAATATTTTGACCTATGTATATTACCAAAGAAAATGTAAGCGAGCTCGTGAAGCCTGCCAAACAGAGGAGCACAATTCTTCAATATTCTTCTTCAGGCATCGCGGGCGGCCAAGTAGGTACTCTTCAAAAGAGTAATTGCCTCATCTGGAATAATTAGCAACGTGTTGGTCGGCCCATATCACCGCATTAAAAGCTAAATAACACAGAACATGGCATTGTTTGCGGCTTCCGTGGGATACCGATTGTAAGGGACAGGATGCAACAACGTGAGGGAAAGATGGAAGCCGTGTAAATTGGAGAGGAAGTCGTACAGGAAGTGGTTTATATATGAACGAATCTATTTAAGCCGTGCTTTGCTTGGGGAGGTTCCAACAAAGGAACGAATAACCGCCGAAGTTTGTTTGTTTTAATGCCTTTCTTGCGTTTTATTTGTCCGAGCAATGGTGAAGCTAAAACGTGTTAATTCCTTATTTATTGGGGCAATTGACAGTGCTTCATTGGAACGCGAATATATAGGTAATAAAAAGCTAACGACAGGAAGAGATCTAGTTAAATTATACATTGCGTAACGTGTTAGACAAATATTTAAAGATATCGGTATAATGTTCTAATAAAATGAAGTAATGCGACGTTTGTAGATGTGGACTTCAGAGACTTGATTAGATAAATTATTCATCGATCAATTCATTGCTCTAAATAAACGTAAAATTTTTAACTCCATTTTAGGTTGTTTGGTGATTGTCAATCTGACCAGAGTGGAGGTAAAATGAATACGACCGTTTACTTTTGTATCTTAACAATATCCCTCTCAACAAAATCCACTGCCATTATTTTATTAGGGGTATGCAATTTGTTGAACACGTTCATCTTCAAAAATTTTACGCTTATTACATAAACATTCACCTAAAGGAGGTCAACTTTATTTTTGCATTATTGTTTAGCGAAATACAACTTTTCTCGGCGGTGGATTTATTAACAATGTTCATAATTATGCTATATCCTCGGTCAACTCTACTGGTGGACCGCCAATATAAGAGGTATGTTAATATATGGGAGGCAATACATATAACTGATGCATTGTTTTATTTTTTTAAATAAAGTTACTTAAAAATTGAAAACTGATCCATGCTGTCAAAGTGGAATAATAATTAATGCTTTAAGGTAATAATTCTTCAAGTGTAACCCACATAATGTTTTTATTGTAAAGCGCTTTCGACTAACAGGTAGTCATCGTCAGTACAACAAAGGTCAAAACATAGAAAAAAACTTTTATAATTCGATCGACAAATTCAAAAATTCAGATACAAGCAAACTTGACCACAAACCAAAAGTAACCTACATACCAGCAACACAAACGTAATATTAATTTAGATCAAATAAATAGTTTAAAACAGGACAACTGAAATTACAAGATTCATTTAAAATAGTAAAATTTTGTTCGCTAACGATTTTATAGGTTTCTAAAATTTCCAAAAAATTTAATATGTCTAGAGTGGCAGTGTGTGTATTCAACAATAAATGGTTAGCTAACGAAGAATTTGTTGTTACAATATCTGTATTCTTATACTTATCGAATTGTTTTAGATGTTCTTTACCTCTAATTAAAAAAGATCTTCCCGTTTGTCCAACATAAACTGAATTGCAATCATTGCATGAAAAACTATAAACGCCTGAACAATTTAAAACTGGAATTCGGCCTTTATTACGGACAAGACGGGAAAACACACTGCCTACGGTTGAAAAAGCAATATTTAATCCATGAGAAGAAAATAATTTAGGTAGGGAATAAATATTGCTTTTTCTACCGTAGGCATTGTGTTTCCCGTCGTTTATAGTTTTTCATACAATGATTACAGATCAGTTTATGTTGGACAAACGGCAAGATCTTTTATAATTAGAGTAAAGAACATCTAAAACAATTTGATAAGTAGGTATAAGAATACAGATATGTAACAAAAAATTCTTCGTTAGCTAACCATTTACTGTTGAATAAACACACTGCCACGATAGACAATTTAAACTCATTACATTTGTGCAGTAAATCCTCAAAATTAAATTTTTTGGAAATTTGAGAAATCTATAAAATTGTTAGCGAACAAAATTTTACTATTTTAAATGAATCTTGTAATTTCAGTTGTCCTGTTTTAAACTATTTATTTGATCTAAATTAATATTACGTTTGTGTTGCTGGCATGTAGGTTACTTTTGGTTTGACTACAAAAGTTTGCTTGTTTCTAAATTTTTGACTTTGTCAATCGAATTATAAAAGTTTCTTTTTTCTATGTTTTGACCTTTGTTGTACTGACGATGACTACCTATTAGTCGAAAGCGCTTTACAATAAAAGCATTAAGTGGATTGCACTTGAAGAATTATTATCTTAAAGAAGAATTCAAAAGTTACTTAATTTAACTATTTGTTCCGCTGAATAGAATGTTTGTAGTACATGAATTTATAAATGTTGATGACTAGAGGGTCTCATAATATTGCTCTTGTTAACTTTTCGGGGCTATGCAAAAGTTAAAGCATACAGTATACAGTTACTATCAATCACTATTATGTTCATCTTGTTACCAATGTTTATATAATTGCAATATGTTTATCTTTTTTATTATTAAACGTTTGATTACGTGTGAATTAAACTACATTGAATATACCAAATTGCGATAATTTTTGAGACAAAAATAATCGAACTCCAGGTTGTTAGATTGGCTACACTCATATTACACTCTCTATAGTTTCAGAGGTAATAATTTTTGAAAACACTGCATAGCACAGGTAGGTCATTATTTCACAAAATGTCAAGTAACATGGCTAATTAAGTAATGTGAACTTTTGTTTAAACTGCTTTTGGTATTATCTTTTCAATAAATTTTCGTGATGAGAAAAGTACGATATAGACTTTTTAACAGCTTAATACAGTAATGCATTTAAAAAATTATTGCATTATTGCATAATTCTACAGCATTCCTTCTATTTGTTTATAACATCTTGTTTATTTCAACTTGTTGTTAAGGCGCATAATTTTAACTTTGGCTTGAGTATTAAAGCTTTATATTTTTAAGAAAACCTAAACCAATTTATTTCAAACTTATTTACAATGCCACATTTTTAAGTTTCGTAGCATGTCTTTAAAACTGTCAGTTAATATGCAGTGGCATTTAGTCTCGGCTTTAGTTTTAGTATGCGTAGACAAATACGCACGCACAAATATAGAAATTTGCGTATATAAAGATCCAAAACAAAAAGAATGTATAGCCGATTTTCCCTATTCATGGCAGTAAAACCACCATAAAAGAACTTATCTGGTCATCTGTAAAAATTGCTTTAATTGGTGGCAATTAATGTGTGATAAAACTGTAATTACCAGTGAAAAAACTTCTTTATGTAAATTTATACTCGTACAATCATTTAATACTTGCATTTCTTTTGAAATACTGTTGCATAAACTTTTTGTTAATGTGTCAGGTAGAAATGACGTAAAAATCAGTAAGTTAAAGTTCTTCTGCAGTAGGATATAATCATATCACAGGATATTAAATTGCAAAATCCCATTTTTTACATCCCTAACGTCAAATAATTATTGCAGTAGTGCTTTGTTCTAGGTCTGCTATTTTCCGGGCACTTCAATTTAAATATTTTGTCATGGGAGAGAAATGACCTAAATTATTTGCTTAATTACTTTGGCATTCAATTGTTTTGCACTGCATTAACCCAGCTTTCCCCGCTGCCTCAAACTAATGGTCAAGCCGTGTACTGGATGTATAAAAAACTGATTCACGTATTGAAACTCAAGAAGCGTACCGAAACATCCTAGCTGCTAATTACATGGGATAGCCAATAATTGCGTCCAACAAATTAAATATTGACTCTTCTATCAATGTGACATAAATTAGCGTTATCGTTTTTACATTGACACTGTGTAAGTTATTGATAATAAAACGAGCATTTTTGCCCTGCTTCTGTGGAGAGCAGCGATACAATAATCGGGGCAAATATTGATAATGCAAAACACATAGAATATTTTTGACGCCGATTATATGCTGCCTGTATAGCTGCACGTATCCTAATTGTTACGTTAGGCATCCTAATTGTTAATTTAATTTAGCTGATTTCTAATTAATTACTTTTCTTGTGGCATAATACTGTAACGGTATACATTTTTCGAGAATTTAACTTCATTATCAGACTATAAAAAAACCTCTGCGAATTGAATCAATACTTCCACATCCAATTGTCAAAATGACATTTACGTTTTTATTTCTTTTACTATACGATTAGTAATCAGGTTTTAAGCATTTTTCTCTCTTTACATTTTTTCCAAGGCAAACAACCCTAGTGAAATTAGAAAAAATACATAAATTTTTAAATTCGGTTTTTCCAAATAACTCGAAAATTATTATTAAATTACAACAGTGCTTTCTGATCTAAAATTTGATTTTCTATATAATACCATAATTTTAAAAAATCGTACGAGCAGGGTCCAAAATAGGTTTTTTGGAAATATTTCGAAAATGTCAAAATTTTGGATAAATTTTCTAAGACACTTTTTGTGATAAAATTTTATTTCCTATCCGATGGTGTTTTCACTTTTTGAATATATTAAATATATTTGGAGATATTTAGAAAAAACCGTTTTCTTTGTGACGCTGTTTTGCTAATATCTTCTAAACAATTTGCTGCACCGAAAATTTATAAGGGCGAATAATACTCGCAGTTATACTACTAATCACATACTAAATCGAAAAAAAATTAAAAATTTGCAAGGAGGGTAGTTACCCCCCAATTTTGCCCCCTTCCCGATACCCTACTTACCCCAAAAACAATAGGTCGCTTTGGGTAGTTGAGGTCTATACGTTTGCCAAATTTCAAGTTCATAAGTCTTTCAAAAGTTATGGTGTTCACAAAACCACAGACACACAGACAATAATTTTTTGTTCGTATTTTGTTTTTTTACGTTTTCGACCATTTTCAATACTTTCCATCCGCTGGATGTGGAAGTAATCAATTTACACTCAGTCCTGTTCAAGCAATGAATGAATTCGGTTGTTATTACTGAGTTTCTTGAATCGTCAAAAATATAGGAATAAAAGAACAATTTGACTGTAAACGTTCAACATTGAATTTTTCTTTAGACGAAGAATCGTATAAACTGCTTCGAATTTGTACACTGGCATCTCCTTCAGCGAAGGTATTTAATGAGTGAACTAAAGTATTATTAGACTTTTTCTCGCATGTGAAAGTATTTTTTTAGAATGCTTAAAGTTCTAGCGTGCGGTAAAGACGTAAAGAATGAAAACGAAAAAAATTGCTGCTCTTCTCAAGCAGTTCTCGAAGTAGTATTGCGAAAAATGTTTACTAACGGTTTAGGTATGAACTGTAGTTAGCTAAGTAGTTCAAATTAAGGAAGCTGCACAATCCGAAAAAATGGCGAATCCCTATATTTTTGGGGTTCTTGGAGGAATTTGGTCTTTCAAGAGTACTACCATCAGTACCATAATTATATGCTATGCTTTAGAGTAAAAGTCATTACATTACACTTTGTGGGGTTAAGTGACAACTTATTTATAATGCACCATCCAGGCAGAGAATTCAAATTATCTTGAGCCTTTGGCGGTCGTTAGTGCTATTCATTGGCCAGTACAACGACCAGTACAAGTCGTCAGCAAACATCAGATAATTAACATTGCTAAAATCACCAATGTTATTATTAAGCATGATAAACAGCGATGGCCCCAGGTTTGATCCTTGCGGAACACTGGAGTGGCGAAATACTTTTTCGACACAAAACCATTTATCTGAATATACTGGGTTCTAGAATACAGGTATGACGAAAATACCTGAATGCGTTTATCTGAGACCGAAAGAAACAAATAATTATATTTTTAATTTTTGTTACACCGATGTTTTGCGATAGGTACTTTATTACGAGTACATTGAAAATTAGAACGAAATATGAATTATTGAGACATTAACAAAACGTTTCATTATTTTACACATCCTATGATAAATAAGAATATTTCTAAATAACCATTTATTGTTCTCTAGGTTTAATGAATGTTGACAGAAACTGTGMTTGATACCTATCAACAATCATAAATAGGTCACGTCCGTGTATTTAAAACTTTAACATATAAAAAAGTAGCAAATATGCTTATTTAACATAAAAAATCAATTAACAATATCTCATTTAATATTTACAGTACTACAAACAACTACATTTTTAATTACTGGGCCAAACTGAATCATTTATTAACGCTTTGACATTTCACTCTTCATTGGAAACCTTGCGGATGTTGGCTACTGTATTCGAGTTCATACGTTTCCGTTTGCGGAGTCTTCCTGAACACCTGGTCAAAGGGAAACTGCATGAAATTATCGTTGATAATCTTCGTGAATGCCGTGCTGACTAGATCGTTTATGAGCGGTTTTAGCATGACAAATCCTGGTTGCCAAGCGGTGTTGATGACTCGGTCAAGGAGGCCCTCTGTGAACAATGGGATTAATTAGTAGGTATAGGTGAAAGATAATGTAGAAAACATACAAGTATACTAAATGTTATGTTCACGAAGTTACGTGTGTGAGTGGTTGCATGAATAATGCACCATAGTAGATTTAAATCATAGGAGCACAAATTTTCCATATTGTACAGGGTGTCCTACGTCTGGATGGCCAAATTGAAACCTTAGTTTCTAGGAACAATTATAGGTCAATCGGACCAAAAATATCTATTTTCAAATTTGCTTGCTAAGAGAGCTATACGGTCCCTTAAAGATGCAACCACAACACCGTTTTTACCAAACTTTGTGATAAATAAGATGGTGTAAGAATAATTTCAGGATTTTATTTATAAGCAGGGGGTAACAATCATTATAACTTTTTTGTGATTGACTGTTTTCAAATTTTGTTCTTAAAATTAAATAAGCTTATTATTAGAAAGTTTGAATACACGTTTTTTTTTGTTATGGTTGGATAATGATAGTATAAAAGAATCAATCGGTATCAGTATGTGCCATGGCGTAACAAACATGTGTACTCATTAGTTTAATGTGATTTTAATCATTTTCACAATATCTTACATATTACGTCTAAAAATCAGTATTAAAAATTACACGCGAATTATTACTTCCCAAAAAATACATTTAGTAGGCTGTTTATCAATTTCATCATGTATCTTTTGACGTTTGTTGCATTTGGTTCTTTAGACTAACGATAACTGTATGGCTACGTTTTCGAATAATGAGTATGCAGATATTCACTTCATTTAACGATACTGTAACGACAATACAAGAGAAGCTGTATGCTGTATGTGAATATCAGCGAAGGTTTCCCACTCGCAAAACGCTGCATCGGAAGGAATACAGCAATGTTCATCGATATTTATCTGAAAATCGTGCATTTCTAAAAGCAAGTGCAGAACGTCCCGAAGAGTAAGAACTTGCAGAGGAGGAACTTGTCTTGAATAGTAATGAAGACAGTCTTTGTACAAGCGTACGGAGAAACGCATTTCAATATCATTTTCGGTAAATGTTTGGTGTGGTATGATTAACGATGAACTTATAGGGCTATTCCGATAACTTTTCATTATTTTTATGAAACGATTTGCCAGGACTAATGTGGAAGAAGTTCCACTTGAGGGAAGGGCAAATATATGATTTCAGTTAGATTGTTCTTCTCCTCATTTTGGTAGAAATGTCAATTTTAGGATGAACAAGACTATTTTGATAGTAAAGAAATGAAAGTTTGAAAGTAACTTTATATTGAAGTGAAACGAGAGCTATGTGCAAACAGCACAAGCAAAGTAATTAAACAAGCATTTTTTATAAACGTTTTATTAAAGAATAGTTGAAGATATTGTTAAAAATGGTCCGATAGCCGCTAACACAAATGAGTTTAGCCGCTGGACTAACCTTTAGCATTTAGATATCTAAATGTAAAGGTTGATATTTTCGGAAACAATCCTAATTGCACATTTTTAAATCACCCTTTCCATGGATACTTCAAGTGATCAGAAACGTATTGACAAAAAAATTCACATTATATTTGTTAAAATGTTAAAAATGTCTGTTTCTGTTGCTGATTGCTAAAGCAACTCCGATTGTAGCGATGAAGCGGGTTTTAGCAGAAGAGCAAGAACTCCAGTTACTCCGTCTAGTAGATTTGGAATGCCTAAGTTTATATATAGTTCATAATAATAATGGCTTTATTCATTCCACTAGTACAATGAAAAGAGCAAAATAATTACAACTTATTTATAAAATGAACAAAAAAGAAACTAATCACGAGTCAAGTGACGATCAAATAGTGTGGTTCAGTTGATACAAAAAGGAAGTAGCGAACTGCTCTTGCACCCAACCGAAATACTTATTCTAACCATATTAAATTTGAAAGTAGCACAACAGATAAAATCAGGTGCGATATAGAGTTATGAAAAAAAAGGCAAGACACAGCCCCACCAGTGGCGGCTCGTGACAAATTCTTTTGGGTCGGCAGTAAAAACTTTGGTCCACTCTAGTTGGTCAATATTATTTATTTATAAATTAGTAAATAATTTTGTATATACTCGTAGTTGTTGTTGTTGTTGTTTATTACTTGCTACTTCTGTATATTTTCATATCGCCGCAAGTTAAAAAGATAGTTCATTTGGTAACAAATAGCCTAATCTGGCAACTAGCTTCATAATTTCAACGTTAAGCATGCACCTGTACTGCACCGGAGAAGAGAAGCCGATATATGTCGAGCCCAATCCGAAGATGTATTCGGAAGTCCGGCAGACAGCATTAAGCGATTATATGGGTATTGGCACTTACTCATTTTGTTATTTTCTTTTTGTGTGAAATTCTTCAATGATTTCAGATTGACTAAATTTATAACATGTATTTAATCAATTCTGTTAAATTTTTGAAGGTATCTGATTAAAATTGTTTATTTAAGAGGATAGCTCTTACAATAATCTTAGGAAAATGAAAAATTTCGTAGAACATACGGGTAGTTTTTCGTGATTTCAGCATTGAACTATATATATAATTGTTGTTCGATGTTCAATTATGAATGCCGGGCCTCCTTTATTAACTTCAATAAAAACATATATACGTAAAAATTATGATTATGAGCATGTAAAGGGTGCCAATCAGACAATTTGTAATACTCAGTAGAAAACAGAACTATAATTGGTTGATTAAAAAAAAAACTTGAAATAAATGATGAAGTCCGTTTTAAGGTTTTATGCTGTCTGCCGGACCCAAGCATTGCCGAATCTCGATTTTCGCCTCAGGATTCAATATGCGCGCAGGGTTGCGTCTTTGTTCAGCTCATAGGAAAATGATGCTATTGCTTCCTTATACGATGCGGTCTGCCGACCCAGCGCTTGGATCACGGGCTTGGATGACAAACACATACACGGCCCAGCCACGGTCGCCGAGTAGTGTAAATTTTTCGGGATAAACCGTAAAAATGTGATTTTGGCTAATTATTAATTTGATGGTAATGTAAAAAAATACGCTCCAACTGTTTCAAGATATCTGAACATAACAAAACAAAATATACATAAAAATACGAAAAAAAAAATAATTTCTTCGATCAAAATTCCCTGCCGACCCGGACGAGCCGCCACTGAGCCCCACCAAATCCAGACCGGCAAGTTAAACATTATTAGCCATCAAAGACGTCTTAAAACTAGAGGCAGTGGAGAGGGATTTCATATGTAGTGGAACGGAAATGTACACACGACAAACATCATATGAAAAAGACTTTCGGTAATATGTATGTTTAGGAACAGAAAGCAAATCCTTGCGACGAATATTTATGTTGTGTACATCCCTCCTAAATGTAATTTGATTGTAAAGATATGGGGGGTTTTAGCGTTTATACTAACATAATATAATACAGCAGAGTGCAAATAGCGACGCGAATCCATGTTCAACCATGGCAGCGCCCTCAGTTTATGCGAGACTGGCTGTCGCCTGCGTACGCTGAAGATCAGTCTAAGACAGCAATTCTGCATCAGCTGTATCCTCCTGCTCAGCAGTCTGGATGCACTGGTGCCATACACGCTTGATGCATAGTTAAAATAGGAAAGGACAAATAACTCACAGAGCTGTACTTTAGTATTATAATTCAATTTTTTTCTAGAAATATATAAAATTATCAGATTCCAAAGGGCTCTCCGCATAAGCATGGAGACATGTTCAGTAAAATTTAATTTTGTGTCATAAATAACTCCCAGGTTTCGAGCACTCTCACAGAATTGCAGCCGACAATTATCAATAACAAGGTCTGTTTTACTAATTATATAAGATCGCAAATTGCTATCGTGCTCCCTGCCGAATAATAAAAGTAACCCATACTTGATGCTGAATACAAGCACAGAACTGTAAATATGGAACATAATAGGCCCCAAAATTGACCCCTGTGGCACATCACTAACAACAACTCCGGCATTCGAGTAATTGTCCCACACTACAACTTTCTGCTTACGTTGATCAAAATAATTATCAAATAAATTTACAGCACCTTCTGACAACCCAAAGTATTTTAAAATTGCCATAACTAATGCGTGATTAAGCATATCAAATGCCTTGGAGAAGTCTAAAACTATAAGTAGAACAAGTCTATCTACATCTAGGCCTGACACAATGTCATCTTTAAAATTTAATAATGTTGTTTCACAACTGAATCACCTGTTCCCATTACGAAAGAGGTAATGAATGTGCTTATCAAAAAAACAACATTTGAAACTTAATAACGTGATGAAAAGAAAGCTTTTCTTTGGAAGTTTCATATTTTATAATGTTTAAAACACAACATAAGTAATGTTTTTCTTACCTACTAGTGCTCTTCCAGCAAACAAATGACTAATGTGCAGTTCTAGATTCTTGCAACTCTGCAGTTGAACGCCAACTTTAAACGGCGTGTCGTAGATCTTCCTACCGAGCTCATCCTGTCTTGGTTTCCTTGATATCGTCATAGTTTGGATGTAATCATACAAAGCAAGATTCCAATGCCCCTTGTTGTCTATCTTTGTACCCAGGAAGTTTCCGTTTATTTCGTACTCTCCTGTGAGCCTCTTGTCGGGAAAGAAATGCACAAACTGGATGTAGTTTTTGTTCAAGTCACTCCTGAAAAACGGTTTCAGTATGACAATTTTAAAATACAATAATGCATATTCATCTCCAAATAAATTATCGTGGAAATACACTGATTATCTGAATGGCCTTTCTTTCACGAGTTTTACCACTTAACACTGACTGTCGTTTCGACATTTTCAAAGAGCATCAAATTTTATTAAGTATAAGAAAGATGCCAATCAGATCTCAAAGTTACGTTTTTCCTGCACGCTGAACCGAATGGGATTTTACAAGCATTTTACGAGCTCCATCTAACAAATAACATTTTTGTTTCTCTTAAGGTTTTTAAACAAGCGTGTACTTTGGAATAACTAAGTCTACTGTTTATGCCCTAAACTTACTTAAATCTGGTAATTTGCGATGAAGTCCACCCAGACTCGGTCACGTTTCTCAACACTAACTTATAGTTGAATAACGGACCACCCATTTTTTGGGGAACCTCAGCTGCATAAAAAGGGTCGAATGGAGTTATCCCATATTCAGGCAAACCTGCAATGTTAATAATTAATTTAAGAAGCTAATATTAGAATGCTTGCATAAAAACAATTAGTATAGGTTCACTAAGAATTCCTTTAGAAGAAAACCATATATCTGTTCTCTTATTATTAATGGCTCAGACTTCCCAACTCTAATTAAAATAGTGCTGTATCTAGCACATTGAACATTGAATCGAATTACACAAACTAGGACTTGTACGCACATTGCTATTTCACAATCAAGAATTTTGTGTTAAACGTGCGGAAACAATTGGTGTAAATGACGTAATACCTCATTTTAAAGGAAATTCCCATCCAAGTAGTATATAATCGTGTCTGATAGGAGATAAAACATTAGAAAGTGGGAAGTACATGCGATGAGCATCGTATGGTTGTTACGTAAGAGCTACCAATGCATATACGTGTATACGGCAGATAAAAAATACGTGTTTACCTGATTTGAAGTATGGCCGCAGGTCATTGAGGGCATCCTTTAAGCAGCTGTCGAAGTCCTTCCTGTCAATCTGACAATTTGCGAAATGTTCATCTAAAAATGATGAAAACACATTACTACTACTAAAGCTTATGGCAGCCTTTGTTACAATATACTTTAAAAGGTAAAGGTCACCTAAATATAATATCAAGCAGAAACTTCCACAAAAATTGTAGTGTACGGAATTAACTAGAGAAAGTAGCTAATATATGATTTGGATAAATAATAGTCAACGAACTTGTAATTTAGTATAATATTATTAAGGCTTTATTATTATAATGCATATTGTCTTCGTTTAATGTACTTATTAATTGAATAACTAATTCCAGAATTGTGGCTCTATCACTATCAGAATTCGCAGATACGGATCAAWAGMTAAATAAATATGAAATTATTCACATCAACTACTCAGAACTGCTCCAGGAAAGGATTATATTGTCGTGTGATAATATAGTAAAACCCTTATGAACTTAAATGAGGAATCAAGTATTAAGTACCATCGCCTCTCTGAATGTTAATAGTGATCATTATAGTATGTTCTTTTCCTAGACATCCTTGTTTATAAGAACTGAGTAATTGAAGACCAACTACTATTTTTTCTGTCAAATGATAGCATGCATTATAATATTTCCTTATTTAAAAGATTACCTATATGAAATAAATAGTTCAATGATCTGGATAAAGACCTAGAGGTTATGCTTTCTGCACAGCTATTATGTAGATTAATGACAAACAAGAATTTTGTAGATATTACATGAAATCTTATGATTTTACCAATGATGTAGTGCTCTTTGTAACAGTTATATTTGGCTATATTTTGTTGAACAAGAATGATCAAAGTGTATCAGATACTACTGGGTTGTAAAGATTTGTTAAAAGAAACAACAAAACGTATACAACAACAACGTCGTTCAAAAAAAAAACTCAGACAGGAGCCGTTTTGACGATAGAATGCTACCAAATGTAATAAATCTTAAATGAAGGAAATATAGTAACTTAATGCAGTTTTTGGAAATTCAACTGTAGGTACAGATGAGCAGGAATTTAAGTAAAAAATGTAAGTTTWCCCTTAAGAATTTTCGGTCATAAAAATTCGAGCCTTGCTTTAATATTTAATATTACATCACGATTTATTTATAATAGCCATATTTTAAGCAAACAATTGTGTCGCTTTAAAAATATTTCAGTTAAAAGATGAATAGACAATAGATGTTCGTTTTTAACAAGGGCTTAGAAATAATATTAATACAAATAAATTGTTACAGTTTTGTACTATACATGGAGTTTATTTGTTTGGTGAAAGATTCTTTCACTTCAGATTATATATGTTGAATACTGCTGAATTATTTTCATCAGATTATGTCTAGTTGTAGTAGCAGTGCAATAAGCTTAAGATTTAACAACTGTTTTCCACTTCAGAGTTGGGCCAGACAATGGGACATAATAAAATGAAAACTCTCTAATAAACATGAGCAAAATAAAAATAACGTAGCTAACCTTGTTTCCCAATTCAGTCTAAAACAATTACTTTAACATATTTATATTTATTATCATTCCTGTGGATTTAAAAAATAAATTCATTACCCATTTCAAATGACTGTGTTCTCAAAATTTTATTCATTTAGGTCTTGGTGCAATTGCGCGCAGTAAAGATAAAATTTGCTTTTCTTGTGGTATTTGTATCAAATGTTAAAAGAAATCGTAGCCAACTCTATTCTGTTTCAAAGAAGATTATTTGGCTTTTGACTTAAAGATAATGAAAAACCTACAAATTTGAAGTTTGGGAAAATGCCAGAGGTTCAGTGTTGCAGAACAGTAAAATTAGTGGTTAAAAAACCCTTAAAAGTAAACGTAATTTTATTGGTATAAAATTAAAGGATATTGAATTATCTAATAGCTAGTGTCCTCCATTTGAGAAATAAGTTTAAAAATATCAATAGTCAGACCTCTAAAAATTGGACAAACTATACAAAATGATTTATTTGATTTTGTGACGTAATACATTAGTCCATGCTAGTTTCATAAACAAATTTTTAAAAAGCTGGAACATACCATTAAAAAGGTATGAAAACAAACAACTGGTACTGCTATTTAGTTATAAATATGTTAATTTGTAACTCCGAAATGCTGCAAACTCAGAAGCTTTTGACGGTAGAAATAGACTCGTCTTATTAAAAAAAGTATTTATAATACAACATGACAACAATATTTTATTTTTGAGAGTGTTTGGACGCTTCAGAAGATAAGTAAATTTTAACGTCATGGTTGATATTCTATAGCACTTTATTACTAAACGAATTTATAAAAATTATTACTAATTATGTCAGATTTTAAAATCCTGTTAGGGTTAGGCAAGAGTTTGTTTATCTTGGTTTGAGTGGTATTAGGTTTGTTGGTTGCTTCGATTGCGAGATAAGCAAAAATGAAGGTAATTTACTCCACGAGCAACCATTATACCTCACGTTAAACACTAAGAAAACGTAAATGGAATTAAGAAACAAAATGTTGATTCTATTTACGAATTCTTGACCATCGGGCGCAATAATGCAAACCGGCTTAGTACGTGCTGCATTTAGTGGAAGGTGATATAATCGTTATTTTACAGAAAAGTGGGACGAAGAGTTGCGAAACTCGAAAGTGTGCATTCTTATACAATCAGCTGTGTAAACTAAATTTTTCTCTTTCACTGCTTATCAGAATAATACTTTTCCTGAATTCCTGCCATATAAAGAGTCCACAAAGAATAGAAAATTATTGAGGATAAACAAGCATTTGGAATAAATACAACCATAACGATCGATAATTTACTTATATTTACTTATATTGAACCATATATTGCTATTCGAAGGCATTAGTTCTTTTACACATATTGCTAGGTATTTGTATAAAATGAAGCATATAAAAAACTGAAAAATTTGCGATAATGACCTGTTGATTTCAAAATAATGAACGACTGCACGAACACCCAAGATGAAGCTTATGCAATAGGACCTTTAGCATCTCGATCTGCAATCTTACCTAACCTAATTTGACACCTAACACTAACTACCGCACAAAGCACTATCAACAAGAAGTCGCTGAACACATTCACCGTCACTTTGCCCATTTTTTGCACCAGTTGGTACCGTCACATTGCTGCAATGGATGTCCCTAAAACCTTGTGCTACTCTTAAGACTGAAAGTGGCGTTATGTTTTGTTTATATTCCCCACCGAGTTTGACCGTGCAGTGAAATGTCAGGTTGGGGGAGAAAAAATCGATTATATGGATTTACTTTCTAATAGCGGGATCGAGATGAACACTTACCAGTTCCTTCTTCCGCAAGCCACTTATGAGGAAGTCAAACAAACCAGATTTATATCGGGTTACATGTCTAGGTTAATTAATTTGAGGTGAAGAAATAAGAAATGTTTGGTCGTGCGAATTACTCGCTTCAATTCTCCCAATTTAAATGCGTTTTCACTATTTCCACMTAAGGAATTTGAAACATCCTGAATAACATGGGAAGTGAATTGTATGTAAACATTATCTTTTATACACACATTTCCAAGAAAATTTAAGGCCATAAAGCTAACTTAGTACTTCTACATCAAATAATATTTTTAGGAACTAGGTATACTAATAAATTAAAGGGGCTACACAAAATAAAAATCCTAATCTATATCAAGAAGAAAAGGTCCACGACTATCGTTAATATATACCATACTTCGACAAAGTAAGACAAACATATGAAACCGAACAACAATATTACTACGAAAACACTTAAATATATTGAAAAGGAAAATATCAATAAATAAATAAACTTATAAATCAAAAAGAAAAACTACCCATTAACAATCATAACAAAAATGATACTAGTAAGTGGATCAAAAACATATCAAACACAACGTATTATACAAATACTATTACTATAGGACATACACATGCAATCCGTATCACCCATACAAAAGATTTAAAAACTATATATAAGATATGTAAATGATCTGTTCTTAATAATACCAGAAGACAAAACAAATGAAATTTTAAATATGTTTAATACTTAGCATACAAAATTACACATTATTATAGCGACGGAAAAGAAGAACATAATTAACTAATCACATTTGGAGGTTTTCTAAATTTCACAAAAGCTTCTATTCATATGGGTTTCATAAATACAAGGATTAATAAAGTAACAACATTTATTAATGTTTTAGCACAGATAGTTCCTCTTGTAATAAACTATATAAGTATAATATAAATATAAACACAAATAAATGACTAAATATAGTAATGTTTAGTGAATGATTCTAATGAAATAATTTAGCAAATTTAATAGAGGGAGTAATCTATTTACACGGTATGCTTAAATAAATTCTTAAAATAAACCAAGATGAAACGAAAACTGCTCGAGTGAGAAATACGACAGATTTTTCATGGTTAAATAACAAAGTATCAACTACATGAAACATGAAATGATTAGGACATTAAAGTTCATTGCACAAAAGCATAATTTTAACTTTTATTATTTGGAGTGGAACTGTATTATAACAATGAAGTATGTGGCCGTGAAGCTAAATACTTTGAAGATACTGCCCCTGTTTATTTCAAAAAATCCAGCTGCAGTAAACTTTGGAGAAATCTGTGTGGCGACTTGCGCAAATCTTTTCAGTTCCTTCCATTCCTCTGAATTGTATTCGAAATCGTCTTGTGAATAATGGCATATCCAAATTGTACGTTGCGCTTCCTTCGTTGCCGAATCAGCTAGCATACTGATCAAGCTTACGAAAACCTGAAAGAATGTAAATATTTTGTTGAAAAAAGTATTGTTATCTGATGAATCAAAACATTAGAAGTAAAAATAAAACCCTAAAATCTCATGAACCGTTTAGTATATGATTTCTGCAAACCATTGTAAATAGATACCACTACAGCAAAAAAAGCGAGCAATGGTAGACTGTGCAAGAGTAAAATGAATTGGCCATCGACATAGTACAGATTCCTACAAATCTTTGAGATATTCG
The DNA here is from genome assembly GCA_025024175.1 of Rhyzopertha dominica. Lineage (NCBI taxonomy): Eukaryota > Metazoa > Arthropoda > Insecta > Coleoptera > Bostrichidae > Rhyzopertha > Rhyzopertha dominica. The sequence continues at coordinate 1,622,859 of QCXZ01000042.1, forward strand.
GTTTTATGCTGCTGCAAATACAACAAGCAATATTAATAATTTAATAATAATAATTTAATTTAAATCTCAACAACAAAATATTAGACCTAATTCTGACGAACCATAGCTTGGTTATTGATGTCTCAAGGCACCATTTTCCGTTAGTTGAAGAGGATCACCATCATCCATGCCTAAGCTTTACAATAGCGACACTTTTAAGTATAATTTCCGTAAAGCAAATTTGGATGGATTATATTCTACTCTCGCTGAAACCGATTGGTCTTCTGTCGTCGATATTGTTGATCCTGAATTAGCATGTCTCCACTTTTATCAGATCTTGTATAATATCTTAGATAAGTTTGTGCCAAGATAAAAAATTGTTCAAAGAGTGGCCAAATACCCTATGTGGTTCACAAGCTCCATCATCGCCAAGATTAAACAGAAAAATAAACATTGGAATCTCTACAGAAAAACCAAGCTTCTCCTTCATTTGGATATTATGAAATCATTGCGCAAAGCAATTGCACGAGAAATTTCCAGCGAACACAAGAAGTTTACAGAATCAATGGACAGTTCACTGCAAAGTGATCCGAGGAAGTTCTTGTCCTTCATCAATTCCAAAAAGAAGTCGTCGAATCTTCCGGGTGCCATGCACTTTGAGGGCAATTTATTAATGGATCAGCAAGAAATTGTTAATGCATTTGGAAATCATTTTTCTAGTGTCTACAACTCCAACTGCGATAATGTCTATGATGAAAAGATCTGTGATAGTCCTATAGATGGTTGTGAATTCTGTGATAACATCAGTTTTCCATCTCTCTGTGATAAATTTAACTGTGTTAATGTCAGCATTGATAGCCATCTAATTTTAAATATGTGCTCGATTAGTGAAAATGAGATTTTAACGGCTGTGAAGAAGATGAAAGGTAACAACGTTTGTGGGCCAGATAATATTCCATCTTTTCTGGTCAAGGATTGTATATCATGTTTTTTACTTCCATTGTGTCATATTTTTAATTTAATTTTGTCAACTTCTATTTATCCAATGAAGTGGAAATTATCTCGTGCAGTTCCAATATTTAAGGCAGGTGATAAGACTCATATCAACAATTACAGACCAATAGCATTGTTGTCAAATTTTGCAAAGCTTTTTGAATGCGTGTTATCGAATGTTATTTATGCACATGTTAGTAGTCAAATAATTCAGCAACAACATGGATTTATTAGAGGGCGTAACATTGATGTATTAAATTCATGGTGTCATTATAATCGTCTCGATTTAAATACTAAAAAATGTAGGAAACTTACCTTTGCTAGAAAATCTAATGTAATTAATTTTTATTATAACATAAATGGTGTGATTGAATCCTGTGATCAAGTTACGGATCTAGGCGTAGTTATGGACAGTGGTTTGACTTTTACTCCCCATATAATATTTGTAACTAGTACAGCTTTAAAGATCTTATGCTTCATATTTAGAAACACAAAAGAATTTACTAGTGTACCATGTCTTAAAATGTTATTCTATGCACTTGTGAGGTCCAGACTTGAATACTGCTGCCTTATTATCAATTCGATATAAATATGTTAGAAAACGTTTTAAGAAAGTTTGCAAAGTATCTGTATTTCAAAATATTTCATAGGTATTCCAATAATGTTTTTTGCGTTGTTTTTCTTCAAAAACTTTTGTCTGGTGAGCTTTCTAACACTTATCTCTTGGACCACATTAATATTACTGTACCAAGAATAAACAACAGAAGTTCCTCTACATTTTGCTATTCATCCCCAAATACTTTGCATCATTTTAACTCATCTCTATTTAAGTGTTTTAAATTATATAATGGCGTTAATGGCTTGGAACTGGATATCTTCTTTCACAAATTTCACTCCAAATCAGTAAAGGTCAAGCTTCTTCGATGTTTTTCTCCCTAACTTCTTGATTTCTTAATTTCTTTTTTGTTGCTTTCTATACTATTCTTGTTTGTATTATTGTATTATATTTTTTTACTGGCTGTCCATTATAGACATTGTAGTCTGGTTGGAAATAAATCATTATTATTATTATACTAATTTACTTAGATTGATTGTCGTTTTTTGTTAAATAATGTCTATTAAACGTATAATATATATAAGAGAAATGGATCTACAAGATTGTTACACTTGAATACTTGTTATAGCCCGTAATACTAATCGTCAAGCAGTCAAGTTAGTTTTTATCAATTCGATCAGTAAAAAAGGGTTTTAAACATTTTTATGATTAAATTGCGATAATATTTACCATAATCCCACAAACCAGCATAGCATTCAGAAATACCAAAGAACTACCATCATTTCCATACTTCTCTGCTTCCATTATACTGATGGAAGTGTACAGGGTCAGCAAAGTACCACAAACTCCTTCTGCAGTGAGAAAGACAGACTGCCATCCAAAAAGCCTATTTATTATTTGTACAATTTCGCATAACTTCTTGTACGACTGACAAAGATTTCTTATATTACGCGTTGTCTCTGGCAATGACACTATTGTTGTCGATTCTTTTTGGGCATTGCTTTTGCGCACCAGAGTCTTCAAAAGGTCATCGTTCAACTGGGCAAAGCCTTTTTTCACAACGAATATTCTAAATAGGTATGATGAGAATGACATGTTTGAATGAAATCGCTGTACGTCTTTGATGGCATATAATTTGTAACTAGAAAAGCCAAGAGTTTTACTCCATAGCCATGCGTTCAAAGCAGAGAAAATCACAGGACCACACCCTTGGATAACAAATAAGATGCCAAACTTCGATGCATTTTGTGTAAAGAAATTCAGCTGCAACGGATAGGTTATCAATGTCTTCCACTGCTGCATATTCCCGAACGACGATGTCAGTAGTATGGATGATGTAGCTCCAATCTCCATAAGAACGACCAAAACTTCCAGGACGGGTTGTATTATCAAGGATGTATTCCTGTGTTGTTCAGTCCTTGCGGTCAGGCACACAACTTGTATTACGAGCACGATTATAATGATTAAGATCGCACTGCATTTGCAGTAAATGCACGACCATGTTTTTTTGGTTTCCAAGTCATAATGAGGACATACCCCCATCATCCGAGCACCGTTTGATAGCAAGGTGAATAGTTTGACTGTTTTCGGACCAAACATGATCGGATACTAACGAAATGCTCGCCAATTTCAATATTGATCCGTTCAACACCAAGTTAATTCATTACGCTGATCGAATAGAAAAGTGCTGGAATGTGATGGGTATTAAGTTGCGATGTTTTATGGTAATTGGCACATTTTGGTCTCTGTTAATTGCATTACAGGTGTCAGGATAAATATACGAAATGTACGACAAGTGCTTTAACTTCTGCCTTTCAAACATTTCAAAAAAAGTTGAATATGTTTGGTACTGACTGAGCAGAAGCAGAAATACTGTTCACATACATAACAAAATATATTGCCCCCCATTCATAAAGTTATTATCAAGTAACAAATCAAACTAAATAATAAAGAATTGGAATTGGTTGAAAACTGCTATGCACATTACAGTAGCACGCTAATATCTGTTATTAATGGAGATACAGTTTTAAATGATTTATGAAAATTTATGAACTATACAATAACAAAATTAAACTTAAGAGCACTACAACAAGAACAGTACCTATAGGAAAAAAGAAAAGTGACAAGAATAAGAAAGATACTACTACACGAGCAATATGCGGACTTGCATCGTTTTGCATTAGCAAACATTTGCTGCTGATGTAAGGAGAAAATGGTACAACATGCTGAGATAAAATTTGTTTAATGTAACGATCACTTGTTAAATTGTCTCCACGTAAAGAGCCAAGTTCTGCCCGAGCTGTCAAAGAAATTCCTCCCCAAACCATTACAGAACCTCCATTAAATAAGTCCATTTGATGAACATTGCATTGTGCGTAACGTTCAAATGGCCGTTGGAGAACTCGCAGTTGTATAGGCAAAACCTGGATTTGTCGGTGACTAAGACTCATCAGCTTGCTCCCAACATGTTCAAAAATATTGGAAAAAATTGTTGGTCAGCAACTGCGACGCTTTGCTGACAATTGGATACTGCCACGCACACCTTCTGGTTTTAGAACTAACTTTAGCAAAAGTACTACCTTATTGAGAGTGACGAATGATGTGAGTCGTGCAGTCGATAATTCACAAGTAGTATTAGGTGTGTTTCTGGACTACAGTAGGGCATTCTACACTATTTCTCATCATCTACTTGTTGCCAAGTTACACAATTTTGGATTTCACTTAACCACACTGGAATGGTTCAGCGACTATTTGAAAGAAGGAACCCACTGTGTTAGGATGCATGACAGGCTTTCGGACGAGTTGGCTCTGACTAAGGGCGTTCCTCAAGGAAGCATCCTTGGCCCAATCCTTTTCACAATGTATACGTCGGATCTACCGGAAGTCTTGGAAGAAGATGATCGAAGATCGCACCATATGTATGCAGATGACATACAGATTTACCGCCCCTGCTACCCCAGTGACATTAACAGTGAAATACAAATATCAAATGGTGACTTGGCTAATATGGCTAAATGGTCGAACTCACATGGTCTTCTTCTTAACCCTCGTAAATGCGTGGCCTTGTGCTTTGGTTCAAGGGTGCTACGTGATCGTGCAATTAATCAAAGCATCTGTGATATACTTGTGGATAATTCTAAAATTGTCATATGTGATTCGGCCAAAAACCTTGGCATTTGGATGGACTCGTATCTGAACTTTGAAAATCATGCCAATAAATTGTTGCAAAATCATATATAAAACTTAAATTATTTTATAAATTCAAAGACTATCTAGATCCACATGTAAAATGGTCTTTGTGTCAAACTCTAATATTAAGTTCCTTTTTGTATGGATTGTGTGTCTAATACCTTACAAGTAGTTACAAGGATAAAATTCAAAAATTTCAAACTGTTTAAGATTTAGCTTTGGAGTATTCAGGAGACAGCATGTAACTCCATTTTATGGAGATATAACATTCTTAAAATGTGTGACATTTATATAGTACAAATCACTGGTCTAATTTTTGCAGTACTGCATACTTGTACCCCTTCTTATTTATATGATGCGATAAGACAAAGATCTCAAATCCATAATATCAATGTTCGTTCTGCTCATCTGTATAATATTCCTTGCCATAAAACATCACATTTCAAGTCTGCCTTTGAATATGTTTGTGCTCACATGTTAAATGACTTTTATGTTTATTTCATAGAATGCAATAGCATACGCACCTTTAAGAACAGGATAAAAATTAATCTGTTATCTAAATATAAACAATTTATGTATTTTATATTTCTTGTACGTAGGAGAGGAAGAACAGTTCATACTGAACTCCCACCTTATGGATCGTTGGTTCAATAAAGAGTTTATTTATTTATTTATTTACAAGACACGTTCCCAATTGCTCAAGATTCAAGCAAACTGAAGTTTCGCTTTACGATGGTTTGCCGTTAGCATCGGTCCTCTTGCAGGAATTCTAAGCTCTGCTCCTTAAGACGCCTTCTTACAGTAGCCATATATGTTTGAACATTTTTACCATTAAATTGTACTGGGAGAATTTTTACTGTTACAAACAGTTGTCTCATACCACGAAATAAACTGAACAACAATACTTTGTGCTAGCTAAAAGTTTGATCATAGTTGTTACGAAAGGCAGGGATATTTTGCCACTTGTATGTTGATCAATATGTAATCAGACAATTTTAAAATAAAGACCTACATCTTCAGGAGAAACCAACCAACTCTTCTTTCAACACAGTATAGAGGTAACCAGCAAGATAAACTGATTGAATCATTTTGGATTACTTTTTAAAAGTGCTTCGAGAAAGAGTGTTTTTTTGTAGTAATCTAGGCAGTGTTCTCACAAAGAATCGTTCAAATAAAAAAACAACAACAATAAAATCAGCTTGAAAGCAAAACAAGATAAAATTCAAGTTACAATCGACCCTGTTTGAGCAATGCACCGAAGAACTCTAATAAAAGATTGAAGTACAGACATATATTTTAATTGTTTTACTGTGTGATATTCCTATTCTTACATACTCACCACAATACCAAAAGCCAAAGCTGCACTTATTGCCAACAATGCAGTAGAATCAGTAGTTTTCGAGTTTTCATTTGCCTTCGATTCCATCAGGTTCACCAGCAGATACAGGGAGCGTAAAATAAGTGCTGCCGAATGCCCCATGTTAAACAAGTTATGCCAGCCTGAAGAATGATTTAAGCCTTTCACGATTTCACACAGTTTGCCGAATGAACGGTACTGTCTCTGTATATCGAATAACGTTCTTAGTTTTATATTTGTCCCTTTCAGTTTCTTTTGCTTTAGAATTCTGTCAGTAGTCTTGACTTCGTTGATGACCTGTATGAGTCTATCATTGAACCGTTTAAACCCTCTCTTTACCATAACGAGGCATAGCATGTTATATAAGAATGCTATGAGTGCGTGGTACCGCTGGATGTCTCTCACGATGTTGTATTTGTACGATTCAAAACCTAAAATCGCAATCCAAGTGTATACTCCTGGAACGCTAGTGATCAGCGGAATCAAAACTATAAGTGCAAATATCAGTGGGATGTTTTTAAAATAACTTCGATTGGTACAAAATTGTAGTATGTTCTTCCAATGTCCCATGCTTCCAAACGCACCCCCAACAAGGATAGACACCGTCGAACCTATTTCCATACTATCAAGGAATATTTCTAGCAGAATCCATATCGCCCGAGATCCTTTATTTCCAGAAAATTCGGACCCCGGCAAAAAACACATAGCTTTGACAATAACCAGAGCCAAAATCTCCAGTACTGTTACGATCTTACACATTATGCATGTCCATACTTTGCCAGTTATAATGTTGTAGTGAGGTGTAATTCCTAGTATACACATTATTTTTAATATAACAATTAGTAGCCTATTTGAAGTATTTCGAACTGCCATATTGCGCTAGCATATATGGCGTTAAGTTGGTTAATGCCTAGCGGCTCTATCTAACCCATGTAATAAATTAAAATCATTAGTGTTACGAGATTATGATGGTTATTGTAGATAGTGTAATATCTATCTATCCATCTATACATAATTTGAGTTAGTTTGCTTCGTTAGACAGATAAACTGTATACTATAATTACCTCTTACAAATTAAACTGTTACGAGTATGAAGGTTATTAAATAATAAATAAATAAATTTTGCGGTTTATTTATAAAGAAACCTAAAACAGATTTACATTGATTGTGGTGTAGGTGCTGTTTATGTTACCTATTTCACACTACATATTTTGAAACACTAGAACACTCAGATAAGGAGGCACATATACAGTAGCGTGCAAAAAAAAACGGACGCCGAGTGAAATTTTTTTTGAACGTCGATAACTCGTAATTGAAGTTACCAATTGACACGGGGTTTTTTTACTGTTTGATTCTCATTTTCTTGTTGACATTTCCAACAAATATCGTTGAGATTGTTACAGTATATGGAAAGTTATGGTATCACGTTTCAATGCATATCAAAATCTAACCGTGCAAAAAAAACGGACACTTTCACAAATTTATAGTAAAACATAAAATTTATTTAAAGAACCACAAAATTAATATTTATCTGACACTATGGATTAATATTTAGTCGCAAAACTCTTTACGGCAATCACTGCAGCACAACGGTACGGCACGGAGTCGACCTAACTGATGATTTTCTTGAGGAAAATTTGCTTCTATTCCACCTCCAGCGCTGCCATCAAGTCGTCCGCTTTCTTAAATTTTCAGACGCGGACGCGCTTTTCAAGCTCTTCCCACAAGTGCTCGATCGAATTGAGGTCCGGCCACTGTGCTGGGCACTGCACATTTTTTTGGTGGCGTGCGGAAGCATAAACTCTTCCAATATCTTTCGATATTGGTTGGCGTTCATCTTGCCGTCCACATGTCACAGCGGACCAACCAAGGCTGAAGCAGCCTGAAAGATACACTATAGCATAGTTCACACTCTCAGAAATTTTTAGGAAAGATTACCATCGAATCATTACGTTTCCACCACCGTGCTTGATAGTGGAGACTTTATAACGGTGTTCGAAATGTTTTCCCACCGGCGGGCGCACGTACCGAATGCCGTCCGAAGATACCAAATTAAATTTACTCACATCCGACCACAAGATTTTCGAACCGGTTCGGGTGCTCGAATTCTTGTGGTCGCATGAGAGTAAATTTAATTTGGTATCTTCGGGCGGCATACGGTTCGTGCGCCGGCCGGACGGAAAATGCTTCGACCACCCTTATCAAGTCCCCACTATCAAGCACGGTGGTAGAAACGTAATGATTTGGGGTAATCTTCTCTAGAAATTTCTGAAAATGTGTATTATGCTACAGTGTATTTTTCAGACCGCTTCAGCTGTGACTTGGTCGGTCAGCTGAGACGTGTGGACGGCAAGATGAACGCCAACCAATATCGTTTGATATTGGAAAAGATGATGGTTCCGCACGCCATCGAGAAAATGTGCAGTGCCCAGCACATTCGCCGGACCTCAATCCGATCGAGCACTTGTGGGAAGAGCTAGGAAGGCGCGTCCACGTCCGAAAATTTAAGAAAGCGGACGACTTGATGGCAGCGCTGGAGGCGGAATAGAAGAAAATTCCTCTCAAGAAAATTATCAGTTTGGTCGACTCCGCTGTGCTGCTGTTTGCTGTAAAGGGTTATGCGACTAAATATTGCTCCATAGTTCTGTCAGATAAATGTTAATTATGTGGTTTCTTTAAATACATTTTGTGTTTTACTAAATTTGTGGAAGTGTCCGTTTTTTTGCACGGTAAGATTTTGATATGCAATGAAACATGATACCATAACTTTTCATACAGTGAAACAATCTCAACGATATTTAATGGAAATGTTAACAAGAAAATGAGAATCAAACAGCAAAAAAACCCGTGTCAATTGGTAACTTCCTTCACGAGTTATCCGACGTTCAAAAAAATTTCACTCAGTGTCCGATTTTTTTTGCATGCTACTGTATTTGTCCCGAAATGGATGGATTTTGCGTTACTTGCGAAATTGTTCTATTACAATGAAATAAGTTGCAGTAAAGCTGAATATTTTAAAAACTGTCGCTTTGTTGATCTCGAAGAACCCAGCTGCAGTAAATCTAGGCTTCACTAGCAATGCTATTTGTGCGAATGTCTCTAGCTCCTTGCATTCTACCGAATTGTGATTGAATTTCTCCTGAGAGCGATGACATATCCAAATCGTATCTTCTGTTGACTTCGTTAGTGAATCGATAATAAAACTGGTGGCAGCAGCAAAAACCTGCAAAAGTAATGCAAAATTGACAGTAATAGTATAACTCTTTCTACAACAAAATTTCAGGCCCCTTTCAATGTTTAAATCGGAAAACTGTTTTGGCTGCGTAGCTTTGCATGTGATTTTAATATTTTTACTTCCACATCCAACGGATGGGAAGTATTGTATCGCGGGAAATATTTTCAAAAATTTTTATTTGCTCAATCGCTTTAAAATGGTCGAAAACGCAAAAAAAAACAAAATTTGGGCAAAAACAAATTTCTTGTCTGTGTGTGTGTGTCTGTGTCTGTGTCTGTGGTATTGTTTGTGGATACGATAACTTTCGAAAGACTTAATATATGAACTTATTGAATTTTGGTACACGTATAAATCTCAACTACCCAAAGCGACCTATTGTTTGTGGGGTAAGTAGGGTATCGGGAAGGGAGCGAAATTGGGGGTAACTACCCTTTTTGCAAATTTGTTTGTCGTTTTAGTATGTGATTAGTAGTATAACTGCGAGTATTATTAGTTTTTATAAATTTTCGGTGCAGCAAACTGTTTAGAAGATATTAGCAAAAAAGCGTCACTTAAAGAAAACGGTTTTTCCTAAATATCTCCGAATATATTAAATATATTCAAAAAATGAAAATACCATCAGATAGGAAATAAAATTTCTCACAATAAGTGTCTTAGAAAATTTATCCAAAATTTTGACATCTTCGAAATATTTCCAAAAAAAACTATTTTGGACCCTTACGTAAGACTTTTTTAAAATTTGGTATTATACAGAAAATCAAATTTCTGATCAGAAAGCACTCTTGTAATTTTTTGTTGAGTTCATAATTTTCCAGTTATTTGGAAAAAGCAGATTTCAAAAATTTTATGTATTTTTGCTAATGTCACGAGAACTGTTTGTCTGTGTAGAGAGAAAAATACTCAAAACCTGATTACTAATCGTATAGTATAAGAAATAAAAATGTAAATGTCATTTTGACAATTGGATGTGGAAGTATTGGTTCAATTTGCAGCGGTTTTTAGGTTACACCTCGTCGACGCATCAGCAGTATGGAATATGGCGCAAGCCTAACGGGAGAACACGTCTGAGCTGAATCAAATTCTAAGAAGAAAAGGGAATGAAAACCATAGATAATGTTGTACCTGGCCTTACGAGGGGGGTGGGAATGCTTGTACGGCATAGATGGGAGATTGTGTTTGGAAATTCCTATGACTTCTCGAAATTTTCGGGTTGTGAAAAAGGGTTTATTGGGTCTTGCTGTTTCGCACGAACAAGGGATGCTGTAAATACCTCTAGAAGATAGATGATTTACTTTGTCCTACAGAGGTGGAAGAATCTGTGACATTTTTGAAGGGACTTGAAGATCGTACGGATGAGTTGTTTCTTAAGAATTTTGCCAATTCTGTCTATGACACCTTGAAGCAGTCGATCTATAATTTGGGGGTTCGATGGTTAGTTTATTAATTGTAGATTGTATCTCACGGTTATTATACTCGTTGTGGGTCAGACTGATGCGTAAGTGTTGCAATTGGGTATTTGCCATGCATTTATATTTTATTAAATTGCATATTAATAGGTAGCATCTAATCCACAAAACAGATGTGACAGCTTATAAATTCGAAAAAATGAATCGTAAGGTGTATTTTTAATATTAAACATGTGAATATTTAAAGGGACCGCCAAAACCTGAACATATTGGCCGTGACGTCAAGTGTCTTGTAAATGGCCGCTTGTTTACATCTGGGGTCGTGGGGTCAGCGCGCCACGCGTCAGCCTCAACCCGTCAATTTAGCAGTTTGTTGTTTGTGTTAATTTTGTGACAAGCGAATTAAAATACGCCAAGAAAAAGTGAAATACTTATGAGTTATGACTTCTGAAGGCATGTTCATTGTTATGGAATTTGTACAGCGACGAGCGGTTCAACGCGGCGGAGATGAGGAACGTAAAAGCAACATCATAAGTGAACTTTTTATCAAATTAACGCAGCATTGATAATTTGATCACAGTGGGTTGTTGGAAACATACTATTTGTAAACATAAAAATGTAAGAATCAAAAATGTACCCTAAACTTGACATTTATTTTAGAGGTCAGAATAAATATAAATTGCCATTTATTTTCGAATATATGGGGAACAACGTCGTTCTTTATTATAACGTTTCCCTCTATCAACTTAAAACGCATATAATTTTTCATATCCCCTTCAAGCTATAACAAAATGCACACTGAATGGTAAACACTTATAACCCCAAAAAGAATAATAAAACTTACAGTAAGAATTTAGATGATCTTCACAACAGAAAAACAAACTTCGCGATTTCGACATATCATGTCTAGGGGCCTTAAACAACTTTTTCATGCGTTGATAATCTCGAGGAACGGTTACAAAAATTTTGTTAGCTATACTGACTGAAGTACTTTTATAACCATGTACAAAACAACACTTGTTTTGTTTTCCATACATAATAGATGCTTGTAAAACTATACAAATCACTTTTTGGTGCAACCTCCTATACCGTCCTTTCAAGAAACACCACACAAAAGCTTTTCCAATACAAGAATGAAACTATACCATTAAACAGCACGCTTCTCGGTAATGTTTACATGACACTTGACGTCACGAGTTGAATAACCTTGGATAGAAGCGTTTTGGCGGTGACTCCTAAAATTTGAATTTCAGACCTGAAATTCTCTACCTACAAATATTTTTTGTGTTGTTTTTAACATGGCGTACGATATATATGCACTTCAAGATTCATTTTACGTAATTTTCAAAAAAAAGTGATAATACCCAATTCACTTGGAAGTTTACCCGGTTCGGAAGTTGTTATAGCACGATTAACAAGAGAATGTAGGACAGAACGTTTTTGTGATGTGATGCCGCTCTCTCTCACCCTACGACTAGTTTCGCCGTGTTGGGGCTCATCAGGCAGGGTTAGAGAGCAAACTAACCATGGCAGACCGTCGCCTATAACCGCGGCGGGCGGACTGATTCATGTGAGAATAGGAGAGCAGATGCCCTCAGTGCCATCTAATGGGTGACAGCGAACTGACCAGGGCAGATTATTTATTGCATCAATGCTTTACGGGGAGCCTATCCGAAGCCATCGCGAGGAACCTGCACTAGGTCGATGTCTACCGCAGTTATAGACCGCCTAACTCGCAGAGTTTCGTTTAGATGGCACTAAAGGCATCTGCCCTCCTATTCTCACTTGAAGAACGTGACGTCAAAACTTACTAGAATGCCCCAACAAACAACAAACAAATTGTTTGGAATTGAGAACATGTGAACATGTTTTCCCTGTGTAGTCCTTCAGAAGATTCGCTAAGAACTTGGTGATGTTATAAGTGGTTGAGTGCTAACAATGGGCCTAAGTAGAATTTATTTTTTATGAATTTTTGGAAGATCGTATAGATGAGGGGGTTATTGAGGTACTGCTGGATTTCTTTTTCAATTCTTGGAGTCGGTCATAAGAAATTGGAGTGTATAACCCATCTCTACTTACGTTTTACAAGTCAAAGAGTAACTATAGTTTGCAATACTGTCCATGTTTTACTAGGTATTGCACATGTACTTATCACAGTGAATCACCTCTTGGCTCATTATTATAATTAATGATAGTTAAAGGTTCATACTTACAGCTCCAGTGAGTGTYATGCTAATATTAAATATTAAGAATTCAGCTTCACCATAGTTAGTACCTTCCATACTGGTTACCATCAAATATAAAGTAATTAGCGCATAACCCGGTGTTTGTCCGATATAAAATAAGTAATTCCAACACGAGCAGTCGTTTATGCATTTCATGACATCGCATAATTCCTTAAAAGTCTTGCAATATTTACTTATAACTTCCCCAGAACAAAACTCCGCAACGCGTTTCGAGCGTTTATCATTCTGTACAACTTTGATTTTAACTATGCTTTCTTCGAATTCCTTGTTCAAACATTGCAATCCCTTTCTTAGTAACAACAGGTCCATGAAATGAAATAGGTAAGATATAAATGTATGAATATCTTGGATTGCTTTCACTACACCTTTTAGACCCGTATATTCTACGTAGCCTGCTGTTTGAACTTGGAATATGAAACACAATCCGTTGGTAGTAAGTGGTATAACAACACAGCATGCATACAATGTTTGAAGTTGTCCAACGCTTACGAGGTTGCGCTCTAACGGAAACCGTAGTATCTTTTTCCACCTCTCCATATTTCCAAATGCACTTGACAATAATATTGAAGACGTCAAACCTGTCTCCATAATGGCTGAGAAAATTTTAAGTATTAGCAGGGTTAACTTCGCAGAACTGCTTATTTCTGACAAGTACACCATTTTTGAAATAAACAAAATCATAATAAACATAATAGATGTTGCTTTGCAAATAACGCAGGACCATGTTCCTCTAGTTTGTAAGTCATAATGAGGCTTAATATGCAATAAACAAGTAATTCTGTAAAGAACGTTCATGAGAGCTATTTGGTTTCTCTGTTTCACCATGCTTGCACGAGTATATTAACCAACTGCTGTTTTATCTGGCCATCAAATCTAAAGTTCTTCTATAATTAATCGTTTCCAGCCATTAGAGTTTATTAAATACGTTTAATGTTTAATGAATGATTATTCGCATCAGATTAAAGAGCAGTTGTTATTTTATATTGTCTTTAGAATCWCTTTATGAWCGTTCTGGATTATGGATTATGGATTATGTTAAGTTAATATCATGTATATCAAACATTATATTATTTTGGAAAATACAAAAATATTACTTATAAAATTGTATTATTACAATGAAGTAAGTTGCAGTGACACTAAACACATGGAATATAGTTCTTCTATTGATTTCAAAAAATCCAGCAGCTGTAAATTTTGGGACAGTTTGTGTAACAACTTGTGCAAATGTCTCCAGTTCGTCGTGAACTTCCGAATTTCGTTCAAAATAGCTGCGTGTAATATAACACACCCATATACTGTGTTCAGCCGTATTTTTTACAGAATCGACAATCTGGGTGGTGATAATAATTAACGTCTGAAAAAAGAAGAATAATATCAGTCTTCTATAATTCATCTTACATATATAGATTCATATAATGTAATTGCTCCTAAAAACTTTTCTTTCTGCTAGGTAAAATTCTGATACAACGGAGTTGTAAAAATTGTTTTATAAATTTACTTACCGATGTACTGACTGCTATAATAATATTCATTGTTAATGATCCATTTTCATTTGCAGAATTCACTTCCGCGTCCCATCCAAGTATAGCTACTAGCGAACTGAAAGCGCGTAATGTAAATGCAACTGAATAGCCTGTAAAAAATAGGTTGGGCCAGCTATAGCAGTCATTTAGGCATTTCATGACTTCGCATAGTCGTTTAAACATCCCGCACTTTTTTCTTATAACTAATGCAGGTCGTAATTCCGAAATCGCCGCTACTCGATTTCGTTTCGGTTTAATACTATTCAGGACTTTTTTAAATTCATCATTGAAATGTTGGAAACCCTTCTTTAGAAGCAACAAATCTACTAAATTAAACAAGTAAGCCATAAATGTATGGTGGTTTTGAATGTCCCTTAGGAACATCTTTTTATAATTTTCATAGCCCATTACTTGAATCCACATAAACAAATTTATTGGAAGGAGAATAAAGGGCAAACAAAGACAACCCAAATACACAATTTGAAGTTGCCTGATGCTTGCGAGGTTGTGTTTCCTTGGAAATTGTAATATCGTCTTCCACTGACATATATTACCAAACGCACTTGACAGCATCACAGAAGACGTCATGCATATCTCCACACCTGAAGAAAATATCTCTGTGATCAACTGAACAGTCGGAGTATTTTGAGATGATCCACTTGCTTCTGATACATTTACGACTCTTATCATAAACAACAGCATAATTAAAATGATCGAGGTCGTCTTGCAAAGAATACAAGACCAAGTCCGGCCAGTTTTAAAATCGTAATGGGGACCTATCCAGAGTAGGCATCTTATTTTGAAGAGTATATTCAGGAGCTTAATTTGCTTGTTCTGTTCTGACATGTCCTTTAAACAGTTCGATATTGAATGATAATAATTACTTCCATGCTGTATGCGTCAGAGGATTGTGTATGTCCACCCAGTTGTTGGTTGCTATAGAGATTTATCTGGGCGATCGCTTTAAAATTTCTTTATAATTACAGCAAATGGCTTTTTAAATGTGTTAAATTAATTGACTTTTTGCGAAGGATGTTCTTTACACAACCATGTAGCACACGTCATATATGTTATTAACACGATTCTACTCAGATTGGGATAATATCTTGTAAGTAAGAGCTATAATACCAATCAATAACCAATACTTATTCTATGGTTATTATTTCTTCTAATAATCGACTTTTTTATGTGCCATATTATAAGGTAGTAACTTTCATAACAATATTGCCTATTATTGTTACTCTTCATCAAATTATTAACAATAAGTTATAAGCTTCTAGGCAATTAAATAGCTGATGAAATGTCACTATAGAGACGTAGTGAGTATGTGAATGCCACACAGAACATGAGCTGCCACCTATGAGTGACAACAATTGGACTTAGGCAGGTAATACAGCTATAAACTTTCCATAGATGGAATGAGCTGTATAGGATTTTCTAAACAAGCGCAGCGACTCGATATAAATCTATAACTCATTTTTCCGATTTGTGTGGTAAAAATCCCCTCACAATATTAATAGACCGAATAGACCAAAATATATTATCGTTTAGAATACAATCCTATATTATGTTCTTTCTATTCTGTAATTTAAACAAGTGTTCTTCCTTACATAAGGAGTAATTTGACGCTTTCATAGAACGTACAAGTATAACACAAAAAATGGAAAAGGCTAGTTGGATAGTAAGAATGAGGAGTAATGAATTCCTGGTATATTCTCAGGCCAAGTCAAGAACACCCATTTTGTTAATGAAAAAGACGTAAGGTCAAGTCATTGTTTAAATAACAGCTTATTGCAAATACCACTTCCTTAATACAACAAATCGGTATAAAATAACCAGTTTTATTCGTTCAACCTTGATTTAATGCAGTTTCGCTATTACATTGCATTATACATTTGTATACTATTAACACTGTTGAAACCCCGAAAGTGTAAAGGAAGAACTATGCTTGACCTGTAGAAAAGTATACAAAGTGTTCGGAAATGATGAGCAAAATATGAAGGGGGTGATTCTATTCGAAATATTAATGCCAAGTTTCTATAGCATTTTTGTCAAACTCAAAAGTAACTAAGATACAGAGTGTTAAACTTATTTTTTAGTCCAGCATATACAAGGAGACTTCTTTTCTTTTCCAGGATTTGCAAAGTGTGCTTTGATAACAAAATTGTATTTATATCAAGATAGTTTTGACAAAATTGCAAAAATATGCTAGTTTATCAACAACTTTAGTACAGTTAAACACATCATCTCAAGCTTTTGGTATATAGGCAAAACCAGTTCTAGACCTAAACTGCACTGATGAGCTATAATGATAGCGAAATAGATCTATCTGCAGTTGGTTGCGGTGCAGACAACACAGCATAGATATGCATTTTAATACAATTTAAGTTGCACTCTTTTAAGAAAATTACGACGAACTCTTGCTAATAGACCAATGTTTAATGTTTAATTGCTTCCCAATGCTCAACAATTCTTATTCGTAGTTCCTCAACATTTTGAACCGGGATTTTATATACAAGAGATTTTTAATAGCCCCAAAGAACCCTTGATATTTAAATCAGGCAATCTTGCAGAGCACTTACATAACCTTCACGTCCAATTCATCTGTCAGGAAAAGCTTCATTAAGGTGCTCTCTCACATTAACATTAAAATGGGGTGGCGCCCCATCTTGAAGCAGCCACATGGAATTTCTTATTTGAAGAGGTATCGCATCTTTTCACCATTCAATCAAGGAGGAAAAATATGGTCCAATTAGATAGTTTTATAAAACGCCAGCTCACACGTTAACAGAAAACCTGTTTTGGAAACCATGTTCTACATCCAAATGAAGATTTTCATCACTCCAATAATATTCGTGATGAATATTAAATAAACCTTCTCGCCCAAATCCAGCTTCGCCCATGAAAAGAATAGAATGTATGAAATTTCTGTCGTCTTTATGGAGATTGTTAACAGTATTTCAAAAGTTTACTCTAGCCACGTGGTCTTCAGGAGATAGAGCTTGAACTTTTTGGTTATGATAAGAATACAGCTGTTTTTTTTTCAGTATTCCAGGCTTTGAACTCCTTGGAATATTCTTCTGATTTGCAATTAATCTTACACTCGTATTTGGAATTATTTTCAATGCAATTTAGAACGCGAATGTCTGCGTTCACACTTCGGATGGTTCGTCTATGGCCTACATCATACAGTCTAGATTTGAATGATTCAAACTCGCCTAGTTTTATTATAAACATTTCCTCTAGCCTGTTTTTGCACCCTTTTGTTGAGGTTTCTTGTAGTTTTGTTTTATATTTTTATTTTGTGTTCTTGTAGTACTAGAATGGTTTTTTTTCAGTGAATAACGAATAGATAGTTACTAAGAGATTTAACAGTTCTTTAGAAAGGAGCTTATTCCTAACGTCAAATTTAAGATTAAAGTAATTAAATTTCATACCACAGTTCACTTTAAACCACATGAGTGTTATACATAAACAAATTAAGGTTATTTCATTTTGTAATAACAGACTGGTGATCTTTCGTTCAGAATATAGTACATCCTCTGTATGGAAGAACTAGCGGATTTCAAATTTTTTACGTTTAACGAACTGCTCGACGTTGAATAATGCAGGGTTATTATCAAGATTACTGGGAATGCAGGGATTACCTTGAGACACTTGTTGTTGGAACTGGTTTTATCATTAGTAGTGAAGACGACTGAACGACTGGATTTTGATTCCCTAGAGTGATACAGATTCTGTATTTACAGTAAGAATTTTACTTTGATCGCGTCAATGATCTTATTATTACTATAATAGCCTCATTAAAATGTTATCTATCTTAGTAATTACTTTTTTTTGGAAATGGTCACAAGCTGAGTCTCTATCAGAACCTTTTAGATCCACTTTCTGAAAATTAAAATATTGGTTGCCAAAAATAAATGTATATGCTTTATACGGATATATTCAGTAGCCACTAACCAGTGGACATTTGCGCTTACTTACATCTATAGTCTTACCTTCAGAGGCTTGTCATTGCTGTTAATAAATTTGTTTTGCTGTGATAAGACGCTTGAGGTCAAAACTTGTGCATATAACTTGAATGTTACGAAATTAACTTTAAAATGCCCGAGAAAATAGTTCTGTCTAGTAGTAACGTTCAGTGATGAAATAAATACCTACTTCTTTGATAAGCCCTTGCTTTTATACTTACCTAAAATCCATTGACTAAACATTAACCTGTATTGGATACCAACTTTAGTTACCGCATTCGGTAGGAATGGATTTATATTGTTTTTAACATTATATTTTAGTGCTGATGTTTTTCTCAAGCTGTGCAACATTGTATTAACTAAAGTTCTTTTCGTCTATACAGCAATGCTCCTTCTGATTTAATATAATTTACATAGCTAAAAAATACTTCAGCAGTATTGAGAGGAATTTTGTTTGCACTTACCAAGAAGAAAAATCATATAAACTAATTTATCCATTGATTACACATTTTGCCAACACTAAAAATGATACAAGCAGAGATATACTTAGATTTAAAATAAAAGTGAGTTTATCGATTTCCACTATGTTCGATTTTATTTTTTGCCACATTTTTATTTTGATAAGAAACAAATTAAAATCGACTGGGGACGCTTTCGCGATTTCATGAAAATTATAAAGGAATAAAAATAATTTTATGATGTAAGTGCTACTCAAAAATTCAAACGATTATGGGGTGTGCGTATATTATAAACGTATTAAAGAAGTAGTAACTATTAATAAATCACCCGTTGCATTTTTCTATGAAAATTGCAAATTAGCTCGCTGAAAACCGAAGTGAACCGTCAAAAGAACGACATTCCGAGCGCTGGGTATTTCTACCTCTCATTATCTTCGCCTGGGATTAGTCGTTGCAAGCCGTTGAAACGCAGCATTATTAAATTGAAAATGAGTGAAAGTGAAAACTAACAACTCTTTATACCGGTGTTCACTTGTCATACTAGCATCACATAGTAAACTGCTCGAGTGCGGACTGCACTGCTTTATTGCTTTATTAGATAACTGTGATATCCACATTTCCAAAAGAAAAATGTTTTCCCTTTTTTTTTTTTGTGCTGTGATTGGTGCCGGTTTTGCCAGTATAAACATCGATAGTGTTCGTAAGTATATAATTTGTTGGTGCACCATTACCCGAATAACCTAATAATTGTAGCTAGAACTTTGACGTTATAAAGTTAGGTAGGGTTACTTGAGCGAATTAGGCAATTACTTCACTGCCTTGCTTTTAAATTAACGTATGTTAAGTGTTTGTTTTTTAAGACGAGAAAGGTAAATACTTTTCACATATTTAGCTTTCTCTTAGTTTTACTATGAACGATGTTTGAAAAGAGCCATTGGAAAGTGGCCAGGGCCAATGACTTTTAAGAACTGACCTTTGCCAAAATTGCACAACCATTGTTGATTACTTGTAAAGATGAGGCAGATATTTGTGATCTTATGTCCGAATTTACTTAAATCTTTAATTTTCGACAAGGGCTATTAAAAAGTCTATTTGCTTGGCATTAGAAAAGTTTTGTTTTTGTGATAAAAGTCTAACAAGCACTAAATTTAATACACACAATTTGACATTTGATTAAATATATTAACGACATCTAGAAAAGTAGATTATAGTAGACAGAAGCTCAGCTATTTAATAAAATAAATTCCTTTTTGGGGGTATAAGAAAGTATACTAAAGACTAAGTATAAAGAATAAAATATCATTAAATTATACCCTAATTATTACCTTATTACCTTTGATGATGTGATTTTTAGTTTATTTTCTATAATGCTTACAGTATAAGCCTATATGTCTGGATATATCCAAACCATCCTTTTAGATTGCATTTATTTATGTGAAATTAAAATATTAAGAATGACCTACAGTTTTTTCGACTATGCGACTTACAAATATTTCCCCTAATACTTTCTGAATATTAATGTCTGGTGAACTTATTCACGATACTGATCTATTAATTACATTGGAAACTACTCTAGCGATACGTTTTGAATTTGGAACAAACCAATTTTCGAGTCTGATTTTTGTACCAAATCAACTCTATACATATATGACTTTCAATTTGTCTGTTATATATTTTAGGTACCTAAAAAGTGTTATTTTTTCCTAAGGTTTGATTATTCCAGCGTTTTATGTAGGCTCCCTGTAACGATCCATTTTAGATAGTGATATAATATACAAGGTGTTTATGGTAATAGTTTACAACTATATTTTTATTTGTCTTCGTAGTCTGGTGCTTTAAATGGGGCAGTTTTATAAATTTTTAAGACAAATTATGTGGTGTTTCCAAAAAAAAAGTACTAAACATCACCTGCCGAGGTATCTACTAAAATTTGTTATTTCAAATAGAGCGATTCCATTTTTATAGCGCATTCGATTAAAGGCATCGAATTAAACAACAAAGTACTAAGGTATCACTACATATCTCTTGCTGAATAATTGCTGTTTATGTTAATAGTCTACAACAGTTAACTCTTTTATTTGACGTCGTAGACTTTTGGTCGTAGAATAGTAGTCAAAACGAAAAAGTTTTTCGAAAAGAATCTAATTTAAAATTTAAAATAAGCTTTTTAATGGATATATCGGACAGATGATCAATTGTTTACGACGTCAAATAAGACAGCTATTGTAGACTGTTATCGTGAACACCCTGTGTATATGTTTGTTTTTACGGTCCTTTAATGTTATTTATAATTTGCTGTAATTGTGAGTTTGGATCACCTAAGGTGGCAGATTATGTTATTATGACTTTATTTGTGTGCCAAGCTTTCAGAACCGTTTGTTCCCTTCGCCAGGGCTTCAAATGTTAGAATTCAAAAAGAAAACTTCGTTCACATTAACAATATAGGATCTTCACAATACAAAATATAAACCATAAAACAACATGCAATGTATAAATAACGTATATATAGAATAATAAGAAAAATAGCTAATACCTGTATTTATAGTGTATGTCAAAATAATTTTTACGTAAAGTATTTGTGCTGTAACTTGTTATCCAATGTGATAGGTGTCAGAAAATTGAAATCTTTATTACAGAAAGAGTAATGCTATTTTGGTCAAACCAACTTGTTATAAAATTGATTTTACTTCGTCTTAAATTTTTTGCAGTTTGCTGCCGGGTTGGGATTATTCGGGGTACTCGCAATTACTACTAATGTTATACATTACTAACTTTTTCTTAAAAGGAATAGCCTCAAACAATACTGTTTTCATTACCAAGTAGATTTCCAAAATTGTAGCCATGGCGTTTCAGTAGTTTCAAAATGAATGATCGCGAATGACTTCGTATACTTGTAATCCTAATTCTAATAAGTTTCTATTATTTTGATTAGGTCAGCAAAGAAATCTTGTTAAGAACTCTATAGCTTTATTTCCTTATAAAATTTTTTTGTAGACGTTTAGTGCATATATTTCAGTCAAGAGCAGTAATTTTGTAATTCACTTTAACTGTCCTTTATAATTTAGTCGCGATAAAATATTGCTTTTATAACAATGCCATTATAAGTACAGTATTGATTTTGCAAAGGTGTCGCTCATGACTATATTGTGTGCGTGAATGAATTTTATGGTTTTTACGCAGTAGTGCATAATACAGTAATAACTGATTGAGCATTGTGTTATTCAACAAATGCTTCAAGCGAGGTTTGATGTAGTTTCGAAACAGAAATTTCGTAATCCGTGATTATAACCACACACTTGTTTGAATACTTATAAACTAGCGAAAAGCAATCTTTATATTCTAGAAGCATGTTATTCAAAACCTTTTTTTATTCGCTTGGCGGCAAAAACCAATGATTAAACACGGTATTGTTTATAAAGAAGACAGATCTGAAAAGAAATTTTACTGTTTCTTTGACCACTAAGGGCAATGAAACGTAAAACCAACCGGAGCTTGTCCATCGATTTAATAGTTTCACTTCGACCGCACTGTCAAGGTCAAATCCAATCACACTTTCCACTCCATTGAGAAAAAAGATTGAATTACGAAACAATCGTCTGTTTACTATTTCTATAATTGAGTTACTCACTGGGTTTTTGTACATTTTTTCAGCACCTTATGTAAAGCAGTGCTACGAGGGAGATCCAAAATTGATCGAATGCTTCATCGGTGCGTTGCATCACTTGAGGCCTTATCTGGCAACGGGAATAAAAGAAATAGAGCTGCCGTCCGTGGAACCTTTCAAAATGGAGGAACTCTCGCTTTCACTGACCACAGGGCCCAACGGATATAAAGTTACTTTGAAAGACATCGATATTTTCGGTGCTAGTAATTTCTCGATGTCTAAGCTGAAGTAAGCGATTGATTGATTTTATAATGGTACTTATACATTTTGAAAATTTACAGATTGAGTGAAAACGGCAAGCCGTTTGAGGCGAAAATCAAGATTCCACTTTTGAGAATTAACTCCAGGTATCAAAGCAGTGGAGTGTTGATTATTCTTCCTGCCAGTGGAAACGGGACCTTCAATGCCCAGTTTGGTAGGTATCTGTTGATGTAGTATGGCATTTCCAGTTTCTTAATATTATAATTTGTTAAACAATTTTAATAATGAAAGCTTATTTTCTTTGTCGGAACTGTTTTTAATTCAAGTTCCTTAAATGGTTCATAAAGGTAAATGTTCTTCAAAAATAGGTGACAAATTTTATGGTTTTATTTAATTCTGCTGCTGTCTGCGACTATCTGTAATTAGAAAATTGAAACTTTAATCTAGTTATTATTATAATTTATTAAACAATTTTAATAAGTTAGCTTATTTACTTAGTCGGAACTGTTTTAATTCAAGTTCCTTAAATGGTTCATAAATGTAAATGTTTTTCAAAGATATGCGACAAATTTTATGGTTTTATTTAGTTCTGCTGCTGTCTGCGATTAGCTATAGTTAGAAAATGGAAACTTTAATTTAGTTAGTATTATAATTTATTAAACAATTTTAATAATGAAAGCTTATTTACTTTGTCGAATCTGTTTTTAATTCAATTTCCTTAAATGGTTCATAAATGTAAATGTTCTTCAAAGATAGGTGACAAATTTTATGGTTTTATTAAGTTCTGCTGCTGTCTGCGATTATCTGAAAGTTTGAAATTGGAAACTTTAATCTAGTTAGTATTATAATTTATTAAACAATTTTAATAATGAAAGCTTATTTACTTTGTCGGAACTGTTTTTAATTCAATTTCCTTAAATGGTTCATAAATGTAAATGTTCTTCAAAGATAGGTGGCAAATTTTATGGTTTTATTTAGTTCTGCTGCTGCCTGCGATTATTTATAGTTAGAAACTGGAAACTTTAATTTAGTTTTCTTACGATGTCTTTTTTCCAAAACGTTCTACGGAATGCATGTGTTATTCCTTATTGCGCGATGAACAAATGCAATAACCCAGACTATGAATTCTTCAAATAGTTTATCGAGATTTTGAATTGATACATAATTCGGACCGGAAACCTGGTCTAAATAGGGCACTAACCTGACCAATCAATGGTCGGATACTCTATGATGGCGATCTATGTCCAATTACAAGCAAAACAAAAACTATTTTGGATTGAAATAACTCAATCCAGTTTTTCTTAGCTTTATGTTACAACCAGATAAACTTGCGCGTTGTTTTTGGATAACAGTATTTTTATATTCTCGTTGCTCCATAACTGATATCTTTTTTAATTAAAAATTCCTGGAGCCCTCTACAAATTGACCATAAAACTGTAATCTCTGATTCTTGTCTTCCTTTATATAATTTAGCTGAATAGATGGCACTTATCAACAGTAGAACAGCTAACTACTGAGGACTTAGAAATTTCTAAATCAAGTGTGATCAAAAAAATGAAGAAATGTAATCGCACATCTAATTGTGTTTTTTTCTTAAATGAAATCAACTTCGGTCTCTTTTTTGTCTTGGATGTTTCCTTTTCACTTCTGACAGATGTCTATAAAAGAAAAATTCTGTTGAGAGATTCGAAATTGTTTCCCCAAATAATAATTGAGTAGGTCGCTGCAGCATGAAAGTACGCATAATACACAGTCTTTACAGCTGTTTGTGTTGCTATATGTTTGATTCTGCGTATACTTTGATTCCATTTTAGATTGCTCTGAATTTGCACTTCTAAAAACTTCCTATACTGTCACTTTAGTTTGTTCGCTTGGAACCATGTATTCGCTTTACCAGTCACTTTATCTTTTATATAAATCCTGTCTTCCTCAGCAGCGGCATGCGGCACTAACAACAAACGAGGTATCATCGGCATACAGACAAACTGCGAGATGTCGTGGAAGGTCGTTCACGTAGACGACTAAAAGGGCTGGACCAAGTATGGAGCCGCGTGGCACCCCATGTCTTACCAGCATAGGAGCTGATTCTTATTTACAGTGTACAATCTGTTTTCTACCTTAATAGATTTAGGGCTGACCCCCCTGATTCCACAGTATAGCAATTTTTATAAGAAAATATTGTGCGAAACCGTGTCAAAAGCTTTCGTTAAGTCGCACGATATCAGCTCTGCAGTGCATTTTCTGTCAAGGCATGATCTTACAGTATTTATAACCTCCAGAAGCGCCGTACTCGTACATTTTTCTCTTGCTGATTGCAGAAAACTTTATTTTGCTGTAGGTATTTCACTAATCTATTATTAATAGCTGTGTCAAATATTCTCGATATTGTAGGTAAGATAAGAAATTGGGCGAAAATTGTCATAGGAATCTGATTCTTTAGTTTTCGGTATAAGAATAATTTTTGCGATTTTAGTTCACTGGGAAAGTATCCTTCTGAAAAGGACTTAAAGGCATACATATTTCTTTTGCTACTTGTCCTATTAAGAGCAGAAATTCCATTTATATATCTCAATTTTTTAGATCAATTCTATCTTCATGTGTAGGGTTTAAAAATATTGAATGTATGCTGCCTAAAATGTGATCTTTAAGGAAATTTAAGGAATTTATTCCTAAGTCATCCATAACACGTATAATATCATCTTCTCTGCTGCATGTTCTCTGCTGTTAAGTGTGCCATTGCTTATCCATTTGTTTCTCTGCCTCTTTCGATTATTTTCCAGACCGTTTGAAGAGGTTTTTTATTAGTAACAAAGTTTTCAATTTAATTTGCTCCTGTTTTTTTTTTCAACAGAAACGGTCTTATGGTTTCTGTACACTCCAGAATTCCTTCCCCCTGCTTGATCTTGCAACAGTGTACAAGGCTTCTAAGGTCTCCTTCATGGGTATAATTTCTGGTGTTCTTTTTTTTCTGGTATAATCCTCTCTTTCACAAATATTATGTAATATCTTATATGCTTCATGTGATATATTTGCTTCATTGTTACAAAGTACATTGTTAAAAGGCATTTTCAGGGGTTATATAAAAAAGTAAAAATGTGCACGGTTAAGAGACACCAGCTATACTACTATATTGAAAAAATACATACCTGCGAAAAAAACGTCCCACTCTCATCTAGCTACTACTGAAAATTGAAATCACCTATAAAGGTAGCACGCAAGAATTATGCTACGGCCTAAAGCGTACCTTCGCCTTTCCTGGAAGTGATTTCGAGAAAGCCGGTACCAAAAATAAACTCACGAAATATTTAAAACAGGTGAAAATATTTTTACAGACGATGTCAACGCCTTCGTGCGAGGAACAGTCAGCAAGAGCATAAAGGACGATGGTTTGGAATATCTTCACGTAGACACTCTAAACGTTGACATCCAGGTCAAGACAGTTCACATGGCTGTGAAGAACATCTACAAGAACAATAAGATTTTGAGTAAGTGTCAATATCGGTCGATAGCTTCGTGAGGTGTTATTGGCCTTTAGGCGACCAACAGTATACTGATGCCTCGACTAATACCTATAATAGTTTGGGCAGTTGGTCGGTACTGTATGTGTCCTGTATGTCTTGTATGCATGGAATACTTCGTAGTCCTAATGAAGTCTAACGACTGCATAATTATATAAACAGCAATCCTAATTTGAAAATCATTATTGTCAAATTGAAAGATACTATCAAAAATGAAAAATAAATCGTTAATTGAGGTTTCATCGTAGATGATCATGGAGTTGAAAAATCTTCTCGCTCAGAAAAGCAGTAGATAATAAATAACAAACGACCGATAATTGCCGGATGTAGGTATATTAAATATTTTCTTGGGAAAACGGCAAGGGTGTTTGGGCTAAATTAAGAAATTGATTTTTAACTTTGTCTATATTTCGAGCCAAAATCGGCTCTTCGTCAGGACACTAAAATTAAATACATAACAGGCATTTTTTGTAATTAAACTTCTTAACACTTACTGTTAACTCCAAATATAAAAGGAAACAAAACGACGAAAACATATAACTTTGGGAAAGAATAAACTATTACAGAATGCCGTATGGCAAAACCGTTCGCCTTCTCAAACAATGGGCACATAGGCACCAAGGTTGCAAAATACGAAAACAGGAAAGATCTTCTACTAAAGTGCCGAAGATCTGGCATAACACCACGTCACATCCAACAGAACATCAGATCCCTCACTTCTTCGCTGGATGAAGATAATAATGGTAACAACCGTGAAATTATGACTTTTGAAAAAAAGATTTAAAACAAGATTATTGAGTTTAGAGGTTTCTCTTACATTTAGGTTGTTGGTCAAGCTCAAAAGTTCAAATTGTCAAATTAGAGAAGAATCAAGCTCAATTTTGCCACACCATGTATTATCCAACTTTATTTTCTTTCAAAATCACAATTATAATAAAGTATACAGTAAACACAAAAATAATTTACAAATTAAATTTGAAAAACTTGTAGAAACACACTTGAATAAATTTAACACCTCCAACAAATGGTTTCGAAACCTTACAAATTATACCTTTCCAAAAAACATAGAAACTATTCTATCGCTAGGACCATAATTTACCTACCACTAATCAAGACATCAACAATAAAAAGTTATTGCCAGATGTAGAATATGTTATTAATTACATTCCTGATAATTCAAGAAAGAATCTTATCAGAGCTAAAGCTACGAACGCTATTACAAACTTTTGGTACAAAAATTCAAAAAATTATTCTTCCGCACATAACACTGAAAACATCCTCTATAAGCAAGCACGTACCTTTCTTAAATTCAATCCAGATATACTAATTACCAGAGCTGATAAAGGCAATATCACTGTAGCTATAAGCTCTCACCAGCATGAAGACAAAATGCAAACTTTACTTAATAATCCACAAGTTTATTCCCCTCTAGCGACGGACCCTACAGCAAAAACAATTAGGGAAAACAGTGCTTTAATTAAACAAATAAGACTGAAAAACTTACCCTATATAATGCTATATTACCTACTATATACGGTTTGCCAAAAATACATAAGCCAAATGTTCCACTACGTCCAATAGTATCCACCATTAGATCTCCTACCTCGCCGCTTAGCACTTTTGTGGCAGATATTCTTAATAAAGCCTTTGAAAATTACCACTGTTTTGCTATCAAGGATTCCTTTGAGTTTGCTTCTAAAGTTAATAATTTTCGGCTTCCTTCTAATTACATCATTATTTCACTAGATGTACAAACATTATTAAATGTCTTTTCAAATCCACTTATTTTTCATTTAAAAATATATTCTATCAACAGATCCTTGGTTGTCCAATGGGCTCTACATTAAGTCCAACTCTTGCTGCATTAGTAATGTCAAACTTACTTCACACTCGTATAGCAAAACTTCCATTCCAAGTACCATTGCTATACCAATATGTTGGTAACCTAATCTTAGCGATTCCATATACAGAAACCAACCTTATTCTACAAACGCTCAATTCTTTCGATCAATACTTTCACAATTCACAATTGAATTTGAAGAAAATAATTCTTGATACTAAAGTAATTCGTACTCAAAATAAAAGTTTAATTTTAGATTGGTATCAAAAACCCACATCATCTGGAAGATATATAAATTACTATTCTGAACATAATTTCCATATAAAGCTAAATCTTATTAAAGCTTTAAACCTTCTGTTAATATGGCCACATATGGCCAGATAAGTCAAGATCACTTAGTTAATCCCCAAAATATAGTGTTTGCGTCTCTTCTATATATACCGAATTTAACACATAAACTTACAAAAATTTTTAACGTAGTTCCAAATTTAAAAATTGCAAAATACTATATAAAAACTAATAAAAAGTTGTTCTCAAAACTTAAAGATAAAATTGACAAAAATAAAAAATGAATGTGATTTATTGTGTTGAATGTCTTGGCTGTCTCTCTGTTTATATTGGACAAACCATGCAGTCTTTACAACACAGGCTGAACCTACATCGTAGTGATGTTCGTCTACGTCCAGATCGTCGTGCTTTAGCTCAGCATGCATCTAGTGCCGGACATTCTTTTGGTTTCCTAAATACTGCAATTTTAGACATAGAAGCTAATAAATCAAAACGTTTATTTTAGAAATGTGTTATATACAACAAATTCCAATTCTATTAACAAAAGGTCACATATACAAAATCTTAGTTCTATTTATTGCCAACTTCTGCAAATTGGCAGTGTTAAACTAAGAATAAATAATACGACTTAAAATTTATATATATAATTTTTAAATAATATTTATATTTGATAAATCGCACATGAATTTTAAGCTTGTTCAACAACTCTATCCTTGATTATGTCGAAAAATTTTGTCAGTTTTGTCAATTTCACGGTTGGACACCTTTTAATTATTTATTCAGTTTTGCCATACGGCATTCTGTAATAGTTTATTCTTTCCCAAATTTATATGTTTTCGTCGTTTTGTTTCCTTTTATATTTGGAGTTAACAGTAAGTGTTAAGATGTTTAATTATAAAAAATGCCTGTTATGTATTTAATTTTAGTGTCCTGACGAAGAGCCGATTCTGGCTCGAAATATAGACAGACAAAGTTAAAAAATCCATTTGTTAATTTAGCCCAAACACCCTTGCCGTTTTCCCAAGAAAATATTTAATAAATAATAAATATACATTAACGGAAAGCACATATTACTAGGAGCGAGTGGAGCAATATGGTTTAAGAAATAGCAATGCAGTTATTCCGTTTGAAAAAAATGACTTTGTTTTCGAAGTAATTGTTAACACAAAATAGTGTTGAGCTATATATTTATTTATGTGTTGTATTTTCACTTCTCGTTTATGCAATCTGATTTATTACAGCGCAAGCCATCAACTTGTTCTTGAAAGATAACGGACAGGAAGTTTTGAACGTGATGAAACCCCAGCTTCGCAAAAAGCTGTCAGTGCTTTTCCAGGATATCGCAAATCAGCTACTGAAGCACCTTCCTATACAGAGCTTTTTTATTCCCGCGTCAAAAGTTTCCAGTACGACGACACCTACAACAGCATAATATAAATAAATAGTTTAAGAGTACCTTTTTTGTTATAAGTATTTTTAGTTATTTGGTCACATCAAGGGGACATCTTTATATTGTTTCAAATTTCATTTGTGTTCATATCTAAATAAGATAGTATGGATGAAATATTTGAATAACAGTTATTTCACGCTAATCTTTGTGCAATTTTTTTTAAAGATGTGATGTAGTTAATGTGAATTTTTAGTGAGTATATAATTTAAAAAATGCACAAATAGCTTGTAGAATTTCAAAAGGTTAATTATGATGGTCTCCTTCGGAAAGAAGTATATATTTCCTATCCCTGTAAAAAATGGACATAAATTTATCATAAACCAGTTTTTGTTTTGTTTTATTATATCTTATTACATCTTCAAGTAGGCAGTGAAACGTTTTCTAAAATTAGCTTGTATAGGCTCAAAAATGTCAAATATGAATATTTTGTAATTCGAGGAATTTAAGAAGTAATGTGCACTAAATAGTTGCTCAAAGCACGTATTGTGTGTCTTCGTTCAAATTCCAAAATCGAAAATTCGTACTAAGAGAGGTGTGTGTGGTGTGTATTTTTTCCCAGAGTTTTTAATCGATAAGATCTTCAAATGTTATTGGTGTGAAACTAGGGACTTTCTGTAAAGCAATACACAAAGTAAAGTGGAGTAAGTGCACAGACAAGGAATGTGCATTAAGCAGTTGTACTATCGGTACTTTCGGTAATTCACCGGCTCAGTTTATAACTTACATTTGATTGATGCCGCTGCGAAAATTAAAGCTTGCTTTGAACTAAAGTTATATGTGATGTGTAGCGTGTAGTCATTAGAGAAGTTGGTTCAGTTTGTGAGTATATAACTTGAGGTACATTTTGGATATGTAAATAATTAGTATTTTCAGTTTATTTATGGACCTATCCGTATCAATGAAAAATTAAAAACTTATAGTCTCTTCTCAAGGCACAATTATATGAGCAGACAAACACGTGAGTAAAGTTTTTTTTTTAATATTAACGGTAGTTGGTTTCAAAATCAATCGATTTCAAGAATGCAAGTTGCAACAAAAGTCTTTAGGTTCTGTTTTGTATTGGGAACGATTTGATTTTTGAACATTATTTGAAATTAATTATTATGTGTCTTGTTTTATTTTTTGAACATTCAAAATGCGTAATTATAGAAAAACTTCCCAACCCCTTAATGCGATTTTCAGATACCTCCTATTCTTTAATTTTTGTTCTTGTTGCTTCCGTCTATCTCAATTGATATATATAATCAGATTCCTTTTTTTACCCGTAGGGTGTAAAGGTATGCAGTGTCTCTCACTCGTTTACTGTCTTTTGTACTATTTTCTTTCACTCAGTCCTGTCCTTTGCTATTCTTCTAGCTTCGTCCCAGGTGAGGTTTCTCTTCCTTAAGGCCTCGGCCACTGTCATGTTCCATGTCTTCTGCGGTCTTCCTCTTCTTTTCTTTCCTTGTACTTTTGCCTCCCACACTGGTCTTTCCTCGTTCATTCTCACCAAGTGCCCGAACCACTTTAATTTACTCTCTTCAATAATTTGTTTAATCGACTCTATTTCTAGTTCTTCTCTGATTCTGTCGTTTCTTATTCTATCCATTCTAGTCACCCCTTTAACACGTCTCAAGTATTTCATCTCTGTTCCCTGCAGTCTACTTAAAAGTCTATCACTTAACACCCAACTTTCACTACCATATGTCAATATTGGTCTATAAATGGTCTTGTATACCGTCATTTTTGTCTTCTCACTTATTTCCTTTTTACTTATTAAAGCCCTGTTCAGTGATGATACACCTTTATTGCACTAGTGATTCTTTCACTTATTTCTTCATCCATACTTCCWTTGCTTTGTATTGTAACTCCTAGATACTTAAAACTTCTAACCTGTTCTTTTTGTTTCCCWTTTATTGTTATGTCTATCTTTTTGTCCTCCTTTCCTATGACCATTGTTTTAGTCTTCCTCGTATTTATTAACATTTTACGTTGTGTTAGTTCATTCTCCCACAACTCTACATTTTGTTGTAACTTTTGTTCATTAATTCTAAATTGATATTATTAATATTTATCATCTTGCTTATACTTCTTGGGTGTAACACCTATTTATTAGAATTTGTGGTTCATAATGTTATTTATAATATGAAATTTTAGACATACTTTGTCTATTACATTAAGTTCTACGTGCGGATGACACCGTCATAAAACACCACTGACGCATTTTGGGTTAGTTAGTATGATAAAAATACCCCGCTTCATAACACCCAAGTGCTGAGTGCTAACGTGAATATTCATTACGACGGAGAAAGAATTTCTTTCGGTTGCCCATCTTCTGCATATATAACCCCCACCTTGGAAATGTCAAAGTCATTGCCAGCTGCAGAAGAGGTCAGTTAACGCACGGACTTCTTCAGAACTGGAAGACACTGAAGAAGTCGGTCAAACTTACCATGAACACCATACCTTTCATTGTTAGTACGTTAGTTCTAGTGCAGTGTGGTTGGGCTCAGGATGACAGTAAGTACCGTTCGCTCTTTCAAATATTCAAGAAAAACATCATCACTACTACTTTTGTTAAGTAGAGCGTGACCTCCCAATTTAGTTTGGTTACTCGTGGAAATTGAGTGCATTTAAAAACTTGTTTGACTGAACACTTTACCTACTTAAGAATGCATGTGTGACAGTTGGAGGCACTTGATAGTGCACAATTGTGCTTCAAAAATGGAAATTTCATTATATTTTTTGAAAAGAAAAATTAAATTTAAAAGACAGCAAGGATTATTTATTGTTTGATTTGATATAAAAGTTTATATAAGTTTGTTACATGTTGTCAGATGCATATGCTTATGTAAGGTATATTTTTCGGTAATGACAATGGATGACTAAACAAACTGATTGTCTCTCCACCGTACAACTTTTGGTGGCTTTAGTTAGTTTAGTTTGCCCTTTAAACCAATAATTAACCATTACGACTTCTACAGGACATTAAATATTAACTACCTTGGAAAAAGATCCTGCTGAAGTTGTTATTAAGGATAAATGAGTTTTTATATAAGCGAATACGCATTCTGTAAGATTCAATACCTTTATTTAAAAAAATAAGCTTTTTGGGATTATAAGGAGATACTAATAACGTAGTTTGTCATTGAAGTTAATTTTATGGAAAACAGAACATACGACTTTTTTCTAGTTGCAATAAATTTAAAACAAGCTTGATATTTTTTGTTTGAGGTAACACGATTAGTTGAGTTTTGGAATAATAATGAACTTTACCATTGATTCTGGTATTTACACCTTTTCATGTATTTCCAGCTTACTACTACTTAAAGCAATGCCAGAGGAACGATCCAGCTATAAACGCCTGCCTCAAACAGTCGGCAAATTACCTAATAGCTCATATGAGGCGCGGAGGGATTCGAGAAATTGGTATTGCAGAACCAGAACCAGTCATAATTGATGAGATAGGCATTGCGCTAGGTGCCGGACCTGATGGATACAGGGCAACATTCAGGAATATCAAGGCCTACGGGATAAGCAACATTTCCGTCACCGCAGTTAGGTAAAGACAATGACAATAATCGGATTTAATTTGTGGTGCTTTTATATAAATGAAATAAAAAAAGTAGCCAATTTGCAGAACTGTTTCTTCAAAGTGGTGTTTGCGCGATACATTACACAAAATTAATTAAAATCTTACCTTTCATTTCTATAAAATATGCATTAGGTAGAACACTAGTTATTTATCTTCTCTTAAATTTATTTTGATGCATTCTCTTTACAATGCTTGCCTTAATCTGAAATTTTAATTAAGATTTATATTTAATTTATTATCAACAGCAAGTAGAGAAATCTTATATTAAAGTCGAAGTTGATTTACATCATTAATATAATAAACATATTTATATATATATTAGTTAAATTTATTAAAAATAATGTTAGTTGTTACAAGAAAAATTGAGCACTTAGGGTAACTACGTTCGTACTATTTTCTGCCAAGTAAAACCGTCAAAAGATTAATACATATTATATTACCATTATTATAGAAACAATCGTCAAATCTGGAAATTATAAGTTTTGCTTTACTTTACTACTTAAAGTTTATATTGACATTCATTTATATTGTGTTTTATTCAACTTGGGCTTTTTACAGTATATTTTAACTGGCAGTTGTTACATATTGTTTTGCCAGGACAACTAGAACTCTAAACTCTTTTAGCCAACTATATAATAATTCTACTGCAACACATAATAAAGGACAAAACCCAATTCTAGTACATAAAGTACTCTTTAAAACGAGATGGTGGTTTTACAATCCTCTTTCTAGTATCTCGAATCTCTAAGCTTTTTCTACCAACTAACCCATCTCTATTATTACGGCTACTTTCCTCTTCACAATTATGAAACTTATTCTCTTCACCAACAAAAGTTTTACTAGATTTATAGTAATTCAGTGACGGTCTGATGTGTAAACTGTTATGCCTGAATTCTACTCCCGCTCTATCTTTTACCACATAAGACCTTGGCGTTTGTTCTCTTCTTATTATTTGTGCGGATTCCTACCTACTCTTATAGTCTTTCTTAAAAGTCACACTTTCACCCTTCTCAAACTCTGCTTTTTCTCTACTTTTTAGATCATAATATTGTTTAGCCAATTTCTGCTTTTCCAAAAGTTTTTCATGTGTTTCGTCTGTCTAATTTAATTTTGGTGTTTTGTTTTTAGACGTCTACTCATGAGCAATTGAGCTGGAGACAATCCCACTCCTTCATCGATCTATATGTTAGCAATGCATCAGACAAGTCACATTCCTTTCTCTGCATATTTTTAGCTATTTTGACACCGATCTCTGCAAATCCATTACTACGTGGATATCTAGGGCTACTAGTGATAATTTCAAAATTATTTTTCTTTGCAAATTTCCTCAGTTCATACGAATTGTATGGTATATTACCTGCCACTAGTMTATTCGGTAAMCCATGCGTTGAAAAACAGATTTTAAACTTTTCTATTATTTCCTCACTCGTCTTACTTTTTAAAGGGATAACCCCAAGCCGTTTTAAATAATAGTAAAAAATGATTAAATAATTAAATATCAGATGCTGGTTTTGAAATGGGGCGAGCTGGTATTTCATGATTCACCATAGGCTCTCGAATATTAGCCAGTTTGTAGAACTCACACTTTTGGCATTTTTTTATATACTCAATTTTATCTTGATTTAAACTTGGCCAATATAATATCCCTTTTGCTCTTGCTTTTGTTTTTGTTACTCCGAAATGATTATCATTATGTAGCAACTTTAGCATATCTTTTCTTAGTGATTCTCGTACTACTATCCTTTTGTTATAACATAAAAGTTTATCTGTTATATACAGTTCGTCTTTTATTCCTGAATATTTTTTTTTATTTATTCACTAAGACCGTTTCTATCCTTTGGCCAACCCAACCAGCAATACTGTATTATTTTGTTTAATACCACATAAGAAAGGTCTTGTTTCTTCTTGTCATTTCCGGTTGTTGTCATATAAATTTCAAACCGTTGTTTAAAAAGATTTTCTTCAAACTTCGAGGTAGGTGGGTGCTTCAATTCCATTTTCACTTTCTTGCACGTTTTAATTTCCAGTTCTAAGCTCGTTTTTTGACTGCGCCATGTTCTGTTTGG
This sequence comes from Rhyzopertha dominica, assembly GCA_025024175.1. Taxonomy (NCBI): domain Eukaryota; kingdom Metazoa; phylum Arthropoda; class Insecta; order Coleoptera; family Bostrichidae; genus Rhyzopertha; species Rhyzopertha dominica. Next base: position 1,658,373 of record QCXZ01000042.1, read on the forward strand.
TTCTCATTTCATATAAATTATATAATTAAACAGCTGGTACATTCATTTATATTGTGTTTAATTCAACTTGACATTTTTACAATATATTTTAACTGTCAGTTGCTATATATTGTTCTTTCAGGACAACTAGAACTCTAAACTCTTTTAGCCAACTATATAATAATTCTGCTGCAACATTAATATTATAATACTTTATTATTATCACCGTCGTAACAAGCTTTTAATTGAGAAAATCATGATAAGCATCTGCCACTTTCGGCAGTGTTTTTAACACTTTCAGGTTTTGTAGGAGAAAGCAATTGTTCTAAGATGTCAGCACTGACCTAGAAAATTTGGTAAACCATTTGATATTCTCAGGTAACCAGTCGCAGGTGAAAGTAACAAAACGTAAAGATGGAATGCAAGTATAATAACAAAAGCGTGGATGAAAGTGAACATTATTGCTGTTAAAGAGAATAAAATTAGAAAATTACTCATGTTTGAGAACTTTCCCGATCATCTGTATGTATTTTAGTCATTCCACGGATAATTTAATTGAAGGATAAGGCATTGCACACTTTTACATTGTTTTATTTGTCTCGGAATTACTGTATATAGCAATTGAATATAATATAAAGGACCTCCTGCATTAAAATGCTATAAACATTTCTTAGATAATGTCTTTAAAATTCATAGGACGGATTAAAGCAGGAACGTATATTGTACCGTTGTCAAATGATAAAAAGTGTTGACCTAAAACAGCAGGCAATGACCGTCAATGAAATAAAACCAACACTTGGTATCACATAGGGACTGTAACTAAAGTAATTCGGCATAAATATTTCTGAAATGCTTAAACATATTTTTCACGTTATTAAAAACCTGCAACAACATTAATAATTTCGTGTGAACAACGCCACTAGTCGTCGGTGTCCATGTATTTAATGCATTTTTGTTTCCAGGTCGGATATTGATACAAATCAATTCCAATTGACTTTGTATATTCCAAAAATTTCCGCAAGGGCAAAATACGTTTCAACCGGCATCCTACTTTTGGTTCAAGCTTCTGGAGGTGGAGATTACTGGGGCGAATACGGTAATGAATGCATAGCACTATCATTTGTATTAACATACTAAAGTCAAATATCTTAGAGGGCGTTAAAGCAAAAGTTTATATCAGAGGAGCACCCATCATGGTCGACGGTAGGAAATACCTTACTCTTCAACAGATCAAAATGGACTTTAGTGTCAAAGACATACGAATGYGAGTCGAGAATGTACATAATGGTAACAGCGTGCTACGTAAGTGTACTTCTATTAAATATGTTACAAAACTAATCAAGAAACAAATTGCAGAGGCAGCTCTAAACTTATTTATCAATACTAATGCCCAGGAATTGTTGAAAGAAATGAAGCCCGATCTCAAGAAGAAGTTGTTGTCTTTAATGCAAAACTTTGTAGAGACACTGTTTGAAAACATTCCTTATGACGCTTGGATAGTATAATTGCACATTTAGTATAAATTCCATGGATATAAGATCTACTTTCTAATAACATCTATTTATTTCTTTAGTAGCATATTTATTTAAGTAGATTGTTAGTTAAGAGATACGGTTAAAAAACACTAGTCCTAAATAAATTTTCTCACAAAATATTTAACTTGATCATTTATTCGCTATATGTTGCTGTAATCTATGTAAGACGTTGCCACTGTTCACGAAAGCAAACTTATCTTAGTTATAAACGATCATTTTATCATGAGTACAAAAAGGCCTAAATGAACGTATTTATTTCATTATTCCATAAGAGTTGAAAATATGACAATTTTTTGGGCATTTGAGTTCTATAATATAATAAATAAAGTACATAGAAAGCTTTATCACTTTTTCAAAGTACTCCTTTTTATTCTTCGACTAATCAATTATAAAAGCATGAGAGAGAGCGTGGCCTTTTTAATATGCTAATGGAATAAGTTAAAAACAAATACCGCAAGAATTAGTAATCTTTGCCACTACTGTATGTTTCCTCTTTAACCAGGTCTTGAACTATCACTTTATACAAGCTGTGAGCGACATATCAGTATATTTTAAACCAAGATATGATAAATGACAAACTTACAGTACTTCCTGTGCAGTTGAACTCTATTTTTAATTTCTAATATGTCATTTGTAGCGCAGACAAGCGAATAGTAATGATTAGGAATTACTTGAAAATTGAAATAGCTACCATCATGTGGTAACATTGGAAACTGCTCTTGTGATTTTCTCCAGAAACAACATTGTCGAAATTTCATATTTCCAGTTTTTTTCTACTTCTTAATATACTTGTTTAGGTAGATGGTTCGGTATTCTTGTTACAAATTTTACAAACTGAATCTGGTTTGGGGTAAATGTTTTCACTATAGCTTTGAGATGTGCTCTGTATTGTTTCCGCCTAAATAATGAAACTGTATTCCAATGGGTATTTCAAGTAATAAATAACCGTTCGCCCACTGTCGTGGTGAGCACCTTCAGCATTAAGTTTGCTTTCATATGGACCGGGACCTATATGAACAATTACTTTTATTTCCTTACTCTTTCTTTTCATAAAGTAACGTTACTTACTTACTTACTTACTGGGATTATTAAATACGGATGTCTATGTTGTGCTGTCGGCAGGTCACTTCCTTTAGGAAGTAGGACCCGTTAAGGCAGCTAGGTGGCTTTGTCATCATATCAGTGTAATGGTGACAGATGGCATTGCCATCTAAATTCTTACTTACTGGGATTATGCCCTTGTATCTTGTACCTAATATTAATTTTTACGTAATAGGGAATTATATCTCACATAGAAGAGATCCTCTTTTTAAAAAAGACCGTTGGATGGTGACTACATGGTGTAAATCAAACTGTCATCATCATTTACAGTTCATAGTGAAAACTTTTGTAGACAAAACCGTAACGCCAGTGTATAAAGCAAATTGCTGTTTTGATACAACAGTTGACGAACACAAATTAACACGTTTAGTACCCCATCATATTTGTAGTCCATAGCCGTCTAATAACAGTTATTTTAGATCGGCTATTGTTGGGCGCGACATGTAATAGCCACATATCTGTTTACGAATTTCACCCTTCAGTAGTTTTGCAAAATTACTGGAAAATAGCACGCATAGCCTGTCCTTGGTAGGTTACCAGGAAATGCACTGCGGCCACGTGAGTCGCCAACTTCCTGGTATAAAGCTTTGGAGGTAGCAGAAGCACCCGATAGCGTTGAAGAAAGGCAGACATGCACCGTCTGACTTTTTACCAAATCATTTCGACACTTGCTCTTATAGCAAGTGGAGCAGAATTACGTAAGTAACCAGGAGCGACCATTGCTTATTGTGATCGGTGATTAAACTATTTTAGCATCATTTATTCACGTGTGTCACAAGGATGATCCGAACCTGGAGCTATGCTTCCAAGCGGCTGTTGAGGACCTTCGTCCATTTCTAGTGACAGGTGCAGTGGTTGGGTTTTGAACGAATTAATTGATTTTGCAATTCCCAATTCCAGGAGTCCCAGAATACAGCATTCCCAGTTTGGAACCGCTTGTCATGCAGGATTTAATTAAAGAAGAAACTGCAGGTGTCAAAATTATGACCAAACACGTAAGGGCGTACGGCTGTAGCGATTTCTTCGTTAGACAAATGATGTAAGATCTTAACGATTGAGTTGATCCATCCCTTTATCAGTACCTGATTTAGTGTAAACCTCGATACTCAGGTGTATGAATTACACATAGACCTGCCAGCTTTGCGCATAGAGGCTGAATATAACGTAGATGGGAAACTGCTGCTGATGCCTGTTAAAGGAGAAGGCAACTTTGAAGCAAACGTCAGTAAGTTCTAGCGCTTCTTTAAACAGACAGTTTTTTAAGTGAGCAGTCACCACTAGCCAGAGAACCTTGGTAGTGTAATAGAAAGGACGCCAGAGTGACGACGCCTGGCTAAACAACACTTACAATCTTATTCACGTGTGAAATATTATTTGATTAAAACAATTATACTTTACTTTCAGCTAACTGCAAATCCAAAACAATACTGAAAGGTGAACTGTACGAGAAAGATGGAGACACCTACCTGAGGTACACAAGCATAGATATTAAGGTTCAAGTTAGCGGTGGAAAGGTTAAACTGGACAATCTCTTTGGTGGTGACAAAATACTAAGTAAGACTACTCCACATAATCTTATATTCTTTCTCTTATTATTTAAAAGGCGAAAGATTAATATCACTTTTTGCTAATATTATCATAGAGATTCATATATAGTTCTTAAAACTGAAAACGAGAAAACGGCTTATAAGTCAAAGAAATGCTATAAAGGGCCCATGTTGCGAGGGGTGTGTCGTTTATCACAGTCTTAGCTGGGATTTTAAACAGGCAATAGACAACGACCCCACCAGACAGGTCTTGGAAACATTTTGTACCTGCACTTTGCATTTTAGGAATAAACACGTTTTAATAACTAGACCCGATATATTTACACAATTTTCATAATTTAACTTTATACATAATTACCAATTCATCTTCGGAGTCAGAAGAATCATCATTAACGTTAATAATTATTGCAAAATTTTTGAGAAAACTATTTTCAGTTACTTTAATGTGTCCAAAACAATGTTGAAATAATGTTTCACTTAATTCGTCTGTGAATTTTCGAACTAATTCTACAATACTTGCATCTATATTTTGCGGTTTTACGTTGCTTCCTGATGCGATCTTTCAGATGGCTCAAATCAGCTCTATGTGATTCAGCATACAATAAGGCGGCTCAACGGGTTGGCCACGTATTTTTGCTAAGTTGTCAACATAAAAAGATTTTGATTTGTCAATATTACTTTCAAATGTTATTTTTAATAATTGCCCTTTTGTGGCTTTTTCGGAAAAAGGCAAATTTTTCCGTTTCCAATTTTAATTTTTTTTTATATAGCCGCATTATAACAATTGTCGTCCAAATTTGCTATAAGTTTTTCTAACCACTCTTCCAATACTGTGTGCATGGTTKATGTCTACAATTTAAAATATTTTTTGSTGAAATTAATAAAATATTKAGAACCCATCCTCTTGTCCCGCAAGCCTTTACAATAATTAGTCTTTTAGTCGATTTTCATTTCCACTAGCGGTTATAACCATCGGTTACAAATTTCTGACAGCTGTTGGTAAATTTTTGACAGCGGTTACTCTTCTCCCTTTAAGCCGTGACGTCATGTGATTTGCAAATGGAAAGCATCAGTTACATAAAAAGTAAAGCAATAGCGAGGTTATTTAAACCAGTTTTGCAAATATTAAGTATTTATAAATATTACTATAAATAAATATTTTTGTACTGTACTTTTATCTGAAACTTGCATTTTAGATATGGATACAAAAAGGTTAAAGGTACTTGTTCTGATTGAGATAATAGAGGATGATATCGCTTAGGATTTGATAGTAGATTATATTTTGTAATTTTGTTTTACTTTCTACTATCTACTTACTCAGCAATTAGCCTTTTTACATAATGCTATAACGGAAGAGCATTTGCGGTCTCCATTATACAGTGATGTCCGATTAAATACAAATAAAACTTTTGATGCCAAATTTATATCTGCATACCTATACGTTTTTATTCTAAAATATTGTAGCAGAGAAATAACACTAACTGTATAAAACGCATCGTTAGTAGGTGCATCCTTTACGAGGTAGGTAGATACCGATATATAAAGTATTTTTTTTACAAAATTTCCTAAATCATTTATCATTATTGGAGTAGAATGATCAAGAAATGCAATAGAGAAATAAAAAGAAGGATAGATACACCAACCGTTGGTTGGAACCGATCTCCGAGGCAGGTACTGAATTTAGGGAACCGAGTTAGTCGGATGACGTCATTGTTAGAACCAGGGCTAAATGGAAAATAAGCAGTTACCAAGAGTTTTTTCCATTATGTTCAATTCCTTGTTAATTCTTTTATATTTAAATCCAATTTTTGAAATAAATGTTTCCAAAGTTTCGATGCTATATATGTATGTTCTAGTCCTTGTTTATTAAATTCAGCTTTGATCGATTCCAAATTGTGTGTTCCTATATAATGTTTTTCATTTCCTCTATCTCTCCATCAGAAAAGGAATCCACATAGTCGTTTTTGCTTTTGTTGTTGGGCAGACTATGATCTACCTCATTTAATTGAACAATTTTAGCTACTGCTGAATACTGCAGTCTTGTAGCCTTGTAACCTTAATTGCAAAGTGCAGGGTTGCTGGTTTAAAATCCCAAAATAAGACTGGCATAAACGGTCCACCCCTCGCAGCACGGGTTCTTGGTAGCACTTTTTTGATTTTTCATTTCAGTTTTAAGAACTACATCGGTCATCTTTTCTAACTTTCCTTTCTCTTTTCTCAACTGCGTTAAGTACAGTTCCAGCGAACTCATTCAGAGGTTTCTTTATTTTTGTAACTTTACCTTTCGGCGAGTCTTGAGAAATGCTATTTTATAATTATAATATTTCCACAACAGCCCATGGAAGACTTCTTTACATAYTTCATATCAAAGTACTTGACGAAGGGATCAGTTACAAGGATAGAATACACGAGTGTTTTATTTTTTAATACCAGTTTTTTCTGGCTTCCTATATTTACAACGCTGGTTCTTGTACAAGGATTTCTACCTGTCTTTACCACATTGTTGACGCATATAGAGTCGATCTTGTTTCACATGATAATAAATAGTAAACTGATACTTATCTTCTGCTGCTTCCAGAAGCAAAGTAGAGGAAAGTACCTAAATATTATCATTCCCTCTCATGTGTTAAAGATTTGCAATCATATCTGCATTTTTAGAGAACCTGAACAGGAAAATAAAGCTGTACAACAGTATTATCAAGCATATTATTATAAAATTACTTCACTTTTCGGTTTTGACTTTGACACCCTTTTCGGTATCTGTGGCTCTTTATAAAATGTAACACAAGAAAAATTTCGTGATGTTTGTTTAACTGTGTGGGATGTGGGATGTTATCTATTATTAGCATTAGATTCTAGATTTTTTGTACATTTTCTAAGTGTCAAAAAATTTTAACTTCATGAACAAATAAAAATCAGCCCTGTGTTCACTTGATAGTGAGTGCAGCATATCAGAAAACAAGGAATTGAAACTGATTTTATTGCTGCTTTCGTTTCAAAATTATCAATTTCTTTTGCAGATGACGTCATTAATGACACGGTAAACAAGAATTTCGACGTGTATCTGAAGGAGCTCATCCCGGTAATAGAGAAGGCTCTGGGAAGGACGTTCTTGGAGATAGGAAATAACATCGTGGAGTCATTTACTTATAAGCAACTGTTTCCTCATTAGATCAACGATCCCATCCCGTCAATCTCGTTAACTCTCTTTTTTAATAAATGAACTTCGTAAATACTGTGAATGTCGTATCTTTTCCCTCGACACTCTGACCCCAGATGTAAAGTAAACAAATGCCGATAGCTACGGACGATTGTGTGCAAAGTAGATCAACTTGGAGTGTAGCGTCGGTTAAAACTGAATAATATGTGAGTGCTGGTAATGATTTGAGTTTTAGTAGTAAAAATGAGCCCCATACTGTTTGTGTTCTTGCAATTGCTGGTTATTCAGGTTTATATAGAAGCAGCTGACATACGTAAGTACCACAGTCTATAATTTTATTTGATGTAGCTATCATTTTTAAATGAATTTTTAAGCATCCTTTTTACACATATGCAGAAGGTACGACCCACATCTCTCCCGATGTCTTACGACATCAGTGGAAGGTTTAACACCATTCTTGGCTACAGGTAACCTAAATTCAAAATCAAAGTTATATACTATCTTAACTTCGCCGTAGGAGTACAAGAATATAACGTTCCAAGCATGGAGCCGCTGATTTTGGATGACTTTACTAGTGCAACTGTGGGTATCAATTTTACTTCAACTGATGTAAAAGCCTATGGTTGTTCAGAATTCTTTGTGAGGAGAATGAAAGCTGATATCGACAACCAAGTGTTTGATATGGAACTTGAAGTGCCCAGAATAAGGATTCTGTCCAATTATACATTACAAGGACAGTTCCTGATGATACCCATAAACGGATCTGCCGAAATGACGGTTGATGTCAGTAGGTAAGCTGAGATGATCGTAATTCATCTTTACGTAAGAATATGATACATATTCTAGGAAATTGTAAAGTCAATGTAAAGTTAAAGGGAGAGCTACACAGAAAAAATGAACACAAACATTTGAAGTTTGTCAAGTGTGAAACAAGGATTAAATTTGGGAAAGGATTTGTGGATCTAGGTGACATATTTGGAAGAGATACTTTAACAAGTGAGTAATCGTGTTAGTTACCTTCAAACTTATTTAAATTTATCGTTCCTTTCAGATAAAGTCCTTAATGAGGTATCAAACAGAAACTTCGATGATTTTGCAGCTGAACTGATTCCAATGGTTCAGGACAGCCTCTCGTTATCCGTACTTAACATAAGTAACGCTATAGTTGAAAATTTCACTTTTAAACAACTGTTTCCATATTAATAATTATTAAGCATTAAGAATAGTAAACAATAACACAGTATATTTGCTTCATTCATTTCTAACAAAAAAATACTTGTTGTAATAACTATTTTTCTGGAAACACCTCGTCATAGTCCAAGTTCGCTGTGATCTTCTCCGCAATTTCCAGTAATATTTCGTTAACTTTACGCTGGATGAAAGACAAAGAAGCCTTAATAAACTCCTCTCTGTTTTCGTTTAGGACGTCATTTGCTGCCTGACCTGGAAGTCAAAATTTGCGATTAAGTCGACTATTAAATGCTCTAATGCTACGTACCTAAAACCTTATCTCCGTTGAATAAATTGTCGAGGTGTATTGTGTAATCCCCGATGCTCAACAACAGGTTGAAGTTATCAAATTTGAAGTGACGCTTGCCATCTTGTCCTGTGACTATGTTAGCCTTCAGTAATCCTTGTGCTTCACAGTTTGCTGAAATAAAGCTTGCAAAATGGAATCCTAATAATACCAAAAGGTTTGAAAATCATAACAGTAGCTTGGCCGTCTTAAAACAAATGCTGTATATATATATATTTTTTAGTTTTTGCATTAAAAGGAATCTATTATCAACAAGTAACGAGATGGACTGCCAGTGGATTCACCTTTGTATTTGATTTAACCACTTACAGCCTAGCAAATAAAAATAATAAAGTAATACTTACTAGCATTTGCAGTGAATGTCCCGCTTCCCTTAATTGGTACTACGAGTACTCTTGCATCTATATCATAGTCACCTACTAGTCGTAATAGAGGGAGCTTAACACCCACTCTAAATGTGTGCTTGTCAATGTCGGCCCTAAAACCAATCTGAATATAACAAGAACATTTCATACATTTACAACATTGTAACGTGACAAAATATGAAACGCAAAATGTAGCAAATAAAGTACTTTCCGGTAGAATACTGACTAAAAGGTAGTAAGTCCTCACATTCCTTTATATCAAATATTTTTGTGTAAATGAGAACAATTAGTTTAAAATAACGGGCAAAATTTACTTAAAGATTGTATAGAAACGGATACCAATGGCAAAAACACGCATTAAAAACGACCTATCTATTTCACAAAACAATCTTTCTCTATATCTAGCACTGATTTTTGTCGGTGTATCCGAAGGAACTACAGTTATCTAAAAAAGATACCTAGAGCTAGGTAGGTACGTTTTTATCCTAAATTGCTGGCATTTAGTAAGTACGTTTAAAAGCCGAATGCGAGTATTCGCCAAAAAGCTATTTTTAGTTTGATTTTCCGGTGTAGTGATGCAAGCGACAGCATTTCAAGGCCGAGGACTCATTAATCACAACAGCTTAACAACTACGTCAATGCATACACTTTCCTTGACTTTTGCAAGGTGTAACCTAACTGCACTTTAACATCTGATTTGAAGCTTTGACGAAAACTGTGCTATCGTAACGACAGCAAGGAGTATTAAGTGTAGCTAAGCTAATATAAACATAAAATTTTTGGTGTTCTTTAAATTCTGCCATTGTAAACTGCATTGAAAAGTTGAGGTAAGTAAAGGTGAATAGATAACTCTGTATACTCGTCCAATCGAAATAGTAAATTCTGACTTTGGCTATAAATCTTGCCAACAATGCGGAGTGAGATTAGTTGGCAATAAATTGCAAATTAAGGATTCCTCGTTCAAAACAGATGTTGCTACATAAACGGATTTAGGGTGTAAGGACCAGCAGGTACAAATACAAATTTGCACATTCTAGAAAAAAAAACCGCTGCAAATTGAATCAATACTTCCACATCCAATTGTCAAAATGACATTACGTTTTTATTTTTTATACTGTACGATTAGTAATCAGATTTTGAGCATTTTGTCTCTCAGTTTTTCTAAGACAAAGTCCTCGTGATATTAGCAAAAATATATAAATTTTAAAATCGGTTTTTATCAAATAACTAGAAAATTATTAACTTAACAAAAAAATACAAGAGAGCTTTCTGATCAGAAATTTGATTTTCTATATAATACCAAAATTTAAAAACATCGTACGAGCAGGGACCAAAATAGGTTTTTTTGGAAATATTTCGAAAATGTCAAAATTTTGAATAAATTTTCTAAGACGCTTTTTGTGAGAAATTTTATTTCCTATCTGATGGCATTTTCATTTTTTGAATATATTAAGTATATTCGGAGATATTTAGGAAAAACCGTTTTCTTTAAGTGAAGCTTTTTTGATAATATCTTCTAAACAGTTTACTGCACCGAAAATTTATAAGAACGAATAATACTCGCAGTTATACTACTAATCACATACTAAAACGAAAAAAATAGAAAAAAAATAAAAATTTGCAAAAAGGGTAGTTACCCCCCAATTTCGCCCCCTTCCCGATATCCTACTTACCCCACAAACAATAGGTCGCTTTGGGTAGTTGAGATTTATACGTTTGCCAAATTTCAAGTTCATATATTAAGTCTTTCAAAAGTTATCGTGTATACAAACAAAACCACAGACACACACACAGACAAGAATTTTTTTTTGCTCAAATTTAGTTTTTTTTTACGTTTTCGACCATTTTAAAGCGAATCAGTGAATAAAAATTTTTGAAATTTTTTTTCGCGATACAATACTTTCCATCCTTTGGATGTGGAAGTAATTAAGCCGAAGTGTCAGAAAATAAACAAATCGATTATTGAATATCACCAAAATAAGAACTAATATCCACAACTTTTGTCGTTATGTTATAACATAAAATCGCATTAGTAGCATAAATTTTAAGGAAATTTACATGGTCTGAAGCCATTTGTGAAATTTTTGTCTATAGTTCCACCAAAATACTTAAAATAATTATCGTTATGTTATTATTTTGCTATAATCAAAAGCTGATCCACTTGGTTCAGTCTACTTTAAGCTTACTTACTTTAGCTTAGTGATTTGGAATTCACTGGCACCGTATACGTTGACGTTCTTTAGGAGAGCCTTGAAATTTCCAGCATCGTTGCCATTGGCAATAACAATTTCTGATATGTAGAGCGGTTCCACTCCAGGAACGTTCAATTCGGGAATTCCATGAGCTAATCGTGGCCTAAGTACTTCTATGGATTCCCTGATGCATTTTGATACGTGGGGATCGTTTCTCTTGCAGATGTGTATATAACTAGCTGAAATAAAACAGCGATTAGGTGGTTGCACTGTTCAATACGTAAGTTTTAAACTAAAACAACTAGTTGCAACAAATCGACTAAAGTAATTTTATGGATACTCTCCCGAAAATGTTTAAATGCAGTTTCGTGAGAAAAGAAATATATATTGTCACTCACAAGTTGCAAAACCAAATTGTAATATTTTACAGTACTCTAGTTCTGACCTAGTAAATTTTGAATTCAAGAATTTTCTTTAATTTTATAAAAGATACATATGGCCTGCGAAATACTGTAAATGTATGAAACGTTAAATTAATCAATTTATGAAAAGTTCTTGACCAGAATAATATAATTTCAATTCTCCTTAAAATCACATTATTATAATAAGCATYTACACAATTTCATTTACCAAGTTCCTTACAGAGATTGGCAATCTTGAGATTTACCTGTTTGGCGACAAGAAYTACATTTCAGTTTTCACAGTAACAAAAACATACATAGATAAAGTAGTTGTGCTTCAATGTACTCTAAAAGAAAGTTACCTTTGTGCGTTACGGCCTAMCGAMTGGAATACAATCACAATTATTAAGTTATTTCCATAAACACGCTACTGAAMGTAAGCGATAACAGGTTTTCGTGACGGTATTTGATAGTCACTTCCACATGATCAGTATGTTAATAGAGATAATTGCTATTGGTATGATGTAATAATTAACGCAAATATGACACTAAAATTTCTAAATAAATGATACATGGCGGTTTTCGAAAAACTATTTTCTTTTTCATCTAGGTAAAGCATTACTATCGATGAGCTTCTTAGCGTTTTGACACTTTTTATGAGGTTCTATAGACCATAAATAAAATACTATCCATAAGTTGATGATGTATTGTTTGACTTTGAAATGATTCTATGTAAGCACATAAAAAACACTCCTGTTCTACCACCTGCCCTTGGTATGCAAATCAACAAAAGGTATTCTGGCGCACATATTAATAATAAGGTTTTTCAAAATCTTTCAAAACGGTTCACAAATAATTGTATTTGAACCAAGTATGAAAGACAAGAAATAAAGAAAAATAAGAAAACTATTTAAAAAAAGAGCTGCTTATTAATTGCTAGCTAAATCTAAGAATATGGTATCAATAGCTATGCCAAGATTACAAACAGAGGGCTAAAAATTAGTAGGAGAACTATTATCTGATAGATTGATAGAGTTTCTAGCCTCCAGCAGACCATTGCTGGGTAGAAACAGAAGAGCTGTGGTCTTTGAAAAAAGTAAATACTGTCACAGATTTGCCAAATTCACAAATTTTATTTATTTATTCCTTCTACAACACTTACTTTATAATGCTTAAAGCTTTTACAATCTGGCTACACAATGTCGACAATTATTGTTCTACGCTCTGACCGTTCTTTTTCTTTCTCGCTTCTTATCCTTCCAATAACCAGTATACTGACTTCTGTTCCATACGTCACGCCTACTTATTTTCTTCTCCCTTTTTTTAAGTGTCTCACAACTAACCAAACACCGATGTTTGAAAGGCTACGGCCGTAACACTGCCCTCCTCTTAGTGTCTTAGTTCGTCCCGAACAGTTAGGTTACCTCTGTACGGGGCTAAACGGTCGATGTGCACTATTTTCTTTTTGGTTCGCTCACTCTTCTGAATGCGATAAACAACGTCGTTTATCCTGGTCACAATCTTGTACGGTCCTTCCCAGGACTGTTGCAATTTTGGATTTCGCCCTTTCCTCCTAACAGGGTTGTAGAACCATACCCGATCTCCTTCCCGATAACCGTCACCCCTCGCACTCTTATCGTAGCACGCTTTCATCCGGTCACTTTCAAACTTGATCTTCGACCTTACCGCGGCATGGATGGCTTGCAAACGTTCTTGTAACTGGCGTACGTACTCGTCAGTAGCCAAGGGTTGGTCATCTAGACGCCCAAAAGTGAGGTCCACTGGTAGTCTCAACTCCCTACCAAACAAAATGCTGGCCGGAGTTCTTCCAGTTGTCTCATGAATAGCGGTACGATATGCCAACAGAAATAGAGGGATGTGGCGATCCCAGTCGGTCTGGTGTTCGTTTACGTACATTCTCAGATTTTTTTCCAGCGTTACGTTAAATCTTTCAACCATGCCATCCGACTGCGGGTGGAGTGGAGTCGTTCTGGTTTTTCTTATTCCCAGCAGCTCACACATCCCGCGGAACACAGCTGACTCGAAGTTTCGACCCTGATCTGAATGTAATTCCAGTGGTACCCCATAGCGACTAACCCAATTGTTAACCAATGTATCCGCCACGGTCATCGCCTCCTGATTGGGTATGGAGTACACCTCGGGCCATTTACTAAAATAGTCCATGACAACCAGGATATAACGGTTGCCTGCTTCAGTCACTGGAAACGGTCCTGCCACATCCATCGCTATTCGTTCGAACGGTGCACCTGTATTGTACTGCCGCATCTTTCCTCGACTTCTCATCTTTGGACCCTTGCATGCAGCACATACATCACATCTTCTGCACCAATTTTCCACATCCCCCTTGCAGCCTACCCAGTAGAAACGTTCTTTCACTTTCTCTAATGTCTTGGCAACCCCAAAATGTCCTCCACCTACGCCACTATGCGTTTCTCTCAGGACCTCCTCTCGACGATTATTTGGTAACACAGTCTGCAATCTTCTCCTCGTACCATCAGGACTTTCCCATACGCGTTGAAGAACACCATCGTGGATTTCCAAAGAATCCCATTGAGCCCAGTAGCACTTCGTTTCCGTGCTGAGTGCACTCACATCAGCCCATGGTGGACGAATTAAACCAGACTCTTTCCAACGCACGATGGGTTCTAAATGATCATCTTTTCTCTGATCTTCAGCTAACCGGTCAGCTTGCCACCCCCGTTCGGGTTGTGCTGTGATTCTATGGCATGGCACCACTTCTAAACCCTCCTTCGTGTCCGCCCGCGCGCAGTATTTACAGTTATCATCCGCACAGGGTCTTCGCGATAACGCGTCGGCATTTCTATGCTGCTGTCCAGCACGATGCTCTATGGTGAATTCGTACTCCTGTAGCCGCTGAAGCCATCGCGCAATCTGACCTTCCGGGTTCTTAAACTGCAGTAACCACTTTAAGGAAGCATGGTCAGTACGCAATAAAAACTTTCGACCATACAAATACTTGTGGAAATGTTCCAGCGTCTTTACTACAGCCAAGAGCTCCCGGCGAGTAACACAGTAGTTCCTTTCCGGTTTAGACAGTGTTTTACTGAAGTATGCCACGACCTTCTCCTTACCGTCTTGGATCTGGGATAACACACCTCCAAGTCCTTCGTTACTTGCGTTAGTGTCCACCACGAACGGCTCATGAAAACGTGGGTATGTCAGTATTGGTGCCGAAATCAAGGCCTTCTTCAAGACTTCAAACGTCCGTTGACAATCGTCGTCCCATTCAAATTCCTGGCCACCTTCCGTTAGCTTATGTAGCGGTCTGGCTATGTCTGCAAATCCTCTAATAAATCGCCTGTAGTACGAGCAAAGCCCCAAGAAACTCCTCAGCTGCTGTTGGTCTCTCGGTGTGGGCCAATCGCGTACAGCCGCCGTCTTCTCTGGGTCAGTTGTCACGCCTTCCTCGCTAATGATATGGCCTAGGTACCTTACTTCCTTACAGAACAAATTACACTTCTTGGGGCTCAGCTTTAGTTTTGCAGCAGCTAGTTTCTGGAATACCTCTCTCACGTTCTTCAGATGATCGTCGAATGACTTTCCCAGAATAATAACGTCATCCAGGTACACCAGACAAACCTTCCAGCTTAAGCCCTGCAGTACTGCATCCATGAGCCTTTCAAAGGTTGCCGGTGCGTTGCACAATCCAAAGGGCATGACATTAAAGTGCCATAACCCGTGACCTGTGGTGAATGCAGTTTTCTCCTTGTCGTCCGGGTGCAGCATCACCTGCCAGTATCCACTCTTCAGGTCTAATGTACTGAACCATTTGGCACCGCTCAAACTGTCCAAAGTATCATCTATCCTCGGTAGGGGGTAGCTGTCCTTCTGTGTAACGTCATTGAGTTTCCTGTAGTCGACACAGAATCTGGTAGATCCATCTTTCTTCTTGACTAGCACAATCGGGGACGCCCACGGGCTCTGTGATGGTTCTATCACGTTTTTCTCGTACATGTCTTTAATCAAGGTATCTACCTCTTCCTGTTTAGCCCAAGGAACCCGACGGGGTGTTTGCTTGATGGGTCGGGCCGATCCAGTGTCTATTCGGTGGTGTGTCCTATCTGTTCGTCCAAAGTCCATTTCAGAGGAAGCAAAAACTTGTCCAAATTCCCTCAGCAGCTCTTCTGCTTTTAGGATTTGGTTTGGTCCAAACGGGGCTTGCACCTGTCTAGTAAATCTAAAAGAGCCGGAGTCAACCTATCGGTACACCTGTTCGGAAGAACTTCTTCAACGTTGCACCGTTGATTTATTGTTACTACCTCAAATCTTCCCAGCTCCGTCCCTTTCGAAATCTTCTGCTCGAAGCTTTTCAGATTTGCTATTCGCACTGGAATTCTATTCTCTCCAGTCCTCAGCAGCGTTCGCCCTACTAGGAGTCCCTTTTCGATTAAAAATTGGTTGCTTGGCTCTACTATCCCGACAGCCTGAACATCAATCTCACTTGTTATATTCACCGGGACCACGGTTTCAGCATACGCCGGTAGCAGCCGATCTTCTGCAATGAAGACTTTATAGATCGTTTCCTTGTCCGTGCCAACTGAAATAACCAATTCTTGGTCACCAATACATAACGTTCCATTACCAAGATCTAACCTGATATTGTGAGTCTCAAGGAAGTCCATGCCGAGAATCGCATTGTCACAAATGTCTGCAATTAGTACCTCATGGCGCAAGCACACGTCTCCCAGTCGAATTTCTGCAATGGACTCTCCCTTGATATGGGTTTTCTCACCGATAGCTGTTGTTAACACCCATCTCCTCTTCGGTGGTCTGACTCCCCATTCGGCTATAATACCTGATCGAACAATAGTTCTCGAAGCTCCGGTGTCGACCAGCATCTTGATTTTCCGGTGGTTAATAACTGCTTCGATGTAGGGGGAACCATTTCCATTAAGCTTTGCTGTAATGATCTCATGTGGGGCATGGTAGTAATTGTGAGCCAGCTTTCGCCCCACAAGACCGGCCCTATCTAGTTTTCCGACTGTCTTCTGTAACGTCGGCAGTCACGTCGGAGATGACCTAGTCTGCCACATTCCCAGCACTTAAATTTAGGAACGCTTTCGTTCTCTACCATCTTTTTCTCAATGTCGTCGACCTTGGCCTTCAGTATACTAAGAGCGTCTTCCTCGCGGCCATCTATCACTTCCGCTTGCCGCACTCGCAAGTGCACCTTAGAAGCCTGTTTTGCTGCGTCAAATTCTAAGGCGTGCGACAGCGCATCGTTCGGACTCCCTATGACGCGCCATTCTTAATGCATGTTGTAGTTCTGAGTCCCTTACACCTTCTATAAATGTCTGAACCGCCAGCTGTTCGACAACTTCTTGTGGCGCAGAAGAGTAAGCTAGTCTAGCCATTCGCTCTACGTCTGCTTCAAACTGTTGTAGGGTTTCATTGGCCCGTTGGTTCCGGCACCTTAGCTGCGTTTGGTACACTTGCTGGAGATGTTTGTCTCCATAGCGCATCTCCAGTCGATCTACTAATGCCACAAAGCTTCCTTGATGTTCGATAGAGAGTCCTTGCAAAATGTCCAGAGCCTCACCTCGCAACGATACTATCAGTGAAGTTGCCTTGTCTGTATCGTCCCAATTATTCGCAGATGCAGCAGCCTCAAACTGCTTTCTATATACCGTCCAAGGAACTGTACCATCGAAATAAGGAGGCTTAACCTTTGCCGATTTGAGTGACATTGTAATACCTTTCATGTCCCCAGTCTGCAACCTATCGGAGAATTCCTTCCGTATGTTTCCAATCTTTAGGTCAACATCTGATTGAATTTGAGCTACCTTTCCTTCCATGTCCTCAATTCTTTCGTCAACCTGAGCTACTTTTTCCTCTACACCCTCCACCTTGCTAACTATTCTTTCTTGTTCTATTTTCATTTCCTCCAGGTTTGTACCCAACTGATCTTGCACAGCCTGTATAATTCTCTTATTCAGTACGTCCTGGCCTTCTTTCAAGTCCTCTTTCAATTGTTCCTGTCTTGCTGTAATCTCTTCTTTCATTTCTTCTTGCCCTGCTTTCATTTGTTGCATTAGTGAAAACAACATCTTCATTTGCTCCTCCATTGTCGTAGTTTTGCTTCTAGTCTCGACAGGCATAAACCTTTACACTTTCGCCCCAACTGGCCTCCTCAGGATGATCTGGTAAATCTTCCAGTGACTTCAATCGATTGGGTTTATTTGCAAAATCCCAGTTCTGACACCAAATGTCACAGATTTGCCAAATTCACAAATTTTATTTATTTATTCCTTCTACAACACTTACTTTATAATGCTTAAAGCTTTTACAATCTGGCTACACAATGTCGACAATTATTGTTCTACGCTCTGACCGTTCTTTTTCTTTCTCGCTTCTTATCCTTCCAATAACCAGTATACTGACTTCTGTTCCATACGTCACGCCTACTTATTTTCTTCTCCCTTTTTTTAAGTGTCTCACAACTAACCAAACACCGATGTTTGAAAGGCTACGGCCGTAACAATACTCTATGGATATCAGATGGTGGGAATGAATAGTAAAGCTGCGTATCATCGGCATAAAGGTGAAACTTGCAAGACTTTAGGCATTCTGCACGACCAGAAGAGTAAATTGAAAACAGAAAGGGTCCCAATATGGACCTGTTGTGACAGGTCGACATTCACAGAAACAATTGTTGATGCTGTCTTGTTGCACTCTATCATATATGTAAATAGGCTTTAATTAAGTTTATTGATGATATCTCTAAGCTATAATAATGCAACAACGATAGCATAATGTCATGATTAATTGTATCAAAGGCTTTATTAAAAGAAGCAAGATTAAGACCGCGTTCATAACATGAGTTTTACACCTGAACAAATACATCGTTTTGTGCTTTGTCAGCCTCCCTATTCCCGAAAGAAAACTGCTTAGCAAAACTATCCACGTGCGCTATTCTAAAAGGAATATTTCTGTTTTTATTCCAACCTACTTGTATGAAAACTAGTCTTATAAATCATAATGCCTAGACAAACAGTTGTTTTGCATATTATACTAAATCGTCATTATTTTATGACAGTACCACACATTATTTACAGTAGCAGTAAATTGATCTACTTTTTCTGTTTAATTATGAGCAATTAGGTTAGTGATTGGGTTTTGTAGCTTGGAGAGGGGAAAATTAGGTATCGAAAAACTAGCAGATGTAAAAAAAGCAATGTGTAATTTTTCAATTGGAATTGATCTGGCTACCTTGAGAGGTACATAAACTAATTATTGCAATTATTATCTTAACCTAAGAGCAGTAATGCAACTTTGGTTTTAGAAAAAGCAAGTCACAAATGCGTGCTGTAATACAGCTCCAAGAAATAAAGAGGCAGAATTATATAATATAATAATTTATCAATGTCGCTGACAGTAAAGCTTCATACTTCACGAAAGCAGAATAGGTCTTTGTTTGTTCTAATCGTAAAAGTTATTTTGCTATAACTTTCAATAATACATAAAAATTTGGGAAGACATAAAATACATGCTTTTCAAAACTTGCTTATCGGTATATTTAAAAAAGGAATATATTTATAAAAATAATTGTTTAATAAAAAAACTGGTTTTGAGAATTAAATTAAATTTAGGTTTTCACTTAGATTTTAATAGCCCACTCTTACTGGTTATTCATCGCATATTTTATATTATACCACACATATAAATGTTTAATATAAGAACTGTGCGATCAAAGTCCGAACCAAAGTGACTGTAGGCCTGCAAACTGATTATTTATTATACTGTCACATATAGAGTCCAAAAAAATCTGGTTTTGGAATGTTGGCAGTATGATTCCCAATCTTGCGCAGCAAATGTATTCAAAAATTCGTCACATACTGATTAGACCTTGCCTAAGTTGAAGCGAACGTTTCTGTCTGCAACAAAATGCTGCCCAAACCATTTCCATGGGATTCAAGTTGGGGTGATAGGGTGGAAGTCATGGCCTTTGTCATTTAGCAACTTGTCGATGATGTTTTGAAACGAGGTTAATGGGGTTTAATCAACGCATACAACATATTCGGTGAAAATTCGCAACCATTCCAACACTTCCTTGCACACATATAAAGGCACTTTTTGACTTCCACATTTCGATCACCAGCTCAATTCTATATGGAAAATTTGGTAATAAATCTTGCTCCACCCATTTTTTTTAAATAGTTTTGGGGGTTCATTTCATTTGCGACTTGAATAAGCGTCCATTTTCGTCTAGTCCATGTATATTTAGCGAAATAAATATAATAATTATGAGCATATTTTCATAATACAACCAAGCTATGACTGTAATGAAACTATACTTTTTTCCAGTGTATGAATTGATGATATTGCGACGAAGAACCCCCATGTCAAAATCGTCTACGTTCGTTTTGGTTGCAGTCTTTCTTCGTTTTTTTGTCTGGCTTCAAGAAACTTCTTTGTTCACCATCTTCAATTGCTTTCATTTCCTTACTAGCGATATTCTGCTCACTCCTCAGACCGACACCAGTAGCTAGGGCAGCACGCTCCTGAACTTTTTGATGTCCTTTAAGGGTTGATTCCCGCCGCATAAAGTGTCTCACGTTTGCTATAACTTCTAGAATTGAACCGCGCAACTTTTAATTTTTCAGTTTGTGTAGTGTATCGCTATTTATCTTGTTCTGTTTTTATAAGAATTCCACTTTTTCTGTTTAAAATAAAGCCAGTGTTCAGTTAGCCATGAACGAGTGCGTTTCATTTTTAACGTTCTCCAAAACTAACACTCAAATATCACATTGGCGACGAGGAAATTGCGAAAATTAATTACTCCTCAAATTAAGAGTGCATTCAAAGAAGTCTTTGAAGAAGAAGCGTGCTAGCCAAAATGCCAGCATCGTCAGAAACGCCAGCATCGACATCGTCATCACATTATGGCAATGTTCGAGAATTCGATCCAAGCAGTGCAGATTGGGTTGTTTACAAGCGAAGCTTGGACAATTATTTCACCGTAAATGAAATCACGGATGAAAACAAGAAGCGAGCCATATAGCTGAACGCCCTAAACGAAGAAGCATACAAATTAATTTACAACATGTGCCTTCCGCATTTTCCGGAGGGAAAAACGTATGACCAGCTAAGTACCCTATTTAATAATCATTTTAAAAATAATGAGTCAGTTTTTGCGGCAAGAGCAAAATTTTTTGAAGCTTTTAGAAGTCGCATGGAACCTGTAAATCAATGGGCAGCTCGAGTCCGTAGCTTAGCGGTTAACTGTGAATTCAATGCATCCGTAATCGACATGATGTTAAGGGACAGATTCGTTATTGGTTTTGGAAAGGGCTCGGTTCAATCCAGACTTTTCAAAGAGAAGAACACGTGCACCTTTGCTGACGTCATCAACATATTTTCGACGGAAATGGCTGCCGAGTCAAGTTCCGGTCATGGGGAGATGGCGAATGTCAAAATCGAATCAGAAGTTCAACATGTTTCCACGTCACGCAGGCATCAAAGACCGCCAACGTCCACGCCATCTACTGCTTTTAAAGCAAAGCCGTCAACGGCGGGAAAATGTCAGTGTTGTGGAAGGAATAATCATCAGATTGAAAAATGTCGCTATCGCAAGTATTCTTGTAATATATGTAGTGTACGAGGTCATCTAGCACCAATGTGTCCAAATAAGTCACATAAACAGAAAAATTTTCATGTATCTGGTAATAGACAAAATCATTTTATTGAAAGTGATGATATTTTCACTATTGTAAATGCTAAAACTTTAATAAAATCACCATTTGTTATCAACGTTAAAATTGGAACCAAAATGTATTCATTTCAATTAGATAGAGGTGCATCAGTTTCAGCTATATCTGAAGAATTTTATCAAGAAAATTTTTATATGTATAAAATCTATACTAGTAACAAAAACTTAAATGTGTACAATGGAACGTCTCTGAGTACTTTAGGAGTAATAAAATTGAATTTAACTTACAATAATGTTACAAATACGCTAGAGTTTTTCATAATTAAAAACGGCGGTCCTCCTATTTTAGGCAGGGATTTTATGTACCACTTTGGGTTAGGTATAAGCAATTTTCAAGGAATTCATGCAGTTACTGACAATTTTGTTGAAAAATTGGCATCAAAATATAACCAAGTATTTTCCTTAAGTTTAGGAAAGTTCAATAAAGGCACATTTGGTTTAAGGTACAAAGTTGAACAAGAATTAAATAGATTAGTTGCATTAAACGTAATAAAACCTGTTTCTTATGCGGCATGGGCATCACCCATTGTGCCAGTACTTAAACGTGATGGTACAATTAGAATTTGCGGAGATTTTAAAATAACAATTAATCCTCACTTAGAAATAGATAAATTTCCCTTACCCCGAATAGAAGATTTATTTTTCAAATTGCAAGGTGGAAGTATTTTTTCTAAGATTGATTTATTAAACGCGTACAATCAAATTTGCCTAGATGATAGTTGCAAAGAGTTAGTTACTATTTCAACTCATAAAGGTTTGTTTTAGTATCAGAGGTTACCATTTGGAGTAGCCTGTGCTCCATCAAAATTCCAAATGCTTATGGAATCCCTTTTTCAAGGTTTGGAAGGAGTTGCCTGTTTTTTGGATGACATTTTGATTTGTGGAAGTGCTGAAAAAGAACATATCCAGCGGTTGGAATCAGTATTACAGCGTTTATCAGATGCAGGATTAAAGGTAGCCGTAAATAAATGTAGCTTTAATCAGTCGGAAATTAAATATTTGGGGTACGTTATAGACAAAAATGGTTTGCATACATCTAAAGAAAAAATTTTGGCTATTAAAAATGCTCCCGTACCACAAAATGTTTCACAATTAAAATCCGCATTAGGCATGATTAATTATTATTGTAAATTTGTGTCAAATTTAGCAACAATTTTACATCCGCTTTATACACTATTAAAAAAGGAGGTAGTATTCAAGTGGACTTCAAAATGTGATTTAGCATATAAAAAAGTAAAAGAAATGTTATTATCAGCTAAAGTTTTGGTTCATTATAACCCAAATCTTGAAGTTAAATTAACTACCGATGCTAGCCTTCACGGTTTAGGTTGTATTTTATCTCATGTATTTCCTGATGGTACTGAAAAACCGATTGCATATGCCTCGCGCACATTAAGCGATGCAAAAAAAAATTACGCTCAAATTGAACGGGAAGGTCTTGCCATAATTTTTGGGTTGACAAAATTCAATCAATATCTTTATGGTCGCGAATTTACTTTGGTTTCAGATAATAAACCGTTATTAGCTATTTTCAATCCTAAAAAAGGCATTCCTCAGTATTCGGCGAATAGATTACGTCGGTGGGCTGTAATATTAAGCAATTATCAGTATAAAGTTGAATACGTAAAATCAGATAGAAATGCAGCAGATTTTCTTTCACGATTACCAATTAATGACAAAGAAAATGTACGTGAAGAATCAATAGATATAGACTACATTAAATATTTTTCAGAAAGTCCAGATTTTCTTGTTGATTTTAAAATTGTTCAAAAAGCTATTCTTAATGATAAATTTTTAAAACAAATACGTAGTTTTGTTCAATCAGGTTATTGGCCAAATAAATTAAAACATACTTTAGAATTTCAACCATACTTTAAAATTAGAAATGAAATTACTGTAGAAAATGATATTCTTTTGTGGAATAACAGAGTCATTATTCCAGAAGTGTTACGTCCTAGACTTTTGCAGCAATTGCATAGCTCTCATTTGGGTATAGTCAAAATGAAAAGTTTAGCTAGAAATCATTTTTATTTGCCAGGATTAAATAAAGATGTAGAAAATTTAGCAAATAGTTGTCAAAATTGTTTAGCGAATAAAATTTCTTCTCCTAAAACTACATTAAATCCCTGGAAATGGCCAGACAAACCTTTTGAGCGAATTCATATAGACTATTTAGGTCCATTTTTAAATAAATATTTTCTTGTAATTGTTGACGCTCATTCAAAATGGTTAGAAGTATTTCCAACAAATACCATAAGGTCACAATTTACAATTAAAGCTTTAAAAACAACAATATTTAGATTTGGCATTCCAAAAACGTTAGTGTCAGATAATGCTACTAATTTTACAAGTAGTGAATTTTCAAGTTTTTTAAAAGATTTTAATATTGAACATATTACATCTGCTCCGTGTTTTCCACAGAGCAATGGAGCTGCGGAAAATGCAGTCAAAAATATTAAATACGCATTAAAAAACTTTTTGGGAAAAAATTCAAAAATTAACGTTGAAGATGCGTTATTAAAATTTTTGTTTGATTATAGAAATACTCCACATGTTACAACAGGTGTTTCTCCTGCTTTGCTTATGTTTGGTCGCGATATTAGGCACAATTTTGATTTGTTGAGGCCTGATATTAAGCAATCTGTACAAAAACGTACGCTTAAAGCACAACAAAAACAAAAAAAATCAATTTGGTGGTAAAACAAGAGAACAGTTTAATATAGGTGATTCTGTATATGTTAAAGACTATAGAGTAAAAAATAATGTAAGCTGGATTCCTGGAATAATAAAAAAGATAATAGGAAAATGTCATACAAATCAGATAAATCTCTCTAAAAGTATCTCCAATTATAGGTATAAATTAGCTTCTTTACCAGTAAAAGAATCATTTGATACTCCTCCAAATATTATAGAAACTCCTAATTTAAATAATGAAGTTGAGGGGGGAAAGACGAGTGATTGTTTAACGGTCCAAAGACCGAAAAGAGTGTGTAAACCGCCAGATCGGCTAACATATGATTAATTTTTATATATATAAAATTTATAATGTTTAATAATGTAAAATCATTTAGTTAAGGTAATTGAATTAATGTATTATTATTGTATATAAATAATCAGAATATGATATTGTAAAATTATTTATGTAAAATTACTCAACATTATATTATGTAGTTATAATTAATTTAATTATGTAGAAAATTAGGGCGGAAGGATGTAGTGTATCGCTATTTATCTTGTTCTGTTTTTATAAGAATTCCACTTTTTCTGTTTAAAATAAAGCCAGTGTTCAGTTAGCCATGAACGAGTGCGTTTCATTTTTAACGTTCTCCAAAACTAACACTCAAATATCACAGTTTGGAACTAAATTTTATTTTAAAGTTGAAACTATTACCACTACTATACACTGAACGCACACTTCCAGTGGTATTTATATATTATTTCAATGCCCTTAACAGTTACTCGAAATTTAGAAGAGATTTATACCCCTATATCCAGAAAAATCTCCGCACTACGATTGTTTTTCCAACATTTCAAAATAATAATTTCGCATAATTATTCTGTGCAGTAAATATGAAATGATATTCATCACGGAAATTTCGGATTGCTAAAGCTAGAGATTAAGCTGAATAAATTAAATTTTGTTTCAAAATATCAATATGCCCTAGTACATTCTTGAGGGTATGTTATAAAATATCTTGAAACAACGTTTCATGTTCATGTTTACTTCAGAAAATGGTAGTTTGCCCATCTTCTTTTCCTTCGGACATTTTCTTTATTAGTCCTCGATTTCACTTTAACAACCAATATTTCTCCAACAACCTAAGCGTATTAATCATACTATAACATTGTACTATCGGTTGTTGTAATATCAGAGGCAGCTTGTCTAATTCATAATATGTCGTAGTAGCAAACTCAGTGGCATTAAAAAAAAATCCGCCCATTCTAATAATTTGCCTTACAAAATACAATTATCTCGTTTGTTGAAAGTGTCAAGGTCTTGTATAACAATAATTTAAAGTTTATGCAGAAAATAACCATCACGTATAAGAGGCGCGTCAACTTCAATAGCATAATAAGAAAAGTCCTTGTGGGGTAACTGGTTTTACATTTATCAAGATAAGATTTTTCGTTCTGGTACATAATGTCCATTCATTATCATGAGTACATTAATTAGGATATTGCTGGTTGCTGGTAAAAATTGTTTATGTAACGTTACGTTCAGTAATAAATTGTTTTCAAAGTACTCTGATGTTTTGAATTTAATGTGTTCAGTTTTTATATTGGTGCTTGTGTAGATAATTAACCTTTTTCTGACAATTTCAATATGCAAACTATACCATTACGTGTTTGATGTTCTTCAGTAACGATTTTTCAAGGTACGTGGAAAATACAGTTAATGGTAGAAACTGCAAGATTTTTTTTTCAAACAAAATGATATGAAACACCATGCAGTGCATTAAAAAAATCCATTTATTGGAGTTTAAAATGCTTTGTTTAGTAAGTAATGTCTTTGTTTTTTCTTTTATATTTAAAGTGATTTCTGTAGTGCAAATATAAAATATACATATAAAAATCATAGAAAAGTTTATGAATGCAATATAAAAAACATAACACATCTAAAGAAGGAAATATATTTATTATATATAATGAATTTTTAAAGAATAGTACTTGAGTAATTTAAGAAATGTTAAATAGTAGTTTATGGTACATACGGATGGATGCTGAAGAAACTAATTCCAGAACTAGTACGCACACAACAAAATACTTAGCGCCACMCATGTTTCTTATACAGCCGTGCGATTACMAMAGCCACAAGGTATTAAAGTGCAGTATCGTCCAATGGAAAGTCTTATATACGTGGGAACTTCACTTCTATGACCACGAAGGTTTCTGACGTTGTCCAGTAATTAATACAGGACCGAAGCATACGTCCAGTAGAAAAACTACTAATCGCACAGATGCTTTGGCCTTTCTGAATATTGTTAACTATCAAATCTGACGGTTATTATGATAATTTAGAAATAACTTTCATGCCGTGTGGTTCCACAACCTCTAAGATAATAATTGCTATTGTCACGCAATGAAGAGTATTATTTGTGGTTAATTTAAATGACACAATCGTAAAGGGCAGTGTTTAATAAACCTGTACGTAAAATTTGATTCTTTGAATAAAATATATTTTATATTTAACATATCTGTTTTCTGTCATTAATCAATACAAGGTTAAAAGTAAATATAGACACACTGGGTGTCCCACCTTTCGCTGGAGCTACTCAAGTTGGTTTTGAGAATGAAACATCCCTTATAATATAACTACATTTTTGGATTCTCATTGGAGTTTTTTCAGTGCTTTTTCTGAAGAATTTTATGTGTAAATCCTAAGACTAAATGAGTCAATGTCCCTTCAACACAAATGTTAAAAGATTATTCAGAAATTCACCAATACACACATCCGCCTGTGCTTGCCAAAGATGTTTTAAACTTGTCTAATATTAAAACTCAATTTATCACATTCACCTTACACTGAAATTCAATATATACGAATTGAATGGTATCTAAAGTGCAAGACCGTAATGATTTTCAAACTATTGACTCATACGAGTAATAAAACTTAAAATCTATAAAAAAAAACAGAATCTACTTATGATATTACGCCAAAATTGACAACTACACTACAGTGCAATATTTTTTTCATCCTCCAAGTCATTTCCTAAAGAATTAATACATAAAAAGTATCGTAAAAAACTTCTTCTTTTTCATACTCTTTTCATACCTCTGCGCACCTACATTATTGAAAGCAAGTAAATATCGTTTTCTAGATATCACGATCAAATAATCGAATAATTTCTAGTTGAAAGTATTGATACTCCTAGCTTGCAAAGCTTTTTTATCCTAAGGCGTTTGACGCTATTTGTTACCCTTGAGAAACATAATCGTGGTACAACTGTTTCAGCTTTTCAGTCTTTATGGTCTAGAAAGAGTTTATAAAAGTATTTTTATACCTACATCAGATGGTTTGAATAGCTAGCAACGTGCTAGCCAGATTTTTTTTATTCAGAAATATATTGTTTATTATTACTGTCGTGACTCATCGTCCGTGTCAGCTTTAGCTTCCCAACTTGAAGCACCCCAGTAATGTAACTGTTGACACTTCTTGTTATGCTAAAATTAAATTTATTGTTTTCCTTATGAAATTCTAAAGCACGAAATGAGCTGTAAACTAAATTTATGAAAGAGTTTTCATATTTCAATAATGAGCTTAATAATAAGCTTGGTGGAAATTCCAGCTAACGTAAATAAATAAAAAGTTTTGTATATACTCATTTGCTGACTAAGCAGTACAACTTGGTCAAGGATCTATGTGAGAATATTGTATAACTGGTACAGGAAAGTTACTTTTATAAAAACTTGTACTTGTTTCGCCTTCCAAGAAAATTTTTGATATATAACTCCTCCTACTATCTTTTGCCGGGGACTTCACCAAATAATCAAGTATCGCTTATTATCGCCCATCGGAAAACATGTTCTCACAACTTGGACTTTCAAAAACGAACGTCGCAAAAGCAACCCAAGTTTACAGAGCTTTTGTTACATCCATAATTTCACTAATGAGTCATGATTGTTCTCCTAATATGTGTAAACAGAAGCAAATAGCTCAGGAGGGTGAAGACTAGCAGTTTTTTGATAAACTGCCCGACAGTGTCAATAGAGGTATGGAAGGCGAAATAATTAAATTGTCACGGAAAACTACTGACAACAGTCTTTAGGAACAAATTAAACCCTTGCAGCTAAGGTTCCATTTTTCACAACTTGCCACAGGAGCTTTGAATCAGAATGCTTCAAAAAACTTTTTTAGCCAAATTCTTTAGTCTCTACTATAGGGTCTTTTAATTAACAACCCAAAACTTGCTAGTAAAACTTTTTACTATCAAGCAATTTATCTACATTAAAAAAATTGACATCGAGACGTGTAAATGTAGAAACGATGTTAATGTTAATAGAAAGAAAAAGGATAGATGTAACATCATAGCGGCTTATGCAGCAACTGTAGATTCAGGATTGCTGTTTCGGTTGCCTAGTCGCATGTTTATTTCTTATTTCTTAATTCATTTCTAATTTGCAAGTTAGCAAGAATATTAAGGCGATGCAAGTAAGCTTTAATTGAGACAGTTCTCCAATTTAAACTTAATAATTACGCCCAATATACGGTGAAAAGTTGAAAGTAATTTTGCTTAGATGTGATTATTGTTCACATAAATCTTCTTAAAATATCAAGTTTTCTAAATTTTTAATACACTAGAACAGCGGCCTGTAATTTTATTAGTTAACAGTGCCAAATAGCAACGGTACAATGATTAGGATTTCATTTGAGAACCAATTTTTTAAACTTAAACTATGTAGGTAGGTACATTGCTATTAACTTAATTAAGGTACCTACTCTCAAGTCGACCTTTACTAAAAAAGTACTTAATATGCTTTAGTTGTATGTGGAATAAAACTTGACATACTTAATAACGATATTATCAATTGTCGAAAACGCAATTAGTGCAATTAGGCGTATTGCACCTGTGTTCTGAACAAACTAAATAATTAAAGAGATATGCATTCCCAATAGCCTGCTAAATGCGAGTCTTTAAAAGGACGTATTATTATTAATAAAATTGATATAAATTTACTAAAGTAGGCTTATTAAAAAGACTGTCACAGACTTATAAAAAAAAACTGGTATAATCACCTCGTTAATTACATTTATTGCATTTATACACAGTTTGAATGGATATAAATAATATATAAAATACATATAATACAGATCTTCTGAATGCTTGTAGATAAAATAGAAATATCAAACATGACAATCTGTAACTAAATAATATAATACAAAGAAAAATAGTGACTCATAAGACACGATTAATTCGTCTATAGTTCTCACATGAATTCAGAAATTTAGGGATAAATTCTAATTCGTATGTTATTGATCAAATAATACTATACAATGCAAATCGATATTTTTACCAATTTATAATCCAAGTTCGTGCAAAATGTGGCTCCGTAAATCAAATTTAAATACTAAAAACTATACGGGCCTATACATATTTTGAAAAGTTGCTTTGTATTATGCCATGGGTTAGTTATTTATTACTATATTTGTGATGACTGAGGGATATACTTCTATACCCAACAAAATAACGAATTTTAAAATTAATGTACTCAGTAGTTCTAGAAAGTTTGCGAAAATTTGCTCTCAAGATAAGGAAAATAATATATTTAAAAATGGAAATTTCAGCCAGCCCTAGAAAAAAAAATGGGCTAAATCTATAAATGGTGTTTTTATTACCTAAAAAAAACGCCGTTAGAATATAGATAATTCAAAACTATTAATGTTTAAGAAATTTAATATATCACCTTACAAATTTTACAAGACATAAACGATTGTTCAAATTTTTGTAGTGAGGCATATTCCCTAAGAATTTTAATATGTTCCCGTCCTCTTCCAACTTATTGTAGCTGCTTCTAGTTACTTATCTAGCTGAAGATACGCTTTTTTCCGTTTAGTATGGCTGATTTGATAGGTAGCATCTAATCCACAAAACAGCTGTGACAGCTTATAAATTCGAAAAAATGGATCGTAAGGTATATTTTTAATATTAAAAATGTGAATATTTAAAGGGAACCCCAAAACGCGAACATATTGGGCGTGACGTCAGGTGTCTTGTAAATGGCCGTTTGTTTACATCTGGGTTCAGCGCGTCACGCGTCAGCCTCAGCCCGTCAATTTATCAGTTTGTTGTTTGCGTTCATTTTGTGACAAGCGAATTAAAATTTGCCAAGAAAAAGTGAAATACTTGTGAGTTACGATTTCTGAAGGCAGGTTCATTGTTATGGAATTTGTGTACAACGACGAGCGGTTCAACGCGGCGGAGATGAGGAACGTAAAAGCAACAGCATAAGTGAACTTTTTATCAAATTAAAGTAGCATTGATAATTTGATCATAGTGGGTTGTTGGACACGTACTATTTGTAAACATAAAAATGTAAGAATCAAAAATGTACCCTAAACTTGACATTTATTTTAGAGGTCAGAATAAATATAAATTGCAAATTATTTTCGGGGCTGTTGCGGCTCGTTTCTGGTCTGGCTAACAATCGAATATATGGGAAACAAACGTCATTCTTTATTATAACATTTCCCTCTATCAACTTAAAACGCATATAATTTTCCATATTTTCTTTAAGCTATAACAAAATGGAATTCAAATGGTAAACATCTATAACCACAAAAAGAATAATAAAACTTACAGTAAGAATTAAGATGATCTTCACAACAGAGAAACGATTTCGGCATATCATGTCTAGGGGCCTTAAACAACTTTTTCATACGTTGGTAACCTCGAGGAACGGTTACAAAAATATTTTGTTAGCTGTGCTGACTGAAGTACTTTTATAACCATGTACAAAACAACACTTGTTTTGTTTTCCACACATAATAGATGCTTGTAAAACTACACAAATCACTTTTAGGTGCGACCTCTTATACCGTCCTTTCAATAAACACCACACAGAAGCTTTTCCAATACAAGAATGATACTACACCATTAAGCAGCACGCTCCTCGGTAATGTTTGCATGACACTTGACGTCAAGAGTTGAATAATCTTGGATAGAAGCGTTTTGGGGGTGACTCCTAAGATCCGAATTTCACACCTGAAATTCTCTACCTACAAATATTTTTTGTTTTTTTTTAACATGGCGTACGATATAGATGCACTTCAAGATTCATTTTACGTAATTTTCAAAAAAAGTGGTAATACCCAATTGTCGCATAAATTACGTAAAGGACAACAAGTATAATACCACACGACATACTTTTCATCCTTGTTTTAAGAATGGGAAATATTCTTAACTATTTTTATAAACTTCTGGTAAGGGATGAAGTGGTGGGGCTTTTACAAATATTCAAGATAGTGTAGGAGATGACCAGTATCTTATTATACCAATATTACGCAGAATGTACATACTTATATATATRGCCCTCTTACTAATTCTACCGATTCCATCTCAGAAAACTATTACAGCCCCTAGTTAATTGCTTTTTTAAGAATTTACAGATAGCATTATGAGGCGCTTATTGTTGCTATACCTGACGCTTCCTATATAAGGATTAAGAGCAATAAATGCCATTAGGCGGCTGGAAAATCTTGTTCGCTCGTGCCCTGTAGGACCATCGCCCGTGTTCGCTGGAAACACGGTTCCCTCAGAGCACGTCTGCTCAAAGCACGTTACCGATAAAAACTGTAAAATATCTATAACATTCAACCACGACAATTACTGGCAAACACTAATGCGAACCACAGTTTTGCATACTCTTAAAAAATGAATTCTGTTACTGTAGGTATTTTAACAAATATTAAATTCGCTTTAGTGTTTGTATTAAAAGAACAGAAATAAAAATACAGTAAAAAGCCAAATTTCGCGTCCACGTGTAATCAGTAATAAATTACAAATTACAACGCATACTATTTACAATTTTAATACAAATACAGAAATCATTTGGTCAGAAAAGCACATAATATAGATTACTTGTTAGAAGTCTCTTTTTTAGATATTTAAGGTATAAGATAAAGGTAAATGTGTTAAATCAGTAAAAGTGGAAATGTTAATAAGGAATATTTGATTTGATTACTTGAATTTCTGACAAAATCGTATCTTGTTCTAGCGTCCCAAAACTAAGCAGGTGGATGTAAGGTGTTCCAAATTAATGAATTTTAATAAGTTGTATCGGAAATAAAGTTGTTTTTCACTGCACAGCTGTGCGCCGTAATTAATTGCTACTTGACTTTTTGTAGGTTATAAGTAAGGATATTATTTATCGTGAATTTATTGATAATAAGCACAATTTACGCCGACGAAGATGCGATTTGCATCGTACATCATGCATAAAATATAATAAATAGTAATATGTAAGCAGAGTATCATAAAATATCAGTATAGTACATGGAAACCTAACGAAAATTAAGTACATTAAATTTGGCTGGCTTAAAGGAGTCTGCAATACAAGATGCTAGAAATGTAAGAGAATGTTGAAGAAAATTAATCTAAACTGAGCTCAGTATAGTATTACGTTCTTAAAAAAAACGATCGTCAGAACTATATAATAAAATTCGTGAAATATTCAAATAATAGCTAAGCAAAAAACAAACACCATTGACATATCACAGGATCCATATTATTGGTGTATATCCGCTTGCGAATCATAGGTACCAGTAAACAACATTAAGAACAAGGTATAGAAGCAATAGAGATGAAGTATTTCTGTAGAATATTGGGAATTATAAAGAAGATAGATATGCAAAATTTTCCTATGTTCCTAGCACTGAGAAACAAAACTTGAAGAGCTTGCCGGTACCCGAAAAATGATTTAACTAGCTGGTGTTGTGCAGTCACAGCAACGAAAAAACTGCATGGCATATACGTACATTGTAATGAACACTTGTAATAATATGCAGACAAATTACTTTTATTTTTCCTAATGGCAAGTAATTTCCCTAACGATGTGAGAAATCGAGATGCTTGTAAATACGTAAACATGCATGCACGTTCTGTTTTATTTACGTGCATAAGCTTATCGGAAAAACACAGCTTTTCTTGTTTGCGAGTTATTTTTAACAAACACGCTCGATCAGTAGCACAAATTTCAAAGTTTCAGTTGCATTAGCATCAGATTATGCTGTGTTGATAACTATTTTTAAGCCTAACAAAGGTTATATCGTTACGGAGAAGTAACTAACTGAACCAGTCAAGAAAACTTGCTTACTTACTTTATTAAAGTATCGCACGATTTCGGTATTGTAAATGGCAACTATTGCAATATTTTACTTCTAACGATAAATAAAAGACGGTTTGCCAACTTTGCACTGTATTTTAGTCGCATCATTCTGGATTTATTTCACGTTATCTGACAAACTTTTACTGTGCTTGGCGTCATTTCGAGTATCTCTGAAACAAAAACAATTAAAGACGTATGATTGCCTAGCTCGACAACTAAATAACAGCCCTTTAGAAAATCAGATATTTATGGAAATTCCAGGTATTATAGTACATATTATCGTATTAGTGGTGATTAGTCCTTATCTAATTCAAATAATCTCGTCAGCAGTCACTTTCTAAATAATGGTCTAACGGTATAATGAAATACTTGTACATAACTGGAGGATTGCTATTATTCCTAATATATTTTTGGAATTCTCAACATGGAGCTTCGCCAATAAGAGGAACAGAGGAACATAACTGAATTGTGTGTAAAACCCGTCTATGATATTGATAAATTTTTAAAGGCCACTATATTTGAATTGCCCAAAATATAATTATTATGTTACTGATAAAAAGTAAGTTGTTCCTTTTCCGAATCTTTCTTTATATAATAAGCAATCTTTGTCATCTAACAAAGCAACCTAGTCTTTCATAATAGCGTTTTTCAAAATTTAACGACCAAAACATGTTATGAAGATTTGGTAACTACAAACACTGTATCTGTTCTGACATCTAATTTGGTGACTCAAAAAATGGTGGGTTACAATGCTTCAGCAAATTCTCATGATCTGACATTTTAAATTAACTATATAATTCTAGAGATATTTGACTATTTAAAACATACATATACCTTTTGTATTGCCAATAACAGCAGTAAAAAAGGTCAGGTCTGGAAATTATTGTATTTTAATAACAGTTCCTTGTTCCTGCGTATACACTGTGCAAACTAAACAAATTTTGCTTCAACAAAGTTTATGTACTTTTTCTCCGGATTCGAAAAGAAACTTTGAACAGGTTGTAGCAACGAAAGCATTTGTTTTTCCTTCTGTCATTACTGTTTCCAAAGTATAATGTAGCTTCTGTAGTTCGTTTAATACTTATTAATGAAATATTATAAGTTAATTCAACATTCCAGGACTGCAAGAAGATGGAACACTACTATAATTATAATATACAGAAGTTAATGGTTAATAGTAAGTTCCGTTATTTTAGCTACCATTGCGGTCTTTAAGGACACCAGTATATTCCGCATTTGTAGCACGCAGTCAAATGCAAATCGAAGCACCCACTTGGCAATGAATGCATATAGTACAAAAATTAAGCCACTTAATTCATAGCAATTTCAATGCGATCTAGAAACCAGAAATTATTGACCGACCCTTGCAAGGGCATAACTGACCGACATTGAGTTGTATGCATTGATGAAAATTTTTAATTCCTTATAGAATGCTATATACCTACTATGAAAGAAATTACTACTGTCCATATTTCTTGTATTTGTTTGACAAATATAGTAATATACTAGCATAAATAGAAACTCGATATATAGAGCATTTCAAGACTTAAAAGTTAATACACATTGAGAAGAATGATTAAAGTAACCCTGCGTTAGGGCTCGAAATACAGAGTAAGGATAAATGGAAATATCTGGGGAAAGGTCTGAATCAGGGAGATCCGATGTCTTCAATACAACAAATATTATACAGCCTGATACTGTTGGTAATTAGAGAATCAATGATAAACAGAGACATAAACAAGAATCTTACCATATGCAGATGATATAATACTTACTAGATGAAGAAGTCACCAAGCTTCAGGCAGTGGTGAGAAGATCAGATGAAGCAGCATAGTAGATGGTCTGCAATGGCATGGACAGAAATGAGAGAAAATACAGAATAGAGGAAATAGAGAGCTAGGTGTCATTTTCACTAGGACGCCTGGATATAATGCAAAAGTTCGATCAATGAATATCCAGAGCCCTAAATATAAGCCTGTATAAAACAATACCTCTAACAGTAATTTTTGAAAATGAAATATTGACTATAAGCAGTGGGAGAGGAAAATCAGACGCAAAATTTTTGAGACCGTAAGCTAGGAACTAATGGAATTATATGCAGAATCAATCATAATGGCAAGGAGTTCGGAATGATTGGAACATACAGTCACTAAAGCTAACTACTGCTAAAATGAACAGAAAGGAAGACCAAGGGAGAGAGTGAAAGAGAGAGAGAGATGACAAAGGAAGCGGAGGAAAAAATAAAGAAAATGAAAGTTCATAACTGGAGAACGAAAGCAGCCAATAGGAAGGGGTAGTATGATAATATACCAATCCTGAAGTGATAGGAATACATAGGGTTAAAAAGAAATGTCAATAGCAATAGAAGACAACTATAAATGTTAAAAAAGAGCAACTTGCAAACGAGTCATTTTGGACAAGTTTTAATGGAATAGTTACGTATCAAAAAACTTTCAAAAACAACTTGATGGTAAAAAACATTAAGGCAGATATTGAGAGAACATTCGACAGTAGATATAAAATAATTAGTCATAAGTTATGTTAAGTTGATGCAGGTATTTCGTATCCAAATAAATAGAAACGCAAGAAAGTCCTTAAATTTATAAATTTAAAAAAGTGAATCGGCTCCTTTTAGATTTAAACCGTCAGTTATTACATGCGCGAAACAAAAAATATCTGTATTCAAAACGTAGCCGATATGTATTAGATAAGTATTACTTTCATTTAAAACTCCTCAAGGGTTTAAGTGACGTTGAACAATCAGAGTGGTTGCTATAACTTGCATAAGGTTATTTTTTCATAAAATACACAGAAAATCATTGCCACACATGACAAAAAATTCAAAGCATTGTTACGGTTAAAGAAGATCTAATCCAAGAGTATATAGTCATTAATCAATCTTTTGAGAAATTTAATGCCAAAGAAACTATTGCGTTTCCTAATAAATGTTTGAAATTTAATTTACCTTGCCAACAAACAAAAACAGTTAAAATCCACAAAACAGGTAAATCAGTGAGATCTGTTGTTTCAGGTATTAACTCACTGACTCACTCACTTACCCGCTTTTAAAATGTTTGACCAAGGAGGTTAGCGGCTTACCTACACCTTCAATAGATGTTTAGTTATGAATTCCACGGAATTCATATGCAAAATTAAGAACATTAAACTTGAGGAGGGGAGTTACTGGTCTCGTTTGGTGTAACATCGCTATTCCCTAATGTACCTTTAGATGTAGCGCTGAAATACCCTGAGGATCCACTAGTGATTAACGACTTTTGATAAAATCAAAATTCAATAATATATACAATTGACTTCTTTATGTATGTCCCAAAACTTTCCAAATTAACAATGAGTCTTTCGAACAACACGAAGGAACAGCCAAGTCTCTCTCTCTGTCTTTCTGTCAAACTTATTTATGGGTCGATTTGAAACAGATTTTAAAAATAAAAACCAGTATTTCACTTACGTATGGTTGCGCAACGTCGATTTTATTTTTGCCATCTTTGACACCCATAAATGTAACATTGATAGCGTTTTAGAAAACTTAAATAAAATAATGTAAATGTTGATAAAGAACTTAAACATATCAAGAATGCTGTAGTTCATAATGGGTACTCTAGTAAAACAGTAAAAATTTTACTTAGGATACAGCACAAAACAGATTGTACGTGCAACCAACTACTGCAGAATATAAATTTAACAAAATTTTGTTTTTGGGCTTACCAAGGGATTAGAACGCACCATAAAACCACCACCATAAAAACGGGCTTTTACTGCCTATAGTGCTATTAAAAATCTTTTAGGAAATCCAAAGAATAGGTTAAGTGAAAAAGACAAAGTGGGCATAAATCAAATACAATGCAGTGGTTGTAATCTTAAATACGAGTATATTGGGCACATCAGGCGTTCCATGAGAATTAAATTTAAAGAGCATTTAGCTCATATCAGGTTTGGGAGCTTTTTCATTATAGATTGATTTCTATGGCAGCCCCAAACAAAAACACAGTAAGTGCAAAAATGTAAGAGTAAGAATATACAGATACTGTGTTGGATTTGGGAWCAACCCAGCTAGATTATAGATTCTGTTTTTGTGTATGGGTCTAAAACAGTTAATAGAAATGATAAAAATGCCATTACKAGCGCAAAATTGCGCATAAACACAGTATTATTAAATATACGTTACRCCCTTGTACMATTACTATTGTCTCAATGMACCGGTTTCGTTCTATTAATCGAACATCTTCAGGACACTGAAACACTCATTTTACAGATTTACTAATTTCAGGCGACGCGCACATACGGTTGACACCAAGGTGTGAGTGTTTCAGCGTCCTGAAGATGTTCGATTAATAGAACGAAACCGGTCCATTGAGATAATTTTGTTTTTTTAACCCTGTCTCTGTGAATGGATTATCATCGACATAATAAACACAGTATATATGCATATATGCATAAAGCTCAATTTTGCTAGCAATGTTGGTTACTGTGTTTTMGCTTGGAGCAGCCGAGCTGTACTGGCTCTAATTTGATTAGCAATCAGAAGCAGAAGAAGATTATCTGTTTACATTGCTTCCTCAAGACTTATTAACAAGAAAAAGGTTATGCAAATGAGTGTACAAGGAAGAGGCTCGTTCTCTTTTCAAGAAAATAACATGACAATTCAATTAATGTAGTACCTTCTGTGTTATAAAGTGTTAAATACGTATTCTTTAGTTCAATATTAAAAAGAGCATGGAGGGAGTCGATAGGCAGGTTTATAAATGTTTTTGTTTTTTAAATAGCATACCGTATTTATTAATGTACTACTAAAAAGCTTTATTGACAAGCTTCCCATAATATAACCTTTGTCTAGTACTACGTAAAAATCTAGGCGGCTATCCTAAAATAACTAAATTTCCATAAACTTGTAGAAAGCGCAAAACATTTATTTTCTTAATGTCTAAGGAAACTGCAGTACCGTTTTGACTGACGCTATCCCTACCAAACTAGTTGTACTTTCGCTCTCAATTCACTTGATAGGAAAATAATTGTCTATTTGTAAACAAATTTGTGACAGTGAAAAGTACATTACGGGCGCACGCATTACGGTTGAAGATAATCTGCTACCTGTCAGAATTGTCATTCGGCTTTTGTCAGCGTGTACAGTTACCAACTTTTTCAGTCCAAGGCCTGCAAGGAATACTTAGGTATATATAAATCGGCATATCGCTCAAAGAAGTCTTACTTAACATCCGTCCTAACTGTTGCTAAACCGCATGGCATACTGACACAGGCCATGCTAAGCGAAAGTAACACGACCGACGAATTTAAAAAAGTTACGGGTTACGTAAACAAATAGAACTTTTAAAACAATCGTAAAAATGTGCGGAAGAAATAGTTCGAGTTTGTCCTTAACTTTGCTACTGACATTTGTTTCCCTATGTTTTGCTTCGATACGTAAGTATTTGATTATGATAATATTTTTTATGATAATTTAGTCGTAGTATGTTTTATGTCGCTATAAAGGAGTGGAAAATGCACCGTTTACGAGCAGAAGTGTTGTTGAAGTATGTGGTGGACTTTTGTTCTTATTATTGTTTATGGTGTGCTTAGTAGCGTGTTAATATTAAGGCAATATCTCGTTGATTATAGTCCAGGTAATAGTCAAGTGCTTAGTGTGGTGTTTAGCTCTCATATAACATTAGTATCGATAATCTATTTTTATTGCTAGTTATACGTTACAATAGACGAAACTCTAGTTAAGGAAAAGAGTATTAGATTGTCAAATGTAAAAGCGCGTGCGGTAAAAAAATAAATACTATACCAGCACAGGTTTTTGATCGTGTTGTGGTAACGGTTGACCTAATGTGAAAGTTGCCGTAAATCACTATGAAACTGTAACAGCGCAGCGGAAAAATTTTGGACGCACTTAATAATTATACCCCATTTTGTTCAGTCAAGATTTCAATTCAAAAATCTCGCCACAATCTAAACGTTTCTGACTTGTATGAAAAGGTTGATAATGGATTATTGTTGTAGGAAATTCGTTTTTGCTAATTCATTTATACCTTTAAAGTATTTCTCATTAACCGTTTTGTTTTTTAAAATCCTTGTAAGAATATTCTCCTCCAAAGCATTTACCTACATTATTTTGTTGCATCTAATCAACCTTTTAGTATTGAACACGACTTTTCTGTTGTATTTAGTAAGACGTTAGTTTATTAAGAGAATATAAGTAAGACATTAGGATTTAATCTTTCGCCGAAAAGTATAATAAACCCTCCCAAAAGAGTCCGGAAAGGCCTGTGATAGATGCTTAAATGTTTTTGAATAAACAAAGTTTGACAAATTCGTTATTTTTAGTATATAATTTACACTATTGTGAATGCATAATGTTCTTCATTTATATATAAGTATCATTGTTATTAAGCTTTGGTAAAAAGTTTTAAGACTTTAATACACTCTATTTGCATTATGTATTGGATATATTTTCTTATGGAATAATATATGTGAATTGAATAATTAATGAAAACTGCCTTGG
The DNA here is from genome assembly GCA_025024175.1 of Rhyzopertha dominica. Taxonomy (NCBI): domain Eukaryota; kingdom Metazoa; phylum Arthropoda; class Insecta; order Coleoptera; family Bostrichidae; genus Rhyzopertha; species Rhyzopertha dominica. Next base: position 1,698,284 of record QCXZ01000042.1, read on the forward strand.
ACTGTCAGTACTGAAACTAATATATTGATATTATTAACAGCTAATGATCTTGTAAATGTGGAAATATAGGAATTGTAGTTCCGATATCCTACCCACCATGAAAAGATGGAAACTAACGCACTGTTGTTTTCTGTATGCGGGTGTTACATACAAGTATGTAAACTATGTCCTTAACGATGTTTCCTTAATGTTCAGGGCATACGTAAAAGTGTAATAATTTTGTAACGAATCTAATATTACGCACTTGACTACTTAAACAATTGATATATTTATCGCGTTTAATATCCTTGGTCAAACTTAATATGTAGCTAGTTTATTTCTGAGGAGTATTAAAACGAATTGTGCGGTCTTCTTCAGTAAGCTGTTTAATATGTGCGCTTTGCTTAAGATTGGGCTTACTCTTTTCATTAATTTCACTTTTTTATGAAAGACTCAACTTTTTGTTACCTATACATTTCAAGCTACACATGGAGGTGACTCTTTAAGGCCGATATCTTAATAAGTCTAAAATAGTTTTTCAGTACTGTAGCACCGTCAAAAAAGGTGTTCAGTGTTCATAATTTCTACTCTATTGGTAACGAACGGTTAGATTTCGGTATGACATACTTTTATCACGTATCGAGACTGCGCATCAGTAGTAAGTACTATTTTATAAAGTTAAAGGTACTGTTAGTTGATTGGATAGTCTTAATATAGATAATTAGCATGGTTTTAGAGTGCTAATTATTTAATTACTTAATTATTTACTGTTTTAATCTGCGAAAATGCGTCATACAGCTATACTTTACTCGTTTGCAATTACGTTAAAACTTTATATTAATATGTAGGTAAGTTTACCTGCGTTTCCTCGATACCAACTTTCAATAGCAAAATTATTGTGTTCTGATGACCTACCAACAAGGAAACGTTTCTGTAATTACCTTATTAATTTGCATCTGAGAATTAACCATAAGACTCGCCATGGTGATGAGCTATATATAACCTGAAGGCTGCAAAAAATTGTCATTCAGCGTTAGAGTTTCTGCAAATTTCATTACAATGGGAAACAGCACCTGCATATTAATTAGTAAGCAAAAAGACGTTGAATTATTTATTTACGTCCATTTACCGGCAACCAAGGGCAATTGGCAAATAGCTCCGGTAAAAAAAAATGTTGAAACCTGCCTAGGCACGAAGACGTATCTAGGATGCATCTCTGAACTGGTATTTTGAGCTGACTGACCGTTTAGTCCACTTGCAATACGAGTTCGCTCCGAAAATAAGGCTAAGTTGTGTAACAGAATTAGGCAAGAGCGTCAAGAAATTGCATAAAATACGAACGATAAGAATATGCTATAAGAGATGTGTATACGCAATTTAACTTAAAGAAGGGCGCTTCGGCGTTATTTGTAGTATGTTAAAAAAATATGAATATCTCTTAAAGTAAAAAAATGGGATATGCAAATTTCAAAACGTATCCAAAAAATTGTATTATGGATAACTTGTTTCTTTTTTAAACCGAAACTTAAAATTCTTATATATGAACACACATGGATTCATTTCTTTTGATCTTATTAAGGTACATATATGTCTACCCATGACAGTTTCTGTTATAAAGAAATGTGTGCAGATGTAAAAAAAACAAAAAACAAAATCAGTCATTACATCAAATGTAATAAAACTAGCAATAAAAATGGGCAAGGAATTAAAGCAGACATATTTTTCTAATTTTCCTTTAGTTTGTTTATGAGCCAACCATTATTATGATTATGCCCCAGACACCAAATAAACGGAATATTCTCTTGTAAAACCAGCATGCAAGATGTAATTACCAGTTGACGTACATTTACAACCTGTCGAGTAGTTACAATCGCGTATGTTGCAATTTTATACATGTTTAGTAACAGCACTCGATCTACAGCCTTTAATTTCCTGTAATCCCTCGCCTTTAAATGTCGACAGAGCTAGGCGTTCAAAAGTGGGTAATAATTAGTTACTTACAGCGTTTATATGCGTTATAGTAATTTATTGCCAGTTTCTCAACACGAGGTGTCACTTACCTTAAATTTGATATAATTGCAGAGGTTGCGGTTTGTCATATAAATTTTTTTGGCAATCAAGTAGTATATTTATTAATGTCATGTATTAAGAAAAACTATTACAAATGGCTCTAGAATGTTTCTTTTACACTATTAAGATTCCACAAAGTCTTCAAATTGTAATATTGTACTGTTCCTATTTGCGGGCATCGCCCAATAAACTGAGCAAATGCAATATTTTCCATGTTCACAAAATTTAAACCAAAATATGACACAAAACAAACCTAAAAGGCCATACTAGAAAAGTTTTAAAAATTTAGTATAAAATGCGATAGACACAAAAACCCATAGATACTGTTTCAGCCAATACTGCTTAGAGAATAATCATAAAAGTTCACCTGAATTTAATGTATTGTATGTACGTAGTCATGACAAAACAGTGTCTTTATTAGAAAAGTTAAAAATTAAAAAAACACAAATCTGTGAAGTAAAGATTACAATTGATCGGCTGTGCTTTAATTTACTACCAATTTTAATTTTACATGGCTTGGCTATAGACTTTGTCCATTACAATATCCATACTGCTGATGGGCCAGCTCAAAATGAAACATTGTGGAACAGTTAAATTGTGTAGTATTTTATATGAACAACATTATGACCAGTTAAATACATGGTGGACTATGGGAGCGCGAAGTTGCCGTTGTTTTATACCATTTAGCAATCATGGAACAGTGGTGCGGCAAACKACSTTMTTTTTTTTTTTATTAGATCACAACAAATAATTCGAATTCATTTCATTATTGCCCGTCACGGAAGACTTCTATCTGCCCATGCCATAAAGGGGTTGGTTGGTAAATTTGAGAATACTGGAGCAGCTAAAAGTGTCAAACATAAGGAACCAGACAGAAGTGTCAGAAGTCTTGAAAACATTGATCCGTTAGAGGGTTTGTAGAGCGCAGTTCAAAACGTTCAATTCGAAAACAAAGCCAGGCCTTGGGCATATCTAGGACTACTTTTCTTAGGATTTTACATAAGGATTTCAATTCCAAGCATTGAAACCAATAGATCTTTCTGTTCGCCTACATTTTGCTAAAACGATACTGCAGCATAAACTTGACGTTCACAATTTATGGACGTCTGATGAAGCAGATTTCCATTTATCTGGATATGTTACGGCTAAAGCCCGAATTCCGGCTAAACCTAAGTTTAACCGGTTAAAGTTGGACATTACCCGGGCCATGCGGCTAAAGTCCGAACAGTTTTCAACGCTTCTAACTTTAACCGGCTAAAACTGGGTCTAACCAATGGTAGTCGGTTAAAGAGCAAATCGATCGTGTTCGTTGTGCATTTTGGTTAGTGTTGCATCATCCCTGTGCACGTGTATTACTTATTGGTGACGACGCAGCGTTTAGACGAATTAACGTCAAAAATGGAGGGTAATAATGTGTTTAAATCAAGTTTCTATGAAGAATTTGAAAACATGTTGTCCGCTAAGGACCCTAAGAATATGTCTTACATGAATAGTGCACAATATAATAAGTTTATTGAAGAAGTGAAAGAAGCTAAGCAGTCTGCTAAAAGATCAACGTTGCATTATCGTCGTTTGAAACGATTTGACATATGTAATATCAGTGGTACCGATAAATTAATTGCTCCTGTTTCTACAACCGACCCTCTGATTAAATATTACGTAAAAAATGAAGAGTTATTTGATATACTTCATGAAATACATGTGTCCATTGGACATGGTGGTCGCAACCGAATGGTGAAGGAAGCTCAACAAAAATATAAAAATATTACTCAGGAAGCCATAATGATATTCCTTCGATTATGCAAGTCGTGCCAAATGAAATTAAAATCGGGCAAAAAAGGCATTGTGGTCAAGCCGATTTTATCAAATGAAATGAATAGCCGCTGTCAAGTCGATTTAATCGACATGCAAACCAATCCTGACGGCAATTTCAAATTTATTCTTGTATACCAATCACCATTGCATAGCAAAACTGCTGAAGAGGTTGCTAAAGTGTTGTTAGATATTTTTTGCATATTTGGAGCCCCGTCTATTTTACAATCCGATAATGGAAGAGAATTTGCTAACAGAATTGTTGAAAATTTAACATCCATGTGGACAGGATTAAAAATAATACATGGAAAACCGCGTCACAGCCAATCTCAAGGTAGTGTGGAAAGGGCGAATCAAGATGTTCAGAACATACTTATGACTTGGATGAAAGACGAAAATTGTGATAAATGGTCTGAAGGGCTTAGATTTGTCCAGTTGATGAAAAACAGAGCCCATCACGATGGTATAAAGCGTTCACCATATAAAGCCATGTTCGGCTGTGATGTGAAAGTTGGTTTAAAGTCATCTGGATTTCCTTCCGAAGTAATTGACAATGTTTCTACCGAAGAGGAATTAGAGGAGCTACTGAGAAATCAGCAAGAACGCGAACAAAGTATCGATGATATTCAAAGTGGAGAGGAAATGGTGCTTAGTGATGAATGTGAAATCTGTATAAACAAAAATGATTTATGTGATTTGTGCTCAAAGAAAGATGCCATTATTAATAATAGAATCGAAGCAAAGGCAAACCTAGCAGAACAAGCGAAAAAAATGAAATCTCTGTCAAATATCAAGTATCCACCGTGCAATGTTGGTGACAATGTTAGAGTTAAAATTCCTGACGTAGATAGAGGTAGGGGTGACTTTAGAAACATTATTTTAACCGTTCTCCAATGTAGTGAGAATGGATTGTACAAGTTAGGTAACGAAAAAGGAACCATTCCCGAAATGTTTTCAAGAAATCAATTTACCGTATGTGAATCAAAATTTGTAAACATTGAAAATGTTTCAGCTGACAAAAAGTCCTTACGACAACTTGCAAATTTACAGTCCACTTCTGGTGGTCAAGGATTTAAGAAATGCCATTGTAAAACAAAATGCGGAACAAAAAAAATGTCTTTGCAAAGCGGCAAATATTTTATGCAACTCCAAATGCCATTCAAGTTTATCTTGCAATAATAAATAAAAAAAAATATTTTTTGACTTTCAAATGAAAGTGTGCATTTGTTTCAAAATGTCTATTTTTTGCGTTAGTTTCATTAGATTGAAATATAAGTACACAGTTAGTGTATATTCTTGAACCTCATTCATTTTTTTGGCAATACTTAACTACTAATATTGTATTGCTTATTGTTTTTTTATATTATTTTGTATTTTGATAAATATATTAATGTTCTTAATTATAACTTTTATTTATTTATTACCTAAAAATGTATTGTTGTACAAGCTTACTGAATGTAACTTCGCACTTTAACCGACTACCATTGGTTAGACCCAGTTTTAGCCGGTTAAAGTTAGAAGCGTTGAAAACTGTTCGGACTTTAGCCGCATGGCCCGGGTAATGTCCAACTTTAACCGGTTAAACTTAGGTTTAGCCGGAATTCGGGCTTTAGCCGTAACAGATATACCGATACCAAACAGCCGTATTGGGCTTTGGAAAATCAACAAGAACTTCATCAACAGCATTACACAGCCCCGAGGTAACAGTACGGTGCGCAATATCCTCATTGGGAATCATAGGTCCCTATTATTTTGAGGATCACAATGAAAATGTTTTAGCAGTTAATGCTGCACGCTATACTAACATTATTAACTAGTTTGTTACAAAGCAACGGAACATGTTTCCACAGAGCAATAGCTGGTTCCAGCAAGATGGCTCAATGGGTTCCGTGCGAAGATTGTTTCCAGTTCGTGTTATCTCCAGACACGAAGACGTTGAGTGCCCCCAAGATCGCCAGATCTTACGAAATGCGACTAATTTTTTGGGGGTATTTAAAAAGCAAGGAGTTCATTGACAAACCACGAGATATTCGGGAGCTGAAAGTGAAAATTTGGGAATATTCAGCTGGATATGTTGTGTCGTGTTATGCAGAATTTCAACGTTTGGCTTCAAGAGTGTATGGAGAGAATTTAACAGGCATAATTTTGAAGAACAAACAAGTTCTCGCAATTATGTTGTTTTTGCTATACTTTGTTTTAATTAAATACAGTTATATATTCGGAAATTCGTAGTTTTCAAAACTTCCCGCTCCCATGGTCCACCTGTTAGAATAAGAATAACAACATTTTGTTCTTAGATATAATTGGTGGCTAATGTTGTCATTTATTATAAGACAGCATCGTTTAGAGTAGCTACACTTCATTGCAGATAAAAATAACACTATTCTGGAACATCATTAACATATTCCAATTTTGTATTTCTAACGTGCAGATAAAATGTTAATAGTTTTGCTTATGTATTAGTGGATGAATAAAATATCATGTATTAATCATGACCGATCTTCAACGATGTGCTTGTAAATTAGGTTGTTTAGCTGAATAATAAACACAAGCCGATTATATTCTTAACAACAAAAAAAACAGTAATATTTGAGAACTATTTAGATAAGGTCCCATATAAGTGTGGGGAAAGCTGCGATACTATGGAAGCCTAATTTTGCTGGTTTCGATACTTTTATTTCCATAATGATAAATAAGTTGATTAACGAATTGAGCAGCAATTTCATATTTTCAGTTGCAATTGCGTCTTTTGACCAAATCCTAGATGAAAGAGTTCACTTTCGTTCTAACATTCTTACATTATTTTATTTTATTTCTGAAAAGATCAACACAACATTTATAAACACAAACTCTTTGATTTTTAAGACTATCCAATTCCTTCACCACATTATTCAACACCATGATGAGCACTTTAAGTTCCGCTGACTCCATGTCGCACATTTTCATAAACTTTTAGATATTGTTAGTTATGGACTGGTTTTGTATATCCTGAATATTCCGAATATACTAAAGAAACAAAAATATTCTAAACATGACATCATTTTTTTCAGCTGAATACATTCATGTATGCAAAGCCAGCGATCCGGACATAGCAAACTGCATAACCAAATCAGTCAACGAAATCAGGCCGCATTTGAAGGAGGGTATCCCAGAGTTGGAGGTTCCACCGCTAGAGCCGCTGCAGTTGGACGAGATTAAACTAAGACGAGGGCCTACCTCAGCTCAAATAGATGCGAATATCACGGAACTGGAAGTATGGGGACCTACGACGTTCGAAATACTCGAAATGAAGTACGTAGAAGTTCCATAAGTAAAATCAGGCTTCAGTCTTTTCCACTTTATTCTGTTTCATCCAATTCTTGACTCTACTTCCTTTATTTTCTTTTGTTTCCCTGACCTTTCAGGTTTTGGGTTATGTTTGGATACTCATATATTTCCATTACTTCTTTGTTTCTTCTTCTCTTCTAGTTTCCTCTTCATCTTTAATTCCTCAAACACTTTCTTTGGTATTTTTTATGCAAACTTTATAACCTTTCTATATTACTTTTGATCATGATCTATGTTTCACATACATACATATATTACTGCTGGTTGAAGCACAATTCAGTAAATTCTAACTTCTGTTTTTCTTAGCATCATTATTATAATTTTATATAATAGTATCCTGGAACAGAATAAAAAATAAACTCTCAAGTTTTCAGCTAACCTTATTCACTACAACCAGAAAAATATAAGCTGCTTCTGTTAGTAATTGTTTCTTAACTGTTTCTGTATATCATTTAACCATATAGGTGAAATTGTGCAAGTAAAAGTTATCCAAGAAAGTAAAAGGTCTACTATATTACAAACGCGTAGTATAGGAGCCAAAGCCGGTTTACCAACTTGATGCAAGTGCTTAAATAATACATAATGTGGTAACAAGTTTCGTTTTACCTTGCTAGTTTTTAATTCTATTATAGTTATTGGTAAATTGCTAAACAATGACTATTCTAATGCAGGCCAAATATACCCAAAAACAAATTCGCCTTTAAGGTGAGGATTCCTTTTCTCGAATTCAAGGGAAAGTACGACTTGGACATGAAGATACTTCTTGTTCAATACAAAGGCAAGGGACCAATCACAGGGAATTTTAGTGAGTATTACCAACATTAAGGGTGTGTAAACAAAAATTCCGTATAAATGCAATAAGTTTATTCGTTAAACTACTGGTTAGGAAACTAATTAAAATAGTATTTACAAAAAGATTAATTATTCATTGGCATAGATATTTTGATTGATACCTAGTTCTGAAGGCACTATATATGGAGTGGACCTTCGCTTTGAACTGAATGCTAACCATACCGAAACCTTCTTCTGAAACTTGGCATGACATTTGAATTTCACTTCACTGGGCAATTCATTACTCTCCTTAAAATTGTAGGTATTATTTACCGCTGCATCACTGCCCTCTAGTGTGAAGTATGACTCATCGTCGATGACAACATAATTATTGTTAGAGTTTCAAATGAGTTTCACGCAATTTTCGCAGTTTAATTTCTTTGCTGCCCTAACTGCTTTTTGCAATATATGAGTGCAGATTTTCGTTTTCTAAAAGTCACATTTTTTACTTTAAGAATATTTCTCACATATGAATGGGATATTTTAAATTTTAGACCTAGTTCTTGACTGACTGCCCGACTTACCAACAGCTTCTGACCCCAGCTTCAATTTTCTGTTTTCAATCATTCTTTGAGGTTTTTTTTCACCTCGCGGCGCTCTATCCACACTATTTGTCGTTGGATCTTCATTTCCCAAGAATGTTCTACAGTACTGTTCTTTCTAATATTTCCACTTATATCTTTTAATTGTTGTGTATGTCTTTGTATAAAAAAAACATATATTTTGCCTTTTATACTAATAGAAATTGAAATGCATGTCTATGCTGTGCTATCTGCACCTCAACCAACTGCAGATAGATCTATTTCGCTGTCATTACAGCTCATCAGTGCAGTTTAGGTCTGGTGCAGACAGCACGGCATAGAACTGGTTTTACCTATATACCAAAGCAATGGTATGATGTAAGTAAGAATTTAGATGATAATGCCATCTGTCTGCATTACACTGACATGATGACAAAGCCAGCTAGCTGCTTTAATATGCAGTTTAATGTATGTCGGTTTTTGCCCGCTAGCAAAAAGTGCCGTAAGGACCTGCTGTCAAGTTGAAGTATGCAGTTGCATGCCAATTTGTCAAGCTACAGGTCACTTCCTTTAGGAAGTAGTACCCGTTAAGGCAGCTAGGTGGCTTTGTCATCATGTCAGTGCTGGCAGATGGCATTGCCATCTAAGTTCTTACTTGAATAGAAATTGAGTTCGAATAACACTTGACTACAATATAAAGAGTTATTAATGAATGGGCAGTCTTATATTGGCTTTTATTGATTTATAAAACATTATAATAACATCATCATATCATCATAAATTAATAAATAACGTCTCTTTATGCTTCCCAATTCCTAAATTATAACGAATAGAATATTATGAAAGAAAATATTCAGATTCGTCAAATGTCCAACATGATCCCGCGTCTAAAGTATTGTGATAATATACTATAGTCAATAACTTTAAAAATGATTAACGATGCATACAGTACACCTGTACCGGTATCAATATCATTTTGAGATGTAAACAAGTTTTTTTCGTGTCTTCTTAGAAAACCTCATTACAAAATCATCCAGACGCCACATATTTACTTACCTCATCTTTACGAAAACCAGTTTATTGATGTATATTTGCTTCCAGCTAACTACAGCTTCGACTGCGTAATGAAAGGTCACAAGATCAAGCAAGGCGGTGAAGATTATCTCAAGTTCGACAAAATGCGTTTGAGGTTGTACATCGGAAAATCAACGTTGCATTTGGGTAACCTGTTCAACAACGACCCGGTGCTTGGAAGGGCAACAAACAATATTGTCAGCGAGAACTCTGATCTGTTCATCAATGAAATAAAGCCAGTACTAGAGAATTCGTTAGCTGACAAGTTTACAGAAATAGCAAATAAGATCACCCTTAAGTTTACATACAAAGAGTTGTTTGCCTAACAGTTGTACTGAGCAAGAGTAGTATTAATGTGTATGTTGTTATCATGTAGAGCAAATGGTTATTTTAAAAAATAAACACTTTGGCAGCACCAAAATGTCCAATGAGCTGCTTGTTGTTCCACTTCAATTAAATCTGCCATGTGCAAAATTGTAAATTTTTCATTGTCTTTTTGTTCTAAGGGAGAAGTCATTGATAGATAGTTAGCCATAGTCAATTAATTGATTGTCTAAAAAAAAATGAAAATAATAACAAAAAGCTAGATAGAAGACCAGGAAGTATTATTTTTTTCCAAAAACGCAAGGTCTTGTTCAGTTAATAACGAAAAAAAGAATTCATAGGGAATTGAATTTTTCCTATGCTATTGAATCTTTCTAGTGTACCAGTATTTGGTTTAGTGGGTTCGAAGGTAAGGTTAGTGCGCCCGACAAATACTCACCTACCTCGTTATTTGGTTTATTTTCTTTAAATACAAGTTTCTTTTGAAAGCTAATGAAGTTTTTGGGGTATATTGTTGACAAAGAAGAGGTGCGACCTGATCCACAACGCATTCAAGCTATAGTTGACTCTAAAACTCCTAAGAATGTGAAAGATTTTGGGATTTACCAATTTTAATCGCAGTTTCTGTGAAAAATTTTCAGAAACCGCAGCTTCGCTCACTAATTTACTGAAGAGAAAAGTTCGCTGGCGTTGGGAAAAACCTGAAGAGCTGGCATTCCACTCACTTATAAAAAAGTTGATGAACACCACATTATTGTACCAGCCACGAGACGACTGCAGCTATGGTCTAAGTACTGATGCTTCAGACAAAGGTTTGGAGGMGCATATATTCCAGGTTGTGAACGGGAAGCGTATATCCATTGCGTTTGCTAGCCGGCTGCTGATGGATCGAGAAAAGCGCTACTGTATTAACAAACGAGAAGCAGTAAATAAATTTAGAATTTATTTGATGGGTCGGCACTTTACAATTTATACCGATAATAATTCGGTTGTTTACTTGAAGACCTGTCGTTTACTTTCAGGAAGGATTGCTCGCTATGCTCTAGCAATTCAAGAATATGATGCCTTGTCGCGACATGCTGCCGTCCGTCTTCCTCCGCTACAGAAAAATTTCGTCAGAATTTGTCAATTTACAGTACCTCGAAAATTTAACAAATTATTGGAGGATTTTGCGCGGTATCAGAAAGAAGACGAAAAACTAAGTGCAATTTGGGAAAAGATTGTAGCAGGTGACAATAAGATACAAGACCATTATTTGGTCCATAATGATTTATTGTACTTAAGAAGAAGTGAGGAAGAATTTTATTTACTATGTGTTCCTAAAGCACTAACGATTGCTTTTGTGGAGGCGTATCACGAAGCTATTGGACATTTCGGAGGTCACAAAACTTATTGGGGTGCTCTGAAGCATGAAGTATGGTGGACTAACCTTTATAAGGACGCAAAGGCTGTCGTTCGTAAGTGTGAGATCTGTCAAAAAGCTAAGTGTTCCAAGATGCCTAATCCTGACATCCACCCAATATTATCTGCTGGCAAGGGAGAATTGGTTTCTCTAGATCTTTATGGTCCCCTTCCCAGGAGTCGTGGAGGAGTTATGTACGTTTGTGTGGTACTGGACGTATTCACAAAGTTCATCAAACTGCATGCCCTCAAAAAGGCTACCACTAAAGCTGTTTTACATAATTTAATAAAGGATTATTTTACAAATTACGGTTTGCCGAACCGAATGTAGTCCGATCATGGAACTCAGTTTACGGCTTCGAAGTGGACAGAAACCTTACATAAGTTGAACGTGCAGCCTGTTTATTGCTCTGTAAGAAGACCTCAAAGTAATCCAACCGAACGGGTCATGCGGGAACTCGGGCGTCCGTGTCGAACGTATTGTCATTCAAAGTACACTAGGTGGGCACAAGAACTACCTAATTTCGAAAATTTTCTAAACTCGCTGGTACACGAATCTACCGGTTTAGCCCAATTGAGCTTCAAACGGGAAAACTGCCGGAAGATTTATTACCGCAACGTTAAATGGGTCCCAAGTCTGGTAACAGTGCACCAGATAAATTAATATTGGCGCGYGAAAATCTAGAAAACCATGCTGCCCGTAGGATGTTACGTCACCCGGCTTGTCCTTATAGACAATATGCATCAGGAGAAATGGTTTTATTATGCGCTAATCCTGCGTCTTCGTCGTTGGAATCGGAAACTAAAAATATTTTACTATTATTTGAGTTGTATCCTGATTCAGTTAAAGAGAAGGGTTCTTTCCATGCATCTCATCTCAAGCCGCTTGTTTCTAAATAATCTTAAAGTTTTGATTTTAAAGAGTTGCAAGACTTTCCTCGCTTATTTCTTTGTCATCAGCTCGAAAACTTGGGTGGGCAGACGTAGCGTCCCGCAATACAATTTTTAATTGATTATGGTTGATTCATTAGGGTGTCACTTCATGACATAAATCCGTCATTGACTGTTACGTTGGTTGCTGACTATAATAGAAATGAGTATGACAGTCTAGCAACCATAACTGGTGAAGTGTATGCTTAGCCCGGTGTTAGCTTTCAAAAAAAAAGAAAATAAGCCAAATAACGAGGAGGGTGAGTATTTGTCGGACGCGCTAACCTTACCTTCGAATCCACTAAACCAAATAGTGATACACTAGCTTGTTTTGTTTTGAAAGTATTATCTTCTTTCAAGCACGCCACAAATGTCAAAATTTGAGAAAACTTTAAATAATCACAAAACAGTAAGCCTGAGACCACAGTCATAAGTGATACCTAATGAAATTCAACGAGGATTTTGAAAATGTCACAATATACAGGGTGTTCCATATAATAACCAAAGGTGCTATTAACTTTTGGTTTAACCCCAGAAGTGGCCGAAACCTGAAAATATTTCAAAAGAAGTGAGTTGTTTCAATTAGTCCCCGATATTCTTCTAATAAAAGCTCGTCGTGGAATACCCTGTACATATTTAAAATATGTGCTGAGATTTAAAAAAATCAAGGCAATTAAAATTGGTTTTTTGAACTAGCAAGTATAAAATCACTTAAAAAAAGTCGATGTCTGTTAAATAATCCCAATTTATACACGTGTAATGATTTTAAAATAAGATTTTTCTTCAAGTAAACAAAAATGGTTAGATTTTGGGGCATCGGTATATTTAAAAGCACCCAGGTAAAAAAACAAGCAACGATCTATGAGACTGACTTATGCAGAGGGTTTTACAGCTTGTGGTCGACCGTCGTAAACTATTGTATTGTAAATGAGGGTTTTTACAACCTTACGGTCGGCCGTCCTAAACTATTGGGATTAGTGGCACGCTACAAAGTTCCTAAAGGCGCCGTATCTAAAAAATCTTGTTGGTTAAAGTTTTAACTTTTCCGCTATAAATTTTTGAAATTTGTTAGTTGTGATAATTTAGCAATCAATAAAACATAGAAGCTTTTATAACAAATTTTATTTAATGCAGACCTGATGGTAACTGGCGCGACCCGCGATCTATTTTTATGTGATAAATAAATTTTCCGATGTATGAAATAAAAGCCTTTGCATGTCATAACGAATTTATACAAATTTAATATAAAAACATACAAATTAGTAAGTAGAAAATTATTTACATTTGTTAGAAAAAATTTACAACAGTGCACAATAAAATTAATACACGGTATCATTTACGTTCATTACAGCATGTTAATAAGCACATTACAAGAAAGTCACAAACTAAAAAAATACTCACTATCACTTTCACTGCTAAAGTCACGATTAACTTCCATTATTAATTCTTGTACATGATTCACTCTGAACTGATTTTCAATGTCCAGTAAATGCCGCACTAAATTTATCCATGCATCGACACTTGTTATTTCAGTTTCGTGTCTAATTTTTAACAGCATTTTATTGCTAAATTTTCCATTGTCAAATTCTTTGTTTCTACTGCCCCCATATCATTTCAATGGGGTTGAAAATGCAATGATATGGGAGTAATCGTAGAATGGTGTGTCCACATACAGAAGCGAGAATGTCAGTTTTAAATTTCTTTGAAATTTTTTTTGTGCCAAGCTCTTCCAACAATTGGTATTTTTTATAGTCCTCTTCGAAATATAAATCTTCTTTTCTTAAAAACTCTTGAATGGTTGCCTTATTAGTTGTATTTGGAATTTTGCTCAGAATGGTAGCTAGCGTTGTTCATTACTATGACGCTGTTTGGTGGCAATTTATGCAATAAAATGTTTTTGATCCAATTTTTAAACACTTCCGCATTCATATCAGAATGATAATAGGCGCTTGCTTGTTTTAAGTTTTTACATCCAAGATACAGGGCTCTAGGAACGAAACCATTTTCACCTCCTGCGTGTAGAATCATTACCTATTCTTTTTCCTTTTGACGCCGGAATATTGACGTTGCACTTCCCTGAGTCATCAACCCATCCTTTTTTTATTGTATCATGGGTATCGTACCATGCACTCTAAATGAAACGAACGAAATGAAATTTTCCAGTATTTTACAGGTATTTAAATGTTTGAGGAACAAGAGAAAAATACTTCTTTCTCTTTCCAATGTCTACCCGGAGGTGCTCAATTGGCCCAAGATTTAAAATCACCAATAATCCGTTCAACCAGTTGCCCAACCAGTCAATAAAAGATTAGGAGATTAAGTACTCAGGTGTATGCTGCAACAGATCCTAGTGATAAGAATGAACATATTTAATTATTTCGGAGGTACTCAGTTGTCCCACGGTTTAAAATCAGCAATAATCTGTTTGACCAGTTGCCCTGCGAAATGTATTTGTCACAAACGCCTCTTAATAAGTGGCTAAATGTAAGCATATATGTAGGTATGACTGAATAAGTAAAAAATATTGCACTTGGTACGCTTATATGCTGTAAAACTGTATAAGTAAACACATATGCTTTCAATACTGTTTATAGTAGGAGTAGAATAGTTTCGATTTCTTCTTATTTCCAAAAAAATATACAGGTAGAAACTAAGTTTATGACCCTGCGGATTAAAAGAAAATTTTAACCTGTGAAGAAACAGGGCACACCGGGATAAAAAATTAGAAAGAATGGGCTGCCGAATTGAAATTAGAATGTTTACCATTCATGGTTATAAAAATAGATACTACTCATTAAATTAGGAAAGAATACGATTTAGTCATACATTAAACGCTATTAGATGAGAAATATTTGTAGTTCAAATAATAATACCAAATAATGCTCATTGATTTATGTGTACGGAAAAGAAATTCCAAAAAAGCCTAAACACAATTTTTGGATACGGTCCACACCGCTGCAAGCAGTGGAGCCTGCCAAACCCGTCTGTTATTTACGACAGCTACAGGTAATACTTGTAAACCATTGTGAGAGGTAGTCGCATGCTCGTATAATGAGTGTCGTAGATTGTGTAGTATATTATATTGTATAGTGACCTGGTTGAAGATAGTAGAGACAACTGTCAGACTTGCCATAATAAACATTTGTACTAGTTCTTGTTAATAAACTAGTTATCAGATCTTGAGTGTTTTGTAAAGCATCATACATGGTGTCAGGTGTTAACTAAAACACGAACTTAGAATGGAGACCTTGTTTAAACTCCCAGAACCTCTATCTCTCAGTGGTACTAATGCGCACGATAGCTGGAAAAAATTTCGTCAAAGATTTGAATTGTATATGGATGTAACAGATCTAAAGACGAAGAGCGAATCAAAGAAAATTGCTGTTTTCTTGAGTGCTGCTGGAGATGAAGGAATAGAGTTGTATAACACATTCACGTTCAATGAAGATGAGGACAGGAACAAATTGGAAACGTTGATGAATAAATTTGAAAGTTTCTGTGCACCAAGAAAGAATGTGGTTTTCGAACGATTTGCGTTTAACAACATAACACAAAAAGAAGGACAAACGTTTGACAGCTTTTTGACTGATCTGAAAAAAGCAGTTAAAACTTGTGAATATCCTGAAGAAGAAAATATGGTACGTGACAGGGTAGTCCTAGGAATCGCTGACAAGAGTACACAGGAAAGATTATTACGTGAATCACAGCTCAGTTTGGACAAAGCTGTATCATTTTGCAGATCAACGGAGACAAGCAAAACACATTTGAAGATGTTACACAGTGAATCTTCAGTAAATGCAGTAGCAATTAAAAAAGAAAAGAGAACATGCAATTACTGTGGGTATATTCACAAGTCAGATAGGTGCCCGGCTGACGGAAAGACATGCGCGAAGTGTCAGGGAAAGAATCATTTTGCCCAGGTGTGCAAGTCTAAGAAGAAAGAAGTATATAAAAGGAAAATTATTAATGAAGTTCAAGAAGAGCAAGAAAAAGATGATGAAGAATTCTATGTGGATGCAATTGTGAAAAATATTGGAGGCGTTGGCATAGGATCTGAAGAAAATGCCTGGTTTGAAACAGTTTCTATAAAGAGTAAAAAGCTAGTATTTAAGTTAGATACAGGAGCTGAAGTAAGCGTTATTCCAGAACATATTGCAAAAACATTGTTAGATGTTAAATGGAAAAAATGTAACATCATGTTAATGTCATATGGGGACGAAAATTTCAAAATCAAGCCTTTAGGTACTGTTGAATTGTTGTGTAAAGTCAGGGATGTTGAGGCACTGTTACAATTTGTAATAGTAAATGCAAAGAAACAAATTCCATTGCTAGGGTTAAGAGCTTGTACTGAATTAAAATTAATCAAAAAAATTGATCAGGTTAGTAGTAGTTTTAAAACTGTAGATGATGTAGTTAGACAATATAAATCAGTGTTTGAAGGATTGGGTAGATTTCCAACAACACATTCTATTGCATTGAAAAGTGATGCTGTTGCAAAAGTACAACCAGTTAGGCGAATTCCTCTAAGCTTGCATAAGAAACTCAAAACAAAATTAGATTATTTGGAATCTTGTAAGATTATAAATAAAGTAGATGCGCCTACTGAATGGGTAAATGCACTCGTCATTGTTGAAAAAAGTAATGGAGATTTACGATTATGTCTTGATCCTAAAAGTCTTAATTTAGCCATAAAAAGAGAACATTTTGCAATACCAACATCTGAAGACATTGTTGCAAGATTAAATGATCAAAGTTATTTTACTGTCCTAGACCTAAAAGATGGCTACTGGCAAGTTCCTATTGATGAACAGAGTTCAAATTATTGTACATTTGGCACACCATTTGGTCGCTATAAATTCTGTAGGTTACCTTTTGGTATTTGCTCTGCCCCAGAAGTGTTAAAAAAAAAATTGCTGAATTGTTTGGCGATATTAGTGGGGTGAACATTTATTTCGATGATATAATAATCACTGGTAAGACAGAACAAGACCATGACCAAAATTTAAAAACAATATTTGAACGCGCATTAAAATATAATGTCAAGTTTAACTTATCAAAAATGCAGTTTAAACAAACCTCTGTAAAATTTATGGGACAGATTTTTTCAGAAGATGGGGTTAAGCCTAATTTGAGCTATGTTCAGGCTATTGTAGGTATGCCTAGTCCACAAAACGAAAATGAGTTATTGAGAATTTTAGGCATGGCAAAATTTTTGGCCAAATTTGTGCCCAATATGTCGCGAGTTACAGCACCCTTGCGAAATATTACTAAAAATAATGTTGAGTGGAAGTGGACGCAAGAACACGAAAATTCTTTGAATTGTTTAAAAAAAAATTACTAACCAGTGCACCTGTATTGTCATTTTTTGATTCTCAAAAACAAATAATACTGCAGTCAGATGCATCAAAAAATGGATTAGGTGCTTGCTTAATGCAAGATAGTAAACCCGTTGCATTTGCTTCTCGAAGCTTGACTAATACTGAAAAAAGATACGCACAAATAGAGAAAGAATTATTAGGCATTGTTTTTGTTGTGCAGAAATTTCATATGTTCATTTATGGTTTCAAGAATATACTAGTCCAAACAGACCATAAACCCCTAGAAAACCTTCACAAAAAGATTTAAATTCTGTAACTATTAGACTTCAACGTATGTTGTTGAAATTGTTAAGATACGATTTAATTATTAAGTACGTGCCAGGTAAATTATTATATATTGCTGATACACTATCGCGAGCATTTCTAGAGGTTGATGAATGTTCAAAGGTATCTGAATTTGATTTAGCCATTCACAGTGTAATTAAGAATTTGGCTATGTCAGATGAAAAGAAAAGATTGTTTAAAAGTGAAACTGTAAAAGACGAACAACTAAAGCAAGTGCTACAAATTATTGAACAGGGATGGCCAATTAATAAAAGATCTATTCCACAAGAGATTAAACACTTTTGGAAAATAAAGGATGAGTTAAATGTTTGCGAGGGTCTATTGCTAGTTGGTCATAAAATTGTTGTGCCAAAAGCATTACAAATTAGAACGTTGCAGTTAATTCATGAAGGGCATGTAGGCATAGAAAAATCAAAAAACCGGGCAAGACAAATATTTTATTGGTTACACATGAGTAAAGACATAGAAGAGTATGTAAGAAGATGCAGAGTTTGTGAAAAATATTCTGCTAGACAGTGTAGGGAAGAACTAAAACCATACCCAATTCCCAATCGTTCATGGGAAAGGATAGCTTCAGACATATTTAGTTATGGTGATTCGTCATATTTAGTAGTTATTGATTCCTATTCTACTTGGCTGGAACTGGCAAAAATAAGTAACAAAACAGCTAGTGAAGTAATAAAAAGGTTAAAATCAATATTCTCTAAATATGGATGTCCTGACACTTTAGTGGCAGACAATGTTCCTTTTTTAAGTTATGAATTTCGATAATTTGCTGAAGATTGGAATTTCAATTTGATTACTCGTAGTCCAAATTACCTTAGGTCAAACGGCTTGGCTGAAAAAGCCGTAGGCATAAGTAAGGTCATGTTAAAAAAAGCATTAAAAGAGGGTAAGGACATATATGTGTCACTTATGCAGTATAGAAATACACCACTTAAAGATATTGGTTTGTCACCAGCAGAGTTGTTAATGAACCGCATTTGTAAAACGAAATTACCTGTAACAACTGCAGTACTAGAACCTAAATTAAATAACAATATTAGTAGTAGGTTAAAAGAAAGACAAGTCAGGCAAAAATTGTATTATGATCAACATGTTAAGAATCTAAAAGAGTTAGAGGCTAATGACAGCGTAAGAATTTTTAATCATGCAGCTAGAACATGGGAGCCAGGTCAAATTGTTGAAAAACATGAGTCACCTCGCTCATATGTTGTAGCTAACAATCAAGGAAATTTATTACACAGGAACAGAATTGATGTAAAACCATCACATAATGTTAATAATGCTAATGACGATCATGTATTAATTGATGATGTGCCTGATGACGGTCTATGCAAAAAATCTGAAAATGAGCCTGTAACAGTGACCCGATCTGGAAGAATTGTAAAAAAACCAAAAAGGCTTGATTTGTAACTTATGAGGGAAGGTGTAGTATATTATATTGTATAGTGACCTGGTTGAAGATAGTAGAGACAACTGTCAGACTTGTCATAATAAACATTTGTACTAGTTCTTGTTAATAAACTAGTTATCAGATCTTGAGTGTTTTGTAAAGCATCATACAGATTGTTGCTTGCAACTATATTAGAAATAATAACCGTTATGCTATGATAGGTACTGAGCCCCCTAACTGTAATTTAGACATGAGAGTAATATGGTAACCACTTGCTGTTATCATTTAATATTTCAGATTTTACCGGATGAAAATTCGTTACTAATGGACGATTTGTGGATTTGAATATGCTTGTTTCCGTATTAGATTAATTGATAAACAGTTATATGCGTATAGTATTCAACGGAAGATAGACTCCAGTTTGTACTTATAATTATGGCCGATTGAGAAAACTGGTTTAAAATTGTAATAGTACGTTGGTAGTCGGCTCAAATACAGCTTTTATTGGTATGGAGAGTGGCCTACTTCAAGATCTCAGCTAAGCAATTATTGTTACCGAATGAACCATATTGAACTATTTTTACATTTTATAGGGGCACAGAAATTGACAAATAGAGAAATGTTCCTGGACTGATAATGACTAACAAATGAAAGATATATCAATAAAATCAACAAAAACTGTAATATATAACGATAATAATAATAACAATAATAATAATAATAATAATAATAATAATAATAATAATAATAATAATGATAATAATAATAACAACAATAATAATAATAATAATAATAATAATAATAATAATCTCTTTATTCACATCATACAACTACAATTGTATATAGAACACGTCAAAATATAATTCCACTTACTACACAAGTTTACCTTAGACAAAACACATACACTTACATTGAAGAAACTAATCAAATCAGTAGTGTAAAAACTCTTTTGTTGTATAAAGGCGTTAGAAGTCAGGTATGAAACTATCGTTTCAGGATATTGATCGGTAGCATTTTGATTTTGCTTGAGACATGGTTGAAAATTTTTGATGACATACATATGCGTGACATTTTTTAGAATGCTTATTTTATTTGTATGGCATTGCAAAAAGGAATTATTAGTTATGCCTTTTGGTCGGTGGTTATGTGACATTTCTAGTGACTGGAAAAACATATTATAATGGTGTCTAACAAACAGTACACATTCCAAAATACAGATATACTCGCTAGGGTAAGTATATTGTTATTTATAAACAACTGTTTGCCACTATCCCTTTATTTCCGGCCAAATAAACTAATAATCATATACTTATTACCTGAATATACCGCTCACATCCACTTCTTTCAATGTGCAAGCTTTTGTCTTTATTGATATTCGCCTGCATTAAAGCGCATGAATTCTGTGCTCTAAAACTCCTTCCTCAACGGAAACTACAAACGAAGAAGCGAGAACCCACCTATATTTTCGTCTGTACATGAGCATTGACGCAGAAAATATACACGAAAAGAGCTTATGTTGGCTTCACTTTCGGTACGATCTGAGCAGTACATTTAGCTAATAAGTATATGCTCGTAACACACCGCTTCTGGATGACGAAAATATCAGCCGTGGACGACACATTGCCTCAGAATATGACTCCATATTGCAAACGCGAGTGCACGTACGCGTAATAGGCTTCAAACGCAGCTAAAATTCCAACCTCGTCGCTTACGATTCGGAGAGCGTAGCTGCAAGTTGCCAACTTGGATGCCAGTAATTTTGTGTGTATTTTCCACTCAACCAGGGAGTCTACCCTCAATTCCAAAAACTCTGCTCCCGCCTGCGAGGTTAGTCTATTTACATGGCAATCTACACTAATGGTCTGAAGCGATCTCACTGAACTCACCATATTAGTTTTACTTATGTTAAGGTTAAGATTATGCGCCTCCAGCCATCCCTCGATTACACATAGACAGTTCACTAACCTTTTATCTATGTTCTCTGGGTTATTTGCACTTAAGGCAACCGATGTACCATCTGCGTACTGCGCTATGTACTCAGGACTGCAAAAATATAAGTCATTTATGTAAAGTAGAAAAACAACAGGACCCAGGATAGATCCCTGTGGAACCCCCCTGAGGATCTTTTCACACTGCGATCTTGTGAAGCTTCCGCCTGCGTTTCGAAATATCGTTATTTGTTACCTATTGGATAGGTATGATGCAAGGAGTTCTCCCGTTTTACCACGAAGACAAACTTTTTCCCGCTTGGCTAGCAGTATGTCATGCTCCACGCTATCGAACGCCTTCGACAGATCCAAGAACACCCCCACGACTACCTCATTCCTATTTACACCATTTAGTATTTTTTGTAGAATTTGAAAGTGTGACAGGTCGCCCTTCTTATATAAATGTTTTAAAACTTCTACTTTTAGTTTTTCTGAAAAAAGCTTGTTCCATTGATAGGTTAATTATGTGACTTAAAGGTTTAGCTATGAGGTCAGTAGTTTTCTTCAGGAGTCCAACTGGAATTCCAGCCGCACCAGTAGAAGATGTGTTTTTCGATGAAAGTATTGCTGTACGTATTTCCCCTTCATCTGCGGGATGAAGCTAGCACGAATTTCCAACTACAGGACCCTGGTAAGTGTAGAAAATATCTGATTTTTATTGTGCCTGGCAATGTTCATAAAGTATCTGTTTATTTCACCTGCAGTATTTCCTTCACTGGTGCTATCGATATTTATTTCTTGAAGGGTTTCATCTTTGGCCGTTTTTGATTTGCCAGTTTGTGCCGATTGTAATATATTATTCGTAGTAATTCCTTTTCGCTACTTTAATATGGATTCTAGCTAACTACATAAATTTTAATATTAAATGCTATAGAAAGAAAAGTTAATGTAGTACTAACATTTGCGTTAATAACTAGTAATCCACATAAAACCATTTTTGCATATTATAATTTTGCAGTTCATAACATATATATTGTGTACTTTCTGTTTTTTTAAGTTGTTATTTTTGCATATTAACGAAAGTGAGACCCCAGGAAGCCTGTGTTCAAAAACATTATTTTAGCTGCACATTCAACCTACAAAGACATTTCTTTTCAAACTGATTTCAAGGACAGCTTGAAAACTGCACAATACTTCTCAACTGTACAGCTGTATTCAGCTGGATGTGTTTGTCTCCAAAACAAGGATTTCTGAGTTGAATTTTTTCTGTCTAGCAGAATCAGCAAAATGTATTTCATACATAAATATGTATATACAACAATTACGTAATTTCATAGTTAGCTTTCCATTGATTCATGACATTTCGTACTGTCAAAAAGAATATTTTTATACAAATTATTACCCTGAAAACTGTACAAGTGTTCTACCAGAGAGGATACTTTTAGAAATTCCATACACACTAAAAGGTATCTTAAAAATTGAATAAAGCTAAATATAATCGGACGTACATACACAAAGTGTAATCACACACGACAGACCAGACGACACATTCATTGGCAAAATGCACAAAGCCTTATCGACCTTATCGCACTATCCAAAGACTTAAACTAAAAACGTTCAATAGCACTGATAATTTCAGCTTCTTCGCTATACAAGAAATGTAAACCGTCGCACTGAAAACACCCACAATATCATGAAGAAGTCGTTAATTCAGCCCATTAATAAAATAAATTCTGATAGCTCAAATTACAGTTTTGTATTAATTTTAAGTATGGAAATAATAATAATAATAATAATAATAATGTCTTTATTCGGCCTTACTACATGTCATACATATAATATATTAGAAATAAGAGCAAGACTACAGCGCCGTAGCGGGCCGAAACGGCGAAGTTCAGTGGCATGTGGTGCCTCGAGAAAGGCAGCACTGCCCCTGCTCTTCCACTTAACCGTAAAAAAAGTAAAGATAAATTAATAATAAAATAAAATTAGATATGCTGAAAAATGAAATATGCAAAGTCAGAACCAAATCACCATAAAGCGCAAGGGATAATAATAGGAATAGAAAGCCCGCGTAATATCTAAGCTTCTGACAAGTAACGATAAAATTTATTTTTAAATTTTGCAGGTGTCATCTGTTTAAACTCTGAAGGAATTGAATTATATACTTTACAAATATAATATGAGTAACTACGGGTAAAGAAATTGTGTGCATGAACTGGCACAGTAATAATATCTTTGCGTCGTATATTAATGTTATGAACGTCAGTCCTAAATCTAACTTTGTTCAAAAGGTATGGCGGGCATTTATTATATATAATTTTATGGAATGTACAGGCTGCATGAAGGTGACGTCTGCCTTCCATGCTTAACCAAGGGATTACTTTTAGCTTGCAAGTAATGCGCTGCCGTTTTTTAATGCCAAATATAAGCCTCATACAGCAATTCTCAACGAGCTGCACTTTTCGTCTAGTAATGAAGTCTAAGCAGGGTCCATAGATACAATCCGCGTAATTAAAATGCGACAGCACCAGCGAATCACACATAATGATCTTGCATTTGTAATTGAGAATTTTTCTAATACTATATATGGTTTTTAGAGATGCGAATGCTTTCTGGATACTCCTACTTACATGCTCAGCAAAACGTAATTTATAGTCAATTATTAGTCCAAGACTTTTAGCTGAGTCAACGAATTCAAGCCTGTCATCATCAACACGAATATCAATCAGACTCTTTATTTTGTCTCTTAAAACAGGATTAAACATTTTGCCGAATAGCATCATTTTGGTTTTCTGTGGGTTTACGATCAATGCATGATCCCTTGAAGCACTAGAGAAGGATTGTAAGTCAGAATTTATTTGATCAACTGCGGTCGCAAGGTCGGCCTCCAAGAATGAATGATATAGTTGACTGTCATCTGCATAGAAGTGCGAGTTGCAAAACTGAATGTTCTTAATAATTACAGACGTGTATATGGTGAACAGAATCGGACCCAATATAGAACCCTGAGGGACACCACAAGTTAAATATCCATGGGTAGAATAATCTCCATGAAGTGCCACAAATTGAGTTCTGTTTGAAAAATAATTTTTAAATAATTTTAAAGCTGAAATCCCTATACCAATATGTTTAAGAATAGCAAAAAGAAGGTCATAATTAACTGTATCGAATGCCTTTGAGAAATCCAATAATATCAAAATCAGCAGTTTATTACTATCCAAAGCACTAAATATGTCATCCGTTACACCTAATAAAGCCGTAGCACAGCTGTATTTTTTTCTGAATCCAGACTGATTGGTAGGCAAATAGTATATTTGTCAAGATAAATATTCAGTTGTTCCGCAATAACTTTTTCACAAACCTTTGAAAGAACTGGCAATAAACTGATAGGCCTAATATCTTTGAGCTCTTTAGGATTACACAATTTGGCTAATGGCACAACAACTGAGATTTTCCAGGAGTTAGGAAATACGTTGTTGCCAAGACAAGTATTTACAATGTGCGTAATGATGGGAAGAGTTACTGAAAGAGAATATTTAAGCATGGTTGGAGTTATTTGATCGTGACCACCAGCATTACTTTTAAGTTTTAGAATGGTATCTTTTATTTGATTTTCAGTAACAAGCATAAACTCTAGGGAATCACAGACACCCGATACTCTAGTGTTAGAATAGCTGTCAATAAGTTCACTCGAGGGTATGAAATCCTTCAAAGGGTTATTAAGATAAAAATGATTTAATTCATCTGCTGTACAGAAACCATCCGGTATGACATTTTTGGACCTAAATGTGACACCCATTTTACGCAACCCACCGTATATGTCCGCTGAGCATGAGAGTTCGTGCGTTAGGTATGCTTTTTTTTCTCGTATAATGGCAGAATTAACCATATTTCGCAAGGTTTTATAATATTCCCAACTACCCTCTGTACGTAGTCTTTTAGATCTTTAAAAATTGAAAACTGATCCATATTCTCTAAGTGGCGTTATTAATTAATTCTTCAAAAGAAAATATTCTTAATGTGAACTTCCACTTTATTTTTAAATTGTAAAGCGCTTTCGGCTACATGCTAGCCATCGTCAGTACAAACGTTAAAATGAAACTAACAGTTTGACAAAGTCAAAAAACAGAAACAAGCAAACTTGACTACAAACTGAAATGCAACCCACATGCCAATAACTCAAATGAAACACTAATTTAGATCAAACAAAGAATTTAGAATAGGACAATTGAAATTACAAAAATCATTTAGAATAGTAAAATTTTGTTCGTTAATAATTTTATAAATCTCTAAAATTTCCAAATAATTTAATTTAGATGATTTAGTACACAAATGTAATGAATTTAGATTGTCTAGCGTGGCAGTGTGTTTATTTACTAATAAATGGTTAGCTAACGAAGAATTTGTTGTAACAATATCTGTATTTTTATACTTTTCAAATTGTTTCAGATGTTCTTTACCTCTAGTTAAAAAGGATCTTCCGGTTTGTCCAATATAAACTGAATTGCAATCATTACATGAAAAACTATAAACGCCTGAATTATTTAAAACTGAAATTTGGTCTTTATTACGGACAAAACGGGAAAACACACTGCCTACGGTAGAAAAAGCAATATTTATTCCATTAGAAGAAAATAATTTAGATAGGCTAACTGAGACTTGACCAGCAAACTTAAGAGGAAACCAAACCTTAACTTTTTCATCCAAATAAGTGGTACAGAAAGAAAATTTAAATTTTGTCAAATACTTAAAATAAAGTTTTTCTATTAAATAATTAGGAAAATTGTTATTGAAAGCAATTTGTAGTATTACACCCAATTCTTTTTCGAAAGCATTTAATGACAGAGGTAATTTAAAAAGTCGATTAAAAAGTGAATGAAAAACAGCTATTTTGTGTGCATAAGGGTGTAAAGAAAAATAAGAAATAACATTGTCTGTACAAGTAGATTTTCTAAAAATTTCAAAAGAAAGATAACAAGAAAATTCATTACGTGAAATTAATAAATCTAAAAAGGAAATTTGATTATTAATTTCTGTTTCATAGCTGAATTTTATAGAAGTGTGTAAAGAATTTATAAAAGTAAGAAAGTTATTTAAATCAAAAGAATTACCTGTAAAAAGACACAAAACATCATCTACATAACGGTACCAGAATTTAATGTGAGGAGAGAAGCAAATGTTTTTGAAAATATCTTTTTCTAAATTATTCATAAAAAGTTCAGCTAAAAAAGGACTAAGGGAAGAACCCATAGCTAAACCCAATTTTTGTATAAAATTTTTATTATTGAAACAGAAAAAATTTTGATTTAACACAAACTCCGTTAACGAAAGCAAATTATTTTTATGTAATAAAGATAAATTACAATTTTGATTAAGAAGGTTACTTAAAATTTTTAAACAGTCTTTTGGAGGAATAGAAGGAAATAAATTGTTTACATCAAAAGAAACAAGGAAGCAATCTTTAGGAATTTTGATATTTTTAAGTTTGTTGGTCAGATCCAGTGTATTTTTAACAGCAAATGAATTTTCGAAGTTTAAAACTTCACGAAGAATCAAATTTAACCATTTTGCCAATTTGTAACATGGGGAATTTATGTAACAAACAACTGGTCTGATAGGACAACCATCTTTGTGTATTTTTGGAAGTCCATAAAGTCTTGGTGTTAAAGGATTCATACATAAAAGGTGTGATTTATCTTTGTAAAGCGCGATCTCTCAATTTCATCATGATCAACAGATTTTCTGTGAGCCAAGGTGCCCTTTTCTTTGTAACTCTGGAGCATGTAAGAAAAGCATGAATGTTAAACAGATCTATTAAAGTATTATTGAAAAATTCAATTTTTTCATCAACGTTTTGCATATCATACAAGCAGCCCCACTCCACCTGAGCCAGATCGTGTAAAAAATCATCATGATTGAAAACTTTAAAATTACGGAAAGTGACAATCTTCGACTGTTTAGTATACTTCTTGAATGTCAACTCAACTTCCACAATCGCATGGTCCAAAAAATTATAATTATAATTGACATTAACACTTTTTACTATGGAACTATCAGACAAAACAATGTGATCAATGAGAGTCGCTGATGCTGCCGCAATTCTAGTAGGTTGTTGTACTAATTGGTGTAAATTATAACATTCTAAAAGTTCAAGGTATTGTTGAGTTATGGTTGAACCCAAATTTAGCAGATCTACATTAAAATCACCCAGGATGACAATAATTCCGTCCTCCAAAAGCAAACGAGTATACAGTCGTTCAATTTCTAATAAAAATTGATTTGAAATACCCTGAGAAGGACTCCTATACACAACGCATGCAAGCAATACACGATCCCCCGTACTCACCCTTATTATGTCGAATTCAAATGTTTTAAATTTAGCATTTATGTTAAAGTGTGAATATTTTACTGAGCCGTGAACATAAAAGCAGACACCCCCTCCACGCCCATATCCACGATCCTTACGAATAGTGAAATAATTATTGATGCAGATAGTATCAGTGGGAACAGCAGGGGTTAGCCATGTCTCAGATACCGCCACAACGCTACAGTCCAACTCAGTTATTATCTCCTGAAACACATCAAATTTATTCAGCAAAGACCTGACATTAATATGCGCTAGTTTCATACAAAAAAGAGAGCAGTGCTCTTAATGAGGTCCGCAACAATAACACATTAAAGGAGATAACAAGTTTAAATTTAATAAACGAGTAGCCAGTAGATTAAGAGAACTTAGAAATTAACAAAAATGCAATAAGTAGGCAAAGAAAGGCACACTAGGTATATATAGTAGTAAATTAAAATTAAAATTAAATTATGTGTAACATAGAAGCAAAATTAATAATCTAATAAATGAATAATCCCGGGTACCGCTACATCTACTGCCTTGATCCTCAAGTCTCCACCCTCCTCAGAAATTCTTCCATCTCCGCCAGTTCTCGAGTACACCTAGTCTCTCCGTTTTCCCTTTGTTCAAGCCAAAAAATCCTTCCATCGCGACTCCAAACATTTTCAGTCTTGGTCCTTCGACTACAATCTTTTTTTTATTAGTCTTAATGTATACTGTGGAAAGGTAGGTAAATGGAAAGCGTAGTGCAGTATAAAGTTATCAGTATAGTTGATGAAGAATAAAAATTATAAAGAAAACAGAATTATGCTGCTTTTCACACTCGACTTTCATCATTTCATGCCGACTCCTACGTTCTTAAGAAGCAATTAGAAAACAAACGTCTGTTCAAATAAGGAAAAATAATTAGAACATGCACGCATAGTATACTGCTGCTTTAAAATATAACCACTTTCTAGACGATTATTTAGGTTTCGAACGATAACTTCAGTTTCCTTCCTGTTTCCTGTGCACTTCCTGGTCTAAACACAGTATACGGCATCTGCGATTCCACGAGTTAAAGTWTGTGTTTCGTTTAATACGTTAAATTTCGTAGAAAGCTGCTGCATCAGCTCAGCATGGGATAGGTTAGGTAGTTTATATTGAGAGAAGATTAGCTTAGCTTAAACCTGCAGTGCTATCATAAAAAAAACTGCAGTAATGAGCAACGAAAGATTCACCCAAAGATATTTTATATACATTGGGAGATAAATCAATTTTTATTAATAGGCACTATGGAAAACCTAAAAAACCCCGAGGCAAAATATCAGTGATGGGCGTTTACGCGTAAATTATAATTTCTACATTACCCGCGTAGAAAATGTAGATAAAGCATTTTGGCGTAGATTTTGAGTAGAAAATATGAGACGAGTATATTATGGCTATTGTATATTAAGTGTATTGTGCAAATTATTTTGTTCCAATTTCCCTGTTTTATGGGTCAATTCTTAAAAATTTTTAAAGCACTGCAGCTTTTAATATTTATATTATAAATTTCCATAACTTATTTTAGTGTGTTATCAGAATACCCAAACGGTTTTCTTACTTCTTTGGGACAAAACATGCGTTTCGAAGTCTTTTCTTCTACGAGTTTATTAGGTATAATAGGTAACGTATGAAATAGCCCGTCTTCTTCCGTTTATAGACAAGAAAGATAATAAAATCATAGTTTACAGTCATTTAAGAACCCATTGACCGATTGAGGGCTCCAAAGCACGCTTGTACCTTCTGGCCCTAACAACTGTATGCTGAAACAAGTTATTGTTGTTTAACGTGTGTCTAGTTATTTTAATTACAACGAAGTAGTAGTTTGTTTAGTTAAGAAGCAACAAAAATAATAATATGCAAAATAATACTATCATTTGAGGCATTTGGAGCTGTTAAAAGTACTAAATATTACTAGTTTGCTGTTTATCTACACAATTTTATTTTCTACAGTAGACTTTTAAAGTAGAATATTACATAGTTTACGCGTAGATAATGGCGTAATCTACATGGAGTATTCTACGCGCCCATCACTGCAAAATATAGATGCCTGCAAAACGTGCGACCATTCATCTTCCCGGACGGATATTCATATTACTGGTTAAATGTGTTAGGCAAATACGGTTACAACAAAATATGGTATGCGGAAGGTGCAGATAACGAACACATAAAAATGTAATTTGGAATCATTTAGTGATTGTTTACGCAAGCATTCGAATATAGAAGATATACTAGTACAAGTACAACTTGTGAACTGATAAGCTTTGTTATATAAACAGTCTAGGTAAAATATATTCTACTATCAATGCAATCGTCTTTATGGGTATTAACTTATATAATAATTTATTTAGTTATCTTAAATAATATGATAATTTTTTTCACTAGGTCGCTATCTATTTCAGAAAAACAATGGTAAGAACCTGTGGTCAGTAGTTCTTTTTTCAATTTGAAATCAGTAGCAATGTAGTATACAACCACTCATAATCTAGATTTTATCTGACATGTTTGCACTATTAAATACTTTTTAATTAATGCTTATTAAATATTTTTTTGTCAGTCAAGTATTAAATATGACTCTTTAGTTGAAAAATTAAATATCTTATATGTTATGGTTAGGTTAAATTATAGCAATAATTGTTCTACGACAATTAATCAAGATTTATTGTGTAGTAAAAGACGTACCTAATTTTATGACCAAAATCACCGTTAAATTATATTTCGAACAACAAATACTACTCACACTTGTTTGTCTCCACTGCTACAGATAAGTAATAATATATTTAAATTTTCCAATTGAAAATACATTTATTATATTTTTGAGCAAGTACGAAAGTACTCATAGTCGTGGCCAAGTTACAAAAATTATTAATTATTGTAGTCATCAAGTTGATTAAATGAAATTTAAATATTACTGAATAAATGATAGTCATTCGGTTGTGAATGGTGTGTTCTAATTTAGCAATAATTTCAAAACGAAAAATGCTTTAAGTCTTGATTTTTCGCCATTGTTCTTCTCGTATAATAGCATACAAATCAAAGTAATAAGACCATTTAAAGAAATTAATTTTGTACCAGTTTTGCTAAAATGAGTCCTACCATATAGCATTTAGAGGTTCAGGTGCTATGCGTACTAACTAAAGAAATAACATTAAAACAAATCATTTATCAAATTTTGTTAATCAGAGTGACAGTTTACCCCACATTTTAGCATTAATAGCATTACCCTTTTCACAACTTCTTGTCACAGGTATGAAAAGTTTTTATGTAAAAACATTACACAGCCGGCAGTTTGAAACATAATATGTGTTGGTTAATTTATTATTTTCCAGATCTATAAATGTTATTCACGATAAGTAGATAACCCTGGATCGGTCAGAAGATCGTTTAAAACAATGTCATGTACATGCTTTAGCATTCAGTAGTCTAAGGTACTATGCGATTATTCTGGATATTTTTCCAAGGTCATTTATTACCGCAAGCTGTATGTTGTAAATGTTTTAAACAGGATGGTTCAATGAGCGTATGTATCAAAACAATACTAATGATATCTTTGAGTTCCTAAATTTTCCGATGTAGGCTGCATTGTACGTCACCTTACAATTAAATACAAAAAGCTCAAGATCTCTTGGTGAGAAATATAGTTTAAAATCTCCTTTTAATCAACTTAGAGTTATTTATGCAACCATATAAGTACTATCTGCAGTTGGTTGAGGTGTAAACAGTACGGCATAGACATGCATTTTAATCATATAAGAAACTATCAAATTTGGTAATCCCATCAGTTTTTTTATTTAATAATACGAATATTAATAAAAAATGTTTTAGGATCATCGTTACTGTGAAAACAAAGGTTGGATTCTCTAAGGAAGTCAGAATAATTGAAATTGAAAGAATAATGAAGGTATAAAATAGACATTGAAGCCTGTTGAATGAATGAATTGATGTTTTAATGTCCCAGAAACAAAGGCATGAACTTTGGGGTATATTTAAGTATATTTAACATTATACTCGTACAAACATTTCCTTAATTATAAAAAATAAAAGTGAGCTTTACCAGAAGTATCAAACATTTTCTTGTTGAATTATAGCTTTTAAATTATATGCCTTCATAGATGCGCAAATAATTTTATACAGATTTGGAGTATTGAAATGTTTACAGTTGTGTCGTACTTTAAAATAAGAGACATGCCACCATAGTAGAACAGGAAAAATATAAAAATTAATGTCAAAGATTGTATTTTTACTAGGTCTCATAATTTTTTCTTCTCTGCCTAGAAATGACGTTAAAAGTAAAAAATGCAGTCTGGCTGGCGTGGCAAAAAATGTTATCTACGTTTGAGCTAGTACATAACAGCTAATTCAGTGCTTTCGTTAGTATTTTTTAAGTGAATAAGTTACATCGTTCATTACGGCCACTTTTTATCATAAAGCACGTAGTTTGATTAAAACTTGATTGTAAGGCAACACGAATTATTTTTTAGACACTAAAGGATCATTAAGGCCTCAGTTGTGGTAATAACAATCTGCGAAAATTGAAGCAATAAATACGAAGTCTTTACTATAACGCAAAACAGCAAAACATTTGCTGCCACCAAGCGGCATAATTAGAATGGGGATATACTGATGGGGAGGTAGTATAAATAACTTTGGGAAAAATTACTTTCTCTGCAGTGCGTTCAGTTCTCTTCACTATTTGTAACACGCAACGCAGAAGACTTGCGTTTATTAGTGCATTGGATTGCTTATTCATTACCTTTAGCGTCCACAAACAATAACAGATAAATTCCAAGGTCGCTCAAAGTTATAAAATTAGTGCCGGTCGTAGGTTACTTGTTAATTTCGAATCACCCTTTCAAGATGAAGTACGTCGTTGCGTGTCTTTTTGTGCACTTCGTAGCTGTCAACTGCAAACTATTGCGTAAGTATTTTGATGAGTAATTGTTACGGAGCTTTCATAATGTGGCTATTAAGGTAAAGGTTATAAAATGGTTATGACAAAATTATTGGCCAGCTTTAAAAGCCAACAGGCAATATATCGTGTTTGATTTCGTAGTATCAATCAGACATAGTAATCGATTTCTTGAATCAGACAGCCACACTATGGACCAATGCTGTTCTTTCTCAACTTATTCCAATGTATAAATAAATTGAGTCTTAATAAACAACCTTTGATATACATATTTTTCATTTATTTGGTTGGATTAATATATCTATTATCGAATACGTACTAAATTCCCAACTTTTTTAACCCTTCGTATAACTTCAACATGTAGAAGAGACAAAATATGGTTTCTTCCCAGCAAAGTCCTTATTTTAGAACGATTTAGTTATTTTTTTCTTCAAAGCAATTCTAGACTGCCTGGGGTTAAATTACTCAACCGTCATAAATTTTTAATTTAATTCTTTTACCTAAATTTAACTGCTTGAACTTTAAGGAATATACACAAACGCTTATTTTTAATAATAAGTTTGTGCTTTTCCCATCTATTTAATAAACAATGTGCTTTAAGGTACCAGTAACTATTTAGTTACATCAAATTTTATTGAAGAAAAAAACAGTTGATTATCTTATCCAACTAAGAACACCTCATTTTTAGGAAACTGAGTTTAGATCTTTTCTAAGATAACGCTATCATTTCAAATAATTGTTATTTTTTCTTGCACCATAAAGTTGATCATTATGGTGAAGATGCGAGTTTTATGAACATGGCAAATTATTCTTATACGTCCATGGTGTTTTGGAAACCTGGAATCACATATTTCCTGGGTAACTGATATGAAATAGTATGAAAAGCAATACGTAATTCATGTAAGGACAGTAGTTTAATTATACTAATAATAAAATAATAAAAAATAAGATGTAATTTGTTTTACACAGTGGCCCCATTAGTGAAGGGAAAGCGATTTTTTTGTTATTCTTGTTTCTAGGAAGCTTTGCTTATCAAAATATTTTTTTGTGACGAAAACCAGAACCTCTAAAAGTAAAATATTGCAGTATACCAGAACTTCCTAAAACTTTTGTAGTTCGATAATTAAAGAGAAAACCCACTTTATCATATGCAACGGTGTCATCATAGCCGCCTGGTGAAATGTGTTTTTCACAACACTTTACCTTTCCCGAAAAAATCGGAATGTTTATTTATAGTATGTACGAACTGCGTCCGAAATAGTCACCCAATCGCTTTCTAACAAAAGTAAAATTAACATGTAATATTTGTTTTCGAACCTTTTTTTACTAGATACTTTTCTGTTTGTGAATAAATGTTGCAGTCTACTTATATTATTAACTCAGTAGATATTAAACTGCGTATTTTTCCTAAATTTATGCAGCGCCCTTGATGAGTTTATATATTATTGTCGCATAATGTTTGCATGTAAAATGACGATGTGCTTTCAGCTGGGTTAAGTGAATATGCTTATCAAGTCTTAACTGGAAAACTACTGTAAAGGTCTGATGTCCACTGCGGTCAAGGGCACCTATCCTGAAACAAAAATGTTAAAATTCAGATTTTAGATATTATATACATATTTGGTTGGAGTATTCAAATGTTGAACAGTTGAGTCCACTTTAAATAAGAAAGATGCCATCATAGTAAACAGGAAAAAAATAAAACCTAATGTCAAAGATTGTATTTATATTAGATCTGGCATGTGTGGCCTAAATGTTACCCACATTTGGACGAGTACATAACCACTAATTCAATGATTTGCTTAGCATCTTTTCAAGTGAATAAGTTACATCGTTCATTACGGTCACTTTTTATCATAAAGCACGTAGTTTGATTAAAACTTGATTGTAATGCAACACGAATTATTTTTTAGACACTAAAACAAACCTAAGCTGAGTGTGTCAAGGCAAGCATCATTAAGGCATCAACTGTGGCAATATTCTGCAGGAGCAATTTGCAAAAATTTCCGAAATAAATACGAAGTCTTTAAGGGTTAAATGAATATGCTTATCCAGTCTTAGTTGGAAAACTATTGTAAAGGTCTGATATGCACTGATGTCAAGGGTACTTACCCCGAAACAAGTATTTACTTCATTTTTAATTTCAAATAAGTTAGGCCTGAGTATTTTAATAATTTTTGCTTAATACATATTCAGTTGAAAATAAATAGAGTTGTTGAGAGATTAGGGAAAAATCAGAGTTACTCTCATATGAATCATATTAATTGTAGGTATAGACGTTTTTCCGTCACCTTCAGACTAAGGTTGAGAGTTGAACAAACCCATACACATTCAATCAAAAATTGTACAGATTGCGCGTAACTTTCTCTTCAATTTACGTAACTGGTTCTTGCACAATAACCTTTGCTAAGGCAGTTAACATTCGCGCATTAACATGGTCGCTGAAAGACACGAATGAAGAAAACCTAATATAATATTCCACATAACATCATTATAATAATTATATATGGCCAACAAAAAATTCACAAAAATGGAATACCTTTGGGACCAGTTATTTCTTACCTTAATGTTTGTATAAATTATGCAAATTTGTCAATAGCATTTTAAACCGATCAAATGAATGCCCAACCAAATACAGCGTGGAAAAATTTCTAGCGACCAAGTAACGCTCTTCTTGTGTTCTTTGATGTTTCTAATCTTTTCACTTTTATCTTTCTAAATAGGCTTTTGTAAATTCTGAAAAGGAATTATGAAGAATCTTATATTTTGGACCAGATATATTGATGATATTCTTTATATTAGGACGGGTACTAATAGCTTGAATGTATACCTACGTAACATTCGTAAATGCGCTAAAAATCCAATTTATGCTAGAAAAAGAAAAAAAGTTCTTAATTTTCTGGACTTATTTATGTGATGAATGCTCAAATTGTTGTCCAAGCTACCTAATTTAACCATGTAAGATATCTAGTTGTTGTTTCTACCAATTCTTATAGAATTCGGTTGCGTATTTTCTTGCTATAAACACCTTATACATCTATTGACTTATGTATGAAACAACGTAATATTAAACACTCTAATTTGTATAATGTACGATAGGAACTTAGTATTATTGTTTATTACGTAATCCCATATTATCAATACTTTGTATTGATTGTTATTCAGTTAAACGAGGGATTAATTCTACCTCGCGAGAACATGCACGTACTTAATTTCTCTCAAATT
Organism: Rhyzopertha dominica; assembly: GCA_025024175.1. Taxonomy (NCBI): domain Eukaryota; kingdom Metazoa; phylum Arthropoda; class Insecta; order Coleoptera; family Bostrichidae; genus Rhyzopertha; species Rhyzopertha dominica. Next base: position 1,734,047 of record QCXZ01000042.1, read on the forward strand.
TATACATCTGTATGGAAAATAGTCATCACCATAAAAGTCCATAAATTGTGCAACTAGAGAAGAAAAATATTTTTCTTTCTTTCAGCGGAATATTTGCCAATATGCCGCAAGTCCGATACCGACTACACAGGATGCGTAAAGAAAGCATTAGAAACTGCAACTCCCTATCTCATTAAGGGAATACCTGAACTCAATCTGCCCCCAATGGATCCATTTGAGCTTCCTTTGATGACCGTGGACAGAAACATTGGAGAACTCGTTAGCATAAAAGCTGTAATGAAAGATATCAAAGTAACAGGCATGGGCAACGTGATTATTGAGAGTTTAAAGTAAGTAAATGGGAATGACCTGTGCGTATGAATGACAATATTAGGCGCCCTTTCTAAATTATTCATATAGAAAGATTTTCATACGAGAAAACGTCGGTTATTTATTAATGAGGCTGACAGAATGGGCATATGGCATTCATCTAATTATCTGTTGCCGATTAGCCATTACAACATCCACGATATTTTAGCTTTGACACTTAGAAGGTAATGTACAATAATTTGATTATTTGAATGTGTAATTAGTATGTGAAAATTAAACGTAGGAGCACTTGTTGAACATCAACAAAAAACGCAATTGGTATAGATATATAGATAAACATTATCATCTGTAGATTCTGAATCCTTTCAGTTCACCGGAATCCACAGAGGGCATTTATTTTGTCTATTGATCGACATTTTTATTATTTGTTGAAGTTACCTACTTCAGCGTTATTTCGAATGTTTACAAATTACCTTCATTTACATATAAATCTATGAAAAAAAAAACAAAAAAATTAAGTCGCTTCAAAATATTCTCGTTTTTTGAAAGAACGTTCCATGGTTTATACAAAACAAACGATCTCTTTAGTTATTTTGAAATAGAACATCTTATTAGTCAAGTAAAGCACATAGTAAAAATTATATTAGTGTAGAAAAGGAGTCTAAACTGACTATGTTTTAAAAGAGTCCAAGTAAAATCTTTTTGAAACATAAAATTATAAGAATCGGTTTTACGTACACTACGTTACTATTTACACAACTTGTCTTCTACCCAGGGCTGATCCATACAATATGACTGGAGAGATACGAGTGACTATTCCATGGTCGTATCTTACTACCGAGTATGACGCATCGGGACACGTCTTGGTTATTCCCATCAAGAGCAAAGGATTTGCGAGAGGGAATTTCAGTAAGTGTGTGCTGGTATTGATAACAACCAGGTAGAAGTGATTATATAATAGAAAGTTGCTAAGCTGAACGTCCAATACCATGCTCATGTGAAAGCGGCATTAAATTAGTTTTATGTGTCTCATTCGCATTTGATCAAACGAGGGTTCGGTTTTGTGGACGTACATTAAACGCAGGAAGCGAACTAGTATTCAAAAACTTCACTAAAGTAGTATTTTGTGGGCGGTAAATATATGGCCCCTTAGAGAAGTAAAGCGTAAAATTTCGAATGGTGTAGGGTCATTTATAAATAATAAAATAGGTTTATATGCTTGGTTTTGGACACATGCTGGATGTAACAAAAAAGATATATTCCAGGTGATACACAAATATATGCTAAAGGCAACCTAAAGCTTGAAGACAAAGATGGGGTTCAATACTTCAAGATTGACAAGTTCTTAATGAAAATCAGAGTTGGAGATGGGTGGATGAAGCTGACATCTAAAAATCCAGACTATCAATTCGCTGGTAAGTATATGCCTGCAGCTCCTTTAAAGTTTGCCAATACCACAATGAGTTTTAGTACATACATGTATACTATCCTTTAAGTTAATGTACAGGGTTTCTCAATTTCGTCTCTATACATGGGAATCTTGTAAACGATAAGAACAAGGTTTGTATGGATTCAAAGTGCTCATTTGGAATGTGAAAATAAATCGACGCTAATTCATGTACACTTTTCAAAATGTTTAGAGAAAAGTGGCTTTAGACTATGGTTGGCTGATCACGATTCTTAATCTCTTCTTAATTGAAAAATTATATAAGCAAAAAAGTAAAATTACAATTTAAGCTGCTTTTGTTACTTACATGACAACAGCTTTGTCTCTTTTAGCCCCTTGTTGAGTGAAATACTATGAAGAGTTAGACAAGAGGTTCCAATGGGAGTATAAGATTTTATAGTAAACAACGAAAGAACAAAGATACAGACCAGCATAGTATCTGATACAATTTGATTAGAAAATAATTTCAAAATGATGTGTACAGTGGCCTTCATAAGTAATGTCGTACGGGACGGTGGCGAAAATAACGATGCGCCCATTTCGCTGCAACCCGATATTCAGTTGCGGACGACGTAGATGTCGCAAAAGAAGAGATACATACTGCTCCTTTCGTTAATCCTCAAGTAGTATACTCAAACGAGTTTAAGACTGTATTGGAGAAGAAGCACGACCGCCTACTTGAATGTAAAGAGTAGACTAAACGGGCTTAGCAGTTATTAAAGCACAAGTTAACTCTTTATATTCTGGTGAAGGAAGCACATTTAGTTTACCCTTTACATGCAATATTAAGTACTAAAGGAAAAAATTTTTGATGTGGCCAGAAAACAACAGTTTTTAACAAAAATCATATTTTCTGTTCTACCATTCCACCTCCTAAAAATTTTTAAAATCAGCAGGTTATGTTCATGTGATATCTGTCTTCTTTATAAAATAATGCATTAATAAAATTGTAATAAATTCATTTAGTACAGAACAGTACATGTTGCAACCATATATGTAGGTGATTTCTCGCATTAAAAAATATTTAGCTTACAGTGTTCATTGCTTTGATAATCTATATTTTTTTCAACAAAAACCCATTTAATTTAACTTATTCTAGGGTCTAACTACTAATAAATTAACTGCAATATTTTTATAAGAACTATATAACTTACGTATTTGTTAATTTTACGGCAAATATTAGAAATATAGACAAACTGCAATAACACTTCATCAAATTCATTTTCAACGTAAATTGGTTTTTGTTTATAAATACAAATATACCTCACAAAAAACATTGTCGACCAACTTAGACACTTCTACTCTAGGTAAAAGATGTGAAAATAATCTAATTTACGCGCAACTTTTAAGCAAAATGTTTCCATAGATTTTGGACGTATTATTCAGCATTCGCGTATCGTCCACAAAAAACGCTCATCATTATTTCATTGCCTCTCTAAATAATGATAATGAGTAACTTATTTATTTTTATAACTATATAATATAATTTTTACTTAAGAAATAATATTGCGTAAGTGTAGATAATTTTTTCTTACATTAAAGAAAAGACGTTTATAACTGAAGATAGAGAGGAAAATTTACAATTTTGGAGTAACGTGGTTTACTGTTAGCTCGACGAATGCAGATAAATATTAATATTTATCAAACATGCAATTAAATTTACAGTTAAACAATTTTTTATGGGAGATGCAATATAAACGCCCACCACTATATCTCTCGTTCAAAACAATTGTTTGAATCTAAATCTATGTTAATATAATCCTACAAAATGGCTAGGAAAAAATCCCGATTTTTGGCAGTAAGACGGAAAAAAGAATTCTTTTTCCCGCTACTTTGTAGTGTATATCTTACCTTACCAATATTTTAAAATAAGAAGAAAAAATATTGACAAATAAGAAACTTATTATGACACAATGATTTCTGCTTTTTGGATACAAAGCAAAAAACAATCTAAGATTTACAACCCTGTTCGGTATTATTTATGGCTTGCAAATTAGCAATCCCAGGTAAACAACCGAAAGTGCAAATGCAAATGTAGGTGTTGGCCTTTTTCTTTGTTTCAGTCTCGGTATCTTTACTTACACTGTACAGAAATTACTTGATTGTTGTTTGATTTGGAATGAATGCAGATACCTACGGTCATATTCCAGGTGGCTGGTTAGTTACTTCTTGCCCTTTGCGTCAAGTGGTGTTTGGAATTTTTATATCTCGATTCGTGGTTTATTGTTTATAAATTCAATTTTTTAGCTATTCTAAGAAGTTAAATATAAAATATAGTGCTTATTACAGGTATTAATTGTTATTTGTTAAGTGTTGAAATATTGGCAGTCTAATAGTAATACTAATGCGGAGATAAGAAAATTAAGGAGCAGAAAAAGAAATAAGAATTGTAATGGAATTTAAGAAATTACTGGACTCAAAAAAGGAAATACTAAAAAATTTAACCTTAAAAATATAAACATTTATAATGAATTCTGTAGGACGAAACAAGTATAAATAATAATTGGGGTCGCATCAAAAATGAATCCCGGTAGAGCAGATTTTATGCAGGACAGCTCATCTAGCCATAATTTGATGGTAAATATCTACAGATATTTTAGAAATGTTTAGTAGTAGACAATGTTTTTGCGATTATTGAAGTAGATCTGATGGGTGGAAACAGGATTGTTGACTTTCAATATATATTTGCTCAATTAAAAGAAATTTGTGCCTATGGCAAAAACCTAGCTATATGTTTATAGCAAACACCGCAATAAGTTTTTTGATTGACGCCGCCATCAATATTGTTGAAGAATTTAATTTTATTGTCGCAAAATTTATTGGTGGTAAACAAATTAATTATGCTTTGAAAAATTCGTATGAAGGAAGATGTGCTGCAGCTGTGATATCTCACAGTACCAAAATACTTCATAGTAATTCGCAATAATATGGTAGTTATGGAAAAGTAGAGGTAGACGACTATATTTATTAAAAAAGATAAAACCGGACAAGAAAAAATCAGTGACAAATGTATTTGCGAAGTAATTTACAAAAGAATGATGGAAATTATTATGATGAAAATTGTCATCGKCCGAGCATGAATGAGMGAATATATAAAGAAGTTAATGATTTTGTGGACAAATTGGTGAAAACAGATGAAGAAAACACCAGAGATCAAAATGTAACGGGGGAAAACTCCAGAAGCAAAAACTACATATACCTACTGCATGCATTATAAATATCAATTATTGCGATACCAAATCTATGAATATTGCATCCCTACAAGATGGAAAAAGATATGAAGATGTGGCCAGAGAATAAGTGGAGAGAGTTGCAAAGATTAAGCGATGTGGGCTGTTCATTGACAAAAACATTTTATTTATGAGCTTCTCCGGATGAAGTGATAGATGACGATGTCGAAATAAATTTTATATTTACAGCATATAAATTAAATATTAGCCCATCAGAAGCAAATATTAAAAAAAAAATTTTGGGCCATAAGTAGGAGAGGGTTTCAATAAACAAAAATCACGATTGGTGTTACCTAATTCAGGGTCAGCTAGACTTCCAAATAAAAAAAAAACATGCGCACTGAGAGCGTAGAGTACATAAAAAGGAACTACGATTTTTGGTTACAAAAAGGATGTTGGATATTTTAAGAAAATATTTACTTTCTGAAATTATTGACCCCAGGTTATGTCGCAATATGGCCCTTAGAGGCATAATATGAAAATATTAAATATTTTAAGATTGATATTGAGTTTGACGGGACTTTGCATAGACAGTTTTGTGGCCATTTGTCAACAGGGGCGTGGGAATATTGGCAAAGACTTGACTTCGGCTAAATCAAATTAATGTTTTCTCATATCGGGCACAGACGGATCCGAATGATTTGAAATCTGTGTGCCGTCAAGTCCCTGTTGGTGATTTTGATACGAAAGAATATTAGCTAATATTAATCATGTTAGATTAGTGACAGCAATTTTCCGTTCTATATTGTCCGTGTATATAATGTAATGTGATTCTGCAAAAGTACCTCTACAATTTTTTAAAAGCAAAAATTTTGGCAAACACTTATTTTGTTGTGTGTAGATCGTGGCATAGTCCTGGTTTCATTTCTTTCCTAAATTATTTGTAATCGTCGCCGGAGATACCGATACCATTTACCTGAAATGCTTGGCCGCGTAGGCTGCTGTTTGGGATTTCGTGGTGGGATTTTTGCACTGGCGGTGGAGTGCGCCTGTCGTCATAAACCCATAAATCGACCCTCATTTGCATGCGGTTGCTTTGTTTGAAGTTTTACTCACTTCAGGTTCGAGAGAAACTGGCAGGCGAACAAAATTCTGTACATTTCAACACTGTTCATAATGAACGCTCTTAATAAGAAAACAAGAAATAAGTTGCTCGTCATTATAATTTAGAGATGTAATAAGATAAGGATTGAGTGAGACGCAAAAACTGAATAATCAGTCTAAAGATTGATGGAAAGCTGAATATACATTAGTTATTTTTCACATCGTTTATTAATAATAGTATTAGTAGCAAGGTTGATAAACAATGTTTTATTGTTATAGTTATAAATAAAGACTAATTTGCGTTAAAAATTAATTTGATAATTTTTCTAGCAATTATTATGTATATCTGATATTGACTGTAAAATTAACAAATACCTAAACTATATAGCTTTTATTAAAAATATTGTAGTTATTTCGTTAGTAGTTAAAAGCTAAAATATATTTAAATTAATAGGTTTTTGTTAAAAAAATAGAACTTAGCAAAGCAATAAACATTCAAAATTAAATAATTTTAATAAAAGAAATCATATATATATGGTTGCAACAAGCATTGCTTTTTTACAAAGAGGACAGATATCATAAAAGATGTTCTTACAAATGGAAAATTTTACGCCTTTTATTAAAATTTTGTTTCTCCTTTCTTTCTGATTACATTAAAAATTGTATGCATGCAAGGATAAACTAAGCGGGCTTAGCAATCAATAAAGACACTAATCTTAAGCTTTCGGAATTTATTTCTATTCCTTCATCAGGATTTAAAGAGTTAACTTGTGCTTTAATAACTGCTAAGCCCGCTTAGTCTACTCTTTACAGTCAAGTAGACAGTCGCCCTTTCTCTCCAATACAGTTTTAATATTGCATTAAATACTGAAACTTGTTTGAGTATACCACTTGAGGAGCAGTATGTATTTCTACTTTTGCGACATCTACGTCGTCCGCAACTGAATATCGGGTTGCAGCGAAATGGGCGCATCGTTATTTTCGCCACCGTCCCGTACGACATTCTTATGAAGGCCACTGTACGTACTTTAAAAATAAAGAAATTATCAAAATAACGTAGACAACCGCAGGATGTAACTAAAACAAACCAAATAGGTCACATTCTAATAGAAAAAAAGTATGCAAAGAAAAAATGAATAACCTAGATAATGCAATTAGAAAAGCAGGCGAGTTAATGATAACCGTGAATAGGAACATGAAAAGGCACGGTTGGAATGATGAAATAAAGAAGAAAATAAAAAGATAACTGAGAAAATGCTAAAAAATCCAAAGATTAGAAGAAAAGAACAAAAATAAAGAGATACGAAATTTCTACTAAGGAGTTAAGAGAAATAAAACCAGATGTCAAATGATGCCGCTCTTTATGAAGACAAAGATGGTAATCTAATAGCAGGGAGTGAATAAAAAAAGGCTTGTTGGCCAAATATTAAAATTATCCTTAACAAGACAGAAAAAAAGCATCAGAGAAAGCGAACATAGTGTGTACTTCAAAGGGACTAGCCGTGTGTGAACTGGGCATACTTAAGAAATCAGTAAGGCTAATTAAGATGATACTAGGTACAATATGGTGTAAAGTAAAGATTGAAGGATTTTAAATCATCAGATCCTAGCATACGTATATGATATTGTAATAATGACAACACAACAGCAGTTTTGAAATATTCAAATGTTTAGGTACAATGATATCTGAAAACAGTGGGATCGAAGGTGATAAAAGTGAGATCAAGGAGATATTCAGTAGAGCAGATAAAGTAGGCGGATCCTTGAAATCTGTGGACATCAAAAGACCTCTCTCGAAGAGCAAAGGGAAGAATATACCAAACAATGGTAACACATGCATGTAAGACCTGGGTAATAAACAAAAAAGGTAAGGAATACGGTTAGGACAATTGAAGAAGTATACAAGTTATTCTCGGAACAATCTATTATAAATTTAGTCAATCCAGTATCCAATAACTGAGACATCTGAAGAGAATTGCAGAGGATAGGATGTATAAAAAGATCATGGAAGGGAAAGTGGAAAGTATAAGGAAAAATTAAAACCAAACAGTTGATGGTTAAACAAGGTAAAAGTCCATCAACGTTTACTTGATTCCAGTGTAAATATCTAAAAGTGAAACACCCTGTATGAATGTGCATTTTGCTCATAATGGCTACATATTAAACTGAAAAACTTAAAATATCTTATTGTTGCAGCCGATCTGATTAGCAATTTCTTTAATGACAATCCACGCCGCTTCATGGACACAATCAACCCCATTTTCGTGGAATCATCTACTGACTTATTTAGGGTTCTAATCGACCAGGTTCTTGCCAGCGTGCCAGCTAAGGAATTTCTTCCAGAATAAGCGACGTGGTGTGTAAATTTTTTTTGTTACATTTACAAAATAATACCCGATGCGTACTTGATAATTTTACTTACCTTGACTAAATTCTGTGATTTAGAGTACCTCAGACACTGAAACAATATAAGAATCCATGCTATTTGAAAGTGAATTAGAAGGAAATAATAAATCTTTTACGTATACGAAAAGTGTCTAGGTATAGAATGAAATTGTGTACTAAAATGATTTCTGATGAAGGTTTTGTTTAGCTTTTAACTAAGTAGTTTAGTTTTAATTCATAACTGTAAGTTAAGCATTTATGGTATTTCCATTAAAATAACTGTTGATAGTTTTTTGTAAATACTGTATATACTTTTGGAATAAAATTTAATAATCCTACAATAGTCCTGTGGTTAATCAAGAACTGGCGTAAGTACATAAATCCGGGCTCCATTGATCTCTCTTTTACTCTGATGAGAGATAGCTCATGTGAAAGATAAATTATCAGAAACAGTACTTCATTGGTACGTCTGGTCCGAAATTCATCTATTGCAATGCTATTTAAGGGCGCCACATGACTAAATAAATTAACGTATTATTCTTGTTAAGACAGGGACACCGGGTAAAAAAAAAGGCAATGAACCTAAATACTTTCCTGTCTAAAAATGTTGGCAGACTGTGTATAAAATGAGTCAAATATAGTCCATCTGTAATAAAAAAATTAACTTGAGACATTGTTTTAGCCTCACTAAGATCTAATTCGTACGATTCACGGAATTCCGTGAATGTGAAACTAAATTCTAGCTATATGAAGGCACATTAAATTCATTCTGTTTAAAATTAACTTGGGAGGGGGGCGGGGCAAAGATCCAAACACAAGAAAAATATTAATTACAAACAAGAAAAACAGAAGGGGTGTGACTTAAATTTTAATATTTAATTTGCTAAAATGTTTATTATACAACAAACCAATAGTTTGCAATTTGTACTGTTAAATGTAAAAAAAGTTGATTTTTCTATCTTTCAAGCGTTGGAGAGGTGAGATCTCAGAAGAACTTATGTTATAAGTCTAAAATGAATGGCTAATATATAAACATGACTACCCTTATGATCTTGTTTTTCCAGTGAACTCATATCGATATTTGATGTTTGATACATATTTTGTTCTGAACATTTCATTTATTATTTAGTTTTCTCAACAGAGCTCTTCAAATATAAAGCTTTTACTTTTACAAAAATTGCCTTTGTTTCAGTAAGCACTTCTTATACAGCTTGAATGTACCAGATGTTAAACTTATATCGCGCATACACATTATAATAGCTTCCACAAATTCACTGGAACATCGTCTGATTTCGGTGTTCAGTAACTATCAATAATTAATACTTTGGTGCAGGTAAACCAACGAAGATCCTCAAATACGTAAGCTATGTCTCATAAGTTCTGACACAAAACTGCGAGGCCCTAAAATGTTTAATAATAAGAAAATTGATTTTGCAATGGAAACAAAATTTCTTTAATATCTTGTTTCAAGATTGATAGTGCGGTTTTTTAATTCGTTTATAACGATATAGCTTGAGCGCCAGAAATTAGAAATGATACAACGATAACTGTCTATTAAAAATGATTCATTTTATTAAAGAATAATTTGTCCAAAAATTATGTGACATGCGTTATGAATTCTATTTCTAAAGCACATGTGCATATAAAATATGATACTCTTAAAACGCCCTGCTTTGACCATAAAATGCATAGATAGTGATGTTATTAATCATGACACCGATAATTATATTAAAGGCGACACTTGATGAGTATTGTTTCTAGCGTAACGTGAGCCTTGCCAAGTCGAATCAATACAGTTATCAGTTTCATAATATGGTCGGTACGTAACGACAATAATAATAATAATAATGATGAACAAGTAAATTTCCATTTGATTAGTAGGTATGTAGCATATTTGCAAAAGGGTTGACATTACACACAATTAGCTGTATCATACGTCTGAAACACTTGACATAGAATAACTCTATTTCTTATAAGAATAGCATCAACAGAAATGGTTAAGAGTAATTATTAAATATAGAACATCAGCTGTAAAGAATAATAAAATGCAAGATCTTTAATAAACCAAACATGTGAAAGTGCTTACATTTGTTTGTATATTAGAAGATGTAACTTTGCGTATTATATTTATAAGGTCAAGCCAAAAACAATATAAGCTATAATTATAAACTCACAGAAAAGGTAAATACTGCAAAAATAAAAAAATATAATTTTTTATTGACTTGTAGACAGGTTTATATGTAGCATTAATAGGGAATAAAGTGAGATTACTGTTTTAACTTGGAAGTGGCAATAAATATCAAGTTTTGAAAAACCCATAGCGGATGAAACAAGTTTTTCATCTCATAAAATAGTATTTACTCTATCCAAGGTAGTGTTGACATGAATTATGAAATGTATACACTGGTTATCACCAGAATTACCAACATCAGTAAGTTTTCAATCATCACACAAGTCGGTATATTCAACAAATTTATGAACCTTCTCATGATACTAGCAATCATACATTGGGGAAAAAACAAAGGGTAAACCACTATGTCAAAATAGTGTACATAAAATATCCGTTTTGGAAAGATATTCTTTTATTTCCACTAATATCCTTTAAATTCCTTTTTATAAACTATGAACTCCACTTGATATCCAATGATTTTCCCTTGATATCGTAAGATTTCTATTCAACGAAACAAATTCGCATTACTGTCGCGTTCCTATGGTAATATATTTTATGTACTTAACTAAATTTTTCCTTGTAAATGATCCAGTTTTGTTCGCTATACTTATTTTTCAAACAAATTTTTAGGGCTTTTCAGTACACTTCTTCTTCTTCCGTGAACAGTTCTAGAACATTCTTAACGAGGTCAATTGAATATATCCTTGAATTTTGATTTTATCAATGTTATTAATATCCAGTAGATCCTCGAGGTATTTCAACGCTATATCTATACGTGCACTAAGGAATAACGATGTTACATCAAATGAGACCAGTAACTCACCCTCCTCAAGTTTAATGTTCTTAATTTTGTCAATAAACTTTAGGGAATTTTAACCGAAAAATCTATTAGAGGTAAGGTAAGCTATCAAAACTGTCAGGAAAAAGTCGCCCTTATCATGGAAAATACCTTTTTGGACCTATTCGTAAGAGATTACAAAAACACAGACTGGTATTTCCCTCGCATATGGTTATGTGAAGTCACAAATTTTTGCAATCTTTAATACCAAAAACACATTGAACTTTTTAGGAAATTTAAATTTCCGGTTTCCATGCCATAACTTCACAGTGAGAAAAGAACAGGATGTCTTCCTTTTTCAGGTGTATTGGGGTCAACCAAGAGCAACAACGGAATACAGTTTGATGTGTACAGGAAATATACAAATACAAATAGGTTTATAATAAATAAATTGCAACATTCTTATCAACATAAACTTACGGTTATGACCTTTGTAGTTAAAATAGTCAGTTTTTTTAAATTAAAATCTAACAAAAAAATAACTCAAATATATTTAAAATGTTGCAGTGCCCACTACCCTAGAAAACAGAAAACAAATTGTGAATTCACCACGTCATTTTTATCAACTACTGTAGGACATAAATTTATAAAAATTTGGTCTTTTAGGGGATTTATTAATTCTTTTCTTGATTTGTCGAAAAAAATTTTTTTATTACTTTATATAATAGGTGGTGTAAGTGGCGACAGTCCGATGCTAATAGTATTCTTCGTTTTGCAAATACTGCCAGAATAGTGCATAAGATAAAAATTCATTATCTTTTTGTTTCCTATTTTATTTAAAGAAATTTTTATTCATCCTTCATCTTTCACCGTAACATCACAAACTCAGAGAATTGGTTAACACGCCAAATGTAGCAATTATGCCAAATATAGACATGCCTTGACCTTTTACAAAGTTTTTTTTGTATAAAAAATGAGTCATTAGTGCATTGTACATAGTACGTCGACGATACTGGCTTTGTTATTACATGCATGGTGTTTTGRATKTGTACGGATGACAGAATACGTCAGAAAAGCTACTAATCGTGTGGCTAAAAGGGCCTCTTATTTGTTTCACTGTTAAAACTTTCCTTCGGCATTTAAAATAATTATGTTGATTTCCATTCTCTCATGTTCTGGAATCCCCGCAACAGAATATTAAAATTTCAATCGTAGATATATAGGTATATCTAGCATTGTCGAAGTAACAGATTAATAAAAAAAACTACAAAAACCGCTAAAAATTTAGTTTAATAGACCAACGATTTTAACCGTCCCCATCAAAAAAAGATGACAGACTTTAAAGCAGGTAATCTAGGGAAACAAGGGTGAATTACCTTGCCTCAAAAAAAATATGCTGGTACACCTTAGTATAGAAAGAAGAAAGATTTGAAGTTTGACAGTTACGAAGTGTCAGTTGCGCAAATATGTGTGGTAAAATTAAAAAAAATAGATTTAGGGTTTACCTTTTTTGTTCTCTTGTTAGCTGCAAAGCAATTCAGAATTTGCTGCATATCAAGTAGCAACTGAAATGAGCAATTGTATTCTTGTGAGAAGACTTTTATGCTTAATCACTGGAAACTTGAAATTTTCATGCAATGTGCAATTTCAATATAACAAATAAAAAAATTGTTTCATTTAGAATTCCGGCTATAAACTCCAGTAAATAATCTTAGGTATGGCACAAAAGTATTTATTTTGATAATGTATTATATACACATCTTTAAAATTTTTACAGTTTGCAGCCCTGGTGTATATGCACCAGTTGCAGGGCGTAACTCAATTAAAACAACTTGGGGAAACATTAAATGTATTCAGTTATCTCTTCTATGGAACCGTTATAACCACTTATCATATATATTTATATTCGACATAATTTGAGAATGCTATGGTCCTTTAACGCAGTCACTTTTTTTCAGATTACGCTGCATCATCCAAGGTTCCAAAATTCTTGGTAGTTTATTTTCAACAATCATTTTTGTAACAATTTAAGAAGAAGGACATACAAAAAGGAACTTATTATGAAAGCGATCCAGAGCTAAGCATTTACGTGTACGATTTCAAATATCTCTGTAATAATAACAATGATTCTCTCAAACGCTTCCTACATCCTTTTCTGACATCTAGACTATGTAATAAGCAATACTTTGTCTTGAAGTCTCTAAACTGATTACACGGAAAGCAGTAAATACAATTTTGTGGATTGCATTTGTAAAATAAATAGCAAGGTCACCAGAAAGAATCACCAAAGAGCGTCGTAAATAGAATTATTTGCGACGCCGACAGAATTTTTCACCTCTACGCATTTCAATCGTTCGAATGCACAAGCACATTTTGTAACGTTTTGTGGATTTGGGGCCACTTCCTTTGTGCAATCGAAAAATAACAGACCTCGTGCAAAAAATTACATGGGTTCAGTCGTAATTATGATCCATCCACGGCGAGTTTCCTTTTCGTCCTATCGATTGTTGTTTCGCCAGTCATGATAACTCGAGGAAATTTTTCTGGGTACGTTACTGTATATAAAAGGCAAAACTTGAGCAGTGCGTTGGCTTAGTTGCGCGCTTGCAAATCCTGCAGTTGTACGTTCAGCTGCAGTGGAAAGATGGAGGGTCTTCTGATTGCATTGAGTTTGATGTGCGTTTTGGTTTCCGGTCAGGATGTCGCTCAGTTACGTAAGTGCATTGATTCTTAATTGTTATTACGCACGTATGACCAGTATAACCAGTATTTTATTACTTATTACATAATTGATCTCGGGATAAATAAATAGAGGATTCAAGGTTTGTGGTTTTAGTTCGTTTGAGCAAATTTTTTGCAATAAACCTTCATGTAGGCAGTACTTCATAAATTTTTATATCCCACACTGTCGGTCCGGCGTCAGCTCTTTCTCAGTTGCTGTTGTTGGAAGTTGTTTTCGTTGATTCAAAGCTGAAAAATTAAATATTTGCATGCATATTGATTTAAGATGATATAATTCTTGTTGTAAGTAACTTTAATCTGAAATTTATTGAGCTCTATCAAATAACCCCCTTATAACACTAATCCCTTGGTGTTCTAACTGACCAGTATTTACTCTGTAAATTTATGTATCCAAGGAAGGTCAACTCCCGTGCTTTGCTGTTCCATCGTAAATTTATGTCAGGATTTTGATCTTTCAAATGATTTAGAATCCTACGTAACTCTTCTATAACCTGGCACCACACACCAAACGTTTCATCCACATACTTATACTAATATTTTGGCTGCAACTAAAAACTGTTAATCGCCACCATAAACAAATTGGCGACTACAGGATTTACAGATGAACTTATTGTGTAAGCTGATTACGGTTACATAAGAAATAAGTAAATTACAAATAGTTCTCAAACCTAGGAGATCTCTTCTAAGTTTTGAATTTGATAAAACTTAGCATTTCAGATATATGGATACAGTTTCTAAAATACTCAAACCTTTTATAAGGCAAATAAAGGATTCTTAATGAAACTATTGGCTTTTCCTGCATAGAGCTTTAAATAGTTAGCACAAAATTTTGTAACAAGGACTACCAATCGTCTAGCTTCAGACTCAAAATCTGTTATATCTAAAATTAGTCTGGCTGAACCTTTGTATGTTCTGGTAACTATGACGGACTTATCTGTACTCAAATCCTTAGGAGCTTATATTTCCTCAGACGTTACATTAGGTTTGGGGGTAGGTGCATTTCTAATGATTTCTAATGAGCAGTATTTAAAAAGGTCTGCCATTATTAAACGCTCACAAAAATTATAAATATCGTGTAAGTAGAAATTTACATGGCAATGCCATCTGTTGGTATTACACTGATAATATGACAAAGCCAGCTAGCTGCCTTAACGAGTACTACTTCCTAAAGGAAGTGACCTAAAGCCTGACAAGTTGACAATGACCTGCAGACATCAACCTGATACCTGTAATCTTTGTATAAGACAAAGAGCCCTAAAAAAATTTCTGACTTTTTCTTTACTTGACATTTATCAATACTTGCCTTCAAATCATTTAGATTGCACTAATATCTGTTTTCAGTAGGTAATCAGATTATAGTATTGTAGTATTAAATTTTTTGTACATCTGTACAAAGCGAATATGATTTACAAAAATATTAAATAAAAGAGAGTCTACGATAGACCTTTGCGGTAGCACAGATTAATCCAGTGGTTGGAAACCCTCTATAAAAGCTCTTTGAGTGCGACTATTGATATAACTACATTACCATGAATACAAATTATCTATGATGTGACATGTGAACTTTTGTGGTACAATAATAATTATACTGTCCAATATAGTCATAAATATAGGTGTGTGCCTATAGCCAATCTAACGAATTTTGAATTGAATCTGGATATATTTTGCTTAAATAAGGGGCCATATTACTTTGTATCTAAACTATCGCCCATTATTATATAAATCACAATAAATTAGAAGAACGTGGTTTAACAATAAGTCTGTGAACGACGATCTAACGCTAGCAATAGATCTTACTAACAATTAATATAAATGATGCAGCAATAAGTTATCGTACAGGACGATAATTAAACTTAGATTTAGGCCGTCAGAGACCCCAACAAACAACAAATATGACGTGGTCAGTACCTAATATATAATCATCCGCCGGTGTATCCGTAAGGAAATGAAAACACGTGTACTAAATACCAACTCAAGGTATAAATTTGTCAAGGTTCTTCTTACATGACATGTGCATTATAGTTATGCCCAGCACCAAACATCTTAACCTTTTGATGTTTAATGATATATTACGAAACGCCTTTTTTCAAGTTTTGTTGGATTCTTAGTAAACAAAAACAATGGATTACTATCTGCAGTTGTTCCACAGAGTGCCTATGTGCAATTTGAACAAGGTAAAATAATTGTAAATGGACTGCAGTTTTTTGCTAATTCTAAATCCTTTTAGTACACTAATGTGAAGATCAAATGCATCTGATTACGTATTTTTTTGTTTATGAACTTCTTATTTAAGTACATGTTGAATAACCATGTTTCCGATTGTGTCCATTTTGACTGTGTTTTATGCTAAATGATATAATGGTTCAATTCCTCGAATAACACAAAAATTTTAGGGTTTGTTCGACCTTAGCTTAGTTTAAAGAATACTCTTTTTTCCAACTTCAAGCTTTCGACTATATTCAAGTCTTCGTCAGGACTTCTACAAGCAGTTTACAATTTTTATATACAAAATATTCTTAAATTACTAATCAACAATTATGTACTTACAGGAAATTTGAGATTATGCAATTTCTACGATATTATTTTCTATGTTTATATAATCCTGGGATTTAACGAAAAAATGAACGAAAAATGTAACATATTTTTGAAATTCAAATTCTGTCAAATTCAAATTTGAAACAATTCCAAGACTACTAAACAATATTACCAATACATCAATATGACCAACTAATACATCATATAAATAACTATTCTTTATTATATTTTTTTTAATTTATAATTTAATGATCTATCCTTTAATGATATATCAGAAACAACAGACTGCAATTTGAATATACTAAATATGTTAAGTTAGTATTAGCAAATATGTATATATATTACCAAGTTGTTGTGTGTCTGATTTTTTTATTTATAGAATTTTTAGTCTTTTGTATTTGAAACATTTCCAAAATCAATCTTTTGTTATAATTAATTTCAATTTCTAAAATTTTTACGTCTTCACAACAGATAGAATGATTGTTATTGACAACATGTGTTGTAAGAGCGTATCTGTCTCTTTTTTTATTAACATCACTTTTATGTAAGGCAATTCTACTTTTTAGCCATTGAGAAGTTTGTCCTACATATGTGCTACCACATACTTCACACTTTAAGGCATAAACAACATTAGACTGATAATTTGTAGGAGTTCTAGATTTTAAATTGCTAAATAAATTATATCCCCTTTTAACATTTCTGACTGCAATTTTTACATTTTCTAATTGAAAACTTTTAATTAATTTTTTTGTTAGTCCTGTAATATTTGGAAAAGGCCCAAATTTATCTAAATCTTTAATTCTTGTGTCTTGTACTATTACATTATCTTGAATAATTTGATGTTCCAAATTATTTGCAGTAGTTGAAAATAGAATTTGGTTAACTAAACCCTTAGGATATTTATTTTGTAATAATAAAGTTTGTAATTTTTTTAAATTTTTGTTTAAGAAATTTGGATGTGATATAATTTGAATGCTTTCTTTCATCTGTCTTATAAAATTTAATTTTATTTTAATAGAATGATCAGACAAGAAATTTATATATTTACCGGAAGTTGTAGGTTTCTGGTACCAGTCTAATATAATTTTGTTATTATGTCGTATGACCATAGTATCCAAAAAA
Organism: Rhyzopertha dominica; assembly: GCA_025024175.1. Taxonomy (NCBI): domain Eukaryota; kingdom Metazoa; phylum Arthropoda; class Insecta; order Coleoptera; family Bostrichidae; genus Rhyzopertha; species Rhyzopertha dominica. The sequence goes on from QCXZ01000042.1 coordinate 1,751,809, forward strand.
GGTACGCCATTATCAACCTCTCTCACTATTGTAAATTTGATATGTTCATTGAATGAATTGAAAGTAGTTTGAATTTGGTCAATGCAGTCTGTTAGTATTACTAAAACAAAACTTATCATTTCCAAAAACAGTTTTTTTCTTTTTGTTACTATTAATATTGGGCATTGAAAATAGTGATCTATCACAGGCCAATGTTTACTAATTACCTCAATCACTAATTCTTTGGAAATATTGCCAAAAAGATTTATCACATCTAATGATATAATTTCTCGATTTGGTGGTATTATTGCATTTTTAACAGATTCTACGAAGGCAAATGTGTCTGCTATATAGTACCTGTTATTTTTGTCATAGGCCGTCGTTAGAATATCACATAACAATTGTGCAATGTGAGTCATTGGATGTATTAGTTGGTCATATTGATGTATTGGTAATATTTATTTGTAGTCTTGAAATTGTTTTAAATTTGAATTTGACAGAATTTGAATTTCAAAAATATTAAATTTTTCGTTCATGTTTTCGTTAAATACCAGGATTATATAAACATAGAAAATAATATCATAGAAATTGATTAATCTCAAATGTCCTGTAAATACATAATTGTTGATTAGTAATTTAAGAATATTTTGTATATAAAAGTTGTAAACTGCTTGTGGAAGTCCTGACGAAGACTTGAATATAGTCGAAAGCTTGACGTTGGAAAAAAGAGTATTCTTTAAACTAAGCTAAGGTCGAATAAACCCTAAAATAAATATTAATATATTTGGTGATATATCCGACATAGCAATAGACTGTGCAATCATAGTAAATATAATCATCAAGTTTTCATTTTGTATCACAGAACACAAAAATCAAAACAATCAATCTAAACCAGGATTGGCCAACCCAAATGCATTCACTGGCCCCATTGACGAAGTGTAAMTTATGAATGGGCCGCACTCCAAGTTAAGTTAGGTTMAGGTAGGTGTTTAGGTMGAGACGTTTTCTCAAGAAAGCAAAATTGTTACAAAACAAACAAGTTTTTGTTCTTTTATTTAATGAAAACAGAAAAATCGCTACAAATATCTTACTATTATTATTATTATTATTAAACTTTATAATCTCTATTAATGTGATACTTGTTTTATTTTCTGCTACATAATTTTTGTACTTAAGTTTATTTCAAAATTCGAAAAATTGAATTACGATATTTTTCTAAATGTACTAAGATGGCAAAATTTAATTTAAATTACAAAATCAAAAATCTCCGGGCCAGAGCTGATCTAAACAATCTGTACAATCCTGCTGACCAAATTAAATCAAGGATGCCCTAAGACCAGAAATATGCGTAATAATATGGTCTTTAAATTGCGGCAATCAAAGTAGATTTAGCTGTTTCTCTGTGAATAATTTTGTTCTCAGCGTTTGATGCTGTTAATGTTTCCAGCGCAATATCTAAGAGACCTAAGATGCCACAGATCCGATCCGAAATTCGACACCTGCGTGATAGAAAACTTCAAAAGTGCGCTTCCGTACTACATCCAAGGCATTCCCGAATTGGAAATTCCTCCGCTGGATCCATATGAGCTGGATTTTTTCACATTCAACCATTCAATTGCTGACCAAATTAAAGTAAATGGTGTTATTAAAAATTTAGTTGCACATGGATTAAGCAATCTCGTACTTGATGACTACAGGTAAGATTGACTTCTTTACTGTTAAAAATTGCTTTTATGTAAGTATAGACTGTATTCCTAAGATAAGTTATCCAAGTTAACCAGTTTATAGGTACGATCTTTGTTTGTTTTGGGAATTACGCCTTGCTTGTTAAATAATGCCTAAAATTAATTTTATGTTATTTGTGAACAAACGTACGTTACCACACAATGACGTCAAGAACAGGTTTTCAATAAGTTTAGTTAGTATAACATTATGGTGTTTGGTCAACGGAATAAAAGTTTAATCACCTGCTTTTGTATAAGGAAATGTTTATTTGCGATTAGTTTCTTATGAATATCGAGGTCAGCATGCGTATTTTTGAAACACCAACTATCAGTAAGCAAATCCAAATACTACATCTTTTTTTTATTGGCTAATGAAATAATAAATCAAAAACATATTCGGTAAAAATTCCATTTGAACTTGTTTTAACGATTACGTATGCTGTCTCCCACTGATCACGGAATTATTTTATAAAGATGAATATAAGGAGCCTCGTTTTTGGTGCCATTGGTTGGTCATCGGTCTTGAAATATTTGAAGAAAACAAATTCTATGTATTATGAATAATAATAAGTACGGACCTATTATTCTTGACTTTCTATTCATAATCAGACTGAAATTAATTCATAATAAAGGAAATAACAAAAAAAAGCAAATAAGGCCGGTGGGCACAAAATGAAGAAAGGTCTGAAAAAGCCACAGACTGCAATACCATTTTGAGACGGACAAGTCACTACAGTACGGTCAATAAGACTATGGCTATTATGAAGAACCCTCGTTGGTTCACTGATTAGTTGTGTCATATCAAATGTAGTTAAGAAGTGATTAAATAGCTTGGTTGAGTTACAGTTCATTGATTGATTCATTGATATTCATGTCACCCACAATAACTATGTTCTAATAAAGTGGCACTCGCAAAATCCAGTACACTAGACTTAGGTGGACGATGACGATACACAACAGAAATTAATAACTTTTGCATTTATAACGAAATTAAGCTGCTTTATAATATTTGACTCACCATTGAGTATAGCACAGTCATCATTTTCACTAACAAATATACCAACATCTCCTCCCCTCTTTATCTGAAACAGGTGCCAAGTTAATAACAAAATCTTTAATAACATAAGGGATCAGTCAATCGTTGAAGGTAGAGAGATATGTTTAATAATTTACACAATTCAATGCATAAACGTAACGAAAAAAGTGCACAATTACAGGTATTAACCAATAAAATATACTACAGAAATTAATGTTACGCCTACTAAAAGAACTGCCGAATGATGGGACTTCCTAGAACTTATACTATTTTGAATATGACTTAGACACTGAAAAAAGCTTTTCAACCCTGCGGATAGGGGATCACGTTTTTATTTCGCCTTAAAAGCTATAATTTACTAGGAAACATCTAATCTTTACTACAGTCAATAATTTACTGACATATGTATGGAAATTGTGTATAAAATTACAAATCGTTACCTTTTTTCAGAACTGATTACTCCAAATTGAAAGCCGAGACAAAACTCAGACTTCCATGGTTCAACGTCAGCCTTGATTATGATATTGGAGGTTCCTTCTTTGGAGTTCCATTTCAAAGTGAGGCTCATTTTGAAGGAACGTTCAGTAAGTTTTGAAGCTTTTTTAGCAGAGTTTAGACATTGAAAGTGTCATTTTAGCAAACATCAGAGTGTACTTAAAGACAAGTGTATCTCTTTATGAGAAGGAAGGCGTGGAGTACTTTAAATTGGATGCAATCCGATACAAGCTAAAAATTGGAGACGGTCATATTGACATCGTCACTGAGGACCCTAAATTACAAGACAGTGGTAAGTGTATATTACATAACCCTTCGTTTGAATAAGTGGCATACAGTAGATAAATATCTTTTGGGTATTCTACCAAATTTTAGCACAAACGCTATATGATAGTGGATTCTTTTACTGCCGGATTTACTCATGATCATTCTGATGCTCTTTGATTAAACCTACTTAGTATATCCACTCTAATTGCTTGTTCGAAACTATTACTATATATTAGGATATAATTGTAAGCACTAAACATAAACAGTCAGGACTTCTCGATATTATTGAACATTTTCTACCTACTTCTTCAAGCGAATCAGTATGCACCTATGCTTTTACAACTCTGTCTTACTTATTTAAGTTATCCCAATAATTTTTAAAATATGGAAAATGTGCTCAAACTGAATTACTTTATTTCCCAGGCAATTCTTGTTCACTGATATCCTCCTGATGTGTATGTTGCTTGCGTTTCTTTAACCAGTAATTAACCACTGTTCTTTTCGTTTTGCAGTTACGCCCATAGTCAACTTCTTCAACAACAACCCATCTGGTGCTATGGAAATGGTACAGAGATTCATGGAACAGTATTCAGACGAAAATCGCATAAAAGAAATAGTAGATAAACAACTAGCACGCTTTCCTGCATCAGAAATCCTTCCCGACTAATACATAAGCATGATAATTTGTTACAGTCGGAACAACTGGAATCATTATAAATTAGGTATTGTAGTTGTGTTGTTTCACCATTGTGATGATAAATATAATATTTAAATTTACCTTGCTGCTCAATGATTGTTTGTTATACCTCATGGTTACGTAATATTATTATTTGATTTAGATTTCTATCTGTATGTGACTTGTATACACCAAAATAAAATAAAATTTTTATTTGACTTGTTTCGTATATATTTAGATTAGGCAATATCTACTTTAATCGCTCATTATATGCTATAGCGTGATTTATAAAATTTGTGCGCAGTGGTTTGTACTAGGTTAAGTTTTCATATTAATCAGACGAAAATAAAAATAGAAAATTGTGAATTAGAAGACATTTAAAGGCCCATTTTGTAGTATATTTAGAGAGCAGATCTTTTTAATCGATTAATTTAGGTCTTACACCAAATAAAGTAGCGACTGTTTATCCAAAAACCTAAATAATATATTTAAGTTGTTTAATGCATTGTGCTTTATACAGCCAGACTTATATTTCCACGTAATATTATTCCTTACCTGGGAGAACGAAAGGCCTTAAATATGCCTTAATTGTTTAGGATATAATATAAATTCTATTATCTTTAAAATTTTTGCCGACAAGTTGGTCGGATGTCAAATGGGTTGCCTATAGTGACCAAGGAAAACCGATAAGACTAAAGTAGTTGGTATTAATAACGCGTAAGCTAGGAGGGAAACGTTTACTTCGGTTTAGAGTTTCATTCATAGCTTGTTTGCTGGTGATTATTGTGGTTATAATATTTTCGTAAAAGTTCTCTAGTTTTAAAGTTCGCAACTTTTCAAAAGTTTACGAAAAGGAAGTAACATTTCTAATTAAAAAGAAATTGTTCCAAAGAAAGAAAGGATTTTTCAAAACAAATGTATAATTTTCCCGTTGTTAAAAGTAAACCTAATTATTTTTTGACGTTTCTAAAAACCAATCAAAAAATTCAATTTCGATCAATTATGTCATTTTCAACGAATCAACACACTATTACAGTGGGAATTTTCACAAGAGCAAATTCTCGCTGGAATAACTTAAGGTAGGTTTTCCATGGCAACAAAAAGTGTTGGCTTGATGTCTGTTATCAAACTGTACTAAATTGAGTGGAAGAAGATTTAATACGTTTTCACTAGATGAATAATATTGAAACCGTGTTTCTGCTTGTTAGGTTAAAAAATAGTTTATCAAATACCTCACGAGAGTGAGAATAAATCAGAAAATAATTCTCCAGAACTTATATTCTCGAACTGTTGCCGCAGTTTTCGAAGTTCTGTGGAATTATTTTCAATTTATTCTCACTTTCTTGTGATAATTTATAATTGTGAAGCATTTCTGAATTTATATTCACGAAAAGTTTTTTGTCCTATTTTAACCTAAAGAATCATAAACCGAGATATTTAGACATTATTCAAGGGCACCTGGTGATTCTATTTCAGAAATGTGGAACTCAGTGAATGGAAAGTTTGAGCAAGCTGCACCGATGTTGATGGGAGAATTGCAACACTACCTGAAAATGCCAATAACCTAGGTGTACAAGTTAAATGTCGCCCAGTTATACAGGGTTATTCAGTAGGAAGTGAATATGTTTTGGGAAATGGTAGTATTCACAATTCTGAACAAAAAACTGGTATCGACTTWTACCCTTTAAAGCGCTCCGTTTCAGAGATACAACCCAAGTACAAGTAATCTAGATATATTCAAATTTGAAATTCCTGAAATTATCTTAGCTTTAGAAGGGCCTGACTTCATACACAATTTCATTTTCTTACATTCACTGTGGGGAAGAGGACTTATGGGTAGTTACCCTTTTCTTCTCAATAACTTTTCATCCCTTAGTCGTTTTACGGTTCTGACCTAATTTTTGAAATCTATCAATCTTATTGCATAAAGAAGATACTCTTTTTGTATGTCGATATGATTAACCGTTTTCGAGATAAACGACATTTTATTCGAGCATGCTTAAACAGAAATGGGATATTCGAACCACATCAGCAAGGCTATGACAAATGAAATAAACGAGATTACACACGCTGAATATGCCAATATGGTATTTGTGTATGGTTTTTGCCAACGGAGTGCATCTGTTGATTCTAAAGAATATGGATTGCGTTTTTCGAACCGTACAATACACAAACACCATAAATATTCTGATTGTGTAAACTGACTAGGTATGATGGACTACAAACTGGAATCGGAATAAATTGTACTTAATTGTGATAGCAATATCGTTTGTTTCATTTGTCATAGCCTTGCTGATGTGATTAGAATATACCATTTTTATTTAAGCATTTTCGAATAAAATATCGTTAATCTCGAAAACGGTTAATCTCATCGGCATACAAAAAGAGCGACTTTTTTGTGCAAGAAGAATGATAAATTTCAAACCGTGAAACCACTAAGGGATGAAAATGTATTGAGAAGAAAAGGGTAACTACCCTTGATTTATCTACTTCTCAGGGAATGTAATAAAATGAAAATGTGTCTGAAATCAGGCCCTTTTATATCTAAGATTATTTCCGAAATTTCGAATTTAAATATTTCTAGATTACTTGGGTATTTCAGAAAAAGTGATTGTTTAATTACAACTTCCAAGGGTTGTATCTCTGAAACGGAGCGCTTTAGGGAATAAGTCGACATGAGTTCTTTTTTGTTCAGAATTGTGAATACTACCATTTCCCAAAATATTGTCACTTCCCCCTGAATCACCCTCTATAAGATTCGTTAAAATCAGCTAATCTTTATTTCGACTATAGAACAAGTTTTGTTGAAAAGGGGACTGCAATAAACCTTTGTTAATTTCATAATTGAAAAAATTTACATGTCGTCAATTTAAAAAAAAGTGTATACATACTGGTCAAGTTTGCAATATCTATTTAATAGTACATACAATTTATGTCATATTGTATAAAAAAGATGTTTGTAATGTATATCGTAAAGAACCTTACTGCAAATGTTTGATAATTAATTCACAAGCCTGTGACGTATGACGTCTGCGCTTTGTCCAAGTAATATCTCCTCAAAATAAGTTTAAAATGAAACCGCAATTCATCTAACTGGTAGTAAAATCAGACCACTGACAATAACTAACAATAATAACACTTCTTACTTTTACTTCCACATCCAACGGATGGGAAGTATTGTTTTGCGAAAAAAATGTTCAGAAATTTATGATTTGCTCATTCGCTCTGAAATGATCGAAAACGCAAAAAAACAAAATTTGTCTGTGTCTGTGTGTCTGTGGTTTTGTTTGTGGACACAATGAATGAATTTGGAATTTGGCAAACGTATAAATCTCAACAACTTTTTTTGTTAAGTTAATAATTTTCCAGTTATTTGGAAAAACTGATTTTAAAATTTATATATTGTAGGATGTAGAATAAAATATAGTTATATTATAAGGAAGGCGGCCGGATAGTGTAAGGAGTTTGTCAGTTTTGTTTGTACGACGACAGATGTCAATAAGAATTATTATATGTAAATGATAGATTAATGTACAAACACTGATAATAAACGGACGTGTTACTGCAGAGAGTGTTTTAGTGGATTTCCCTTTTTCGACATTTACAGCAGGACACTACATATATTTTTGCTAATATCACGAAGACAGTTTGTCTTAGAAAAATGTGTAGAGAGAAACAATGCTCAAAACCTGATAACTAATCGTATAGTATAAAAAATAAAAACGTAAATGTCATTTTGACAATTGGATGTGGAAGTACTGATTCAATTTGCAGCGGTTTTTACTTACTGAAGGCAAGAAACCCTGATGGTCTTTACCGAGAAACAATGACTATTCATTGACATTAAAAAACTCTCAGATTGTAAGAGAAGTACTAATTAATTCAGATAAGGTAGAAAACAGATCAACTGAAAACAGATTTCTGGTTGCTGCAGCCTATGCATATACATACGTGAAACTATCGCGTTTCAGATAAACAGACTGGTGCAAATTAAGTTGATTGTCGTGATTAATTTACAGGTGCTTAAAAGGAGTACATTATCAAGGCTGATAAACAGCCTGACGTGCAAGATGTTATTGAACGTAATGSGTGTAGTGCCGACAGATCCAAATGGAATAATGTAGGATTCCATTCTTTTGGCATAATTCAGGCCGGTTCAAAGCCCGTTCGTCTTTAGTTGCAAAATGTGCACGTTGGCTAGAAACCCAGAGAGATCGAGATTAGACGACTGTTAAGGTCGTATAATTTTTGTTTAAATTTAATACGAATTGATTATTATGTTTGCAGTACATTACTGCAAATGACTGTTTATACCATTATTAAACACTGCATGGAATTATGACTCAGAACACTATCACGTTGAATGCTCCTCGTGGTAGATGTTTTGCTTTTTCTAATTAATCCGGGCTGTTCCCCATAAAACAACTAATTTAGTGTGAATCTTCATCAGGCCATTTTTGGAAATAGTTATTCGGTGTGAAATTGTGATAAATTCGATAAGGTCTGCGTTTTTCTATTACTGACACTTTTCAACTTGCGAGGGAAGATTATGACATGGTGGAGTACCCTGTATCGGTAATAGAACCGCAATGTACTTTTAAGGTCTATAAATATATTGATTATGGAGACTCGCATAAAAATACCACAGCCATAGAAAATTAACAGATATAGCTGGAAACAACATAACATAACAAACTCGACTGTAGGTATGATATTGTGAGAATATCAGCATTAAGATTTTTTATTTATCTTAGATGTAAGTAATGTTTTCAGTATTTCCCATGTAAACCTGTTTTTAATACATTTTACCGAGAAGCTTCCAAGATCCACCATTTGTTTTGTATGCATATTAACAAGGTATACTGTAATTAACATCAGATTAGCACACGCTGAAACAGTGTAACAAATTGCGTAATAATTAGACATTTGTAAACAAAGTGGAAAACTACCCGAAAGAAGCTGTCCTTTGCAACAGTAATATCACGACAAGTAATGCCCCGCTTTAATCGAACGGTCGTCCAAGGAGTTCTTTAATGCAATATCGCGTAAAATCGCGACCAGTTATCAAGAGACCTTTGCAAAAGTAACAAATATGCTTGCATTATTGTTGTTGGCAGTGACCTTTCACGGAGTGCAGCCGGCAGCCAAAGATCTACGTAAGTGGATGCACATATTTCTATTAACACAATTCCCGTAAACGGTGCTAACAGGTTCTTTAAACATTGAAGATCTGTACCGAAAATTGAAATTATACTGACTTAAAGGAGATAACCGCGCGAGTAGAAGATATTATAAGTGAAGGTTTTTTTATTAAAGTGCCTATCAAGTTATACATGAGCGCCAAATTACAAATTTTTAATCCGTGTTCTTTACAAGATGTTAAGGACGAATATATTATTTGGAGACAAAAAACACAACAATTCATCCTAATACTTTACTACTTTATTATGTGCCCAAAATGTAGTCCATTCATTTTTTGGTTCAAACTTCTGGGTTAAGGAGCTCTCCCAAATATTCTTTCCATCCGTTTATTATTTCAATGCGTTTTGTTACAGTTGTTAGTAGTTCATAAAATAACTTTTAATTTCCTTTGCTGTTTTCTTCCATTCCAATTCCAAGCCTCCCTTTTGGCTTCTTTTACCAGTCCTTTAACTTTTATTTTCTGCTCTTTGTACACTGTGTCATTCCATTCCACCAGTGTCTCTGTTTCTCCTTTTTATCTACTAAAATCTTTCCACAGACTTTCCTTTCCTTTCCAAGAGTTGAAGTCTAGAAACCCATGCAGACATTTAGATGATTTGTCTGTATGGAGACACGGTATCGCCTTGCTGTTCTCAATGATTTTTACAATTACACTTTCATACTGATTTTATATTGAAAACGATTAAAAATTGAGAACAGTTAGAAATAAATGTACAAAACGAACATTGAGGTGAATTGCTTGACCTCTATTCTTAAAAATTTAGACATTCCATGCATAGTTACACTAACCGACATATCCGATCAATAAAAAAACTACATTTGATGGACTGAGTATATTTCAAGTTGAGCGTAGCACTATACTAATTATTCTTGTTAAGTAGGTCAGTTGCATTTGCAATTTAAGCCAAGGTATATGCATGTATCATATCAATATCTGCAACGACCTTGATATTAATTTACCTCAGGKAAAGTTAAGTTATTAAAACATATTTATTTTTATTTATAAAACAGAGATGTAAAGTAAGCCACAAAATAAATAAAAAGGTTCCGCTAAATATTATATACAACTATAATTACCAATTCATCTTATTATCGTTTTACCTAGATATCAATATTTTTCAAAAATTGTATGAAACTTTTTCCGTTATTAAAAGGAAAAATCGATTTAAATTAAATCGTCATTATCTGCTTAGCTGTTCGAAAATACTAAAGTTTAAAACAAGGTTGCATCACTTTAAAATATAATTTTTAATAACTTCCTTGTATCAATTTTAACTGTGTAACATACCAATTTAATTAATTACCAATACTAAAGTGCTTAGTACTACCTGAAATTATGAGTACCCTGTAACAATATTTTAATCCTTTCTTATTTTTCTGCCATTTTCTTCTGTACGTAAGTAAGTTTCTAAACTCCCAATTTCTTAGAATGAAAAAATTTATAAAAAAAGGTCCTGAAATCAATACATATTTCTGTTCAACCTTCAATATTTCTAAAACAAAAAACATATCAACAGGAAGTTTTCAAATTGATCTACATTCAGCTTGCCTTTTCATGTCGTGATCATCAACACACAATAATTGTATTTAGAAGAACTGAAATATAATGTCACATTGGGCTTCTAGCATTTAACAGTGCAGTTTATAGAGCAATAAAAACTCTACTAATTATTTTAATATTCAACCGCTTCCCACTCCTTTATTTAACATTTAAAAAAATGATGGAGTGCTGCACATTTTTATTATGATAAAGACAATATGACTTTGTCGCGGAAATTATAATACAACAGTTAGAAAAGGTTTTTCCTCTTACACAATACGCAAAATGGCTGTACATGTACAATTTAAAATGCATAAAACGTGTTTGGATTTTCTAGAAACACGGAAATTTCTATGAAGAATAGAAGTGCAATGAGTCAGGCAACTATTGAATGATGCATGTAGCCATATATGCGAGTTCCAAGTTGAATGAGCAATTGTGTTTCCTGAAATAATGTCTCAAAAAGTATATACATATTTTCATGAAAACTTTTTACATTTCAGTATTATTTGATCTGAAAAACGTTTGGTGAAATAGTACTCATAATCACATTGAATTAACCTCTATTCTGTTAACAAATTACAAGATATGCACAAATCTAAATTGTAGTGTTTATGGAAGGAATTTATTAATAGCATAAAAAAGCGTTTAATTCTGTAACAGAATGTATTATGTATCTTTTTTAAAAATTTTTGTTTAAATATGTTTGCAGGATGTTGGTGCCTTGAGCGATTCAAAAAAGGTTCCATTAATTCAATTTAATTGTTTAGGTTTGAGTGGTTGACGAAAATATAACCACTAGAAAAGGATCTTGTAATCTTAACTGTGCCTGTATTCAAGATACACTGTTTTTTGCTTTTAGCAATCATTGTATATTTAACAAATTTTGATATAATTTCTTGCTAGTACTATCTAAAATATGTAATTACTCAGAACAAGAGGTTGGTCTTTTTCAATATTTGCATTTGCACTAAAATATTGGCAAAACAATTACTGATAAAAATACTAAGGTTTTTTGTAGTGAATTTGCMTCACGTAAATAAATAAAAACTTGCATTAAATTTAAATCTATCATACTAGATATTTTTAATAATTAATGGTAACGAAACGATGGCGGATGAAAACTGTATTCGATATTTATATCACATACCGAGTATTTACACATGTAACGCTGTTGCTTCAGCTCTCTAATTTGTCTAAAATTTTCTCTTTATGTGTATACATCGAAATTATAACGGATTTTTATTTTATTGTTAAACGTAGTCTTTATTGGTTAAATAATTGTTTAACAATGGGTGGTGCACGCTATCTTTACAGTTCTGTTTAATAATCAGTAGGGGACATTATATTTACTTAGTTTTCAATGTATATTGGCTAAACTCTTTCTATTTTCAGCTTCCTACTTTCCCAGATGTAACATCGATGACCCTAAAATAAACGACTGCCTAATCAAAGCAACTGACACCGTTCGGCCGTACCTAAAAAAGGGTGTGCCGGAGTTGAAAATTCCTTCCCTTGATCCTTTTATCATCCCGGAAATATCTCTGGAACAGGGTACTCAAGCTGTTAACTTTAAAGCTTCCATTACCAACATTAAAGTAAATGGACTGACCGATTACAAGTTCACAAAGTACATGTAAGTATAAAAATTCTTTTAAATCTCACTATTATGCTTGAATGAGAGGAAAAGTCATTGATGCAGGCAAATTTGTTAGTTTTGGGTCAATAAATACAGCATATAACAGGGTGTATTCATTTAATATGCTACTATATCCTAAAAAGATGCTTTTAATATGTCCACCTAGATTTCTATAATGTAGCATAGTGTCCATAGGCTGTCCTGGAGAAGTAACGGTTAAGGTACAACTAATTGTGTTTTTTCTTCAAAATAGGAATTTAGAGATTTAGTCCTTTTTCCCTTCGGTGGAACTTAATCAACTTTTTACGAACCCAAACCAGCAAATGCTCTTAATAATTCAATACTAAATGCCACGCTGTCGCCTAATTTTATTGCTTCACACAAAGAAAAAGAATTCTACTTTGTAGATTAAAATTTATTGGTTTTTAATTCAGCCGGTTTTTAAATACTGACCTTTGACAATAAAAATAACTGTTTGATACTAAAACATGTATTGTATAATTTATAACTTAGTTGATACCACATTTTATGAAGGCCTAATTGCTAATAATTAATTGTAATGTAATACCCGTGTTTGCAGACAAGGATGTCTTCGCTAGACCTTGAGTGTACACCACAACCTTATTTATGTTAGTCACTCAACTGGAAAACCTAACAGGAATCTGCTGCTAAACTGCGTAAAATACACCTATTACTTGCTACTAGTAATTATTTCATTCATTTCAATAAAACACATTTGCTTTAGTAAGATAAAAATACACAACGACCAATAAAAAAATTAGAGAAGAGTCGGAAGGAGTACAATTATAATTTTTAACGGCTCAAATTTTTTATTAAATCATTCGTTTTTATATATTGTATAACTAACGCTTACGACTATCTATGACTTCATTAAGTGGTAATTGCCAACCTTTGGTTTATTTTTGTTTCCACTGAGCTAGAATAAAAGTGTTTTTGCTTTGCTTTGCAGTTTTGACACAACATCAAGCACAAAAATGATCAATCATTCCTTTTTAGTTTTGGGATCAAATAATTATGTGAAATTCTCAAATTTATAGAGTAGCTTATGTAAGAGTAGTTTAATTAACCTGTCCCAATTTTTTTTTAATATATCAACGACTAGCAAGCAGTAGTATTGTTTTGCAAAATAGAGCTTACCTTAGACAAGCTTTCCTCCACATTTTGCTTACTTACGATTTAGATAACTACTCAGAAACAACGTACTTCTCTCATGTATCTGTTCCGTTTTAGATAAGCTATCAAAACAACTCCTTTTCTTCTGATCATCATTTATTACATGAATTCTCGACAATTGCCTTCTGTGGTGATCATAACTGACAACTTACCCTCCCCAAACTGATGTTAGCTAGATATCAATAATCCTTCATATGATATAATATCAGTATTATCCATTTACTTTATTTTTACAGATTTGACATACCGAAGCTCGAATTTGATTGTGAAATGGTAATTCAACATCTTTATTTGACAGGCATTTACGCCATTAATGGTAAAATACTGTTAGCCCCCATACAGGGCAAAGGAAATTTCCGAGCGAACGCAAGTAAGTAGAATTTTTCCCATTTTATACCAGACCGTAATTTACTCGCCTTATTTCAGCCGACACCCGTGTAAAGGTTTTCCAAAAGGTGAAATTGGTAACTAGGCATGGAATAGAGTATGTTGCGCCCGTAATTACTAAGACTCAAGTAGAATTAGGCAATGCCAAGGCTAATTTGGATGGCCTGTTTGATGGCAGTGAAGTGTTAGGTAAGTTAATTAAATTTAAAAAAGGTATAACGGCAAGTGTTGTTTATTCAGGTCGTACCTATTTCAATTGAATAAAATGCTAATACATCCTACTATTTTCATACTTAAAAACTGCTTCTTTTTATACACTGCGACCCTTCAGTAACTATTACTGATAGTATTCAATGCTCTTTTTGAATTTTAACATTATTACATCATTGAAAACTTCTCATCTTTTACACTTTGAGAAAAAATTTGCAATATTGTAGCATGGTATAGAATATGCATAGAGCTTACTAAAGAATTGTTAGGGCAATGATAATAAATCATGTTATTACACTTTGCTTAGCGATATGTAAAACACCGACTTTGACGACCTCCAGCCATGAATTGCATGTATGTATTCTGAATACATTTCGGTCATTTTCAGCAGTATACTTTCCATTTTTATTTTGGCTTAAAACCATATGGTGGCTACTGATGTAAACAAGCAGCCTATCACTCTGTTATAAATATCACTGCTAAGTACACATCTTTGATTTTTGTAAGTAGCTTCTTTGAAAACCATGGACAGTAAATCCTATCGTGAAAAAAATTGTAAAGAAACTTCATCGCCAAAAGCACTAAGTTTAAGATCAAATCTGGTTAGTAGCTGTACCTGACCAGTGCCCTGCGCAGAATAAATAGTATCCTCAGAATATGATAAAATTTAAAAAAAAGTTGAACCGATTCAACAAAATCGATATAGTATGTTTCAAAAGTTTTTACAAAGTTACAGAGAATGGAAATGGGTTTATAGTTCTTCTGTTGCAGAACACTTCTAAAAGACAGGACATATGTAAGCACGTGTCTAAACCGTAGTAAATATTAAGTATTTCAATATTAGATTGCATTAGTAAAACAATGGGCTCACAAATACCGGAGCACAATCTTTTATAATGAAACCAGGAACTCCATTCGGTCTAGTAGTAAAAGTATTCTTCACCCTTTTCAAAGCAGAATAAATTTAATCTTCTGTAACACAACTTATACACACTTAATCGAACACTTGTGTCTCAAGAAAAGAAAGAGTAGTATTATCACCATTGCTGGGTACGGTATATTCAGTCTTAAAAAAAAGAAGCAAAAGAGTCTACTATAGACTGTGTAGAGGTGAGCTCCTCATCATGAAATTTCATACCAGACGGAAATCTGGATGTCTTCCTCTTGAGATGAACGAATAATCAAAATTTACGAGTAATGGTGGAAGGGATATACAGATTAACTATATTAGAACACTTTATTCTGTATACACCAACTATATCAATAGAAGGAACAAGTTCCAAAATGCTTGAAGAATCAAGCTGAAAACAAACATGCTCGTTTGGAGCAAAGAAGAATTTATTGTTTCTGTATTTAATGAATTAAATGGAATTAATGACTTTTAGTTCTAAATCAGTAAAGCACAGAACTGCAACCTTCTAAACTTGATGGATTTCATAAAACGTTTTTAAACCTTCGAATATTAAATTTCGTGTTAATAGCATGCAAAAATTATATACCGTTTTGTGTAGGGTGTTGCAAAAGGCGTGAAAGATATTTAGGCTATTATCTACTGGAAAAGTTTTTTGTTTGTTTGTGTGTCTGTACATAATAAATAAGTAATAAATAATTGCGAATGAATGTTTCATAACCGAAACTGTTATTTTGCAGACCCATGTTTTCTGCTTATTTTGGCCCACTATGCTTTTAGAGCCCTGTATATTCAAATAGCGTCTCAAAAACGGCAATAAAAACAACCTTTGTATTCAACACATAGTATAATTGTAGTATAATTCTAAAACGATCAAATTAGCACTTATGATAAATACTCATCAATTAATTTGTTTCTTGTTTTTATAATTTAAACGTCGTAAACATGCATTTATTGCATCTGCAATTACTTGTCATTTTATTTTTAGCCAAGGCTACGAACGATCTTATCAACGATAACATCAAGGAACTTTTCGACGAAATCAAACCTGAATTGGAGAAAGTGATCACCAAGATTGTGGAGGATCTACTGTTCGCCTCGATAGAAAGCAGTATACCCTTCTCGAAGCTGTATCCAAAATCCAAGAACTAACACATAGCCGGTTGTGTAGCATCAAAAATGTTGCAGTGGATGAAACCGTACTATGTTATTAATTATACACTTTTTGTCTATTTTGTGATCTAGCGCGATTTATACATGTTTACAATAATTACTTTAAACCATTAAGTCATTAAATTAATATAAGTGTCCTAAATATAGAATAAAGTGGAGTAGCCAGTTTTATAAGTATAACTTCAAGAACTTTATTGTTGTGCATTATTAGTAGGTGTTGTATTGTGTACTATACAGAGGGTTAACGGGCATAAGAATATGTGACATTCAATCCACACATATTGAAATCATGCCGAACTTCCTAACTTACAAGTATTTATACAACAAACTATAAAATGATATTACTTTGGAAACTCGAGGATTGCAAAACAAATGGCACTACAACGACAAAATTACGAAAACAGAATACATTAACAACTGATACAAAAATGTTATTTAAGAAAATGATATTACCAAAGCCAAATGTACGTAAATATTTAAAGCGAACGCCACTTACATTTCAGTCGATAAATAAATTCGTCCTGAAAAGCGTTGTACCACTTTCCTGTTCGCATATCTATTTTGCAACTCATATTGATGAAAAGTGAGGTAAGTTAAGTTTGTTGCTTAATAATTTATAAGAAATACGTTCCAGATGATATTATCTTTTTTTAACCTAAATATTATGAGTTTTTGTGGATATTGCGTATACAGGGTGAGCCAACTGAATGTATTTATTCCACAAGTCTAATAATACCTCATTATCTATTATATTTGTGTATTCCATGTGAAACTTTAATATCACTTTATGTGACATACATTAAGTTAAAAAAGCACCAGTATTTCACATTTTGCGGAGAAAACAAAGGCTGGATGCTGACGTCAGATCGAAATTCGAAGTATTAACAATGTTATATCAAACGACATCAAATTTAATTTCTCATGTGAATTTTTATGTTTGCAATCATAGAATATATGTCACACCATTAGATATGCACCTATGCTCTTAAGTATTTGAATGCAGATAAGTCCGTTATAGTTACTAGAGCAGATAATGGATTAAGCGTCAGTAATTTAAGATTTATGAGACTAAAGTTAGAGAATTATTAGATGTGGAAACATACCAAACATTATCTTCACATTCTACCTTAATAATTTCCAAAATTACTAATGATGTTATCAAAACTTCAAATCTTTCCAATGAGGAAAAGTCTATGTTTTCCGATTGCATGGTTTACCCAAAATCAATAAAACTAATGTCCCGATAAGACCTATAGCAAGTACGATTGGCAGCCCTTGTTACAGATTGGCACTGTTTAAAATCAGCATATTTCTTATGGAACGGTAATTTATATGAACAAAAATCAGGTTGCGCAATGGGTTCACCTTTAAGTCCTATAGTATCCAATTTGTTTATGGTAAATTTTGAAGAGGAAGCGATCAACTTAGTTTTCAGTTTAAGCCAAAATGTTGGTAAACGTACGTAGATGATTTGTTTCTTAACTTTCAAAGTTCAGTTTGAACTCGTGTCAAACGATTTTTTGAGGTTCTCGTTTTTGACAACGTTTACAGGCGTAATTGAAACGTCAGATTAATAATTTTTTGTCAGTGTTTTATAATCACAGCGATCTTTTTGAAAAGATTATTGTGTTATTCTTGTCAAATACGTTAGTTTTACATTGCTGGGCTGAATTTTTGCCATAAATTGATTTAAACTTCCCTCTAAAAGGGTTCCTCCGAGTCACGCATCGTCAAAAGCTTTTTATGTTTAATAACGTTTCGCAAATGTCAGAAGGAATCCAAGATTTTGATGTAACGTTCACGTTTTCCTGAAACTCATTTTTGGAATTTATTTAAGATTCTAATACGAATTATTCAGACACGTGATTACCTGAAATGTCAAGGGCAAGGACGATCAAGATATCATTCAATGTTTGGGTAGTAAAAGCTTACTTTTATAGGCTTTGTTAGCTAGAAAAATAATAATAAAGACATACTTTTATATTCTACTCTGCGTTCCATTTTATATTAATTATTTATTTAATAGCATCGAAATGCTGTGGCCCTTGTACAGGAAGGACGTCAGTGTTTCATCTATCATGTTTAAATGGCAGGTTAAACGAGACATCGTGCATAATTTTATAATGGTAATCAGTGCAGTTAACTTTGTTTTGCAATTAACGCAGCAATTTACTGACATAACAACAATGCAGTTCAGTTACAAAGAGCTCGAGGGGTAATGTTTATGAGGTAACGCTACCTAATATTTATAATATTTATAGCATTCCATTTGACATTGAAGTTTTTATTTAAAAACGTGTCGTCCTTAATGGACACCTTTGGCGTTTAATGCATTTGTGGCACTTTGTAGCAGATCAGTTTCAGCTTGAAACTGATAATGGTACCCGCTCCTACCAATACGAGTCTGAGTTCTTGTACATAAATGCATCAATAATAAGACGGCGTGACTGTGTAGTTAAATACGTTAATATGATAGCTTTGCGATATTCATTTACAATCACAGTCTTGTGTATATCTGCAACTACTGCCGTAAGGGATTTACGTAAGTATGCTTTTCATTATATCTGCAACTTGCAAAATATTTCTTCATTATAGCCCCGTATTTTCCAAAATGTAATCGTGACGATCCAGATTTAAACAAGTGCTTACTCAAGGCTGGTAACGCAGTTAAGCCGTTACTTCTTAAAGGAGTGGATGAATTAGGTATTGCACCGATTTCTCCATACTTTTTGAAGGAGGTTGTGCTGGAACAAGGTAATAATGCTGTGCAGCTGAAGTCCAGTTTACATAATGTGACCATCCATGGCTTAGAAACGTACAACATTACCCAGTTTGAGTAAGTATCAAATTAAGTCGCTATATCAACAAACTTCTGAATTATGAAAGAATATTTTTTTGTTCAAAAACACACCCGATTGTTGCACTACATAAGTTTTTTTTTGCTGTAGTCGCTTAAACATATTAATGCTTATAAAATTCTGATACAAAGTTACAGGAATTCCGTGCTTTTATAGCTATAAACGTATAATCAAATCAAGATCATATGACTAAAAAAGTTAAAGCAGCTACTATTGAGGATATATCAACCAAATTATTAATACGTTCGTTTCTGGTTCAACTCAGAAATGTTTCTCGCTATGTTATAATTGACAATTCTCTGATGCCTTTTCGGCGCGTTCCTGATATTCTTTTTTAATTTGTTGATAGACATTTATGTATTGCTTCTTGGAGAATGCCTCCCAAAACATAGTGGCCATAATTTCCAGACATTTACAGTAAGGGAGCTACAGAAAAAAAGTCAAAAATAGACTAATATGCAGGATTATGATTTGATGGCAATAATAACTTATTATTATATAAGCTGAGCTTATATTTCAAAAATTTTATAAAGTTAATGACTTTTGTACATTATTAAAAAAGTTGAAGACTGCTTATCATCAGATGCAGTTTCTAATTATTTGTGCGTAAATATGAGGCTATTATGTCATCAGCTAGCATTTTTATCCAATCTAATTCAATTTGAAAGTAAAATGAAACGTCTAGAAGCATCCAAATGGTATAAACAGTTATTTACACGGTTTAACCTTGGTGATTATGACATTCTAAACATACAGCAAATCAACGATGGAGTGCAAAAGCATGTAGTGCAATGTTACTGTAAGAAATTACTCTAAATGTAATTATATCGCACTGCTAAATGGAAAATCGTTAAACAGACTTTTTATACATTTTTACAGTTACGATGTAGCAAACAATAAGTTCCATACTCAAATTGAGATCTCCCCTCTGCTACTGGATGGCCAGTACAAAATGAGCGGAAAGATCTTAACATTACCTCTAGAGGGCAAAGGGCATTTCGTAACAAACATAAGTATGCAGTGAAACTAATTTTATCGTAATGAAATTTATTTCGGTCTAATTTAAGCTTACTGTAATGGAACACTGGAGCAGGAGGTTAAAATAGTCAAAAGAGGAGGATATCGATTTATGGAATCCGTCAAAAGTGATATAAAGATTGATGCTTTTGGTATAAGTGCACACATGGATGGACTATTTGGAGATAATGAAGCACTTGGTACAGTATTCTATCAAATTTATTACTGTTATCATTCAAATAAAAATTGATATTATGCTAGAATATTTAACTTATCGGAAGCTAATTGATATAAAGTGTACCAGTGGTTTTTGATTGATCGGAAGACAAACAAGTTTACCTATGTACAGGAAGATTAATTAAGAAGTAGTGCCTATCCCATATACTAGCAGTCCTAGAGTTTTGTGAAAAAATGTTTAAACAAAATAAAAACTGCTGGAAATTATTTTTTACGTCAAATAATGCAGTGGCAGGATGATCCAAAAAAATATCTCTGTATAAATTAWAGCGTTAAATATTAGCAAGTAATTTGTGAGCACAAAGTCATTAACAGGAAAATTAAATGTAGGTTAAATTGATGAAAACCAAATATTTATATTTTTGTACCAAATAATATCTTTAACCGAAAACACACTTGGAAGGACAATTCTATTTGTCAAAACACATTTAAAAAACTGAAACCATAAGATATATGTAGGTTACTGGTTTGTTTTACAGAAATAATACAATTCAAACTTGCAGCAATGCAAATTATTGCTAAAATCCACACGTTTCGGCCTGATTGTAAGCTTTCCTCTGTCGCACGTAAAAATATCTTCATCCACAAGCAAAGTTTAAACCAAACCATAAGAAGTATTGCGGAACGAACTTAAGATATACAAAAATTTTAGTAATTTTTTTAACGTTCAGAAATCCGTATCAAATATATAGTTATTATAAGTACTAGTCTATAAGTTTCAAGGAAAAACACAAAATTTAAATATAACGAATTTTATAATTTATGAACAAACAAGGCAAATAAACAGTCTAGGAAACATACCTAGTTATACTGAAAATGCTTACTAACATCATTAGTCATTATATTAAATAAAGCAATGTACTATACCTTGTATTTTGAGTTTATGTAAACTTTGTGTTAAAGTCTTACCTGTTCGACATTTTCTTGAGATCCTTTGAATAAAATGACTTAAAATTTTCCCTAAAAATCTAATAATCTATTGTACTATACAAGCCAAAGAGCTTCCCATGTGATGATTTCTAAAGTCATTAGAAACAGTGAAGATGGTTGATATTTAATTCAATTTGAAAACTTATTGCAATACAGGTATTTCAAACCATGACTTTACCCACAGATTTAATCTAAATTCAATACCATGATATAAATTCCAGAAATTGTAATAAAAGGGGCCTCTAAGTTGATGTTCTACAAAGTTTCAAGAGCAAATATAAAATGTAAATAAACTTTAGCTTAGAACCATGTGCAAGTTGTCTTTTAATTGGATTTCAGCTTAATGTGTTTTGTTTTAGGAAGAGCTACTAATGTAGCAATAAACGAAAACATTGAAGCCATCTTTCAAGAGGTGAAACCAGTAATAGAGAAGGTGCTGGGGAAGATGGTAGAAAATTTACAATATAGGATAACCAGGAAAGTACCCTACGACCTCCTTTATCCACTTCAGGCACGTTAAACTTAGGCCTTTGTTAGAAAATCTTGTAAAAATGTAATCTATAGGTTTTAATAACATCAACGTATACGATGGTATACAATGTATGTGCGATCGTTGCTAGTTGTTAATGAAAGTGTAAGTAAAAATATGCATCGCTCTGCAAATATGCTTTGCGCTCATATACAGTAAAAGAAAAAACTCATGCATTAATTTACCTGGACAAAGGGTAATAGAGCTATCCATGTCAAGCACAAGAAATCTTTTGTATAAAAAGCAACATTTATGTACTGAATACGCTAGTTGTATAATCTGAATCTGTTGGGATATGTCACGTCAAATTAGGGTAGGCGGTTTCGTACTGGTAGCAGTGTTTGCAAGTGTATATGCCCTTAACGACTTACGTAAGTATCGATTTTTGTAGAAAATGTGTATCTATAATTTTTGAGTTAAACTAATAGTTTTTAAAATAATTCAAAAGCGCTGCTTCTGCTCCTCTATACGCAACGTTTTGCAAATGGACCACCTTTAAGAAACTTAAATTAACTTTAAAGACAAACTAGGCACCACTACTTAGGAAGAAGAATACAGGCTGTTACAATAAAATTAGAGTTTTGAAAATGATCTATGAAAATTCTCATATGAGCCTAGGGTAGTCTCAAGAGCAACCAACACCGAATAATATAATGCAACAAATTTCATCAGTATCACATGCAATTACTACAAGCTCTAAAAGAGACGGGTTATCCTAAAAAGCCTAGCCTTTTCTAACCTTTCTTTTCGCAAAAACCAAAACTTGAATGTCATAAAATGCATGTGCCGTGGGAGCCTGCTGTCAAATTGAAGTATGCAGTTGTATGCCAATTTGTCAGGCTACAGGTCACTTCCTTTAGGAAGTAATACCCGTTAAGGCAGCTAGGTGGCTTTGTCATCACGTCAGTGTAATGCTGGCAGATGGCATTGCCATCCTAAATTCTTACTTTCTTGAATGTCATAATTTTTGTCTTAGAAGAAGCAACATTTTCTAATACTGATGGAGTTAACAAACAATATGCGTAAAAAATCCTAGTTGAATCAGAGTGGGACATTTTCATATGATCTACTCTACKAATATCTCATGTMGAATAGTAAGATTTTCATAGTTAACTGMGTTAATTAGAKATAAACCACCTATTACATTCCAACCCTCCCAGACAATAATATATAGATACGTGTGATGTTATTAGTCTCAATAATACGAAGATAGTTCATTAATTTACGTGCTTAACCCAGCTGGCATTGGACAAAAGATGTCATTTGAAAGCCCCATTTATACAATGGTATACCAACCAAAACTAGGTTAATTTTTTATGTACATTAAGTGTGTTGTTTGCTTAACTGTTCCTAGCTATCAAAATGGATGATATCTAATCATGTACAAAATGCGCTTGTGGCATTGTATCACATGAAAAATTTTGAATATATTATGAAGCCATATGCTGTTGGCATAACTAAAAACAATAAATGAACGCTTATTTGATCTTTCAGCATCATATTTTCCTCGATGTAAAAGAAACGACCCCAATCTGAACGAATGCATGGTAAAGGCAGGAAATGCATTGAAACCTTATCTAGTTGAAGGCATCCCTGAACTGAACCTACGACCCATATCACCTTACAGAATGCCGGAGTTGGTATTGGAACAGGGCACTTCAGCAATTAATTTCAAAGGTGTTATGAGTAATTGTACCGTATACGGTTTAGACACTTACGAAGTCAAAGAGATGAAGTAAAAGAAGAAGAATACATTTGTAAATGGCGAATTTATTTTCCATGTTTGGTTTTTCAGTTATGACACCGCCAAAGGAATAATCACAGGTCGATTGACAATCAAGTGTATTGTACTCAAGGGTCATTACAACGTAGACAGCAAAATTCTAGGAATACCATTATCATTACAGGGCAATCAAACGGCAATTGCAAGTAAGTACCATTATAATCGGTAAACGTTACTACCGAAACTGTTGTTTACTCTAGAGAACCTTGAAGCTACTTTGTACCAGGAAATAAAGCTAATTAAACGAAAAGGTGTTGAGTATATAAAAACTGATAACTTAACTGTGAACGTAAAAGTTAATCCTAAGGATGTTACATGGATGGATGAAACGTTGACAAACAGTGGTAGCGAACTAAGTAAGACAAATAAGATACATATGGATTGCAATAATTGACCACAATCTTTTAGGTAAAATTACGCAAGACGTTGTCATTAAAAACCTGGATATTTTAGTTGAAGAAATGAAGCCGGCAGTTATGCAAGTTTTAGCCAAAATGATGCGTAATATGCTAGAAAAGATTCATACTAAGATTCCTTACGACCAGCTTTACCCGTTGTCATAGCGATAAGTGTTGTTTTTTAGGAGTTTTCAAAAGTAATTCAGATTTAAAACTTATGCACTTATGTCTGTAAATAAAATCTTTCGCATTATTTTGCTTTTCTTTGTATTTAGACGTTGTGAGAGTTAATAGAAGTAGAAGTAGAAATCAATCCATAGCAGTGAGCAAACAATAGGATCTCAAAGTTCAATAACAAACATTTTTTTAATCGTCTGCAAAAAAGTACTTTTACGAATGCAAATGTCATTTAACCCTGCATTAAAAATATACCTCTCAATTTGTTAAGCAAATAAAGTTCATTTACTAAGGACCTGAATCGAACGTAAGCTTGCGACTGTATTTGACTAAGATCCATGTAAGATAGAGAACTATTAAAGTAATATGGATCTTATTATTAATAGTTTTGATCTATCGAAGCTTAGATATGAAAATTCTTAAACATCCAGCAAATATTTGCCATTGATATGTTATAAGTACAATTATCATATTTAACGATGCTTTGATACAGTACCGCTAAAAATTAAAAAAAGTCATGTGAGGTGACGTTAATTTAGCTTTTCTTGCAATTGGACTAACATATTTACATATAAGAACACACTGTTTATTTTAAGTACATACGTATGTGTACTAACCACACGATGTAGGTATTGAATATTGTTGCAAAAAAAAAACACTCCTTTACTCCATGTTCCAAAATGTATCAGCTGTTATGAAGCCATATTTCCGAGCATATTTCGAAAAATCGTGCACTGCATTGTAAAATGCAAGCGTTTTGTTTACAAAATGGATAGGTATGTAAACTTATAGAAGTATAAACTGGAGAGAAGTGAGCGACAACTATTGAATGTTTAATAGTAAAATTGAACGAAATATTAGGATAAGTAGTGACCTCCACACCTTGGATAGTGTTTATTAAGTGAAGATATGTCAGTTAAGCTGTATTTCCATCATCTGACTTATAAAAACTTTGTACAGCTACTACCTTAAACGATTAAATAGTAAGAAATGCAGTTTTTTACCTCCACAAAGATAGAGAATCAATTCATATCGTTAATCGTATATATTAAATTTAATCGCTCATACAAAGTTAAGAGCCACGTGTTCAAATAAACATGTAAATGACCACGGAAGTAAATGTTGATTAATAAGTACACACTCGAGTCCTCTAACATAGATGTTAGCAGAGCAAACGAAAATACCTGAATCAGTGGATACAACGAGCTAAAGAGTGTGGCTTTAGATTGCTGGTACAAAGTATAATAGTGGTGTCAAAGTCAAGATAGCAGAAGATTTTTCTATAAAAAGCAACACTGTGAAGTTGGCGGTTCAGTCCAAGAAAATATCATAAGGTGTAGTTATGTTGCCAGGTTATTTAATAGCCGTCATCACGTTTTTAATATCGTTTGCAAATACTTATGCGATTAGTGATTTGCGTAAGTAAAGTTCAGTTTTTATACGACGAGGAGCTATTTCTTACTCTATGTTATGTGTACTTTCTGCTTCCGTGTTTTGTGGGGTATGATTCGTTTTTTATTGGTTTAAAAAGCAGTAAATGACGATGCTACTAAGTCTTTTTTAAAATTCTTTGTAGTGGATAAACAACAGATTTCTTTTATTAATCGAATTATAATTCTATTGACGTGAAAGATATTAAATGGTTCAAATATTATGGTATCTTACAACAGCCTTGTTGTTGATCGCCTCGAAAAAGCAGAATACTATAGCAAAAGTTTCACCTGTGTAGGTCGTTTAAAATTTACATTAATTAAAATGCAAATTAGCATTCTGTTAAATTTGGTGCATCTAGTAGCCTCTTCCAAAAATGATCAATTCAAAGCAGATAACAGCATCTTTTACACAATATTTTTGCTAAGTGTACCAAAAGAGAAGGTACACAATAAGCCAAACAACGTAGATTATTTGTTATTTCTGTGTTGATGTGTTAATGTCCATGGTATATTGACAAATACTAATGTAAACAAGAGATCTGACCTTCTTCTATTTTAAACGTCAAATAAATGCTTACGCTCTTCAGCTTGTTATTTTTTTTTATTTCGTTCTGTTCAAAGATGTCTTTCAAAGTACAAAAAGCTACTCCTGGGTTCATCTAGATAAGTATAATACGATAAAATACAGAATCATAATTATTACTGACCTCACAGGGCAAAGAACTCGCTTCCTCCAGAAGTTTGTTTCCATCTGCTGAATTGAAAGAACTCTAGGAAATAGCTGCATTTCAAATGATCTAAGTAATATCGGTATAATTCATGCTGTATGGAATGGAAATTTAAAAAAAATTAAACTAGAATGTCTCTAACTTTATGCTTATTGTAATTTGAAATGTGGTAGCCTAATTTACAGGTAAATTTATTTAATGATAACAGAAGATATTTGGTTTTAAACCATAAAAAGGTTTTCATAATATTTTCATTCACACCTGTAGATGAATTTTCATTCGTATGTTGTGATAAGAAATATGCAAATTGTTGAAGGTTATCTAGTAAATTATTATMTCTATTGCATAAACCGCGTACTTGACTAAATAGTACTTAATTAAATTGTGAGTGGTATTCGAAWTAGTACTAGAGTGCAGTATTTGCATACCTATTATAATATGTAATGTTCTCTTCTGTTTGTTTGCTACTTTCTCATTGGTAAGTAGTTTTTTATGATTTTTGTTTGAATATTTTTGATTAAAAATATTCCTAAATACCTGAAAACATTAATAAAGATGTAGCATACCCGAGTGCTTAGTATAGTTGTTAATAAGCAACGTAGATACACTAATTGAGTTTTATGTTTAAAAACGAAAATTAATGTGACAGCATTCAAAGGAAATTAACAATTATT
Source organism: Rhyzopertha dominica (assembly GCA_025024175.1). NCBI lineage: Eukaryota > Metazoa > Arthropoda > Insecta > Coleoptera > Bostrichidae > Rhyzopertha > Rhyzopertha dominica. The sequence goes on from QCXZ01000042.1 coordinate 1,779,005, forward strand.
AGCACAGAGATGACATCCAATGGCCGTATACATAAATAAATGAAGAGATAAAGCCAGATAAAATAATAAAAATATATAGATTGTATTAGCTGAGTGCTGAAAAGTGACAGGGAAAGATTTTGAGTAATGATTATTGGATACTTCATAACTGAAACAAAACGAAAGTGCAATTTCGTCATATAAACATCAAGTCTTTYATCAAAATATTCAATGCTGCATTACAGATCCAAAAAAGCATAAGTACATTTTTCAAGGATGATATTGAATGCTTCGTATCGGAAGTGCATTTATATTTATGGGATGATGTTGATCGATTTCATTGATTTGATTTTTAATTTGCTTTAGCGCCATCATTTCCTCGATGCAGAAGAGACGATCCCGATCTAAACAGYTGCATGGTAAGAGCCGCAAATGCAGCCAAACCATTTTTGATGGCCGGAATACCAGAACTCAATCTGGCACCGATTTCTCCATATAAGATGCCAGATGCAAGCATCGAACAGGGTACACAGTCACTCCATTTTCAAAGCATGATGTATAACACCACGGTCTACGGTTTAGAATCTTATGAAGTAAAAGAGCTCAAGTAAGAAATATTTCTTGGACACGATGAGATGCTAAAGATGTTTTGGTTTCTCCAGCTTTGACGTGGCAAATAGTAACATGTTTGGAAGGATTATAATTCCTGAGCTTACATTAAAAGGACATTACAGAATCGATACTAACATCCTATCGATTCCTTTGGTCGCCCAAGGAGTCTTTGCGGCTAAAGCAAGTAAATGAATTAATTATTTTATGCTAGATTTTTAGTGACCTCAATATTTCTTTTAGAAAACGTTGGAGCTACCCTGAAGCAAGATATAAAGCAGGTTCAAAGAAATGGGATTACATACATCAAATCCATTAACCTCACTATCGATGTAGATATTGATCCTAAAGATGTGACTTGGTTAGGAGAAGGAGATAACAACGGCAACGAACTTGTTGGTAAGTATATAACACCTAAAACAATTATGTTTTTAACATTTGAGATTACAGACAGAATTACCACCGACATCATAAATAACAATCTAGGGCTTATAATTGAGGACGTAAAACCTATTTGCTTGGAATTGTTACAACAGATTGTCCATAACATGCTGGAGAAGATACATGCCAGGGTACCATATGATAGGCTTTATCCACCATCTGGTTAATATGCCATCAGCAGAAACGATTATGCTCAGACTGTGATAAAAGGACAATTATCTGTCCTAAGTGTAATAAATAAATACGCATATATAAGCAGAATTAATCAGTGATCATTCATTTATAAAACTACCCTACCCTAGATTTTGATTAAGTAATAAACGATACCTCTATTAGTGGAGTCGTTTTCCTTTCACTTAAGTAATTCAAAAGCAGACTTAAGTATTTATCTAATTGTACGAAAATAAACGAATGGTTCGTTTAGCAGTACATTTATAATAATAATAATAATAATAATAATAATAATAATAATAATAATAATAATAATAATAATAATAATCATAATAATAATAATAATAAGTGGAAACATAAAATTACAAAGATATGTGCGTGCCACAAGAAAATGAAAAATACTTACAATTTTGCAAAAAATACCATTAAAAAAAGAACAATTCATGTTTCTACCAGTCTACTGTAATAGCATAATAGATCAGATTTAATTCTACTAGAAGAAAAATTAACATTAAAAATATCAAACTCACTTGGGAGAGCCTTGTATAACTTAAAACTAGTTATCATTGAGGTGTTGTAATGATGAAAAATATTTGGTATATCATAATAAAACAACATAAGAGATGTATTACTAATTCTAGGGACATATAAATTAATTTGGTTTAGAAGAGCTGTACTGTCTACCTCGGACTTAATAAGTTTTTGTAAAAATATTAAAGATAAACATTTTTCCTTGAAGTGATGGAATTTTCATTTACGATATTGAGAAGAGCTTGTTGATCACAATGATTAGCAGGATAAGTAGCAAATGACCTAAAGTAAAGGTATTTGCAAAATTTACAGGAAACATTCTCTATAAGACAAATATGTACCTGATGGTGGGGATATCAAATAATACAACAGTATTCCAATCTTGACCTAACTAATGCATAAAACAGTAGTTTAATACAATATGGATCTTTAATATATTTGGTATATGTTAAAACCCAATGTTTTTAAAGCAGAATTAGTAACTTTAAAGACATGGGGAACAAATGTATGTTTTGAGTCCATAGTAACACCCAAGTCAACAATTCGCTACAGCGTACATTGTCGTTTTTTTTAGCATTTGCCTATATTTAAAGACAGTTTATTTATCTGACAGCATGCTGTTAAGTTTTCAATGTCATTTTGTAACTCCGTGCAATCAGAATTTGTCTCAATAACGTGTGCAATTTTTAAGTCATCTGCAAATATAAATTTGTGGGTTTTAATACAAGTGACAACATCGTTAAAATATATTGTAAACAATAATAGACCTAAGTTCGATCCCTGTGCAACACCACTTTCAACATAAAAGCTAGAAGAGGTGTAGCCACTGCACATACTGAGTTCTACCAATCATAATAGATTTAGTTAAGTGTAGCAAGTTATCGCGTAACCCAAAAGACTTTAGCTTCATAAGCAAAATGCAGTGCTTAACCTTATCAAACGGTTTAGATAAATCGGTGTAAATAACATCCACCTGCAAACGATTGTCAAGCGCTTTAGAGACAAACTAAATAAATTCCGTTAAGTTGGTAACAAATCCATGGTGTTTAGGTACAATAAAACTAGAGATATGTGAGCTTATTACATTGGATAAAATCATCTCAAAAAGTTTGGCAAAGTTGGATAACAGTGCTATAGGCCTCTAGTTATTAACATTAGATCTATCGCCAGATTTGTAAACAGGACATACACACGTACACAWTTATTACTGATTGGAAAATACTTACCTCTGAATATATCACAATTTTTATGCCAGCTGTTACCTTGATTTTACGACCATCTATCTCGTTCTGTTGATAGATATGCAGTTCTTTATTTAAGACCCTTATTCTACTGTTGGCAACCTTTTGAAACAAAAAATTGAAATGTCAGGATATGATATAACAACACATTAATATAAAGCTGTTAATGCCAGTTCTTGATATTAATAACAACCATGGTGTTTTTCAATGAGTATATCTTGGTTTAGGTAGGTATCGAAATGGAAATATCACTCATAATTACTGGGATCTAATAATAGTATCTCAAATTAGGTGCTAGTATTCCAAGAACAAGCTCATTCCATCGGCAAACATTTTTAGTCGAGATATAGCAACCACTTTTTTAAACACCTTTTTTTGCACGTAATTCGAAACAAGATTTTGTTCTCTGTTCAGCTGCTTCAATAAATGGGTCATGACTGTTGAATGTTGTAGGCTTTGTTCCTTCTAAACCAGCTAGCCTTCAAGCACCAAGAATTCTTAGGTAAACACAACGAAGGAAGAGGAATGTGTGGCGTGATACGTGAGCTACTGAAGGCGGTACATTCAGTTATTAAACTGCAGCGTTCCAAAATGTATAATAAAAAAGTTACGTGGACCCTTGGACTGCTGTTTCCCATTATTGCACAAATCAACGCACTCGATGATTTGCGTGAGTAAATTATAAATGTTTAAACTAGTTTAAAAGTACATCTGGTTAAAGTAGGGTTTATTTTCAGCTTCTTTCTTTCCTAAATGCAGCAGGAATGATCCCAAATTGAGCGAGTGTTTAGTCAGTGCCGGAAACGGGATCAAACCCTATTTGATTAAAGGCATTCCAGAGCTAGAAATTTCATCAATTTCTCCATACCAGATGCCAGAGATTACAATACAGCAAGGGACTCATGCTGTCAACTTCAAATCGGTCATGTCCAATACGACAGTGCTAGGTTTGGAAACATACAACTTAACGCAGCTGGAGTAAGTAAAAAATTTTGGAAAAAGTAAATCAATACAATCTATTATTTATCACGCTGAAAAGATACTTTTCGTATGTATAATTTTACTGTTCAGAATTAAGACCAAGCCCAAAATTGACAATTGAATGTCTTTGTTAGTTGAATACTAAATTGCAACTACTACACTTTACTTGCAAACTTTTATAATATTATAATGGCAAAATTATTAAAAGGGAATATTTCCATTTCGATGACAGAAATATCGATGTCGCTTTTAAATGCTTTTCAAGGATCTTAAAATATGTCAAGATTCTTTATCACAGAAAAATTTGAGTTGCCTTATTGTAGTGAATAAGGATTAGTTATATCCCCTCATCGTAGATGGTAAAATGTTTAAAACATCTGCACTAGTCAGTAAACCATCGAGACTTTATACACAAATAAGATGTCAAATTTTTGCCTTCTAACTGTAAAAAATAATAAAAGCCATTTCAAAATTTTCCCAACTTTTACATGGAATCGACTTGCCCAAAATGAGGTTAAAATTCACTTAGTACTACTGATATCAGATATGTCTGCAAAAGTCATTTTGCTATTGTTATTAATCCTAAATCTCTGGCTGACCCAACAGTTTGAATTAATGCTTTTATTAATTTTAGTGTTTGACACATTAAAACAAACCCACTATTTATCTTTTAAGCCAGCAATTCAAGGTATTGAGAAGTTGTAGAAAATTTTTTAAAAAATACACTGTGCTCTCTTTAACTTAACTTTTATCCATAACCACTTTATAATTGAAGTTTTATCCACACTTAAGAACCGCATAAAGTACCACTTTATTAACTAGTGGAATAATGAAGTTACTTTATTCCACTAGTGAGATAAAGAAAAATACAATCTTAAATTAATCTCTTCTTGCAAGGAGTGACTAGTACCAGCAGAACCTTGTATTTTCCTTGCAATATCCAGCTTATTAGAAGTGGAATCCTCGATACAGTTTTCTGCTATAGCGGAGCTTCTCCACCCACCATGTCGTTTAATTCTTGTGAGGTTAGCACCTTTATTAGCCAGTAAACTTCTTGAGGTTCGCCTCATACAATGGCCGCTATAAGCTTCTGCATTTACCATATTAAAAGATGAGGCAACTCTTGAAGGGAATTTCGACAGAGTGTTGATTCCAACAGGTTTTGAAGCACACATTAGTGTATCGTAAAAAGAATCTGTCGTTGGATAAATTCTTTGGGCGTAAGGACACGTATTTTCTACATGTCTCCACAGCATTGATAGAGAATCCTTCTTTTATTATTGCGAATTTTCGTGAAAAGCCCGTATTGGCATCTGGTATCGAAAGAAGAAGATGTGGGCTCTTGTTTTCTACATTACTAGATTTTCAAATTCGTTAATTCGCAGCAACGACAAGCACCAGACACTCTCATTATTAGTGTAACCTATAATATTTCAAAATTTATTATCTATAACGTCTAGAATGTTATGAGATCTCACCTTGATCATCAAATATTCTTTATCGCAAGTCCTTCGCAAAAATTCTTCCAGATGCGCTTTCTTCCAATACCGCAGCTTTCTTCGCTTTTTATCCTCTCGACACATTTTTCAGGTAGGCAGTGAGCTTACTATATTTTCCAATGTCCATGTTTCTATAAACCTCTGCCTTCAGCATCGAGTACTTCAACCACATGGATGAAATTGCATAATTGTTTTTCTTCAAATTTAAGAAATATGATAACAGTACTTCCTCATTTATGATAGTTTGTCATTCCATTCGTTAAATTCGAAAAATGAAATTGCATAGGTAATTGTTTTTCTTCAAATTTAAGAAATATGATAACAGTACTTCCTCATTTATTATAGTTTGTCATTCCATTCGTTAAATTCGAAAAATACTTTTTCATAATGTTCGGTGGACTTCGCAGGCAATAATTGTACAGTTTGTTTTGCAGTTTCCTTCAGGATTATTCCAGGAACACTTTCTTCTATTTCTCACCAACTTAACAAATTTTTGCAAATGGAGTCGATAAACAGTAGAAAATAAATAGCAACAATTCAACACCTCCCGATATCTCTTTCTTTAATTTCTATGATTTTTGGGAAAGCAGCAGCTATCACAGGGAAATGTCAAATACTTTTTCATGAAATCAGATGAAATTCAGGCGATTTTGGTTCTAAATGCCTGTGTTTATCGATAAAACGTGGTATTGCATTCGTGTTTCAGTCGCAATTTATTTATAAGAAAATTAAAAGATCGAGCTATTCTTGCGTGGATAAGATTCTATATGAAACATTTATACAATAAATAACTATACTGCTAGATCCTTTTTAATATCACAGCATTTTCGATATCATTGTAATATCATTGGTGAAGAGTGTAACAAATATCTGAACCCTTTTCCCCAAAAAATTAATTATTTCTAATATGTATTTAAGTACCTTATATCTCATGAATTTATGTATATCCGCTTTTTTTAGTAAATTTTGATATACAGGTATGATGTCAAGCAGGGCAAATTTTTTGGAAACCTCTCAGTTGGACCTCTTCATCTAGACGGTTACTATAAGATCAACAGCAATATCTTAACCCTTCCCCTAGTGTCCGAGGGAAACTATCACATTAACATAAGTACATTGCACAACGTCTGACCACAATGAGCTTAACACCTAAGCATTTTAGGTTTCCTAGAAGCCACCTTAAACCAAGAAGTGAAGCTGGAATCTAGAGGTGGTAAGAATTACATCGAATCGACAAACGTAACTGTACATGTTGAAGTGGATCCTAAGGATGTCACTTTGGAATTTGAAAAGCTGTTTGAAAACAACAAAATTTTGAGTAAGAGTTTATGAATGTAGATTGCAATTTTTAATATTGAGTTTACTAGGTGACGTATGTAACGACGTAGTCAAAAACAACCTCCATGTTATTCTTGAAGATGTGAGGCCTATATGTGAAGCTTTCCTTGCTAATCTTATGCAAAATATGTTGGAGAAGATTCACACTAGGATTCCTTATGATAAGCTGTATCCACCAGGAAACAACTAAAGAAGTACACTAAAGTACCTACATCGTGTGAGGAATATTACTGTTTTATTTTTACATGTTAAGTAAAAATATATAGAACTACAAAAGTATTAATTTTTATGGCATCAATACCTTATGCTTTATACGTAATTTCATCGTTAAACATCTAGCCCAACAAAGTACCATTTCTTGGAGACAGCTGTTACTTGATACAAACAAATATTTTTAGTTGACTGATATGCTGTAATCACCATTGCAACTCAAATGCTTTGCTTGAAAATATTGGCAATTTGTCATAATCCGCAATAACAACTCTAGATTTTCATAGGGAGTATTATTTGCTAAGAAGAATAATTAACCTTGACACAGTTAAATGTATTTTTTTTCACTTTTCTCTATTCATATGTTTTAGCGGTCTTAGCAATATTAGTACTAAATATATTATGCTTAAATTCATTTTATTTACAGTACAAAAGTCACCTAGCTAGTTCACAAAACAAAAGTAATATTAAAGCAGTCTGTCTATCTTTGCTTCCGCCTTGGTGGAAACAGTTCGTCTAACGAGTATTTTTCAAATACATCGTGTATAAGTTGCAATATGAATTTACCGATCGTCTGGTCTAGTACTGGCTTCAGTTCGTAGAACACTTCGTTTATATTGTTGCTGATTATCCTATTGGTTTGTTCCGTGATTTCGGGATTGCCAGGAAACAGATCTTCAAAGAAGAGGTTTGTCTTTCCCAATTTGATATCCAAGTTTACATTATCAAATGAAATGTGCTCCCTTCCTCGTTTGAGATTTCGTTTTCCTGTTACTACAGCTTGTACTTCCAGATTGGCTGCAATGAAGCAATTAACTTTAATAATGTAATGGTGTAGCAAGCAATTAAGATACTGAAATATATTTGCTTAATGCATGCACTAATGGCAAAGTTTGTTTTTTCAGCAGTAGGTTTTTTAACAAAATACAAGGCAGTAGTTTTCTAATGGCGCAACTTCAGCAAACGAACTTGTTTTTAGTGACAATTATTTGAATAAAAAAAGGAACAACCATTACCAGGGTATTAATAGACAATTTGCTACGTCGCAGTGATGAAAACCATCAAGTTTTCGAGTACTAAAGCTTATATAGTGCTATATTCAAGCAAATATCAAAACATGCTGCCTTTATTAACTGTAAAGCGGTTATAATAAGTAAGACAACCATAAAACGTTCACCAGACATATTAGCATATGAAATGAGATTGACTTTTTGTCTGTAATAGATGATTTAGAACGTAAGACTTATTTATTAATACAAACAGATTTGAAATCTATGTTTTGAAGTTTATTATAAACTGTTTTTCAAACCCAATTTTTTTTAAATTCTTAATTTATTATGGCTTTTGTTGTCGTATCTTCCGTCTAAAAATATGTGGATTGATGAATAGGTGTTGCTACATCTTTGTAGTAATCCTTATTTATTTATGGTAGATTTAAAACAAAACATAACAGATTAATGTATATGTTGAAGTCGTATTGTCTCTTATTATTATTAATAACGAACTTATTTGATATAAATGTAAAGTAATGAAGTTATCGAAAAAGTTGTCAATCGCTGACTTCTAGTACTGTATTTTTGATCAAATTTTAGATAATTTTAATGTACTATGCATCATATGTAAAAACAAAATTAGAATAATATTCTGCTCTATAGTCACCCTATATATAGAGAGGCTGGAGCGCATTTAGCTCAGATTTAGTAAGTACACAGAACAACGTTATCCCCATGCTCACTATTATCTGAATTAGAGATGTGTTCCCCTGTGTAAGACGTCAAATTTCAGGTTTATTATTATTATTATTATTATTATTATTATTATTATTGTTATTATTATTATTATTATTATTATTATTATTTGCTACGCATGCAACGTAAAAAATTATAACTTGCTTGTAAACGCTGAACAATTGCTGAATGTGTTTAAATCAAATTCTTTAAAATGATATTTGCAGCTCCTTTCATTTATAACATTACTATCCCAAGAAATTAGCCAGCAGCTCAAAACATTTTTTGCACAGAAGCTTGTGCCAACCATCTGCTCATTGCTTTCATCAAATAAGTTACATAATATACTCTTCATTACCCATATTTCTTTAAGTAGCGTACACAAACAAATAGCAATATCGTCATGTCTACGGTTTCTAAAAGTAGGTCGCAAATTTTGCGCATCGGTCATTCTGATAATTGCCGCTTTTGTATTGTTCGTTTTGCCCGCGGGTTGTGCAACGAAACTTGTGAAACGAAGCCTCTTGATGTAATGTGAAGGTCAGTTTGCCTAATCTGATGGCAGAATCGGTATCGTCAACCTTGTCTTAGGAGTCTTTTGCGCGACACGTCTTTTGATAAAGATATTAAAAACGTTTATTGCGTTTAGAGCCCAGTCAAATTTGGCTTATAAAAGCGTCTACTTTTAAATTGTCATGCAATCCAGATTGTTGAGGGTGAGGGTGAGGAAGTAAAAAGCAAGTTTTCGACATCCAAGGTTCATTAAACTTCGTTTTCAAAAAAGACGATTTACTTATTTGGATACTGTGACTTAAGCAAACTTCAGATCTTCATTGATTGATTATATGAGTGTTATAGAAGAAGACTTAGGCATTATTGTTCTAGCAAATACAGCTTTGACTGTAAAAAGTACTCGTTTGATTCATGTCCTATTAACAGGATGCATCTCTTTTCCTACATAACTTTATTATATGAGCAACCATTGGAAAAACACCGGATTGATATTTTAGCCTGAAGAAGCTTCAGACTTGAAAAAAATGATCCCAAAGAATCCTTGGAAAATTTTGTATAATATCAATATTGTCCATAAAATTTTAATCCACGATTAATAAGCTCCGACTGTTTGTAATTGGAACACGTTTTTGATGAGTCTATCACTATTTTTATTCAAATATTGGCAGTGGCAGATGAAAATGAATGAACATGTTTTGTTATGAGCATTAAAGTACAGAATTCCTGAAAATACTAATTTAAAATTGACAATTTATAAGCTCTGGTACATTTTATAAAGCGATGAACATCATTAACATACTTAAAACAAATATAAGTTTACCATATAATATTGGTTATTTAAACAAAAAACTGATCAGTTTGTTGTATGATTATGATTAAACAAAACTAAATGACCCAATTATTTTACATGCATTGATTAATATGTGATAGCTATGCTGCTTATTGTATAGTACTTTTTTGAGACAAAGTAAATATTTATTTAGCATGATTCCAAATATACGATGTTTACTATGGAAAGCACCCAACTATAATTTCTATTTTAGTAATATGTAAATCGCAACAGTGATTTTCCTTATTGAATCAATCCGTCCACGTAAAATGTAACCCGACTGAATATGTGTGTGAATGTGTTTGTGTTATTTGTTGCTTGTATTTCTTTTTGCACTTTTGCAAATTAGAAATGCGCAATTTTCGAGCCTTTCACATTCATTTAGTTCAATAATATGTGTGTTTTCAATAACAACCATGCTGGCTTACTCAATACTTAATTCATGGTGCTACCTTTGAGAATTGCCTTTTTTAGATTTTGTGTAATAATCACTAACGCTACGATATAAATAAAAAGTTATAATTAGTCCCACATATTACCGTGATAACTTCTTTTAGCATTATATTTGAAAATAACTAAGTCTTCTCTTTTAATTTAGTCTTATATTCCCTCTGAAAACTAAAAACCTGTATCATCATACTACATTCAACTTACTGTAATTTCCGTCTGCATTTCCATGCCCATTTAACTGCAGTATAAGTATCCTTCCCTTTACTGCGTAAACGGATTTTATCCTTAAATGTGGGAAGGACACAGTTAAGTCAACTATGTTCTGATCAAAATTAAAATTTATGTTTTTCACTTTAAAGTTAGTAGCGCCGTATATCAGCATATCTCTGAATTCGGCTTGGAAGCTTTCCCCGGTGTCCAAAGCTACCGATTCTATCCTGAATGGATCCAGAGGGGGTATCCTCATTTCTGTTATGCCATTCTTCAGGTATGGTCGTATCACATCAACAGCCTTCACAAGGCAATTGTTTAGGTCAGGATCGTCCCTGCTGCACGTGTAGACGTACGGAGCTAAAATATAACAGAACCTGAGTATTGATTCTTTTTACTTCGGTTGAAACTCTACAAAAATGTAGAGTTAGCGTATTGAAGCGAATAACAAAAAGAATTTCTGAAAGATGTTTACCCTACCTATTATGTACATTTTATAATTATTTAATTAATTGCTCTACAGCATGGAATTTAATTTCTTTTTAATGATATACTCTGCATATTTATGAATTTTTATGTTGTATTTATTGGTTACATTACACATGTTTATGTATTTAATAATACGTGTGACAAGTGCTATGTTACTTTCACTAGTATTATAGCACTTATTATTAACAAATAGTATCACTAGCCCCTATGATCAGAACTAGTAAATGTAAGTAAAACAAATATAGGTAGTAAAGTAAGAAAAAGCCTAAATAAAAAAAAACTCCTTATATTCCATGGAAAAGATTAACTAATTCATGTTTTAAGTTTTATTAGTACCTCAAAGGAGCCAAATATTTCTTCTACATGACTCTGAAAATTTCTTGTAGAAATATTGACTTTCTCTTCAAGAGATGTTCTGATTTCAACTGAAGATCTGGTAAACTTATAAAGTTGTTGGAAGCTTCACCCACATACATTCATCTGACTAATAATGTAGTTTCGAATATCTGTCTTCTATGCAAAAACTGATGAACGTTTATTCAATTCGAATAATAAATAAAACATGCGAATCCATTTTTATAGAATCTTCTGACGTTGTTACAAAGTAATCTTTTTTGTTTTGCAGAGCCTATTTGAATTATTCAAATTAACATCTTTTACAATGTACTGTTAAATTCCTTATCTTGTTTTTTGTGAATTCTTCAAGTACTTGGTTATGCATGTTACTCTGTGAAGGTTGCCATTAACTGTTGTTAATACTTTTTTTGTAGAAGTTTGACGCACATCAGTACATTTCATAGAAAAACGATGTATGATAGATGCCTCAATTATATTCAGCTGTGACATCAAGTCATTTGAAGTAGTATCTATATACCTAAAAGCACAGTTTTTATTACGGAAACTAAAGCATTAAAAAGAAATCAGTTTCGCTAATCATTCTATAATGTGGTCTATGCATTTCATTGAATCTAATGACAGGTTAAGTATATAATACCTGTGTGTTGATGAACCTGACCCAAAAGACAAACTCCACTGGTTCACGTTGACTCAAAGGTTAAATTTCAAGGCATCGATTAATGTAAAAGAATGAGTAAACCATTGTTAGCAGATCAACAAGTGTGTTATATTTTATTTTATCTGCAAGATGAGCCCGCATTTTCGATGCTGGCCCATATGCCATAGCTATATTACTGCATTCTAGGATGAGTTATTAAGTCTAGCTTGCTTTGAGCTACAGAACAAACAAAAATTAATAAGATAGAAGAAGAATAAATTTGCTTATTCAAGTATTTAAATCAACATGCATTTAAAAAAAATATATTAAACTTCGTTAAAAGTATAAAACTGCTGAGTATTGTCAGGGATCAAGACTTACGTTTCAAAAATTATATCTGTTCCTTAGCAAAAAAAGTTATGTCGTTCTGAGATTATTTTTGGGCAATTTAAAAAGTTTGCATTTTTTAAGATATCTTTAAAATTAAACTATTTAGAAATTTTAGAGATAAACGAAATTTTAAATGACCAAAATTGAACAATTCCAAATGATTTTGGAAATTTCAGTTGTCCCATTATAAAATTTTATTTGAACGCTAGTTTTTATGCTGCTGGTTTGAAAGTTGCTTCCCATTTTTTAGTCAAGATTGCTTGTTTAGATTTTTAGTTTCATTTTATAATTCTGACAATGTCATAGTTTTTGTAATTTAGCACTGATGATGGCATATTAGCCGAAAGCGCTAAGACCTGATCATAAATAATATATTACGGATTGAACTTGGCAAAGTTATTTAACAAGAATTAAAGTACGTATCACTTAGTCAGTTTTTTATAACCTTGTTTACTGCATCTCTTTTTATAACTCTTTATTTTTCTCCTCGCCTGCATGTTGTTTTAGTGTTAAATTATATACTTATTTTATTATTAAAAATAACTTAAGTTAGTATTTTTTTAATATAATACTAATTTAATAAAAGTGAATTTGTTTCAATTAGGGTTAATTATAACCCTTGTTATACTAAAATGCAGACGACTCTTATGCTAATAGTTATGAAGTAATTAATCTACAGTGAGTCACTTAAGTTGCTTACGCAGTTTCTTCGAAGATCCACATTGCACAAGAACAAATATCACCAAACTTGAATATATCCAACCCAGTCGAATCATTTTGATCTACACGTCGCACGATGTTTCAGGTTATCGCTTCAGCATCCGTTTATATACCAAGACCAGGGAGATGACCAATAAATCGAGCTTCTGTTCATTCAATGAATCGAATCGCAGGTGAATTATAAGAAGCACTTATGTCGTAATTATTTGTTTGCGCATCGTTTTATACTCAGTCAGTACACACGCACTAGCGCAAAGACAGTAATGTTCTTGTAGTGCGGTATACTTATGAAGATTCATCAAGGTTTTTTAGGAGGGATACGTCTGTATCTTAAAACGTAAGAAAAGTTGGTGTATTATATTGAGAAAAGTAAACAGCGTTTGAGAAATGTGTAAATAATTTTAAATCACACACAAGCAAATATGGGTGAACATATGCTTCATAAAGAACACAAAATAATCAATTAAATATGATTATTAGTACGATAGCTACACTATACGAAAGTAAACATATGACTTGACAGAATTCTGGGTTAAAAATAAAGTTACTGCGTTAATTGCATTATTAAAGTCTATGATTCTAAAACATTTACAAAATTGCGCATACTAGAATGTGAAGTGTATACGTTGGTGTTAAATTTTATGGCAAGCTATATGAAACCAATGATTACAATTATATGGTACCTCAGATGGAAGCATTGAACTTAGAAAACATACAATATACAAGGGCGCAAAGGTGTTCTAAGTAAAAAGGTACAAGCTTGGCAGCACAAAACATTAAATTCGTTGGACAGAGAGGACTGTTTGTAAACGCAATTAATAAAGTAGCGTGAAGCATGAATTTAGTGATTATAATGTAATTAAATTTGTACAAGTACCAAATAAATACATACTAAGTTAAACAACCTTTATATAGCGAAGTAATATTTAACTTATCCAAGTGTTTTGTTAAAAAATAAGTCCCACTACCTGGGTTCAAACATTAACAAGTTTTGTCTGTAAAAACTTGATAAATTTAAAATGTATTACAAGTCCATTAGACTACGTAGCCTCTAAATAAAAAAAAACATTGCTTGTACGATACTAATGGACTAAAAAGTCATCAGTCGAACTCGATGTTGTTTATGAGTGATCATAGTGCTATTATACGCAATAACCAAATTAGAAATTCTCTTTATGGCGCATACCTTGATTTATGTTCAATTTTCTGTAAAGTACGATAAATCATTTATTTTTAAATTACTTATATAATGTAAAGAGTGGTAAAAATATATATTTATATATTATTATAAACAATAATTGTAATTAATCAGTACTAGTTTGCGTATTCGAAAATAGGTGTTCAGTTTTTTTATTAACCTGGAACGGATGTAGATGCGTTATTATATGCTCAATATTTGTAATGGTCATGTACGAAATTTTGCCAATATTAAACTACTCAGTGGCAATAAAGTAAAAAAAGTGTATTTGTTATTACGATTGTAAAAAAAAATACCAAATTTCTCACTATGGTAGACGAAGGAAAATCTAAAACTAAAATGTATAACTTGATCTTTTAGGAATTGAAGTTACCTGTTGAAATGAAATCGACAAATACACGCACCTAGCTTTTTTAATGTTTACTTGAACGCATGTTCGTTAAAACAATATTTGCTGGCTGTCAACACATTATACAGAAGGCCGAGGAAACTTGAAAACGTAGGTCCTCTCAAAGTCTGTTTGTTCACTATATATTTTTCGGTATTATACTCCATAACATTTGTTTGTCACATAGGGTTTATAAACAATACGAGATGGAACGCGTACGAGTATTTTAGCAATTTCGATTTACTCACCATTGCATAATTATTCTTTTTAAAGTTTTAAGCCAAGTTTAATACTTATCTTGATGTTGAATTTATTAAAAGTACCGCAATAAACCGTTTAAGCTAGGTCATCAAATTTTAATTAGTTAGTAAGTAAATAAATTTTCCAAAAACAGGTAAACCTTTATCAGCATAAAGGCAGTAATTGATGTAAAGTACAATGGAGCAATAAATAAATTTAAATTCAATAATTACAGTGCCTTTACACAATAAATTTTATTTGCCAAATAACAGTTTTAAATTATTAAAAATTCAGAAATAGAATAAACCAATTGGCCTTGGGTTCTCAGAGACATTAGAAGTCGTAAACATACGAGACTCATAACTTGATTAATAACAATATAATGATAGTTAACCAGTTTTTTTTTTCGTAATCAACTCCGTTATGTTGCATAATGTGTCACAATATCAATAAAAAAAACGCGCTTCTTGATAAATTATTACTAATTCAAACTAAATTGATAAACAGGCAGGTATACTTTATTTACAAGTCATCAATAAACGAATAAATCCTGCAAGGAAAACCGATCGGCTATGCCCTTTATGAGGGACAGTACGATGGCAGATATAGTTTGCTCTGCAGCTGGCCTTATTTCTTCCAGAACCATGGCAGCGTTATCATTGATGATCTGGTTAGTTTGCTTTGTTAATTCGCTGTTACCCTTGAAAATGTCGTCAAACTGCATGTGCGCTTGACCCCAGACGATCTTCAGTTCAACCGAATGGTAGTTGATGTAGTTCTTTCCTTTTCGAACTTCTGGTGTGCCTTTTATGTGGGCTTCAACAAAGCTGTTGTCTACAATACAGAATACAATACAGCACAAATTCATTGGATGTTTACCTATGTGAAACAAAGGAAAAGGAAGGTAAAAAGTACAATTTT
Organism: Rhyzopertha dominica; assembly: GCA_025024175.1. Lineage (NCBI taxonomy): Eukaryota > Metazoa > Arthropoda > Insecta > Coleoptera > Bostrichidae > Rhyzopertha > Rhyzopertha dominica. Next base: position 1,795,074 of record QCXZ01000042.1, read on the forward strand.
AGGTTGCTATTCTACATTACGTGCAAATTACTGAGAAACTTTCCAAGACATATCGTAGTCAAGCTGCTGCGTTTGAAGGAAAGCTGTCATAAATTTTATGAGTATTTGTCTCAAGGCTCAGTTTTAGACCGATTGCTGTTCAAGTTGTACACATATAGATTTATCTTCTTTCGTTGTTGATGTTTTCAGGTACTTACATTGTCTGTAATATTTTATAATTATATTATATTCCGTAGTAGCTACATTTCCGTTGATCTAATATTACAGGTGTAATCTAAACGTCAGATTAATAATTTTTTGTCAGTGTTTTGAAAAGACAGCGATCTTTCCGAGAAAATATTATCTTATTTATGGACGCTGAAAGCATTCACCCTCGTAATAGTAGTGATGTTTACCCTGCGTTTGAGTTCGTTATTATGTGCTCTTCTTTACTTTCTTTAGGACTTAACTCGGAGTAAAAATACCTATTTCAAAGAGTGTCAGGGAATAGACGTTAAAATTTTACTTCAATTGTTCACAGTGTAACCATAACCAAGGTTTACCTCAATAAAGACAAGACAAGATGTTGAGCAAATGAAAAATTTTTGCATAAATTTCTTTATTGGCTAACATGAATACAAAAATACTATTACCATTATAATATATCTGAGCTAAATGTCACAAACAATCGTTAAAACGTCTGCCTCAGGTTAATACCATTACTTCAATATCATTGCGAATGCTACCCTAAAATCCAGGTCAAAAACTTCTATTATAAACGGGGTTGTACTGTATCTTTATGCCCCAGTACTAAAACCTATTCTGCAACTTTTGACTACCTCTTGGGATGGTTAAATCGTTCTTGGTTCTTATTCCTTAGAGTGACTTTTCCAAATGGTTTGGAGGCGTGATTTCGTTTCGGTTCAGTTGAAAAACAAAGTGTGATCACTACTAAATTGTCGCCATTGTAAATCATTATAATGATTAAAAACTTTAATTAAATAACGAAACTAAAAACCGCTGCAAATTGAATCCATACTTCCACATCCAATTGTCAAAATGACATTTACGTTTTTATTTCTTATGCTATACGATTAGTAATCAGATTTTGAGCATTTTGTCTCTCTACACATTTTTTTTTAAGACAAAGTCCTCGTGATATTAGCAAAAATATATAAATTTTAAAATCGGTTTTTTCAAATAACTCGAAAATTATTAACTTAACAAAAAAACTACAAGAGTGCTTTCTGATCAGAAATTTGATTTTATATATAATACCAAAATTTAAAAAAAATCGTACGAGCAGGGACCAAAATAGGTTTTTTGGAATATTTCGAAAATGTCGAAATTTTGAATAAATTTTCCAAGAAACTTTTTGTGAGAAATTTTATTTCCTATCTGATGGCATTTTCATTTTTTGAATATTTTAAGTATATTCGGAGATATTTAGGAAAAACCGTTTTCTTTAAGTGACGCTTTTTTGCTAATATCTTCTAAACAGTTTGCTGCACCGAAAATTTATGAGTGAATAATACTCACAGTTATACTACTAATCACATACTAAAACGAAAAAAATATAAAAAAATAAAAATTTTCAAAAAGGGTAGTTACCCCCCAGTTTTGTCCTCTTCCCGATACCGTACTTACCCCACAAACAATAGGTCGCTTTGGGTAGTTGAGATTTATATGTTTGCCAAATTTCAAGTTCATATATTAAGTCTTTCGAAAGTTACCGCGTATACAAGCAATACCACAGACACACAGACACACACACAGACAAGAAATTTGTTTTGCTCAAATTTTGTTCTTCTGCGTTTTTTCGCGATACAATACTTCCCATCCGTTGGATGTGGAAGTAAAATTTATTGAAGAAACTTAAGCTTAATAATAACTAAAATAACTTATTAACTTTGTTTTAATTTTCGACTTTTTCTTTTTACGCCGCACATTGACTTTTGCACGGCATCACTCGTGATTAACTTGGTCCACGGTATCCATTTATTCTCAAAACCAGCAAGCGAATTGGCTTCTCTGAATGTTTTTCGAAGCTGTTTTATATTAGCCCAATATTTTTTGATTGGCCTTAATTCTAGACAATTTGGTGGGTTCATGTTTTTTGGCACAACTTTCACAAAATTGGTTTTGTACCAGTCCGCTGCCTTTTTTGAATAGTGGGATGTCGCCAATTCAGGCCAAAACACTACTGAATTCCTGTGCTTTTTTTCATAAAAGGTAATAACCTATTTTCTAAACATTCCTCCAGATAGATTTTCGTGTTTATAGTGCCGGTGGTCACAAGAGGTTTGTTTCTTAAACCACATTGACAAATTGCTTGCCATATGAGGTACTTTTTGTCAAATTTTTCTATTTCTATCACTGTCTCAGATTCATTTAAAGATGCCCATTTAACACGAGAATAGTGCTGATTACCAAGTAATGACTTAAAATTTGCCTTAACATAAATTTCATCACCCATCACTAGACATGAGTCGTTTTTCTCGATAAGGAGAGAGTACAAAAGCTTTGCCCTTTGAATCACTCAATTATATTGGTATAACGTTCGTTTTGGGAATTTCTTCTTTTTGAAAAGTTTCAATATTACATTTCTATTCAATATTTGTTACTCATACATACGACTGACTGATTCCTTTTTTGGCTATATCTCTGGTTAAAATTTAGGGATTTTCTGTATACAGACGACAAATTTCGTTCTAAAGTTTTCTGTTAGGTACGCGAGTTGGTTTACCTGTTCGGCTCTCTCTAGGAATAGTTCCTACTTCCCTGATTCGTTTAAGCACCTTTGACAAGTTCGTTGTGTCGTTTGATACATTTGCACAATTTGTTTTGTCGAAAGACTTGTATCTTAGTCTATTTTCGCAAAATTAACGCACGAACCTCAAACTCTTTCGTTGACATTTTGAAAACCAAATTGTCTAAGGCTACTATGTTTATTAATAATAATGGTTTCCCGAATAATGAACTTGACGTAAAAAAAAAACAGCGACAGTTTAATAGTGATCACGTTTTATATCAATTTTCTTTAGGTTTGATCCAGATCTGAGTGATTAATCTCTAAACTTATTAAATATATACCTAAATATTTAATTATTGTATATTATGTATACTTTAAACCACGTTAGTAGATACTACCGTGCTTTAAACGAAGGATCAACAACGATTACTAAGGTGGTGACTGATTGAGAGGGCTGTGTTAAAGACCGTGTTTAAAAATGTGCTGAACCGAAAGAAACCCACCTCTTTTCGGTAAATTTCGGGTTATCAGTCATACTAAAATGATAGTTTTTAGGGGTCTTTGTTTTATTTCCGCTTCAAAGCATTGCTAAAAAGCTAAAAAAAATATTCATAAAAGACGATCATCCCAAAGATAGGTATATATTTTCACAAAAAAAGCTTTAAATTTGCCTAAATATCTATAAATCTATCCACAAATTGTAACAGGTAGTCCTGATTTTGCTGTTATGCAAACTGTTTTTTTTTACCAAAAACTAACTTGTACAAACTAGCAGATTCAACCTAGCATCGCGAGTGCTTTAAAGAAGTTACTATGTATATCCATTTCATTATGTTTCAGTACTAAATAYTTTATCTGATTTCGAWGCGTAATTTTCACCAAAAAAAAAACATCCCCTCATTGAATTGAGAGTGACATTTTGATCTACAAATTACATTCCTCTAAGAATCTCTCATGAAACTGTAAAAAAACATTAGTGTAATTTCGTAAAACGCTATTTTTCTTTTGTCAATCTTCAACACCTTATTTATGGCAAATGAGGCGTTTACATACCAATGGTCAGCCTTCAGAATGCCAAATAAATTACAAATTAAGAGTAGGGAGTATACATTTATTACAGATTTTTGCCGCAATGAATGAACCACTCCTACAAAAGTGCACGCAAATACGTCAAGAGCTTGACCTTAGTCCGAACAACAAAGAACTTGCAAGTGACAATGAATGTTACCCTTGCAATGCGAGTCGCTGAACGATAGTGGTGTAAGTGGAAGGACAGAGTATTTAACATTGACGTAGGGAGTTCTTCGCAATACACTCTTAAGAACTTAGTATCTTTGACGTTCATGTAGCAATATATATGTAAACTTTATTTAAAGGGATTATAAACTTTGTATTAAAGCTTGAATTTCATTTTTTGATACGTATTTTACAGTATCTGTTTTAAGGAGCCCGTATAGAATAAAAAGTGCAGTTTCGAATATTTATTTTTTGACTGTCAGGACAGTAGGAAATCTTTAATGCTGCTACGTATCAATTAGATAGATGTCTTTTCCCTCAACAAATATACCAATATGGCAGACGAGAAAAATTTTCTAAATTATCTACCACAATCTACAACAATATTCCTCACGTTTTTTGTAAATTGCTGTTAAAAGTTGAAGTCGATATAGTGATTATGTTACTTCGTCTGGGAACTAACAGCTGCACATTTTGGATTGTAGTACCAATCTTCTTCACTTTCATTGTTGTTTGGGTTCATTTTCCCCACAAAAAAAAATTTCACGACGACGCCGCGTCGATTTATTTTGGCAGATGGATGAATAGGAACACGGACTTGATTTTTGCCATTAAAAAGTTCAATCCGTGATAAAATGCACGAGTGCGAATGTGTGTTTAAAAAATTACGGAAACAGATACCATAAATGGCATTTTAAATATTGGAGTAGAAAAAATTAATTTCAATGTCTCTTGGATGTCAAAAAAATGCTTTTTACTTACTAAACAGTCCTTCGAATTTTCCCTTACCATCGATGGTCATTATCATAATCTTGCCTTTTATTTCATAATCAGCCAAAAGTCTATTATGGGGAAAGTTCAATTTCAGATCAATAACTGCCTTCTCCAAGTCTACATGAGCTTCCTTTACTTCAAATCCAGTCAATCCGTACATTTTGATTTTGTAAAAGGAAACATTGAAGCTTTGTCCTGACTGCAGCCTCGCCTCTTCAACGACTATGGGTTCCATGGGTGGTATGTGCATTTCTGGTATGCCCGCCTTCATATGGGGTCTTATCACCTCGACTTCACGCAGAATGCATTCCATAAGTTTTGGATTGTTCTTTGCGCACTTTGTGATATACGAAGCTGAAAATTAACAAAAATCTTATATATCTGTGCATATTTGCTGTATCAAATATAGAACTGCGATCAAATGTAGTTTGCCGTGAATACTTTTAAACAAAGTGATGGATTTTAATTATTTCAAATGAAGAAAAACTTTATATTTTAGAATGACTAAAACCTATAAGACGAACACTAATTTAATCTAAATCGTTTTCTAAAATTTTAAGAAGGAAAACATTTTGAGCCATACAAAACATCAATATATAACTAAGGGCGAGAGATTTTGGGCTGGTTTCTCTTCTCTATTTTAGGCTGAAATCAACCCTGTTTTTAACATCTAAACCAATCACATACCTCAATTTAAGGTATTGCCATGGCTACTGGGTTAATTTGAGCTAACATCAACTTTAAAAAAGAGAAYGGAAACCGGGCTTTTGAGTTTTAAAACTGGTTGCAAAGATAACACAATCATTTTCCAAATTTAATGCATTATTATAAGTGGATAATACTTTGCAGGTTGGCTCCGCAAGAGATTAATTAATGCAATTTTTTGTTATTGGAAGTATTTTTTATAAAATAACCGCGACTGTTTTATCGGGCAAAACTGAGCTGAAGTAAAAGCAAAATGGCAACCATAAGAAAAAGAAAAAGTCGACAATGCTAAGCTGGTACTTAAAAATTCGGCTCGAAAACAAATACCTATATAATTTATACGTAAAAAAAGTTTCTTTACAAAACTACCACGAATTGATTAAAAAGCTACGGATATGTGTTTCAAGTTATTCAATTTTGGAAAAGGGTATAAGCTTTTTTTAATCTATAAAACGAATCTTTATATATGACATTCAGAAATGGTTGACATTTTTTTTATAATGGTACGTAAGCTGCATATTGACGCACGGCCCAGCTTTAGATACTAGTTGGACGTGGAAATATTGTTCTAAGAATATATGCTGATCCATGAGTTTTTGTAATAGGACATCACCGAAGCATTACACAAAACACTGCATAATATTTGCATTAGATCGTCTATTTAGCGGCACAGTATAAATGGAAATCGTAAATTAATTCTTCATTAATATTGCTTTATAGCGTAATTTTCCCGGAATTCACAAATCAKAAAGGTTTTGATGATACTATCGGAAAATGGTTATATTAGGTTATATATAAAAATATTTACTTACGTAACTTTCTTGCATGTGAAGTATTTAAAGCAATACCAACTAGGGTCGCGAACGTTGCAAGAGCTACAAAAWMCATCTTAGTTCCTAMAAGAACTTCGCAAAATAAGGTTTTTTCTGGAAAATCTCAGATATAAAGGAGCGTGGGTACCTACCATATGTTAAAATTAGATAGTATTGTCAAGTATAAATTAGACCTAACAAGGGAAGTTCATTTACGCTAATACTGCAAGTTACATAAGTTCTACGCTTGTAAATGGCTTAGTAGCTCAACTAATTCCACACATGAAGCAGTGCTAAGTCTGAGATGCAGTATTTTGTTATCAAACTTTCACTCGACTGGGTATAGTATTCTTCTTGGAGATTTTCTAAAGCACGTTCTATAGAAATTTTGAAGAAATTTTTAGGTAAGACAATTGTCGAAAAACGTAGGTCATAGGTACTTTCCTTTGGTCATTATATCGAACACTTGAACAGTACACACAAAGATAGGGATATCTGCATTACCACTACTTTAACTAGTAGGTATCTATCGACCCTTTGCCCTATACTTAAATATATTATATATTATATTAAATATACTTAATAAAGTTCTTTTATTTATTAATTACACCAACACTGTTAATCCTTTTGGTTAAGTAGTCATGGGCGTACCCAGCTTTTGGTCTAGGGGGGGGGCAAAGCAGGAATTTCCGTTAGTGAATAATTCAACATAAATAATATATAAATATAAAAAAATGTGCCTTTATCGGATTATGTACCTAAGTAATTAATGAAGTATGTATTCCATGAACAATCTTCGTTGATTTTCTGCAAAGTGACCTAAAACATCTTCTGTAAAGACCCAATTTTTTTATGTTATTTATATAAACTGATCATACAAAGCTCGTTTACTCGTAATACAATTATTGATGATGTCAGGCGATGTCTAGCGCATTTTACGGAATATACTTGACTACTGAAATCTGCGGGGATAAACACTTGAACTCATAATATATATTACTAGAAATGTAGGTATTCCTTATGATCAATTAATCTTATTATGGCAATGCAAGTTATACTTCGATTGATACTTCTGCGGCAATTTTTATGTGACATAAAAGTAATTTATGTTTTTAAATTAATCAGATATGCATAGTTTAAATGCTTAAAGCGCCTAATGTCGTCATCTGAAACTGAATGAGCTCATCGATAATATTCCATTAAACTTGGACATAGCAAATTTTGGATTAAAAACGGTGATCGCATTAATCTGATATTTTAAATAAATCATATTTGAGTATTTCTTTTTGCTCTCTGGTTAAAATAATGACCGGGGTATACATCGAAAACAATCCTTTTGATGATAATATATTATCTCAATGGTTGACGACGACACATTATAAGTACTGAGTAAAATCCTAAAATCAGAATTAGATAATTGCATAAAATTACGCAAGACACGCTTTGTCATGAACACCGATAATATACTTACCATCTTTTTGTAGACTAAGCCTATCAATTTATTTGATTATTATTATTATTTGATAATCCGCCAGTGCACTGCTTCCAAAAATTAACCCATCACTTAATATTTAAATCAAATCAAGCCTCATTTAAATAAACTGAAGTATATTTAATCCAATTTTTAAAAGACTTTTGTATACTGACATTTTAACATCACACCGGGTTTTATTCGTACCTATAATGCTATTGGATTTCTAAAACTTATGTTAAATAGACTTTCATAACTCTTAGTTCGGATGGAATTTGCTCGAAATAACTGATATTTTTGAAGAAGGTTGGAGTTACCGCCAAATACAAATATGTGACCGATTCTGTGTACCGGTACGCCTATGTATATAGTTCAGACCTGGCATTCTCATTTTCTTATTACATCTGTTCATGACCTTATTCAAGTTCTACACACTCATACATTATCTTTACAATTTTAGTTTTTGGTTTAAATATCGACTTGATTTGCCTGGGAACCATGCACAGAATATAATTACGAGTAAAAAATCTTATTCAGTTTGATAAATTCTGCATCTTCCACAGAATTGTTCTTTTCGTATTTGACAATCATTTCTAGTGATTCCAACTTTTTTCTTACAATGTTGATTCTCGTGATTAAGAAAACGTCAATCAATACTAACAAGTATTATTTATTTATAAGTTAACCCGGAAATGGTTTTATGTCGTAGGCAACCCATACAGCGCAACATAGGCTGCCTATAGTGAGATATTTAGTATTCTGCAGCAAATTAAAGTTTATTTTAGGTATAATTAAAATTATAACTAATAATAATATAATAATAATTTGATAATGATAATAATAATAGCTTATTTAGCTTATTTCCAACAGGTTAGCACCCAATTACAGGAAAATACCTAATGTAACAGGCTGTTTAACTTAAAAAATAATCTATGAAAGAAACATAATTTGAAAATAAAATAAATAAAATAATTCATTATCGATCACTTGCTCAATAATAGAAGTGAGCGAATCAAAGCGAATATCACAAGAATCAGAAATACGATTCAAATAAGAACACATAAGATTGATTGTCGATCGAAGTGAAACATTTGTACGACTATTGCTGCAATAGAAAGACAGCTGTCGAGAGTTTATACGAGGTACAAGAAAGTTAACCTTCTTAAGCAGCAAACTACAATCAATCCTATTATTCAACAAATTATATAACATTTTAACCACATCACAAATACGACGAGTTTCTAGTGAAATAAACACGTATCCGTCCAACAAGGTTTGATGATCGTATCCCCTAGGATGATAATATCCTGGGTTAAGTAAAACATAAATTTAAGTAGCTTCCTCTGGACAGATTCGAGCTGAAAAATATGCGTCTTGTATACAGGAAATCAGATCATAACTGCATATTCCAACTTAAAGCGAACAAGGGAAAAGTATAATGTTTGCAAGGTACGCAATCGTCTGAACTCTCTGCAGTTTCTACAAATAAATCCACAGGATGTGTAAGACAAATTGATAGTGTTCAATATGTGACTGCAAAAGTTAAATTGGTGATCAAAGATAACACCGAGGTGCCTGAACTCATCCACCCTGTTCAAAACCATCCAGTTATATTTATATTTATATTGATAGTTAACTATATTGTATTTACTGAAGAAAGAGAGAACAAAACATTTGGAAACATTGAGATATAAGCCATTAGTAGGACACCATGTATTTAGATAATTAAGATCATTTTGGAGTAAAAGACAGTCATTTGGAGAAGTTATAGTATTGAATGCGGGACTCCGGAAGTAGGAAGTAGTAGGAACGCACTCGATTTTCTCTAAATGACACATATGAGTAAAAAAGTCGTACCAAAGATGAAGAGATGCCGAACCATTCTAGCTTATTTAAAAGAACAAAGTATTCAATTTGATCGAAAGCCTTCTGAAAATCAGTGTAGATAATGTCCACCTGACCAAATCCATCCAATGCATCAGAAACGAATTGCGAAAAGCATACTAAGATCGTGATAGTAGATCTCCCAGGCATAAATCCATGTTGAGCGGAAGATATAGACCTATTTATACACGAATATATATGCTTATAGACAATACCCTCAAAAACCTTCGTTGCAAATTAGGGAGATGGGGCGGTAATTTTTAATTTGGGAAATTTTGAATTTTTTATTAGGTTTTTTTACATATTTCAGGAAAGACCGACCAACGTAGAACAAGACTAAATATATGAAGCAGTGGAACAGCAAAGACAGAAGCGCATTCTTGAGTGTTTCAGAGCGCCACAAATCTCATCCTCAGAGATGGCAGTCCAAACGAACAGAATGTAATGTATTAGTAATTTTAGCCTGACTCTGTCATATGTCAAGCACGAATGTACATACATTAACAACTAAAGTAGCAAAAGAGGCCTCCACCCAAAACTATTACACTTTATTTGAAGTTCATTTAAAAATTGACGCTGTTGTTCATTATCTTTTAATGAATAATAGGCAATCTGTGAGTAAAAATTAAGATTTACTTTATACATAATTGTCGTTATTGGAGTGATACTAATCCACAAATTTACAGTGAAAATCACATGTAAACGCCTCAATAATTAATTGGAAAATAATTACGTTCAATTAACTCAAATAAAGAAAGAGATAGTACAACATATTTTTACAGCTACAGTAACTCAACCTCTAAATGAACTGTAACATCTAAATTAGGTTGGTTTAATTTATTTCCAAGAAACATAAAACCGGGAATAATCGAATTTAATAGAAAAAAACAGCATATTACAAATTTAAAAAATTTATTGGTTACCTATCATCAGGGTCTAAACAACTCATCTAAAGAAAACCGTTCAAATGACCCCTTAATTAAAGCTAATAAAATTGTCGAAATCGTCTTTATGGCAACCGGCTTCACTTCTTCGATGAAATCTAGTACGTTTTCATTGATGACTTTGTTCGTTTGTTCTGTCAATTGTTCATTGCCCTGGAAGATATCATCGAAGTGCAGAGTTACTTTTCCAAAGTAAACTTCGACTTTGCAATCGTCGAAATTGATGTATTCCTTTCCCTTCTTCAATACCTTCTGGCCGGTTACAACTGCTGATGCTCGAGTATTAGCTGAAAAAGAAATTTGTATCTCAGGACTTTAGCAATTTACAAATACCAAAAAATAGATCAATTTTTAATTGAGTACTAGGAGTTAGTTTTTGTCAACGTTATGTGCCTTGTTTAGTAGTCAGTACCAGTGTGTTTTAAAATGATTTGGCCGACTAGTTTTGATGTGCTAGGGTTCTTGCATTTTATAGTACTTTTTAATGTGCTGGAAAATTACTTGTTGGGTCATTTATTGCTCTAACCGTATTTTTAGACAACTTTGTAGAATTTTTCAGTTGGTCTCGTTAAATGTGCGATCGGAGTTTATCCAGTAAAACCTTTTAAATATTTTTTTTATTATTGACCTTAAATTTTCGTGTTCATTTTGTGTATTAAATTACAACATGTGTTTCGTCTTGTGTTAATTTTTAATTAACAAAACTATTGTGTTAGTACTAAAATAAACCGTCTGTAGTCATTTGATAAATACTAAGTAATCCTGTCACTAGAGTACCCTTTTTTACGTTTTACTGAGAAATGTGGGGGGAGTAATTATTACATGAACTGCTAAAGTCTATGAATGACTTGTGTAAGATAAGTTCAAATATCTGTAGTTGCCAATATCCTATAAATACTGAGTATATGGTTTTTCTGAATTACCTGTTATAATAAGGATGTATTAATTATTCAAAAATTAATGATGGTTTATTTTAAACAGCTTTTTCATTCATTCAATTATAGAAACAACTACGATTTTTGTTCAACCGTTCATTGGCCCAATATTTTCCTGGATTGTGTTAATTATTTTTTTTAATCAAGGGAAAGCAATCTTAATTGATCTAATAGTAAGAATCATTTGCTGTATTTAAAATGGTACACAATAAGGAACAAACAAGATCATAATCTAGTAGACATTTAACCAACTAATTTATATATTAACTCTATTATATTTATAAGCTTTGCATCAAATATAAAAATTTCGTTCTGCACGATCTCTTAGGAAGGTAAAAATTGTAAGAGGTTTTTAAGCACTATTCTTTGAAACTTAAGTAAACGTTCACTTATTAGTCTTATTAGATCTTTGAATTCTGTATATTATTAGGGCGTTGTACATCTATTAGACATACCTACTTTTAAAATTAGGTCATCACAAACAAGATGCATAACATGATCCTATTTATTTAAATATATTCTGAAAGTTAGTATTACTGCTATTGTGCAACACACATTTTTCTTTTTATATTTATAGCTTTGTTTTATAAGACATTTAAGTTACATTGAATTTTAGTAACTAGTATATTTCAAAGCAAATAATATTTGTTTGCACTTTATGTTTAATCTATTCTTATTCTCTACACCACCACAAAGTAATCTAGTAATGCCAATGATGTACGTATTTGCAAATTTTTCAGGAAGTAATTTAATCCATAACATTAATAACATAAATGATCTGAGACAAAAAACGTCACAAAAAACCTATAGCAAAAGTTTTATGAACGAACTCTGTATTTTGGTATAAATTATACAAAAAAATCAATATGAAGAAATAATAATGGGATAATTTCCCTTTATTTGAACAATTTTTGAAGTTGCTTATCTTCGAATTATAAAATTGCTTATTGCTTTTTGGAAAACGTTTGTCAAATCTTAACTAGCATACAAACGAGTGAGGCTTTTAAAAAGATGATGTCAACAAAAACATGAAATCTAGCAGTGCTATATTCGAACTGGCTGCTATAAAATAAAAACTAAAATTGAACTTCATGTAATTTTGTTTGTGTAACAAAAGTGTCGACTTTAATACAGAAAGGTAGAGAGTGTTGTGTCAAAGTTGAAGAAGGCATCCTGTCCAACACGATCGCTTCACCACCATACATAGTAGAATTTGTTGATAAGATTTTTTTCAAATTAAATGGCTACTATTTTGCCACAAGCCACTATAACTTTGGTTAAAAAATAATTCTCTATTATCGTCAGAAATTTGATGGCTCAATTTGTTTACTTACTATAATTGCCGTCTGCATTTCCATGACCATTCAGCTGTAAGATGAGAATCCTGCCCGAAATGTCGTAGATAGCTGCCACCCTCAGATAAGGAAATGTGGCATCTACATCGATCCTGGGATTGTCGAGGTCAATTTTCAGGTTGTCCACCTTGAAATTTGACAGCCCGTATATTTTAATATTGCTGAAGGACGCGTTAAAGCTATGTCCCGAATCCAAGTTGCCGTATTCAATGAACATAGGTTCGAGGGTGGGAAGATGCATTTCGGGTATGCCATCCTTCAGGTGTGGTCGAACAACGTCCACCTCTCTCAAAACGCATTCGTTCAGTTGCGGGTCACTTCGACTGCATGTGTGAATATAAGAAGCTGGAAGATTGAAGAGAAATTGTTAAGTCGAATAAATAAGACATAATTTGATATAATTACAAGTTTGGATCAACAATAAGGAGTTAGGTTTGTGCTATAATCTCTATATTTGTTTGCAAGCTTCGGAAATTTTTGTTTAGCTTATCAGGACTACTACATTATTTTATGTATACAACATTTATAAATTGTATGTTGCTTTATATTTTGTATTGATTATATTATTTATTTATGTTGTTTGTTTTTGTATCTTTCTATTTAGAAGCTCTGGCGAAGAAAACAAAAATTTCTGAAAGTTTGACAAACAAATAAAGAGATTGTAACATAACCTGACCCATTATTGTTGATCTAAACGTACCTATAAACATATAAATAAAATGTATATACAAAGATGGATCGATTATAATCAATTTGTATTATCAAACTTGCCAGCAATTTTGATTTATAATAATAAAGGCGTCGAAATAAATATATTTGTGTCAGTTCTAGATTGACTGCAGTACGTTGCCTTGACAAGTTGTTAGCACTATTAGTTTTACAAATTTATTAACAATCAATTTATTTCAATGTATGCTATAGTAACTTTATAAATAGGTTTGCAGCCGGATCTACAGTAAATATAAGACTAATTATTCATTATATTTACTGTGTGCAGATCTTTCTTAAATTTTAGTGATGTTTGTGATTGTTGTATTGATTTAATATATTTATAGCGATTACGTCAACATAACCAACTAACTGTAATTGTATTTTTATCCGCWTAGATTATTATACTTTACGGAGCTTTTCAGYTACAATTTAGCAAACAAGTTTGCGAAAATAATTAGTTACCATATTTTTGTGTTCCCTGCTTTTTTGCATCGACAATTCTTAAATATTTTAACAAATCGCTCAGATCAGGTGCTTTTTCGTTGTTTTCGTATTTCACTTGTACAGTACATAATAGCCTTTAGAATAATTTAAAAAATGATTTATTGTGAAATATACACTTTAAATCCATATGGAGCTACATATTATGACACAACTAAAAATGCAGTTATTTTTTTTATTTCAAGAGAGTGTTAAATAATTGATTAAAATCACACAAATTTTACATTTTAATGTCCTACTTTGTGTTTTCCAAAAATCTCCAGCGCACTTATTTATTTGTTTTTTAGCAATTGTATTTTTGCGCTTATTCTCTAAACAATCCACTATCTTTTAAATGATGTACAGTAATTAACGTTCGGTAAAATTTGAACTAACGTCGCTTGGCAGCTTTTTTTACTGAGAATATAGCATTGCGTCATGTTACAATATTATTTAATAGCTTTCAAAGTGCATATTCAAAAATATAAGTAAAAGATCCTATCAAACTTTATTTGACAAGTCTATTATTAAAAGCAAGGCGAAGCACACTACAATTACAATATGAAGAAACTATAAAAAAGCTGCTTTGTTTGCTATCGAAATCAGTGGACTAAGATTGCACTCTTAGAATATTTGCAAAGTCGGTTTAATGCTTCTAGATTGAAATTCATAAAATATGTAAGAGTCCCACAGTACACATAATAATCGCCTTACGGAGTTGAACGAGACATCTAAACTTAATTTGAAAAAAATTGCTATGACGAAATAATATTATATTTTTGTATCAAATCGAAACGAGAACTTTAGTAAAAGTTCTAAATAATTATGCAAGAATGCAATTTAGTAGAGTTAAATTATTCCTATGCACATCTGATACCCTATCGGACTTCTTCCTATTTAATTTATTAAAGAAAAACCTCAAAAGATGACATTTTATTTCTTATGACAGCTAGTAAACAACCGTGAAACATTTTCATGCAAATCAGGACAGAACATTTTTTAATTAAGTCGTTGGACAATAAATGGCAGTGTGACCAAATTGAAAAATAAAATTGCCTTTGGATTAATAGAAAGTTAAAATTTATTTTCTAGTGGCTTTTTCATCTACAGAGTGTCCCATTTTCGATGTCCTTACGGGGTATTTAACTTATAGTTGATTTTATCGAGATGCGATTTTTGCAAATATGGAAATCTTTTTGACTGCAATTAGGAGGGCTAGATTAATTTTATTTTCCTTTTTTGTAGTTTTTGTAGAAAAGGTAAATTTGCTTCCTTCTGTATATAACGTCTATGATTTTGATTTTAACAGAAACGTTCAAAATAAGGATTCGTTTTTTAGAAATTGATCTGTTTTAAATAAAAACTATAGTAGGCCATAAGAAAGTTACTGCATTATATTTCATTTAAAGCAATTTTTACCCCTGTGGCTTTGCTTTTCTCGCGGCTTTTTTATTATGGGAAGATTATGTTTAAAAAAATGATAAATTGCCTATTGTGCATTAAATCGTATTTACAAAAAAAAATAACAAAACACGCTAGTGTAAATTATGTTACAATAATTGGAATAAGAATATATTTGATATCTTTAGTTATAAATACTTACGTAACTTCCTAGCCGTTGACGACTCAACAAACACAAATACAATCACAGACAGTCCTAATACTGTACGTAGCATTGCGGCGCACCGAAAGGATATAACTTTTGGAATCGAATAACGATGAACTTGAAGGTAATACCACCTTTTATACCACAAGCAAAATTTGCATAATCTGCCTCATTCAAAGACCATTAAGTTTTTCATAGGTGGCGCCTTTATATTTTCATTAATTTATTTAAGTGTAGTATAAATTATCGACCAACCCAAAAAGTGCACGAGGACTTATTTAAATGGGATGTCTCAGATAAACGTACTATTTTATAGAGAAATTGCGACTTTGACTGTCAGAATATAACCAGTTTCCCCAAAATACTCATTTGTTCCTAATGACTCAAGACAGCTAGATTTGTTTGTTTTGCCATAATGGCATAATAATGTGAATGCAGCAATTCCACTGCGTTCCAGACACATTTAAAATGAATTTGTTTTCACTAATACACCGAGCACCGTATGTGTTCATCTAAACACCATTCTACATCCCTAGTAAATGAGAACTGAACTTCTTTGGAAAGCTAAATTTTTGGTGCAGTAAATTACAGAACAGTACATATTTGAGAGAGGTATTATTAGAAGTAGTACTAGGCATAATTTTGCAGAAGAGCCGGGTAAATTATGTGTGGCTTCCTCTTATTTTAACTATGATTATCAGTGTAAGATCTAGTTCACGTTCTGATTACGTCACTGTCTTGTATTGTTCATACCCTTAACTATTTGAATGGTTTCTTTTTATTAAAAGGTCCACCACTATCAATTAAACTTATTTTATTTCATAACAAATTGTATAGTATGATTATCTTTAGACCATGCCAAGTCATATTTTATTGAATGTACATACGAGTAAAATATACATACAAAGGTATGAAGATTTGGAACGTCTTAATTCTACTTTTTAGAAATAAAAGTTTCTGTATCAGTCAATTCGTAATCATGAAATTTTATAATAAAACGTAAAACCTGAATGTTGTGGTTGCTAGAATCCATTCTAAATTTTAATTGCAAATACACACTAACGAATAAATATGTACTTGCACTCTGATCATGGTCAAGATATTAGACGCTAATAAGGGAAACATAGTAATGCAATTAACCACCTAAAGTGTACCTTTGAACAGATAACCAACAAATACGATAAAATGACATGAAAATGAATACCGTACCTCCTACATCTTGCGGAGCGCTAAAATTCGTATAACTTCACCGCTGAATTTTTTCTTGAGAACTCTTTGTAAGAAAAGAACAGTTCTTAGGTTACATTAGAATTAATTGGAAGTATTCCGGTCATGACGGAAATTTCTTCACTAATTATGGATCAAACTAAAGTATAAACATAATTTTCTTGCCTCACTAGTCACTAGTAATGACTAGATAAACAAATATGTTGAAACTGGGTAAGATACTCGCTCACAGAAGTATCTAAACTCACCGATGATCCGATAAAGATAACATAACACAATTAGCAAAGTTGTATGTTTTAAAAACTACTAGAATCTAAGGTACATTGTATTATTACCTATAGTAGAACTAAAATTCAGCAACAAATTCGAAAGCAAGATAATACACAGCGTTTTCAATTTAAACTAACAAATTATTGTCTACTCCATTATAACCGGAGGTAGTACAGGGTTGACAATATCTTTGTTAGGTGGAGCAGTTTCCAAGTTCTTACTATGAGTGATCTTTTATAACTAACCTTCAAATCCTTTGTTGTTGATAAATCAGGAAAAGAGCACCCTAATATTAAATGCCTTGTGTAAGTAAAATATAATGACCGTACATAGAGAACTCCCAAGAAGCGCAATTATTAGTAAAAAAAATTTTGGGAAAATAGGCTATGGCGGGCAATTTTCGCTTACACTTTACTTACTTTTTATACTATACTTTTAGTTAAAACACCTTTGAATTTTAATTAATTGCTTACCTGCATGTCCATTATTGGTTTAGATTAGTTAGTTAGGTTACCCTAAATGTAACAAGATTCCATATGTCCGAACATAAACGAGATCATGCAAACGAAAATTAAATAAAATCTCATTTAAGCACTAGTGCAATCAAAATATAATATCCTGATTTTATTTAATTTTACTAAATCTGGCTCTTATTCATTAATGTTCATTAGAATTAAAATACTTAATGAGGTTATTAAACCATCGCGAAATTAGATTTAAGGCTATGGCCTAACTTTTTTACCTTATCCATTAAATGTGAGTTGACATCGTCAAGGATTTGAGATTTACCTTAATTTAAATATTCTTGTAATGATGTAATAAGAACATTATATAATTAATTATGCATTAGCTTTTTAACACAAGGTTGGCATCGAGTCTGCTTCGTACCACCATCAATCCTAAAATTTCATGTACAAAAAAGTACTTGTAATGGGGAATGTCAATTTATGCCTCATTTAGGATTACTAAAATGTACCGAAAAAAAAACGTCTTGGTGTGCGAATTTTCAAACTAGCCATCCTTAGAATGTTGAACCTAAGATTCGTCTAAAACACGTGCGTGATTTATAAACTGTGTTTTGCAGTGTTCCTATTCGCTGTAAAATAATGTGAAATCATAACAAAAATCCGCTGATGATACACAAGGAATGCACGTACTAGGTAGTTCACTGCACTTGTTTTAACCAAATGCAGGTAGTACGTATTACCTGTGTGATAATTAAGAGGCAGCAGACATGAATGTGATAATCAGCTTCATATTTTTTGTGAGCATACAGACTTTAGCAACTTCGACTAATTTGCGTAAGTACAACTCAAATCAAACAAGTTTTTTCGACATAATACTTTTTATATAACGCGCATACGTTATACGCTAAGAATGCAGCGCAAAAGCAAAACCAATTTAATTTCTAAGATGCCGTTTTTGTTCATTGATGAACAAAACTATCCATCACAAATTCTGAAACATGTAATTCTTATTTTTATGTCTAGATTTTTTAATTGGCAAGATTGCATAGTTAAAATAGACACCTGTAAAAAATAATGTTTTTTTTTAGAGAAATATTATGAATGTCCATAATTTATACAAGCTCATTTTAATGAAATATATGATCTTTTTCAGCTTCCTTCATTAAAGTTTGCCACCGTAGTGACCCCCATCTGAACGAATGCGTAAAAGATTCAGTTGAGTTACTCAGGCCCTTACTAGCACATGGAATTCCTCAAATTGGCATCCCAAGCTGCGAACCTTTACGTATCAACCAAATAGTTGTTGATCAAAATGGATCTGCAGCAATGACAGTTCAGTCGGCGTTTTCAAACATTGAGGTGTATGGACCATCGCAATTTGTATTGAAGAAAATCAAGTAAGCCTTATATTCCGAGTCTATAGTTAAACTCCAAAGTGTTTGGGCAGTGTATTATGTTCATCAGTTGTGGATGAACTAGGTTCATTTGGCGCTACCTGTATATCTACTTATTCTATTTTTTTTCAAAGCGATGAACGTTAGTCCAGTCATTGACTAGTTCAGTTTCTGTTAAAACTAATTCCTTTTATTATGACATTAGCCTTTTTAAATTATTTTGTTCATTATTACTTGGTCGTTCAGTCACCATTGTCTCTTCGAACTCAATTAAAAGAACTGGAAGTATGAGCATTATTACCAAAAAAAAATATAATATACGACTCATGCGATTATGCAGTAGAAAATATGTTTTGCTAATGATTCGCAAATTGAGTAGTGAAGTAATTAACACTGTCTGCCAACATTCCTTTCAAGGTTAAACCTACAGAATGATACTGCAGAAATCGAACTTTGGTTCCCACATTTGAAGCTTAGGAGCAACTATTCTTTGTATGGTAGGATTCTGATGTTACCGATTTCAGGAAAAGGAAAGTGCTACGGAAACTACAGTGAGTATAATTTGAAACGATTCTTACACGCCACGAAATATATAACTTTTATGCTCTTGCAAAATGCGTGATCGTATAGTAAAATGCTTCCTGGTAAATTATAGTTACGTAAAACTGTTTATTTCTACACAGTCTTCTTGACTGCTACAACTTAATGCTGACAACTATAGGTGTATTCCCTTTACAGTTGTTGCAAATGTCGCCATCAGCTTGTTTTTGGTTGTTGATCGTCTTGAAATAAATATCTTTTACCTGTTATGGTTTTTCGAATTCTTGCAAATAACCATTGTTTTGAACTTTATGATTTACTTTATCGACACTCGGTATAACACAATACATAGCATTTTTGACCTGTATATACAGCTTTTTGTTTCCAGCCTTTATGTAGGTAGTTCCCATACGATTCAAAACCCTTTTTTCTGTCAAGATTTTTATAAGATCAACTAATAAATATATAGTTAAATTGTTATTCAACTGGCGCCTTAGATATTTATGGTACAAGTCAATATAGTCGGTGCAAATTAACCTTGCGCCTAGGTGTAAGTAAAGATTTATGTATCTGGATAAAACACAAGCAATGTAGTCCTTCGACAATAATTATTCATAAATGTTATAGCAATATAGGTTCAATGCAAACCCTGACTATTATGTGATATGCAACAGATAATAATTTATATTAATTTTCGCAGTTTTAAAGTTTTTATTGCGTTCAATAAAAATATTTTCTCTAAAATGCTTTGGTACCGTTTAATATGTTAAAAGATTTTTCGGTACACTCAGGATTTAAAAAATCACTTTATTTGAAAAGTACTTATACTATAGAGGTTGACAGAAAATATGAATCGAGGTCTTCTATTTATTTTTAAAGTACGCAAAATTCAACTCAATTCGACTTTCAAGCATTTGTAAATTGTGCCAACATTTTCGCTATTTTTGTAGGCTCTTTCTCGGATATCAGATCCAAATATCACGTCAACATTTAAAAAGTCCGTCCTCCCTCTAAGATTTAGACGTATTTTTTTTACTATGGAGCCCGCCAAAACAAATTTCTTTATATATTTTATTAAATCATTATTAGCATGACTATTAAACCAAACCAAAGTATATAATATGAGTGAAAAATAGCATAAATCGTCTTTTGACTACTAAAAGTACCTAAGCAACGAATCGATACACACGGCAATTCATTTGTGAACTTTGATAATGTCGTAATTCGTAAGCGTTTCAACTATGCAGTTCTTTTTTGGTAGGTACTGACGTTGAATAAATAAATCCAAAAACACTTTAGCAATTAAATTGAATATAAACTGTAAGTTATCTTTTAAAAAAATGTTTAACCAACCAATTTTCTGCCCATAAATAACACGTTAACGCTTTTCACCTGAAAAATGTCTTTTTATCTGCAAACATAGGTGACGTACATGCCAAAGCTCTTGTACTTGGACAAAAAATTAATCGAAACTACACTGTATACTTCAACGTTAACGATCTTCTTGGTGGACTTTGACATAGGATCGGCAAATATACACCTAGACAATTTGTTCAACGGTGACAAGGAACTTGGTAAGTTGTCCGATGGGTATGCTGTTACAATAATTAATACTGTAATCCTGCAGGAGATGCCATGAACATAATGCTGAACCAGAATTGGAAGAGCCTGGCCAAAAGCATAAAACCGTCACTTGAGAAAGCTGTAGGGGATGTGTTTAAAAACCTGGCCAATGAAATTTACAAGAGATATCCTATGGACGTTCTGTTACCACCATAATTTTTTTATGCAAAATAATGAACATCTGAATTGAATTAAAAATTACGCTAATCGCATTGTTTTAATTGTTGAGCWCTTTATATATAAAACCTGGACGAAATACAAACTACTATAAACTCCTTTAATCAACAAAATTTACGATACAGATGATGGTGGAGTACCTTTTTGGATGCTATAGTCATGAGACACAACAGCAAAATCAAACTAGACTGGTACCAAAAGCTTATATTATCCGAAAAAATATAAACTTCTTGGTAGGTCAATCTGCTAAAATTTAATTGAATTATATATAAAGACGGAAAACTAAGTTTAAATKATTTCACAAAATTCCATAAATAATGTTTAAAAATTTTATTAATGCAAAATAATTATCCTGGGGTATAATCAATAAGATATTATATTTCACTACTAATAGAGTTACTAAATTATACAGGATGTTTCACGAATGATAATGACCCTGCCGAAATTAAGAATGCAACCCAAAATACATTTGCAGAGGTAACATTGATAGCTGTTCATCGTCTTAAAAAATATAAAACATAGAGAGCTGTATAAAATCGTAAATTTTGACATAAACTTCAATCATTTGCTTTAAGTAAATTCGGTATTGTAAAACAAATTTTATTTTTTCTAAATGTTTATTAAATAACATTAATGTAATAAATGCTCAAAATGTCGCCCTCTGCTGTTTTCACAAGCTTGAATTCGTGCCCAAACGATCTTTGAACATGCATTAATATTTCTGGAGTGATGGATCTACATGCATCACGTATTTTATTTTCTAAGTGTTCTACACTTTCAATTGGTGTTTGGTATACTTGCTGTTTTACCATTCCCCACAAAAAAAATCCAAAGGAGTAAGGTCCGGGCTTCTCGGTGGCCAAGGTTTAATTGAACCTCTTCCTATCC
The DNA here is from genome assembly GCA_025024175.1 of Rhyzopertha dominica. Lineage (NCBI taxonomy): Eukaryota > Metazoa > Arthropoda > Insecta > Coleoptera > Bostrichidae > Rhyzopertha > Rhyzopertha dominica. The sequence goes on from QCXZ01000042.1 coordinate 1,817,304, forward strand.
ATCGGTTAGGCAAAACCAAATCAAGATGATTTCGCACTATTTTATGATAATGCCCCATCTTGTTGGAACCACAGATCTTGTCTTACTTGTAAATTTACATTTTGGAGAAGTACCGGTAAAATGTTTCTTAAAAAATTTAGATAAGTATTACCGTTTAAACTATCGCAAAATAAATAAGGCACGACATTTTGATTCCCCAATATTCCGCACCAGATATTCATCGAGTAGATAGTTCGAAAATGTCCTTCTCGAATCCAACGCGGATTTTCTTGCGCATAATAATGCATATTATGTTTGTTAACACCACCATTATTAGAAAATCTTGCTTCATCTGAGAAGCAAATGTTGTCATAAAATCTCACATTCAAATTTTGGGGTTCCCGAAAAAAGTTACAAAAAGCCAGTCTTTTAGGATAATCTGTCTCCTTTAAGGCCTGAACCAATTGCAAGTGACACGGATGAAATTGATTGCCTTTAATTATTCGGTGTACTGAAGAGAGCCTAATACCGGTTGCTGTTGAGCCTACCCTTTGACTAATATGAGGATTTTCGTCCATCATTTCCAATACTCTAATTTCATTGTCAGGGCCTGTTGCTGTTCTTTCTCTTGACTTTTTCAGTGGTGGTCAGTTTGTCCTTAAAGTTAATTAAAGTCTCTTAAAAATTGTATCGGCAGGAGCTCTTCTATTTGGAAAACGTCGGTATTTGAATACATTTTGACTTTCAATAAATACAGTGACAGGAATCATAGCGCATAGCCGTCATGAATTCCCAATTTATTTTTAAAATAATACCATTATGTAAATAAAATAACCACATTGGCTATGAGGGTGTATTTTGGGTTGCATTTTTAATTTTGTCAGGGTCATTATCATTCGTGAAACATCCTGCATAAATGTGACTAACATTACAATTTATAAGAAGCTATTGTTCAGAAAATTTAAAAAAAAATAAGTAAAACCTCCTAGCATTTACATATTACTGGCACATAGATTAAATTCTGCTAGCAATAACTTCTATGAATAACTGAGTAAACTAAGTAAAAAGTAAAGTAAAAGTAAGTAAAACTAGATGTGAAAACATCTATTAAAATATTTGGTCATCCTAACAAATACTTTTTGTTTCAACTCTTAAGCACAAAGTTTAAACATTAACAAGATCATTACCATTCAAATTAGTTATTGTAAATGAAGCATTTTTTACTGATTAATGGAATTGTGAAAATACGTACTATAGAAAATATTTAGAAATTTACATACAATATAAATATTATACAATATTAAACAGTAATCCCTTTGGTTGAAATATTAATGTATTATTAATAATAAACGCAGCTACCATGATATAAGGTATTCAAAAAGCAAAGTCGTGTTCATAACTTAAAACGTATAGCGCAAAACTGTGTGCTTTTAGTCAATCAATATTACTAATTTTTACTTGTAACTGATAGTAATGAATCAATGTGTGTTGTAGAAAGTATCGAGAAACAAATCGAACAGTTAAAAATGGAAAGATTCTTATAAATAAAAAAGAAATAATGGAGAGATGAAGAGAGTATTTTAAAGATTTATTAAAGAAAGATTATAACGAACAACATAATACATCACAGTTATATGGTCACGAAAAATACTAACAGGAGGAATGCAGAAAATGAAAACAGGGAAAGCACCTGGATACGATAATGTGACGATAAAATTAGTAAAATTTATAAAACAAGAAAGAACACAGGAATTTCCCGATATCATCGATATGACCAGCTATTTATTCTGAGAAGACAAGACTATAAAAACTGCGGAAGACAGCTGCCTGCCTGCATCATAGATTTATATAAAGCTTTTGATAATGTAAAGAGAGAAGACATAATAAATTTTGGAAAATAGGAGAATAGAAAAAGGTGCAATAATAAGCATACAACAAAATTGGATTAAAATAGGGATGTCTGTTTGATATTTGATGAAGTTAAAAACTGTAAAAGCTTATATTGTTACCTCGATCTAACAGAACTATATTGTGTAGACGACTTGGTTGGTTATTAATATTCTTAGTGATAGTTTACAACATGAATATTAATAAAGAAAAAATAATTCTATGATAATAAAACAACGAAATAGAAAGCATAACAATAAAGTAGATGACGAAACAGTGAAACTAGTTCATAAATTCACACATCACACAAAGGAGGTAAATGAAAGAATAGCCAAAAATGGTAGACTACATAATAGCATAAAGTGCAAGGAGGAAATAAAAAAAAACAAGAATCATATACAGACCAATCTTAACGTATACATGTGAATCTTGGAAAAGTACAAAAAATTAGAAGAATCAGTAGAACAGTTTTTATGGAAAACTGAGGGGAAAAACAATGGTTCGATTAATCAAGTGTTTAGAGAAAATTTAAAGAACTCTCCAATCAAAACAATAGTACAAGGAAAAGGAAAAAAGAAGAGAGACAGGCCAAGGAAGACATGTATAAAGAGGCGAAACATAAACTTTGGGTATTTATATTCTCCTCTAGCAACTTATTTTTAAGAGAGAAATCATCACTCATCCGTCAAATTCACTTTCGAATGACGATGTCGTTAAATTTCTTCACCGGAACAAAAGGAAAAGGTCGCTGCGACGCTGGCGTTGTTTGTAAACAATCGTAAAACACAAATACGCCTTCACCGAGGTACATTCCTGCTCTAATTACCGTTATGACCAAGAAATGATCACTAATTACGCAGGTACCAACCGAGTCGTGTATACCACGGGAGAAAAAGTTTGATCTCACTTTCACTTGCATTCGGTCTCGTTCCTGAATACCGCGCCGTACGCAAAACTGGACCTAAACACTAGGCTGCGTAGACCCCAGAATCTCGTTTCAAAACGCGCGGCAAAATCTGACAAAATCTAAAAGGGGGTAGATTTTGTTTTAGTTGGGTTCCTGCTGGGGCCAGAGCCACATTCATGTGATCCTCAGTTAGACGTCTTCGGCTCAAAATGTTTAGATATATTAGTTTTATTTTGGTAGTTGCCATCAGTATTAAAGATGTTTTTGGTTACCAGATGAAGAGTGCTCCACTGCTGACTAAGAGACGTAAGTTGATTTTGTTTATTTCGAAAAGAGAGAATTCATCAGTGACAAATTTCGTGATTAAAATAGCAATTTATATTGCTCGATGTTTCTGAAAAAATGGTAACTTATGGTAGTAGTGTAATGTAAAGCTATCTAGATTAGCAATTTTGCTAATTAGTGTCACTTTCGCTGAATACTCAGCAAATTGAGCAATTAACATTCCATTTCTAAAAGACTCACAACTCAGCTTTTGCTAATAACGTATAGTTTACTTTGGCCAATAACAGTCAAGTTCAAAGAATTCTACATGTCAAAAAAGTGTAGGATGCGTAACAAAGCTTAAGTAAATAACTTTGTTTGGCACTGCTGTTTCTATATATAGAAATCTGACTTGATGAATAGAATCGATTTTATACAGGGTGACCAGGTCTTACATTAGAAATGAATTAAATTATTAAAACTTTATTATTCTGTCTTAGAGAAAGAAAGCTACATTTCTTTCTTAATTTTGGCCTTTTTTGGCAAATAAGTTACACAACTTCGATAACAATAAAGACCACAATTTTATTAACTGACAACCCAAAGAAACAGCTTTCAGATGCAAAGTCATTTTTAACAAGAACAATCATTATTTAATTATAGCCACCCATATCTGTGTACAATTCTACTCTGAAACGAAGCTGCTTAAGAATTCTTTGAATTCAACAATATTATACACAATTTGCGTTATAGGTTTATACTGCACCATACTATGCTCCAGTATGCTCTTCCAATCCACTGATAACCAAATTTAAGGTTTGGCCAGTTCGTAACAATGCGAAAATAATGTGTCAAAAATGTGTTCTTTTCTGTCTATATTTGATCTCCAATCTACAAGCATAAATTTATTTTGCTTATGTAAACGTTTCTTTTCAAAATTCTACGAGTTTAGCACTTATTACATTCAGTTGGAGTGACCACGTCCTTAGTGGGGTTTTCTATTGATCCTGCACAGATTTCTTTGTGGTATGGCTTCTTCTCTTTTTTTACTTTTTAACAGATGAAGTTGTGGAAAGCTTTTTAGCAGTTTTCTTCGAAATGGAAAAGGACTATATATCCATAAATAAAAGTATATTTCGTCTTTATAACAATAATTTCTTCATAGCAATAATTTCTTCAATAAAATAAACAACACTCCATTTCCGATTCTATTTAGAATGGTAACAATTAACAAAATATTTTGAGTTATGAGTCTTCGAGAAAAGTAACATAACTACTAAATTAATAAAGGTTTTAACATGATGTATAATATTTATTGTACTTAATATCAGTGCCACAATTAATTATTATAAGGTCTGTTATATTCTGTCCACATTTGAATTGAACTAAGTACAAGTTTACTCTAAAAGATACCTACGGTATAAAGGTGAATTTCTCACGCCCAAATAACGTATGCTATACGTAATCTGTCAATATTTCAATCACCAAGTTGCAGCATACGTTCTAAGTGCGCTGTGCCGTTTACACACACACACTAGCACAAGGAAATAAAAAGTGAAAGTTTCGGTATACCGGATTCCGATGCTGTTTTGTTGGCTTCGGACATGTAAATTACATAAAGCGAAMATGTTGTATCCGTTCTAGCGTGCGATGATGTAAATGCACCCGACAGAAGTGTGCTACGTAAATACCGCGACTTTTTCGAAGACCCCCCATTGGCTAATCTCGTCTGTTTGTTTCAGCACCGTGGCTTCGAGTCTGCAAGAGGAGTGACCCGAATCTGAACAAATGTCTCAACGACTTGTTTATAGACATCTTTCCACAACTGGCCAAGGGTAAATACTTTCAGTGTCTATAGGTCCAGAATGTTCGGCGTATAACCGTCTTGGAAATGAGAACTAGTTTATTTTGCAATAGATCTTTTAATAGGCGAGGCGGTGGTGGTTATGGTACTACCGAGGTACATGATCACCGAATTAACCTTGTCTTGCATGAAAAAGATAAGATTACTCTCTAATGTTGAAAATTGTGGTAGATTCCTAATTTTTCTCCCAGACCAAAGCATCAAACAAGAAATCTTATATTTCTGTTCAACTGAACCTTCTACAGAAGAACTTTTCCAACCTTCACGCCTTTTGATGCATGTAATGTTAGCTCCACTCCACCGATGTTCTACGAAAAGTATGCCCGTGTATCTCTTTAGATTTGGAAGTTGAATTCAGCTGACAATTGTTTGACTTTAAAAGTGCTCTTAACAACATACCATCTTGTTAAAATATGCCAGCAAAGTTAATTTATTTGTGACATTTCCCACTACTCATTTCTTCAGGTTGGATTTCGATAAGAGCAATCTATCTAAAGCTTTAGAGCTGCTTCTTCAGTAGTATCAGACGTAAAGGTAGATTACCATAAACTATGACGGCTGAAGCTTCTGAAAGTTGATTTGAGAATAAACTACTCTCAAAGCTTTTGGCCAATGCAGTAATTGTATTCGACAATGCGTCTTATCATTCTGCTCAGATTGAAAAAAATCCAAATAACGTCAAAAGCAAAATGCGTGTAATTAAAGTAGCAGGAATATTGTAGGCGTTGATGATTAGAAATAATAGTGAATTTTCAATCAATCATCGTCGTTATCATACGATGGCTTAATATTGCACCCACTCCATTGGATCTACTTAGTTATCAGAAATAACTGAATTTTTTGTTGCATTAATCACTGCATTAAAATCCAGTATGCTTTTTACATAAGTCATCATAAAGATTTTAAATAAATTTATTAGACCAAAAAAGGCTTAGGTTCAGTTAGATTTTGGGGTGAATGAACTTTTTAAATACACTTTGTTTTTTTCATTTGTAGGATGAATACCATTTGAATCTATTCTGTGCCCTAAAATCCTTTTGAACGAGTCAAGACATTTCTTGTAGCATTCAGCTAATGAAGAACATTTAGTTTTTAGCAAACCGGGCAATATGGTTTTCATAATACATTGAAAAACACCAGGTGCCGAACTCCATCAATCTGTCACACAATTATATCTAAATAAACTTATGTGAGTGTTTATAGTAAATAGCTCTTTATAAAAATCACTTAAATGTAATTGTTGGTAAGCATTTTGTAAATCTAACATGGTAAATAGCTCTACAGCTACTGGCAAAAAATTTTATTTTGTAAAGGTAAAATACAATATCCACTATTAGTAATTGTCTTATTGAGTGTTTTCTTAGAGTCAACACAAATTCTTACTTTATTTTTTATTTTTAGTCATTCTTCCTCAACTTTTGGTTTGAAAGAAAAAAAGCATTCCATACGCTCTATGAAAAAAAGGTTTCGCCCCTTCATTTAATTTAAATTCGTCTTCAAACTTATTTATAAAAAAAGTCTGACACTTTTTAACTGATTATATTTCATTACCTAAAATATTCTGACAAACTACTGAAGTACAGGGTGTCCCATTTTCGTTGTAATTGTAGGGTATCTCGGTAACTATTAATGCTAGAGGTTTGCGGTTTCGACATTACTGTATTACTTTTTTGTTCTGAGTTTAGCTGTACCGTCGTCATTTTTGTATCGTCTTTTGTTTTAAAGCCATAGCCAACTTTTGGAAAATATAAGATTTCTCCAGTTCTCATTTTCTCGCTAGTGTATGTAGATACAAAAAAAAACTGTAAAGACATTTTTTATAGATATTTTTTATTTTGAAACCAGTGGCGTACCCCGTAATTTTTTAGGAGGTCGCATTTTTGAGATATAACATACTTGCATTTTTTATATAGTTGGCTTTGCTATAGTTGAAAAGGCATATTTTTTCTGATTTAAAAATGTATATATTGTTAGGTTTATTTCTGCTAATTTTGGAATTATCCAATTTTTTTAAATTTACATTATTAAGTAAAAATTTTAATCCTTTAATAATAATATATTGTAATACCCAGCTTCGTAGAGATTTAGATCGAAATGTGATCGTCCAGTACTTACCTACGTAGTGTTATTTTAATTAAACGTATCTTCGATGCACTGGTTATTCACGTAAATAGGGATATTTAATGTAATCATAAATAATACGAAAGAATCTCAAAACAACTAATTTATTACTAAACAAGATCAAATTTGGAGGGCTATAAATTGTAGCAATGCTGCTGAAAATTGTTATTTAAAACAATGAATGAACTGCTAGTTCTAGATCTGTGTTCGATATCACTTTCACTCTCAAGATTCAAAACAGAAAAGATTTTTGTTATCATAGCCGACTATTGTCAGCAGGTACTGAGGTTCCATGCGGGAGGCAACTCAGCTATATAATTGAATGGTTTGGTGCAAATCTTGGTTTTTATTTTACCAGATGTTCGCCCAGCACGGGAGAAAATATTAGTTCATGCGTCAAGGCTCTAACATCACACTTTCATGCATCACGTATAACTATTTCTGCGTGGATACAGCTAATCAAAGAATGCGAGAACACAGTTAAGAAAATGACATACCTAAATAGTTTAAAAAGAAGACTACAACAGCAGTATGTCTTGCAATGTTACCGTTGACTCCAAATACAGCATGTATCGTAATTAATTAATTAACAGAACAGTTTGAGTTAAACAACTGCGTTGATTGGATGACAATTGTGTTTGTTTAAAACTAATTACATAATGTGATTGAAAAAGGAACACAAACAATAAAAATTAAAAATTGAAACAGTACTAACCTGTGAACAGTTGAAGGAACACACTGAAACTGAAGCGCATCTGTTTCTCGTCTACTTAAGAACCTACCCCCTCGAACATCGCAAATATCCCTCATTCCAAAACCGATACGAAATATAAATATAAACATATTGAGAGGCAATATGAATAAATTACAGAAATTTGAAGATGGCATACCTGGTTACTTCAATATGCATATTTGAATACATACATAAGAATCAGAAAAATAGGCCTTTTCAAACATAGCAAAACCAACTATGGTTTCCATTAAAGAAATGCAAGTTTGTGACCTCCTAAAAAATTACGAGGTACGCCACTGGATTCAAAATAAAAATATCTATAGAAAAAGTCTTTACGGTTTTTTGTGTCTACATAGCCAATCGAGATATTGCGAACTGAAGAAATATTACATTGTTCAAAAGTTGGCTATGGCTTTAAATCCAAAGACGATATAAAAATGGCGATGGTACATCTCAACTCACAACAAAAAAGTAATATAGTAATGTCGAAATCGCAACGCTCTAGCATTAATAGTTAACGCGATACGTTACAATTACAACAAAAATAGGACACCCTGTACATTACAGATTGTGATATTAGGAAAAATACTATATAGCACTTGTTGATGTTTCAGGTATACCCATCATGAATGTCGATCCGTTTGAGCCCCTCTACTTGGATAGGGTATCAGTTAGTAAAGGTGCAGGGCCAGTTACCCTAGCAGGAAGTTTCTACAATCTAACCGTAATGGGCCCTTCTAATGCCACACCCACTTATACAGAGTAAGTTAGCCGCATTTTGTTGGTAGTCTGAGATATCCATTAGATTCAGCCCAATATTTTAGTCCAGACTAGACAAATGACGACTGTTCAAAGTGCTTCTCGTACTTTGGGTGATAACCACGACCAATATGTGATTATTTGTACAGTAAACATATATCATATGATAACATTCACTAATTGTTGGCGATACATTTTATATAAATAAAATAAAAGCACCTGGTTATTTCACAGTTTCACAAGAACTGTCATTATACTCCGAATGCATCGAAACGGTTCAGTAAATAATTATTAAATACTGTAAAACAACCACGTGATTTATCTTTCATATATAGGTATACATTATTATACATTTCTTTATTACCATGTAGCATAACGGAGTTGAATTGTTGGAAAATCATTTGTAAAAAAAACTAAAAGTAATTACAAAATTTTAATAGTAAGCACAGACTATCAAAGACCTTGTTTAATATTATATTTGTTCCAGACTCGATATAGACAGAAAAAAGTGGAACTTTGGGGTGGACATTCCTCTACTGGATATTAGATCTCAATATGATCTGAAGGGAAAAGTACTGATTCTGCCTTTAGTGGGACATGGAGCTTCGGAACTAAAGTTGTTTGATGTACAGACGAAAGTCGCAACTGACATTAGTTTCCCGAAGGTGGAGGGCAGAGAAATAGTCAGGGTAGATAAGATGAAAGTGACCTTTTCGGTGGGAGGCATGAAAATCAAGTTGCATAACCTATTCAACGGAAACAAGGTTTTAGGTAAAAGACTGTTTTTCTTTTGGTTTCATTTTTTATTACAATCATGCAAACCAGCTTAGTAACAACCGAAAGATTTTCATTTATTTTGTGTAAGGCAAAACTTTTCTCGCATAAAGTAAAACTGTTGTTTAGTTCTTTACTATTTTCCATTAATGATTACACGAATGCCGAGGTGACTGACATGCAATTTTGTATGGGTTTGCCAATGGCAATTTGTTAAAAGCTACAGACGTTGTAAATTACATGGGTTCCCAACTGTAATGTTCCTGATAGAAGAGAAATGACCAGCAGGATCAATGTGGAAGTGCAGATACTTGTACTAGAAAAATACAATTGTCATATCTGATGTTGTAGAAGCCAAAGTATAGTTCCTTGTTTATTTTACTTATTTTTTACGTGATATTTGAAAGATTTTGGCGTTGAAGGGATTACGTTGCGAGATTTGCATGTTTGTACATTTTATCTTTTTGATGGGATTATATTTAGCAAAATAAAGTTACTGGCTAACAAAATGTAACAATTAAATATTATTTAAAATACATTTCTGGTAACAAATAAATCTATGTTGAAAGGATCCAACAAAAGTCAAACACATGATGCATACATTCGAAATATATTATCGAATCATATGCTATACCTGTGTTTAGATATTAAATACATCCGTCGTAATGACCAACAATGTAAGGAATGTCTTACCTCATAGAACAAAATCTTGTATTGTTAGGGTAAAAAGAATAGCTATAACTAAACATAAATACTTGTACAAAATTTATTATGTAGCTATTGCATTGTAATTAGCAACCAAAATGTTGCGTCATATTAAGCTAGATATAATGCATTGTCAAGTATTAAACATGTATTTTTTAGGGAACACGGTCAATGGCTTTCTGAACCAAAATGCCTTAGAAGTAGTCACCGAACTTCAAGACAGCATCGGTGAAGGTTTAGCAGAAATCTTCATGGATCTGGTTAACAACGTATATTCCAAGATGCCAACTGATCTTTGGCTGGTTGACGAAGAGCAGTACAAAAAATTAATAGAAAGCGAGAAGAAAGAGAAGGAAAACAAAGAAGTTATGGTCATCGAAAGTTAATCAGAGCATTTTGTATCTCTGTCTACAAAATATTGTTGTTTTGTATTACTTGTTCCAGTGATTTTATCGTAATAAATTATGTTTTGTACAAATATATGCTTGTAATCTGTAATGATTATTTTAAAGTTAAAGCTAGTTTGATACTCCTTAAACTTACAAGTTCAGCGTTTTGTGCAATATTTATACTTAGTCGCTTTCTGTTTTGTCTGTAATATTAACTCCTTCTGATTCTTTATGTTCCCTTTCCTATCTATACTATCATGATGGAGAAGCTTTATCGAGAATTTTCATTGTGCAGTCTTTCAATTAGTTAGTTTTTAATTTCCCGTGTTAACAAGTGATAAGTTCGTTATGTCTAAAGAATAAAATTTATTTCATATTTTACCTTTTTACCATTAGATTACTTTACCCTTTAGTAATAGGGTTTCTTATAATACTATTGATTAGGACTCTTTACGATGATGTTTTAAAAGATATTGTAGATTGGCTTTTAATAAGACAATAATTCCAACTGAACGTTGTGACGGAGGTAAATGAAACATCTTTTTAACTATTATTAGAAAATAACACTTAGTATGATTCAAAACGTATACCGAGTAAAATACTCTTACGCGTACATATTTGGGCCTCCTAGACCTTTTCAAAGAGTTTTTAGACACAACTGATGCTTATCGTAAATGATCACAATTTATATTTGTGGGTATTTTGCATTTATGATGATATTGAGAAATTCCAACTGGTCGTTGGAGATTCGTCTATGGGGATCGTTTAATGCTTTGGTTATTGTTTTAAAAGTTCTAATCGGATACCTTTTTGTATGCTGTGTAAAATCGTAAAATAATTTTTGTTACATGTGTGGTTAAATTCTATGCAATATTTTGAAAACCCTGTTAAATTACAAGTTTTTGGTATAGAATTTTTGTGTTCATTTAGTCTGTGTTTGAAACTGCGACTAGTACAGCCTATATAGCATACACTGAAATCTTGAAAATTGATTTCAAAAACGCCACTTTTGTTAATTCTCTCTGTATTTTCTTCGTTGTTTACTAACAATGCATTTAGGTTATTTTTGTTGACGGAGATGAAACTTTTGTTTTCGTTTGTAAGAATTTTGCAATTCTGCCACTAATTTTTCCTATATAATTTACAGACTGCCAACATTTTTCTGTTTTTGAACAGGATTTGGGATAAAATCTGCTTTGTTCAGTCAAAGGTTTAAAAGCCTACGAAGTAAACTGTGGAAGGGTGACAATTTAATTTTTGTAGATTGTATATATGTTGAAATTTAGTTTTTCTGTATGTTTAGTTATGGTGAGATCTAAAAAGTTTAATCTGTTGTCTGTTTCTTTTTTAATAATTAATTCCATCTGCTTGTTATTTTGTTTATGTAATTTAGAAATTGATCTAAGCATTCGTTTAATAACATAGTCAACTTTGTTAGGTCACTTAAGTTTGCTGAAACAATATATTTTTGTAAAAGATATTTAATTTCGCTAGCTAACTAGTATGACATCAAATAAAAGTAGTTTTGTATTTTACTGAAAATTGAAGCCTAAAATCAATACATTCTGGCACTAAATCACTGAGTTTCTTGCAAACTTTGTAAGCTAGTGCATTAATATAAGAGACGTATGAGAGAGCGTATAATATTGGTGCCTGTAGGTTAATATTTTTTAAGCTATACATTTGTAGGTCATTAAATATCGTGTTGCAGGCTTTTAATAAAGTTAAGATGTTTGTTGGGTCTTTGATAACTAATGAGAATTGTTCTGGGTTTAAAATACTTTCAGCTTTTTGATACATTGATATTTATTAAATACTGTTATTGTATTACCTTTATCTGTTTTACAGAGTACTTTTGGATCAATGTCTATCTAGGAAGTACTGGTATCGGTGAATAAATTATCAAAGAATATCATGAAACGAAAGTTGATCTGTTGATCATACCTATGACACCTACTTTTAAAGTTTAGCGATATTTGCGAAATATGTTATATTAACACACGTAATGATATTGTGATAATATTACCTAGTAATTCATCGTAATATTTACGAATTCGTATTCATACAGTTAGCACAAGTATTAGTGAGAAGTAGTACCATTTTTTGTGTATTTTAATACACTTTCATGTAAATATAAACATACACGAAACTGATCTTATGTATATTGCTTTCCGCCAACAAAATAACTTAATCTATCGAGGTAATTAATCTATTTATCTAAACGCACAAAGAATAGCATTTTAAAAGGACTCAGTAGCTATAAGTTTTAGACTACATGCGTTTAGCGAACGTGCTCTGAGCGAACCAGACATTTTGCGTACTTCGAGCGAACCAAGTACAGGTAGGTGTATCGCACCCGTGTTCTGAGCAAACCAAATAATTTAAGAGATATGAATTTCGAATAGCATGCTAAATATATAAATTTACTAAAGTATATTAAAAAGACTGTCACAGATATATTTAAAAAAAACTGGTTAATTACCTCGTTAATTACATTTATTGCATTTATAGACAGTTTGAATTGGAATATAAATAATATATAAAATACATATAATGCAGATCTTATGTTTTGTGATGTGTTGCCTGAACGCTTGCAGATAAAATACAAATATCAAACATGGCAATCTGTAATACAATTAAAAATAGTGACTCCTAAGACGATAAATTCGTCTATAGTTCTCACATGATTTCAGAAATTTAGGGATGAGTTTTGAAGTTGTCTTCTCGTTATAATTCGTATGTTATGTTAGTGATATTTTTACCAATTTATGATCAAGTATTCGTGTAAAAAGTGACTTCGTAAATCAAATTTAAATACTAAAAACAAATATCGTGCCTTTACATATTTTGAAACTTTGCTTTGTGTGTCATGCTATGGGTAAGTTATCTGTTAATATATTTGTGATGACTGAGGGATATATATCTACAACCAACAAAATGATGAATTTTAAAATTAATGCATTCAGTGGTTCTACAAAGTTTGCGAAAATATGCTCTGAAAATTAGGAAACGGATATTTAAACTAGGCCAAGAAAAAAATTGGACTAAATTTATAAATATTGGTTTTCTTACCTAAAAAAATTGCAGTTAGAATAAAAGCTAATTCAAAGATATTAATGTTTAAGAAATTTAATACATCACCTTACAAATCTTACAAGACATAAACGATTATTCAAATTTTTGTAGATGATTCATATTCCTTAAGAATTTTAATGTTCCCGTCCTCTTTTAACTTTTTTGTAGCTGCTTCTAGTTGATTATCTAGCTGGAGATACGCTTTTCTCCGTTTGATTTGGCTGATTCCGTACTCCAGCTGTATTGTTTTAAATGAAATGTGTTCTGCTTCGTCTTTCAGTTTTTGTATCAAGAAATTGTTCATTGTACTGCGGCCGACAATTGTCGCATAATCTACGTAACGGAGAACAACATACTTTTCACCCTTGTTTTAAGAATAGGAAATGTTCTTAGCTATTTTTGTAAACTTCTGGTAAGGAGTAAATGGTGGGGCTTATACAAGTATTCGGGATAGTGTAGGAAATGACCAGTGCTGTTGATATATGTTACGCTTAGGATTAGGAGCAATAAATGTAATTAGGTGGCTGGAAATCTTGTTCGCTCAGAGTACCGTTCCCTATAGGACCATCGACCGTGTTCGCTGGAAACACGGTTCGCTCAGAGCAGATACGCTCAAAACACGTTACCTAGGTTTTTAACCGAAAGAGATAATCGAATATTCCCAAATCGAGGGGAAGTTATTCTCGCTATGAAACGGAACTCAAAATTTTTATTTATTTTGGATTATTCGATTATATTTTTCGGTTCGAAAGTTACCTATGGCTACTGGGTCATTTTGAAATTGTCTCCTGGTATATAAAGGCTAGCTGAAAACCTACTTGTATATGTATATCCACATTTAATGAAGGTAAAACACTGCTTTATTTCAATATAGACAGCCGATTTACTTTAATTTGTCGCTAACGATTTAAAAAGAAAGGTTTCTTTAATTACGGATCAGAAATCTATAATAAAAAGGTATAGAAAGATTAGACAGTACATTAGGCAGTAGTATCCCATCTGACAAACTCTTTCTGCTATAACAGTGCTGCTGAGTAAATAGTTATTGACAACACGTGTTTACTACAACATTACAACGGTAGCCACACGTATTCTGCATACTGATCACAAATATTTCGGCTATCAACAATAAGACAATGTCATCATTCATTAGCATGCACCCCCTCTAGGTGACAGAGTAACAATGCAAAGGACCAGCTCAATTTGTGAATCCCCCCTTGATCAATGCGCGCTATATAAAACCAAACGTAGGTAAAAGCTTTCTCCACACCAATAAGCCGACAAAATATGAGTCCGGTGCAATAGTTTCGGTCGAATTTACTCTAACAATTAAGTGATGAAGTGAAACTTTAAGCACACAAGCGGATGAAGAGGAAAATAGGAGTGAGCGTGGTAAAAGATTCGTTAACATGAGTTATTTGGTGTATCTGGTTATTGTCGGTATGGCACTCGCTCAGGAGGTTAGCAAAAATCAAACATACGAAACTCGTAAGTCTTTCTTGTTATATATTAATAAATTTACTAATTTATTATTGTAAATTGTAAATCTGCTTTTTAAAAAGTAAAGCTGTTTTCTTACGCATGAGTTTCTATTTTTCAATCAATCTATCTAGGAGTGATTTGCTTAAATTAATGAGTACGTATGATAACCGAAAACTAAAAAGCTCGATGTTCAAATTGTATTTTCAGTGCGGTTGTACCTTTTAAGATTAACTTTTTAAGTAATCCTATTTTTTTCGAGGAAAATTAAAAAGCGGACTAGCGATGTCCGGATGGAAATACCATTAAGCAAGCAGCGTGATTAGTAAGAAATGCACAATTGACAAAACCCTAAGAAATTACAGATGCTTTAAAAAAGTTACGAACTTTCTCTACTGTTCAGAAGTTGATTATGTTGGCATGACTGTCGAATTAACAAAACATCACATTTAGATATTCAAAGTATGAGTTAACATAATCAACTTTGTTCATTTCACAACTTCCGCGGTCCAGCTTATTATGGGTCTAAAAATTGCGTGGATCCTAACAGAACAGCAATTACCAAGGGTAGCTATCTAGGTACCTCTGATAAGTATGTTATGTAAGATGTATTTGCGAAGGTGAAAGTCACAACAAGGAAGTTTCAAAGACATTTTATTATTTATTTTCTTTTCACAGCAATTTTTCGCATCAACATTTATATAGAAGTTCAATTTGCCTTTTCAGCTAGCAACAATAAAATGTGAAATTGAACTTTTACACTTCATTTGGAAGATGCTGGTGACTTTTTTGTCGTACCATAAAATTGTTGTGACAATGTTGTACATGTGGTAGCTCTCAGTAGGTAATATAAAAGCAATGCTTTTGCACAAAATTGCTTATTTTTTGATAATTGTTTAAAATAAAATGATGCCTTGGCTAAGGCACATAACAAGTCATACGATATAAAAAGGAGCACTTTATTTATAAACAAAATTGAAGTAATAACCAATCAGCTGTTTTGGTATACTGTGACGTGCATTTATGGCACTTCTATTGCTAAACGTCACATAAGTAATATAAGTAAAAAGCAATACGCCTCGCCTTCGCTCGTTATTATGACCGGTTGTCTCTCTGTTTCAATAATATACTTGCAGTTTTCTAACTTTGGTCGTCTGCAAAATGAAGGGGTTAAGCAAACCTGCGAGCTCGCAATTAGGAACTTTCTAAATCCCTTCTMTAGCTTCTATTTTTATCCAASGATCCTATTCTATATAATATTTAAATTGAAAAAAAGAGAATATAATACACAAAAAAACACTAAATTGAGACAAGTTGACTGAATGAATTAAAATCAACGTTTTATGCGTAATTTTTTTAATTTTTCCTCGTCATAGCATGGATTTCTTTTTCTAAGGTCAAAATATTCTTTTAAGACATCAGGTGGCTGTATTCTTTAATCTATAGTAATTTTACATCATAACAGCATTTCGTCCCGAATATGCTTGCTATTAAGTTCATCTGAGATTTAACTCACTTTTAAGATGCTTAATGTTTTATTATCCGATAAAAATAATACAAAACACCTGAAAAGAAGAACAAAGAATAGTTAAATATTATGCCTATTATTAATCATTAAAACAAAAAAAATGTTAACTTTTGAATGCTTACAAGGTTTGCTGAAAAATGACTTCCAATATTAACAGTTTTCAGTCTACACCTAATTGTTAATATATGTACAATACTTAGGTTAGGCAGGTTTCCAAGTCATTCGAATAAGTAGTCAAAATTCTGATACAAAATTTACGATGAAGTTAGAAAGTAAATTTACAAAGAAGGTAATGGGCAATTGGGACATAAAGGTTACAGAAAACCAACACACACGTAAGCAAGACAGTTATCACTTTGAATCAACACTAGTACGAAATGGTTACAGTAACAGAAATATTTGGTCAATTTTTAATAAAAGTACTCGATCACCTTAAAGTAAAGTTCTGTTTGTCTTATGTACAAGGATTTTTGGAGATTAGTTCTGATTTTCACACGCAAATGACATGTTTGCGTGTCAATCCACATTAGTGTCTCCTCTCGCTAACGGCACAAAACACTTCTCCCAGTCAAACGGCACTTGCGGATTATGTAATATTACAGCGATTACAAAAGCGGGTGAAAGTATTAACTCAAAGACTAGGTCAAGTGCCATGCTTTCTCTGTAATGAGATCTCGGTTGCTGTGATGTTTGGTATTCTTATTGAAGGTGCCATTGCCTGCGGAACGGGAACCGTGTTGCTTGCCACGGAAGTTATGTAACACACGATGAAGATTACGCAATGCCGGTGCAATCCTGTTGCTCTTTTGGTACAACACGTGCCGTTCTGTTAGTGTTGTTGCTCTAAAAGAGAGAAAGCACCGATTGAGGCGGGTGCAGATGCGGATGAACACTCTCATTCACAAACTATAGTTACATGTATCCCGATTAAAAATGAAAGCAATAAATGGTAAAGTTTTCTATTTTCTTTCCAGCTGAGTACATATTACCTTGCTACAAATCTGATCCCGAAATCAACAAATGTTTGAGGAAAACGTTCAACCATCTCAGGCCGTATTTGGTGTCTGGATTGACTGACATTGAAGTGCCAAGCATAGATCCGCTCTTTATAGAGAAACTACCCATAGAAAATGGACAGGGAGCTTTCAGGGTGCGGGCAGTCTTCAGTAACGTAACAGTAAATGGTGCCAGTAACTATACAGTTGGAACGATTAAGTAAGTAGTAGTTGTTTGTATTGTATTCCCAGTTTCCTAAGATTATATGGCCTCGGTAAAAGATTTTAACTCCAATAATGAACGATTACTTACCACTTGAGGTCCCTTTAGCATAACTCATAAATCATTCCCAAAAGACGGTGACAGGCATCGCTTCAGAACCGGACTCGCACATTGAAATGTTCCCGCATGGAGAACAATTTTATAATCACAAATGTTTTCAAAAAATTCACTGTCACTGTCCGAATCAGAATTTAACTCAATGATCAATCTGTTCACACTTGGAGACAGATACGAGTTTTCAATGTCGATAACATGTTTTTCACAGTTTGCCCACTTTTCAGCACTAATCTTGTCAACTTCGTTCCTAATAACGTCCACCACGCTAGCACTTAAATTAGAATTATTGTGTCTTCTAATTCCTCGTTTTAGATTAGTTCAAATTACTTCAACTGGATTTAGAACACAGTAGTAAGCACGCAATCTCAACACGGTATGTCCTTCTTTCTTGGCAATTTCATCAATCCTGTATTGATCAGGAATATTAGGATTTTTAATTTTAATCAAGAAGTCTTTTTTCGGTGGCCGTGTTAGGTACTTCGATATGATTTTCGTCATATAATCGATAATGTCTGTTTTCTAGTAGCTTGACACAGTTTCTTATTCAATTGTTTTGTATGATATTTTGCGGTATCCATTACTATTACGCTGTTAGGAGGTAGAAATGGCAACAACTGTTTCGTAAACCAAGTCTCAAACAGTGAAGCATCCATGTCCTGATGATAGCAGAACAATTTTTTATATTCCGTGCTGACAAAGGAAGTCCGTTTTGGGCCCATCCATTACTAGTCTTGAAAGAAACTGTTTGTTGAGAAATTGTACAACTAGTAACAGACAACAAAGGAGAAACACGAGAAAATACAAGAACTCGACTGTTTCACAAACAAGAAAATGATTGTTTCTGAATTTGACACAGTACAAAAAGGGATTAGAAGAGATTAAATAGGTTCACAGGTAAATATTTTAGAGAAGGTTTGCCGGTGCAAGTAATTAAAAGTAGGTTGCAGGTAAATCTGTTCAAATAGATAATTTGTATTCATGTTAAAATTGAGTACGGCCTATCCTCACAGATGTCGTTCAAATTTTATCTAAGCATCTGGGCGTCATTTCTATTATGGGGATTTACGATCGGGCCGTAAAGCGCTTAAACAATCGAAACCATATTCGCAGACTGAATTTGTTCAATTTTTGTTTATGTTTCATTACCAGTAAGACATAAAAAGCTGATATTTTGCCTTTAGTTACAATTTGGAAACTAAAAAAACAAAGATATAATATGTGAGACTTCATTAGTTGTTATTCTACGACAAAATTATTTTTCCGATGGTGTCGGTTGATGAACGTGTGTTGACAATTCCAGGCCAAGGGCGAAAGAATTCGGCTAGTAGAATGTTAATTATCCAACACATGGTCGCAATACACCTACGTTCCATTAAATTATGTAGGTTTGTCCATAATAATGCCTTGCATTAATAAATTTGAATTAATGCGTTTCGTTTTTCTTATTTCTTAGTAGTTCATACTAAAATATTTCTGGGTGTAGTTGTGCGTTTAAATTTATTAGTTTAATTTTATTGACATAAAAATGATTGGATGTGAAATGTTATTGAGTAAAGTCCGCTACATCTTCCTTATTCGTGCTATATTTTTGCTCAGGTGAAAATAGTGTATATGATAAGGACATTTTTCAGCGGTCAGTAGTGAGACAACGATTAGTAACTGCTGAATCTTATATAGTGTCTATATATCATCTATCATATATTTAACTACGCTCAAACACGATCAAGTAAAATACAGTAAAAGGTGAGCGTTTTCTTTAAATCAAAAACAAATTTAATGGTAGCCGCAAAACGGAAAACTTAAAAAAAATAAAGCGTTCACTGTTCGCTACCTACCACGTCTAATATGGTTGACTGTATTCGATATAACAACATACATACATACAACAAAAATTAACCGAAAAGATACGTAGATATTAAATAATACGTTGTAGACGTAGGTAAATAAGTAAAATAAACACGATTGGTTCTGTTTGTATTCCATTGAGCTTATTCCTTTTCTTTTAGTGACTTATTCAAGTCTTTATCATTTTTGATATCCGCATACAAGGGCTTTTTAGTAACTATATCATTTATGAGTGTAATCCATATGTAATTATGTTAACCTCTCTTTAAGTACATTTCAATGTTACCTTAAAACATTATATTGCTCATTCAATTTATGTAGAAAGTTGTATTATGTGTAAGTGTCAGTGAGTTAGTCTTCAGTATGATATTCCTTCGGAAGTGTATTATCCACATGGTAAAACTAACATAACGTAACATTAGCGTATATCAGCATCACATAATCGAATAATGGAACATGAACATGGATGATAAATAAGACAGTGCTTCTTATCTGCCTCATACGTTTCTGTTTTTATGTTGAAACATAATTTTTAATGAAAATGGAAGCAGCAGAACATGCAATGGTGTAAAAGAATTCGTATTAGAACTGGGTATACCACGTAGTATAATAGGAAATAGTTACATATACAGCTTGTACTATTGTGTGTAATGTTTCCTCAATGAAAATTGAATGATTGTAGTCACTTTCTATTTAAAGTATTGCCTAATATAAGTCGTCTTATGTAAGATTCTATTCAGAACTTGCTTGCAACGTATTTATTTATAAATGTCTTGTTATTCTCAATGTAAATATAATACAGCTATTTCAATAATGAAGAAGTGATTTCTCTAACTTTGAAGCTTATGCGTGGGTCTATATCAGATCGTTACGCGTGTAGGTGCATGCTTACCTGAGCATTAAATGTTAAACTTATTCAATATTGGCAAAGACTAGTTTATTTAGGTCAGCTTATCTAATGTGCTCAGAAAAAGACTTAGTCTAACCACGGTGCAATAATTGATAAGGGTAGCGTTATGGCTTTACAATTTAATGCAACAATATATTCTATTTTCTATATTCTATTACTTTTAATACCCATCACACATTGCTTAAATGATAACTTTCGTATACTGATATGCGTTATTTGTTTATTTTTTTTATCTCACTCACAGCGAATTAAAAAGCAAATTTTTGCTTATAAATATAATTCTATGCTGTTTTGTATTTATTAATGTATTAATTAAAATTAATATAATTATTTACTTGCGAGCATTTAGTAGCCAAATTAAAGCAAAACTGCTTTATATAGCAACGTTTGGCTTTGTACTGAAGCCTTTTTTAAACCTTGTTTTCTTTAAACATGTTTGATTACATTTGTCAAATTTTAATACTGATGTTTCATAATGCTTCTTTTGTTTGACTAGGAAGTTATCGACAAAAATTAAAAGAAAGGATAGAACCTGATATGTGATTTTATACAACTTTACAGGAACAGGAAAAGTTGCTAAATTTTCCGAAATTTCTAATTCTTCAATACGATTATTAAAAATGCATGACTAAAAACATTATTTATTATTCCTCGCACAAGAAAATTAACATATCAAGTTTTGGTGTATAATACGTTTGTGATACAATTGACATGTAAAATGGTTATACAACTAAAAACTGAACTGTTTATGTTTTTAATAGATTATTGGTCATTATCAGTAAAAATACATTGGTAGAGACGACGTCGGACTTGCTTTAATCTTTATAATAAGAACATCGGCTCTTCCCCTAGAAAGGCCATACACACTGAAAAATTTTCTTCAAGACCTACAGGTGTTTGTTATCAATTTTTAAATGATATATTTCGGCAATGCTCATTGGCAGCTTTAGATATACGGCCTTCTCGTTTCTTAAAAATAGAAACTTGAACATCAAATAGGCGAGAGATGTGGCATTTCTGTCTGCAGCAAACTTCGATTATCTAGCATACCTACTCCAGTCCATGTACCTTCAGTTGTCTCCGTTTCGCGTTATTGGCTGGGCTGAGATAACCTCTTCAACTTCTGTGTCTTCAGAACATGTATTCTTGTTCCTCGTCACTCGTCTTCGCTTTGAAGAAGGTCTGTTTTTACCATCAGATGATGATTTATGATTACTATCATGTTGCTTAATTTCGAAATCCCTATCAGCCAAAGAACCATCACTCTCTTCAAAGCAAATGTTCAAATACACAGATATATACGAGCCCAGTCCCACTTCAATTGGCCCAGTTTCAATTTTTTTAATTTTTTGTATTTAATGAACAGGACTTGTAATACTATTACGAAACAGATATTTAKTTATTTATCACCKCAATTTTTCAAKCACTTCCCACCTAATCAATGATTCATTTGTGTAACTCAAACATTTTATTTCTACTTAACTATCAAGTTGAAGTAAATCATGAGAAAACCTTACTTACAAACAACTGACTTAATCTATTTCTTCAAAGGCTACGATTGAGTAACATCGCCTTTACTTTTTATGACAGCGGTTATTCTTCTTGGCATTGTATTCACTAAATTCTGGCAATCTTGTGGTTTAAACTTATCCCATATAAACTGAAGTTTATGCCTTAATTCGGGAATCGACCTGACATAATGTGCCAAAGAGCTTCTTATAGGAGAAAGGTCAGGACTACTGGATACCCATTTTAAAAGTGGAATTCTGTTGTCGGTGAACCACTGTAAAGATCTTTTAGATACATGGCATGCAGCGTTATCTTGTTGAAAAATAAAATCCCGTGACTCGTCCCTAGTGGGTAGCAAAGATTCACTTAAGATGTTAAGATATGTTTCGGTGTTTACAATGCCCTCAATAAAATATAATTTTCCTACTCCTCTTGCAGACATTGATGCCCACACCATAATAGATGCTGGAAATTTAACTTTTCTCTTCAGATAATCTGGATGATAAATTTCATTTTTTTGCCGAATAACTCTGCTGCGACTGTCGCTTGCACAAACTTCAAATCTAGACTCGTCGCTCCAATGTATACTGTTCCATTGTTCAGGACTCCAAGTTCTATGTTCTTTCTTTCTTTTGTTGCGTTGTTACCAGTGGCTTTTCTTTGGCCTAGACAACAAAAACACATTTTGTTGAAAACAGGTTAAAAACAAAGGATTTTACATTGTAAGTTACAAAACCCTATCTTTGTGCTTCTCGGTGACAGGTGGATCTTGAAACATGTCTTCCTATAGCACCACTCCAAAGTGTGCTTAGTTGACCGTAGTTTGGCCTCAAGTTCTGTTTAATTATTCGTTCCAACGCTCTCCGATCAGTATCACTAAGTGCACTTTTTTTCACATACCTCTGTTTAGGCTCGACATTATTACTTTATTTGAATAACTGCACTACGTTGCGAATCAGTGATGGGCGTTTACGCGTAAATTATAATATTCTAAGTTACACGGGTAGAAAATGTAGACAAAGCATTTTGGCGTAGATTTTCAGTAGAAAATTCAAGACGAGTATATTATGGTTAAAGTGTATTAAGTAGGTACGCGATAAACCTGAATGGAAACCATTTTGTTTCTAATTTCTCTGTTTTGCTAGCTTCTTCAAGTGTCATTTCCTATTTATAATAGTTATCTTTAGAACATAAAAGACAAAGCATTATGTTTTCCTTCAACGACTATATTAAGTACATTCTTAAGAAGCCTATTTTCACATGCTATCAAATTAGTACAAGTTGATTTTTCTCCAAAGAAAGGTATCTACTGTAATCAATTATCACCTGTTACTTTTAGATCAATGTACCTAGTTCAGTATACATATATACGACAATCAAATTGACTTGCAATTAAAAACGTCTTGTGAAAGAACAAGGATGGCATATAAAATTGGCCGCGTATTTCCGTTTATAGCGAATAAAGATTATAAAATCCAAAGTGCGCCAAAGTGCTTTTGGACAGCACACTTAGCCTGCTTACTCAGGTCTTCTGGCTATAATTGACGTATACCCAAACAAGTTATTGTTATTTAAACATTTATTTAGTCAACTTAATTACAACAAAGTAGTATTTTGTTTAATTAAGAATAAATATAAAATAATAATAAAATACAAAATAATATTGGCATTTGAGGCGTTTTGAGTGGTACTGATGATGAACACCAGAACACCACTAAAGAGTTCTGTTTGTCTACATAATGCTGTTTTCTACAGTAGACTTTTAAGGTAATATTATATAGTTTACGCGTAGATATTAGCGTAATTTACATGGCGTATTCTACGCGCCCATCACTGTAGCGAATACTGTATCTTGACAACCCCAATAACTGTCCAATTTCTGCATTAGATCTGCGAGATTTATATAAACGATTAATAATTCTATAATTAAAACTACCCAAAACGCTTTGGACGTCTGCTGTCAAGTAAACAATATCTCTTAGTTACGCGAAATTGCACAGCGCCAGCGTCCTCAAATGTTACATTCATCTGTATGCAAACTTCCGCAAACAATATAGATAGAAACCAGTTGGTATTTTTTTACTATACAATTTAGATTATTGAGAACAGTTCAATTGTGTGTAAAAATTAATAGACCATAATTTAGAAAAGCTATTTATAATTAAAAAAACTCCAAGAAGCGATTTTGTTGAAAATTTTTAAGAAATTTTAATAACTCTGTTGATGGGCTAACTGAAATGGGACAGGGCTCGTACTCACTAGGACCTCTAATCCTGTTTCACTAAGCACAGACAAAAGAGCTAACGAACTTTTGCACTTTTAGGGCCGATGTTGTTAATTACAACATTGAGCTTGGTATGAAGCTACCCCGCATAGAAATCCGTGGAAAATATGAGGTTGGAGGCAACGTATTGCTTTTCCCAGTTCGTTCCAAGGGAGACTTCTGGGCTGTGTTCCGTAAGTATTTTGAACCATCCTTAATCAAAGCAGCTAGTCGGTTCAATCTCTTGCAGTCGACGTTGATGGCATAGCAAAAATATACGGAAAGGAATTCAGAAATAAAGACAATGTTCGATTCATGAGGATAGAGAAGATGCTGGTAGACTTCGGCCTTAAGAAAAGCCGATTCAGAGTGAGGGACGTGATCAATCACGGAAACATAATAGGTAAGAAACGTAACTGAACCAACAAGTTCACTACTTGTTTTGCATCTTAGGTGAAGCGATTAATCAATTCCTGAACAACAATGCTGACGAAATTATAACAGAAATGAAGCCGGCCGCTTGCGTCAGCATCGCAAGACACTTCAAGGGATTCTTGAACAGCGCATTCTTGAGGATACCGCTGAAAATTTGGCTGCCCGATGCCTAAGAACTGAATGTGCTCAAAAGACGATACAAAATTAGTACCAGTGTCGTGAATCCCGTCTTATCTCTTTACCAAATGTTAGGTTCTCGTTTATTTATAGTCATCGTACTTAACAGTGACAGTATTGTTTTCTCAGTGTACAAACGAGTGTGATTAGGTTTAAGGAAATAAATAGCGTTTACTTTTAACTAAACTACCATGTGTTGGCGGTAATAATCGGTTCAAAAATAACTGCATAGCGATATGAACAAATCCTGCTGCACTTGACCCATATGAATTCTATCAATTTTTTATAACTCAACAATTTCCACGAAATAATTGTTGCAAAACCAAAGTGCAGCGACACGAGCAAATAATTGAATTGTTTTATTTTATTATTTGACATATGGTGTTACAAGCAGATTATTTTTTAACTAATTGACTATACTACAAAGCATGATTGTATACTAAAATTAATTCCAAGGGCATTGCAATCAACTCTTTTGATAGTCCTACGCCGATATCTGATACAGATACAGATGTTGAAAACAGTTTTTTACATGGTAAAAGTATAAAATGGTATAAGCGCGAAGGATCGTTGATTAAATAATAGTTTACAGAACTATTAATTCTCAAGGCCTGCCTAGTATTTTGTCCGTCCAAGGTTCAATTGATAAGATTTTAAAGTTTAACAAATATTGTTATCACATACCTTATTTCTTTGCAATCAAGTGTAAAATTAACTTGAAAAGACTTTAAACCTTATATGTGTCATAATTTTATTAATTACCATGCTACTAAAAATAACAATAATTATATGCAGAGTGGGTCAAGTGAACGGTTTTTTCCATGACTCCAAAAAAAATGCAGAAAACTGTATTGTACGAAGCTCTTTGGGTTCTTTAAAAAAAAACTAAAAAACTAACTTCAAAGATGGGTATTTCAGGTTGTACCGATAACGTTCACTTTGTTTTTTTTCTAACGAAAACTATTTTTCTATTATATAGGGTGATCAGTCTCTTTTTAACCAATATGGTCAAATCACATTTTTCTCTAATTGCCGTGGCAACGACAGAAAGTGGAATATCATTTTTTATAATGTTATAATGAAATTAAACAAACATCTAACAGTAGGAGATGCTATTTAAGAAAATGTTTCCCGAAATGTCTTAAAAAGAATAAATTCAATTCTATAGATTTATGCATCTATATGGTAGCACCTTAATCAAGCGGGTATAAGAAAAAATGGGAATCTTTTTTGTTTTACACTTACTGTAAAAAAATTGTAGATCGGTATTACGAATTGTTTTCCAATTTGATATACAAATTTAGCCAGTAGTATGTATACACTAAGTAAAATTGGGCATTAAATAACAATTTATGTCACTTTTGTTCAGGAAAAAAGATTATGTTATAGTTCTGCTGTTATTCAATTGGATATTTACTACGGATCATTTAAAATATTTTGAATGAAATCTTCTGGTCACGTTTGTGATTCCATATATGACTCTAAAGTGACCATTGTAATATCTGCGAAAATGTGAAATAACTTTTAGACTAACTCAGATAACACCATGAAATTTATGCTATCCTAAAGAACCCCAAAAAATCCACCATTTCAAATAAAAAAATAAAATAAAAGAACAGCTCACTAGATACTTTTATTTTTGAGCTAAATCCACCCTTATCATTATTAGGAGGGTAACAATCCCTTTTATATTCGAAAGAACACCATAATAATTACGTCTATGCCATGTCGCCTGCGTCAAGACAATCTGTGGACAGCGGTTTCGGCTTATAAAGCCTCCTCAGCACAGCTATAGTCCCAACGCCATATGGCATAGACGTAATTATTATGCTTGAGAACTGCATTCGTTGCAGAAATTGTCGTTGGAGAACGTCTGCCGGCTTTTAAACGCCCACAACACAGTGGGCTGCCGTTCAGATTAGTTCTGCACGGAGACGAGTAGATGATGCCCTATTCCCACTAGATGGCATAGTATCATCCACACTGTAATTCTCGCATTCATGAACACCATTTGCCTCTTGTCGTGTGAATGTTTTAAGGATAGTCAGGTATTCAGAAATTATTTGTTATTCTAGTTTATCTCTAGGTTTCACTTAATGAAAATAAAATACAACAAAAATACAAAAACAAGAGAAGCTAGAAGCGATAAGCTAAAATGTTTTCTTAGAAACTGTGAAAATTAAATAGTAAGCAACTATAAGAAGCAGTTTCTATTGCTTATAAAGTTAAGAATGTGTTACACCACAGCTGAATCAACACATAATTGTAAGGTATGTCCTTATCGGTGAACAAAGTGCATATTATAACATTTGTTCAATGTTTGAGATTTCGAATAATCGCAGCTGACCCACACGCGTTCAAATATTTAAGTCTAATAATTACGTCTCAACAAAACAAAGACGATATTTTTACAATTACGACCCGAAATTTTCAAATCCAGAATAATCTTTTGCCAGATAAAACTGCCTATCACGTCCTGACCGGAGGACTTGTTTACACTGACAACAACATAGCTTAATGAATAAAACGGTTTCATCATTAAGCAGCACTTTCTTATCCTTGCATACGTAACGGTGTCATACATTTCAATCGATGCACTTTTTCTTGCGAGCACACTTGAACTATGACTCCTCCCTGATTATAATAGAGCGAGTATTGTTTAAAAATAGGTTACAATGTTGGTGTTGGACTCAAGCGAAGCGCGGAATTTGACAATTTGAAACACTAATCAGATTCAAATTCAATCTGTACATAGTAATAAACGTACCATTTGTCGAAAGACAGTTCTTTTTCACTACTTGTTATTGGTGCTATATTAACGAAAACGACGTCAACGTTTAAAACAATTTCACATTGTCTTCAACACGCCTTGACTTGCAATAATCGTTGAAGTATATCTTTTTGTATGAGCCTCTTACTACTGTACGGAAATATAAGAATGTTTTCGAGTAGGACTGAAGTGAATCATGTTCTCCACACTCCTTTCTTCACGCAAAGCAGATGAAGCATTTCCAATTTAAACAGATTCTGATGCAACAAAATTGTATTGTTAAAAACCATGTGTATTATATGGTAATGAGCTTGATGCTCTAAAACCTCTAGCCTTTTCAATTGTGGCTACTTTTTCATATGCGTCATTAAACAGTTCCACAACTTGATTTTGTGTTATTCTACAGTCCACATTACATCTTAACTATCTTTCAATTGCTTGCGTGTAGTACACTTCCAAAAATTTGCAAAACGAATGATTTGTTAGTAGCCTGGAAACTGAAACATAATGACTCCATTTCCTCAAGCTATGATAAGAGCATCTAAGTTATTACAATGTATAATGTGGTCCATCTGGAAGGAGTAGGACCTTTATTCCTTTGTGGGTTTTATTATATTAATAATTTGTTGAAGCTATCCAATATAATTTGGCTAGATACCCAGAATCAGATATAACCACGTTCCCAACTTGCTACTGAACCAATAGCTTTAATACCTTCAGTATCCAAAATGTTTTGGCGGTTTTTGGACACTGTTCAAAACTGATTCGTCCATATCTTGCCAGTACCTAAAATTAACAGTCCAAAACAGTTTAAAGATTTGAGACCTATAAGTATTTTACTACATTTATCGAAGATTTTGGAAAGGGTAATGGAAGGGCAGGTGAGGAGGTATGTTGAGGACCAGCAGATAATTTCTTGTTTTCAGTCAGGTTTCCGAACTGGATTTGGTTGTGTGACTGCTCTCTCAAAATTGACAAGTGATGTTATTATGGCGCAGGATCAAAACGAAATAACTGCTTTGGTATTGTTGGACTACTCTAGAGCTTTTTACACTATTGATCACGCCGTTCTTAAGGGTGTGCTGCATTATGTAGGTTTTGGGAAGAATGCCGTGTCTCTACTAATAAGCTACGACACTAATCGTTATCAGGCTGTAAAAGTGTCTGATCACGTATCATCTCTAAGGCGAATAAAGTCGGGTGTGCCTCAGGGATCGATTTTGTGCCCGCTTTTGTTTATAATTTATACGTCGACTCTTCCTAGCGCCCTGAAGTACTGTAAAGCACAGTTCTATGCAGATGACTCTCAAATATATTATTCTTTCAAAGTGAATGAACAGGCTCTCCCTCTCAAAAAATAAACGAGGATCTAGATAGATTACGTGATATGTCTGATCGACACTCGCTTTCTTTAAATCCTAATAAATCTGTGGTAATGTTATTCGGTGGAAGGGTCAATAAAGACAAACTAACTAACTTTGAAATACAAATTTCTGATTCGAGGCTGAATGTATCTGATGTATCAAGAAGCCTCGGTCTTTATATTGACTCTACATTTCGCTTTAGAACTCACATTTCAATGTGCTTGCAGAGCGCTTATTGTAGGCTTAAAAAATTTATCACAATCGCCATCTTTTAAATGTTAGAACGAAGAGCATTCTTTGTAATAGCTTAGTACTATCTAAGCTAGACTTCCGCGACGTGATCTACGCATCTGTTTGGATTCTTTAGATAAAAAGCGTATACAAAAATTGCAAAATTCTTGTTTTCGTTTGATTTTTGGCGTTGGGAGGCGGTGTAGTGTGAAGAGAAGATTGAGAGAGTTGGGGTGGCTAGACATGAGTAGCAGGCGGGATTTCCATGCGGCCTGCTTCTTCCACAAGGTAATTAAAAGTCAGGTTCCTCCTTATTTGTATAAAGATATAATATAACTTTCCGGACGGACATACATAATCTCGGTTTGTGACACAGGGGAATGATTACTATACCTGCTCACTCTACTGAATTTGCAAAACATTCATTTATGTATAATGTAGCAAAAACTTACAATACAAGTGCTTAGTTGCAGTAGTAATGATGCGGGTCTGTGGTGGAATGCACTTTCATCATTGGGTTATTTTGATTTTGATATATTATAATGGGGTGGCGAGAGCGTGTGACGTGGGCATGATTGAAGCTATATATGTCTAATAGGGTGTGTGTGTGTGTGTGTGTGTGTCTAGTTTTAAGGCTTTGGGGTTAAGTGGGAGAGCAGGCTGCTGCTGCTTCACGGTTGTGGCAGACTGAACTTCGCCCTCGAACAGTAATTGTTTACTTTATAAACTTCATTTTTCTTTGTTTTTCTTGCTGTTCAATAAAGGCAATTTATTATTATTATTATTATTTTAAAAACTGTCTTCATCTTTCGTAATTGTCTTGCTTTGATGTCTGTCAATGTTATAAGATTTGTTGGTACCTATGAATTTTTAATTTTTTTGGCTGAGTGCACTCTTAATGGCATAACGAAGTTTCTTGAGTGTAAATCTCTGTATATAATTTACTTGATTATAGAGATTTAAGAATAAAATATAAACATAAATAGGATTTTCTTTAATGATATGAACCGGTACAATATTTATTACATTATTTGTGATACAGTATTTGTTTCACTTCGTTATAATAAACGAATTAATTGGTCAGGCGATTTCTGTTGTTGCTAGCCATTTTGAGTGTCATTACGTCCCAGAAGATAGAACTTATGTAAAAATCTGGTGTATTAAAATTTATAATTAATTTTGGTTCATTTGTAAAGCAACAAGCTTTCCCTGGAGTCTAACAATTCAATTATTCCCAAAGCCACTTCGCGATATAGATGACCTTTGCCTAAAATACTTTGAGTTCCAGGCGATATAACATAGGAAAATGTGATGAAACTATTGAGTCTGATAAAAGTACTTTAGAGCACACCACCACGATGCTTCAAAATCGCTTTTCTGTATGTTGACACAAAAATATCGCCATCAGGCAGCTATCGCAATTTCGATGAACCTTCTACACTTTGAACTTACCTCCCTCCACAAGAGATAAATCCGGCGGCTCTACAATATTCGAAATTCGCGCTGGAGAGGCTATTAAACCGATGAAGTTATCTCGAACCGCATTTTCTTCAGTTTTTTCGAACGACGTTTTTACGATACGATGGGTGCCAGTGCTCGTGGTGCTGTCACAGTGACTGTTCGCCTTGACGACTGCAATTATGAAAAATAGGGTATTCTTCTACAACAACTACCTCATACTGACTGAACTGTCGAATTTCAACCTGCACAATCATTCGTGAAAAGCTGTGGGGTGTTTTTTAGTGAAGAAGGGACGCTCTATCGCTTCTGAACAGAGACTGTAAAAATGGTTAATTTTACCAAGCGCCAGTGGCTGACCTTAGTTGTTATTAGTATTGCTGATTTTTGCAATGCCATTTGCGTTTCGCTCCAAGCACCCTTCTACCCTCAAGAGGTAAGTCCTTTTACACAAGCAGGCGGCGTATTACTTACGAAACAGACATCATTTCCTGGTAATCAAATGCATGCCAAAATGTTTACTACGGACATGGATCACTGTCTATGGTTACCTAATTATCTACAGGTTTTGAGACGATATAATATAACACACGAACAAATTTTCTACTCTAGAAAATTCTATCCGGCTTACTACTAATTAATGGCGCCAAAGTCGCTCTGATATCATTTGTTGCTCACTAAAACGGCTTTGACTATCCTATTTAAAAAATAGCTATAAAGCTATTGTTTAGCCTGGATAAATCAGCTCCATTAGACGTTACGTCAATATAGCCGAGGCGCCGAATTATCAAAATCCGCCGTTTTGCACTCCTTGTTTGTTTCAATGGGCTTGTTAATCTATTGTAATTGAACCGTGTAGTGCTTATTAAAAAAATTCGACCTCACGCAGTGCAAAACGTGTCTGGTGTCTACCAAAAAAGAAACTGTTCGGTTTATAATTAAATTATCTTCAGCTGAAAATTCATTAAAAAATTTCCGTGACCTAGACATCTGCGACACTGTAGATAAAGGATTCTTTTTTTTGGATGCTCTAGAATTTAACACGTAGACGTAGAACAAACGATAGTCTGGTATTTTCCATTAGATCGAAGAGATTAGTATTTGCGATTCGCATTTTTCTTCCTAACGCAGCTCATCTACAACATTGATAATTAGTACATACAATACTTCATTAAAGAAACGTAGCCTTTTAGTTCTTGAACCGTACTAATAACGGTAAAACAAATAAAAGTAAAATAAACACGTGTACATTGATAAAGTGTACAAACGGGTACAACAGCCCGATAAATGGTGGAAATCTGGAAATGTCTTTGGAATTTGAATCTGAATCATCCAGCGCATATTATTAATAAAAAGTTTATGCCGGTATCAATAAATTATGCCTCTGCTTTAGTTCTATGAAGCAATCGGAAGTAGTTTGACACCGATATACAAATAATGACGAATATTACCGTTTAATTATTACCATATATTTATATATTTACTGGACTATGTATCCGAACAGGAGTTTTGTATATTATAAATAAAATGCGGTTAAGATCGTTGAAAAATAAGCCACAAAAACTTCAAACTTCATTAAATAGTAATCCACAATCTCAAAATTCAATAGATTTGAAGCCTTATGGCTTTCAATAACAACTGCTGTATCTTTTAAAGAACGTTGGAACTTTTATGATGATTGACTAAAAACTGCGTCAGTCCCCTTAAAGTCAGCTAACTGAAGACGTAGAATCGAAAATTATTGTATTTATAAAATTCTGGTATCAAATTATATACCTGCATACAAAAGAACTAATGAAAAGTCGATGAGCTACAGAAAATAAACAAATTTCATTAGTAGTAGCCGATGTAGAGTATTAAATTCTATAAATTTTGTGGTTTGTCCAGTTCTGTAAATTTTTAATGTACCGCAGAACATACCCAGTCAAGTATTTTATGTATTATGTACACTTAGTCTAAATAAATTTTAAGTTATCTAACAATAGTTGTGTTTATTATAGCTCTTTCTGTCTATGTATTTTATCAATCAATTCTGAATAAATAAATTATGGCTACCTAAGTAGTTTTTTCGCAGTGATGTAACGATGTCTTTGTAAACAAGACGCATATTATACAAATGGGTTGGTACTTTTTAAATTCCATTATACATAAGCAAGCCAGAGTGTATCGAAAACCAGTCAGATCACACATTCTTTAGACTTCATTCAATGCGAACCATGTACTGTCTTAATGAACCATACACTAATCTGAATGATCCCAAAACCAATTAAAATTATGCCAGACTATTGTGTTTATAGTATACTTTGGACCGTCTGTAGTGCAAATGCCAAACAACCTTGTAATTTTGAAAATTGCAAATTCTTTACGTGTTAGTCAGCTTGCAAAGCGAGATACTGTCTAATTCAATTATAATGATGTTTTCCAGGGAGAGTATGTAAAACTAAAAGCTACTCGCTTGGTTTGGTTCTCTTCTTCCCAAAGGTCTTTTCAATTTAAAAGATTGCGAAATAAACAAAAATCTGATATGGACAAATAATGTTAAGTCTGTCTACTACAGTAATACTTTCTTACAGTGAAGTTTTTATAGTTTGTCTCTTTTAATGCACGTGTAACATGAAAAGTTGTTATTGTATTAGTAAATTTCGTTTCACTATATAGATTAATATGTCAAAAAGCATTTTATTTTTAGAAATGGCTAGATTTTTAATTTTTACATACATTCTATCACACAGTTGGCATTTGCTTAAAAGAGCGCTAAAAAGGAATTGCACTGTACCAGAAAGGCTATTACCTTATAAAAGCTTAATATAATAAATCCTGTTGGACGAAAAATGATTAAATTTACCTCCATTAGATCAAAGCTACTGATTTAAAGTACAATTATGAAGACATCATTACATTCTCTCATTAATTTTAACAATCAACCCAGAAATATTTTGTGATTAAATGAAGTAGTATTTTAATTAGTTTTATTTCTGAAAGACACAAAAGTTCAAAATGTTCAGCGGTGCTTCGTTACTGTGATCATGAAGAGGTGAGAAGTGAAGATCCATGTAGATTTAGTGGTCACACAAACGTATTAGAAATATTAAATTTAAACAGGTATTTTGATTTTTGTTAAAAACTATAATTGATGTGGGACATTCGTTTTATCATATTTTATAGAACTTTACAAATATTTCCTTTACAGGCAGAACGCAAGGGATGTACAGCCACAGAATACGGTTTGGTGTTCGGTATATTCGAACTCATAGTTTTTATAGTAAGCCCGTTGTACGGGCAGCACTTAAATAGAATAGGACCGAAAGTATTATTCAACGGTGGTATTTATACTACGGGAATATGCGCCATCCTGTTTGGGTAAGGCGACTGTCTCCGGCAAAAATCAACGCTTGTTTACATCGTTATCTTTTTCCAGTCTCCTCGATAAAGTCCAAGGGCGATATCCGTTTATAGTGTTAAGTTTTATTATTAGAATAATTGAGGCTATGGGAAATGCAGCGTTTCTAACGGCCAGCTTCGCGATCATAGCCAAAGAGTTCCCCAATAATGTAGCTACAACATTCGTAAGTATATCGTAAATAACACGCAGAGGTGGTATCTGACATTGTTTGCTGTAACATGTAATTTTAAGATAATTTAATCATTTGAATTTATTCTGCAGTTAGTATAATTAGTTACAAAAAATGAAAACATTCGTATCTCCCTATTTTTAACGGTAAATGTTCGCTGAATATTATTTTTTTTTGCAGAATTTTAATGTCCTGAATTGTCATATTGTATATAAAACTATTCTCTTCTATATGCTTCCTATTTTGTAGAGCTGTTTGGAAAAAATAAAAAGTTTCCTTAAGAAATACCCTATATAGATGCTATAGAAGTATTGAATAAAATTATTTGCGGTCGTCTAATGTCAATATTAAGGTAAGATTTCTTGTAGGGATTCGACCTGATGGTAAAAATCAACGAATACCCTTTATTTTTGCCGAGCTTTCGACTGCTTTATTACAGTCTTCGTCAGGGCTTTCTACAACAACAATCCAATAATTACATTAAATTTACAAAAGGTGGAACAACATGTTACTTACCAATTTGAGTTTTAACTAGGTAGTTATAATATGTAGGAAATGAATCTTTGGATATTTAACAAGTACTTATGCTAACAGCAGCGTATCATTCAAACAATAATTATTACATAAAAGTACAGTAAAATTTACATTTGTTGATTTTGTTAAAGATATACATATCCCACCCCATCATTAGATGTAATTAATCTATTTGCAAACATATCTAATGATGTCGTTATTAAAGTCCTTAATGAAAAGTGGGAAAGTATTGATCATCATTTTAATTGTCTTAAATTACCATCTAAAATTAAAAGAAAGCATATGTTTTTGAGATGTTACAATTTTACTTTAGATAATAACTATTTTGCTTATAATGATAAATTTTATAAACAAACATTCTATCAACATATTAAATTTACAGCAGAGAGAGAGAGAGAGAGAGAGAGAGAGAGAGAGTCAGTCTTGATACAAAACTTAATAAAATAATTAATAAAATTATTTTAGACTGGTATCAGAAACCTACAGCCTCGGGTAGGTCCATAAATATTCAGTCTGATCATTCTACGAAAATAAAAATCAATTTTGTTAAACAAATGAAAAATAGAATAACTAAAATATCAAATCCTAAATTCCTTAATAAAAATTTATCAAAGTTAAAAGCCTTACTTATTCAAAACGAATATCCACCTGGTCTAATCAATAAACTGCTTTATTCCACTCCTCAAAATGAAATTTTAGAAATTAATAATAATGAAAATGAAGCCCAGGCCTCTGAAATTGTTAAGTTTGGATCATTACCCAACATTGCAGGATTAACAAAGAAATTAATAAAAACTTTCTATAATGCAAAAATAAAAATAGCTATAAAATTTTTTAAAACAGGTTCAAGTTTGTTTACAAAATTAAAACCCAAAATTCCATAAAAATTTCAATCGGGGGTTGTTTATTGTTTAGAATGCGATACATGTGAAGACAAGTATATTGGCCAAACTTCACAATGGCTATCTAGTAGATTGGCACTGTATAAGAGTGATATAAACACAAAACGTACAAGATGTACTCTAGCAGAACATGCATTAAACAACAACCATAACATAAATTGGGATAGTGTCAATATTTTAGAAAAAGAGCAGATAAAAGACTCATTTTGGAGACGAACCAAATTAATAAACTAATAACATTAATAATAAAAATTCGGATACACAAAATTTAAGTAATATATACATATACACATCGTTATCGACATAAATTTTACAAAATCAATAAAACCTAAATTAAAGTAGTTATTGGCGATTCCTTTTAAAATCTTTCAAAATTGATATTACACATAGGAATAAAAATTCAAAATTAAAATAGTATAAATGGTCTGTGAATTTGACTACGACGTCGTATATGTCACCTTATATTTATAAAAAATTCTACATTGTGTTATATGCGAAATATACATGTAATATATAAGTACTTGTTAAATTTCCAAAGATTCATTTCTTACATAATAGAGCTGCCTAGTTAAAACTTAAATTTGTAAGTAACATGTTGTTCCACTTTTTGTAAACTTAATGCAATTAGTGGATTGTTCTTGTAGAAAGCCCTGACGAAGACTGTAATAAAGCAGTCGAAAGCTTGGCAGAAATAAAGAGTATTCGTTGATTTTTACCACCACGTCAAATTCCCACAAGAAATCTTACCTTGGTACCATAGAAGTATATGTATTAACAACACTGTTAATATTATTATTAATATTATCTGCGAATGATCATAGCTTCATAAAAATTAACTCGGTCAAGCCATAGCCATCAGAGCGTTTACAAATAATACCCCCCGTTTTGTCAGTAAAAGAATTTATATCGAAGAAAAACATGATAAGCTGATGGGGAACCATTTGCAAGTGCTCGTAGATACTCGTGACATATATCCAGAAAAAGAACAGTCGCAGTGGATCCGACATTTTGTTGTTTGGGCACTAACTTATAGGTCAATAGGAGCATTTAAAAAGACGAGAAAAAAAGCAGCATACAAAATTAAAGAAACTGAACTTTGGGCTKCTTTTATAAATAAGTTTAAAGTCAAAGCAACAACTTGCCATACACGTAACGTATTATCATCTTTCCTCCGTTAAKCAGACTAGGCATACCTAGTTTCACGATAGCGTTGATTGAATATTATGAGTAGCTACAAAGGTCATCTGTCCCGTCGTCAATTTGTTTGTACTAACATTACTTCCAAATGCACTGCAATCTATTGTGTCATCGAATAGGTCAATACAACACAGGGTGAGTTTTTATACATTAAAAAATCTCAAACCCAACGATCGAGATATTGAGAACGCCCTGGAGCTGGCGAGTTTTGTTCCCATCCAGGAGTTGGACGCATTGCGCTAGTCTCTAAATCCATTTCAAACAACATATCTTGGAATTCTGGAGAAAAACATATGTGGACCAAGAGCTATTGACCTTACGATACCACACCATGACAATATACGTTAAACCCGAATTTTAGTTGGAGCCCACGCTGTTCTCAATCACCATCATGTGACACTGATAATTTGTATAGGTTTTGATATAGGCAAGCTAACATTTTAGTTTCTGCAAATTTATTTGTTTGATACGCCAAGTATAAAGAATTTTTAAAACCATTCACGTTCCAAAAATCTAAACCACAGTATCAATTAATCGTGACATAATCCGATGTTCAAAGGAAAATTCCTCTTATTATCAACCGAACTAACCTCGTTGCTCTACAACTTTAACTTTTGCCGATTTGGCAATTAGCTTATCAGTAACTTCCTTGTTGGCCGCTGTTCAATTAGACAGTAAAACGGTTAGAAAACTAAACATTCTAATTCTAATTATCTGTAGTACTAAATTAATGTATTACAATTTTTTTCTTAATAGGCGTCACTGGAAACCTTCTTCGGGATAGGACTAATTGTTGGACCAACTGTAGGAGGAGCCCTTTATGCTGTTGGTGGATATACTCTACCGTTTGCGGTTATGGGATCGTGTCTCTTTCTTGCCGCTATTCTTACAGGAATAGTGTTACCTCATCACGAAGAAGGGAGAGATAAAGATAAAGGACGTAAGTATTTTATTTAATATTTCAGTCGACACTGCCTTCATGAGATACAAATGGCGCCAGTAACATATAAACTTGTCGTTTAAAAAAAAAGTTTCCAAAGTTCCAAGTTCCAAAACTATTTCATGAATGGGACACTTTTATATTTCTGGTAGAGCAACTATAAATTTATTTAGATCAAGCATCAAGGATTTCTAGTATGCGCTGTATTTAAGAAATGATAATGTACCAATTATCAATCTATGAGTAACAGCAGTCAAAAACGAATTTATTGTAATGGTTCTATGATAACTTAAAATTTTATTGTGTTAGAAGCTTGACTATAATTAAGGACAACAAAAGCGAAGCATCTGCCATTTGTAATATTGCAATTGCAACTTTATCTAAGGTTTGGTTGAATTAAATTCTCAATTATGTGGGAAGAAAATACTCATAATCTTGTTAGTAAAAGATGCACAATAATCTTTCTCCAAACAAAATCGATACAATGTTGACAAAATTGATATTATGACAGAGAGTACGAGTGGTGTACTGATATCATCATAACCGACATAATTATTTCCACATCCAACGGATGGAAAATATTGTATCGCGAAAAAAATTGTCAAAAATTTTTATTTGCCCATTTGAGCAAAATATTTTCTTGTCTGTGTGTCTGTATGTCTGTATCTGTGTGCAGCAAATTGTTTAGAAGATGTTAGCAAAGAAGCGACATTAAAGAAAACTGTTTTTCCTAAATATCTCCGAATATATTTAATATATTCAAAAAATGAAAATACCATCAGATAGGAAATAAAATTTCTCACCAAAAATTTATCCACAATTTTGACATTTGCGAAATATTTCCAAAAAAAATCCTATTTTGGGCCCTGCTCGTACGATGTTTTTTTTTAATTTGGGTATTATATAGAAAATCACTCTTGTAATTTTTTTGTTAAGTTAATAATAATTAATAATTTTCGAGTTATTTGGAAAAACGGCCATTTTAAAATTTATATATTTTTGCTAATATCACGAGGACTGTGTTTCTTAGAAAAAATGTGTATAGAGAAAAATGCTCATAACCTGATTACTAATCGTATAGTATTAGAAACAAAAACCTAAACATCATTTTGATAAATGGATGTGGAAATATTGATTCAATTTGCAGCGGTTTTTTTTATTCTTCAATAATAACAAACCCTTATCTAGCATCTTTCTTCCTTAGCTAAGTAACAGTAAGGACCAAACACAGAGAGCTGTGTCATCCTTATCCTGGATACTTTTTTGTTTCAAAACTCGCAACTTCTTTACAGTTACTTAGATTTTTTTGTAGTATATTCCAAATTTGTTTTCATAAATCTATAATTCTACGAGATCTTTAATTCCGAAATTTTATTTTAATTGCTGAAAAATTATTTGCGATTGCCTACATTTTAATAAATTATCCTAGTTATATCTGGTCTGGAGGTAAATAGATCTTGCAGACTAGATGCAGACGTGTTTTATTTAACTTCAATAGATATATGTCGATAACTTGGAATTACAAAATTATGATAGTACAGTTGCAAGCAACAATCTATGAGACTCATTACACGAACAGCCGATTACCGCTCACAATGGTTTACAAGTTTTACCTGAAGCTGTCGTAAACAACAGACGGGTCCGAACCCGTTCCACTGTTTTGCAGCGGAGTGGACCGTATCCAAAAATTGTGTTTATGCTTTTATAGAATTTTGTTTCCGTACACATGAGCATTATTTGATATTATTATGTGATGGCGAGAAGCAACCTTTAGATAAAACGGCAGAAGTGACTGGAACTCCACGATCAACCATCTGGAGAATTGTTAAATCCGGGCCTTCAAAGAGAAAGATAAGATCCGACAAGGGCAGTTTTAAGAAATTTACTGCAACTCTTGCGGAT
The DNA here is from genome assembly GCA_025024175.1 of Rhyzopertha dominica. Taxonomy (NCBI): domain Eukaryota; kingdom Metazoa; phylum Arthropoda; class Insecta; order Coleoptera; family Bostrichidae; genus Rhyzopertha; species Rhyzopertha dominica. The sequence continues at coordinate 1,857,112 of QCXZ01000042.1, forward strand.
CTTATTAGAAGAAACATTTATGAAATGTACAAGAATAATGTTATTCCAACAATCGCCGTGTTATATAAAAAAATTGAAAAATGATAATATTATCGACTGCTCCGAGCAAACCCTGCAAAAGTATGTTAAAACCATTGGCTCTTCAATGAAAAAGGTGGAGAGGAAGCAATGCTTGTTGGAAAGCCAGATAATAAGAAAGTAGAGATACGATTATTTAAAATCTATAAAAATGTATAGGCAGGAAAATCGTGCGATATTTTTCCTCGACGAAACATGGTACGATACCCATGATACAATAAAAAAAGGATGGGTTGATGACTCAGGGAAGTGCAACGTCAATATTCCGGCGTTAAAAGGAAAAAGAATAATAATTCTACACGTAGGAGGTGAAAATGGTTTCGTTCCTGCAGCCCTGTATCTTGGATGTAAAAACTTAAAAGAAGCAAGCGCCGATTATCATTCTGATATGAATGCGAAAGTGTTTGAAAATTGGTTCAAAAACATTTTATTTCCCAAATTGTCACCAAACAGCGCCATAGTAATGGACAACGCTAGTTAACTTTCGGAGCAACTGGATAAAATTCCAAATACAACAACTAATTAAAAGAGAACTACTCAAAAAAAACAATTGTTGGAAGTGCTTAACACAAAAAAAATTTCGAAGAAATTTAAAATTGACATCCTCACTTCTGAATATGGACACACCATTCTACGATTACCCCCATATCATTGCATTTTCAACCCCATTGAAATGATATGGTGGGGGGCAGTTGATAGTTGAAATAAAGAATTCGACGAGGGAACACCGGTGGAAAATTTAGGAATGAAATGCTGTAAAAATTAGACACGAAGCTGAAATAACAAGTGTCGATGCATGGAGAAATTCAGTGCGGCATGTACTGGACATTGAAAATAGGTACAGAGCGAATCATGTACAAGAATTAATAATAGAAGTTAATCGTGATTTTAGCAGTGAAAGTGATAGTGAGTAATTTTTTTTAGTCTGTGACTCTTGTAATGTGCTTATTAACAAGCTGTAATGAACATAATAGATACCGTGTATAAATTTTATTGTGCACTACTTATTAATTTGTATGTTTTTTTATTAAATTTGTATAAATTGGTTATGACATGCAAAAGCTTCTATTTTATACATCGGAAAATTTAAACCCAATAAAGTATCACATAAAATTAGGTCGCTGGTCGCGCCAGTTAGCATCAGGTCTGCATTAAATAAAATTTGTTATAAAAGCTTCTATATTTTATTGATTGCTAAATTATCACAAATAACAAATTTCAAAAATTTTTACTGGAAAAGTTAAAAATTTAGCCAACAAGATTTTTTTGAATACGGCCCATTTAGGAACTTTGAAGCTTGCCACTAGCCCCAATAGTTTACGACGGCCGACCATCAAGCTGTAAAACCTTCTGCATGTCAGTTTCATAGATCGTTGCTTGATACTTTAACAAACCATATTATGCAGCGTAATGCATAGAAATGCTGTCTCATCCAATATATATTTGAATCAGAACAATCCATGATTGAGAGAAAACCGTTAAAGGGTTTCTGTTAATTAAATTTTACATTTAGCATCAATACTCAACGCGCTGAAGATCCCAGGAGTTCTTCTCGCATCTGCTAGCATCATAGTAACCAGCATGTCGATAGGTTTCCTCCAGGCCACTCTCGAGCCTCATCTTAGGCAGTTCCATCTATCCCCAGTGGTCTTGGGACTTATGTTCGTGATAAACGGAGGAACTTATGCCGTAACAGCTCCAGGATTCGGCTGGCTCTGCGACAAAACCTGTCCTCCAAAGGCATTAACAGTTCTGGGAACGCTGATGGTGGCTGCTGGGTTTTGTCTCGTTGGACCAGCCCCATTCATACCGTATGAAACGTAAGTGGAATGTTTTACAAAGAGGCAGATTAAAAGAAACTTATTGGTGGTTTATTTAATAAACTAAATACGAAAGTGCTTTCATTTAGACTTTAGAGAAGCAAATAAACAGGATTACTGTTTTATGAATACTAGTGCTAGTGTTCAGTTACAGTATTCAAACAACTGAATCACACCTTTTGCTGTATTAATTTATCTATTTATAATACTGTGTTATTGCCGGTACAAAGTGCATGTCTTGAAAGCTACACATTTGGTATTAATATTAATAAAGAATAATAAACAAGGTCTTCCAGAATTCATGATCACTTTCCTTATATACATAACAAAAATCTATAACTTCACTGTGTTCTACCTTGCTACTTAGGAATAAAATCAACTGATAATCTGCTGTATTAATTTAATTTTTTGCTTATATAAATTGTCTCATCAAGGACCATGAATTGAATCAGTTAATTTTAGGAAATTTAAAATTTAGACGAAGTTTTGATACCTTCAAATTGCTGAAATTTATGTAAAATGGTTCCATACTGACAGCAGAAATGCGCTGAGCTGAGAAGGTTGCATATAAGTCTGTAACACAAGACAATGTTTGTTGTTTCAAGCGACAACCATCTAAAACAAAATCACTCAATAGTCCGTTGATATTTTTTTTATATTAAAATATCAAATTAATATTCACTTATCATTTAACATTATGTGTTTCTATTTAAGGCAAATGTCGATTACCATCTGTGGTCTCATTCTACATGGACTCGGGATGGCTGCACAACTGGTTGCATCCTTCACAGACGCTTTGAGGACCAGTGTGTAAGTAAAAAGACTTTTAAAATTAGAAATTCTTGCATACGAAGTAAATTTTATCATCAAGTCACACGCAATGAGACGCAACGATAAATTATTATACACAAAAATTAATACATATATTTCAAGTAGTGTTATAAAGTACTTTTTTATGCAAAACAAAATTTTAAACCAGGTTTAAACATTCGGGCATAGCTTAGAATTATGAAGCACATCAGATCTTCATATTTGCTGTCGTAATACAGAAGAACTGTAAATAAAGAAAAATAATACTGCTTAGTACATCATACTTTACATAAATAACTGTCTACCAGCAATTACAATATTAATGAAGGTAAGAAAAGCAGAACCGTTACAACGAACGTTCTTATTGCGTAGATAAACAGACTATTTTAAAATATTAATTTTGTTGGCTGTTATTAAACGCCCAATATATAATACATGTATGAATATAGGGCCAAGAAGACTTCCCAATTAATTCGTTAGAGAACTTGCTATGTAGAATAATAAGTAACATTAGAAAAATATCAGTGTAAGAAAACAACAACAAAAAATGAAAAATGTACTGTCAAAAACGCTAAATTAAGATATCTGAAAAGAATGTCAATATACCTACAAAATGGTTAATGCAATTCATAAAAAACTTTGTACATGGTAATAAAATATGCTTATGCATTCGGTGTAGTTCAGAGATACGAAGTATTTTATCAAGTAAACTGTTCAGGTGTCTAAAGTCCTCGAAAACATTCGCCCACGATAGTAAACACTTAACAATGTGCGTTTTAAATTACTTGACTGTAGATGATCCAGATGAAAGACTGTACTTTTGCAAAGAATCAATAGAAGTAACAATATTTTAATCTTACGAAACAGTCTTTTCTGTCAAAATAACGTTTTTTCGACAGCAGACCGGAGCTCCAAAATAATCTTGATACTTTCTAAATAGAGCATGCACAAATTAAAAAGAAACTTACAAGACGATTCATTTAAAAAAGGTAAAGTTAAACTAGAAGTAATAAAATTATGAAAGTATCATAATTTTTCCATTTTCTTCCATACAATACCCTCTGGTAATCATGTATCGGTAAACTAACGATGACTCATTATAAACTAATCTAGATCTTTTGTTATGCTTGAAACTTATTATTAATTGTTATTTAAAGATCAATGAGGTAAAATAATAGAAACCTTTTGTTTCGGCAGCACTCAGATCATGATCATTTATTTAATATCATCAACACTATGGTACTTTCTTCTGCAGCATTACTCCGCTGCTAGAGTATTTGCTTTGCGGAGATTCGAGTCATTGAAGGATTAAATTATAGGGACGATATTAGACCAGCATTGACAAATTATGTTTGACAATCCCATACTCGTTTATTTACGACGTATTATGTCAGTATATAGACGAACAACAACCCTATAATTTAGACGTAACGATTACAAATTAAGTGTGAATTTCTTGAGATTAAGAAAATGCAGAATTTCTTAAGGCTATTGTTGATCCAAAAACTATCCAACAAAAATGGCCAAACAAACTATTTAAGAATGAAGCTATCAGTAAAACCAGAAGATTAAAAATAAAAGGGGAAATACATTCTCAGCCTATCCACTAAATTTGCATTCGTATACTGCACATTTGGTCAGAGTGAGAGTACATCATAAACAACGTAATAAGCATTGGCAAAGAAATAAAATTTTAAAAGAATACCACAAAAAAGTGTATTACACAGCATAAAGAACTAATGATAAGGAAGTGAGGCAAAAGAACCAGTACAGTTATTAAACAATAAAAAACTCATCAAGAAGTAACCAGGATGTTGATGACGTCAATACGTATGAAAAGCTCAAGAAAGATTTCACAAACAATATTCTAAATAGAATTAGTATTTTTTAAACAAATTCGAAAGCTCTAGTAGACTTATTGTCGCAAGAATATTTATAAACGACCGCGATCTAACGATAGAAGTGACTAAAAAGGTGCAATTTGAAATACCAGTATGGTACGTATACGTCGATGACACCATATTCATTCAATATGGTCAACCAACTGTTGCACTGGACACTTTTAATCATTAGCATTCCTTAAATTCACAACTGAGATGGAATCAAAACAATCCATCTATCTTCTAATCAGAAGGTAAGATATAACAAGCCCTATACAAGCAACATTTTACCACAAGAACAAAAAATGGGAAAAAATACACAATTTGCTACATAGTACATAGCCCTGCGTTTTACGATTATGACTTTAAAGGAGCTAAAATATCAGAATTAGAAAATAACGTTAAAGAGAGATGTATTTGTGAAATGATACACATTACAATCGAAGAACCATTTACAGTAATATTATTCAGAATATTAAAGTTCCGCATTTACAAATTTCAAAAAAATATTTCTTTTTTAAATAATATTCAATCCAACAAATGCGAAGTATTGTATCGCTAAAAAAAATTCAAAAATTTTTATTTGTTCATTCGCTTTAAAATGGTCGAGAACGCAAAAAATCAAAATCTGAGCGAAAACAAATTTCTCAACTACCTAAAGCGACCTATTGTTTGTGGGGTAAGTAGGGTAGGTATCATGAAGGGGGCGAAATTGGGAGGTAACTACCCTTTTTGCAAATTTTCATTTTTTTCATTTTTTTTTTCGATTTAGTATGTGATTAGTAGTATAACTGCGGGTATTATTCGTTCTTATAAATTTTCGGTGCATCAAATTGTTTAGTAGATATTAGCAATAAAGCGTCACTTAAAGAAAACTATTTTTGCTAAATATCTCCGAATATATCTAATATATTCAAATAATGAAAATACCATCAGATAGGAAATACAATTTCTTACAAAAAGTGTCTTAGAAAATTTATCCAAAATTTTGACATTTTTGAAATAATTCCAAAAAACCTATTTTGACCCCTGCTCGTACGATTTTTTTAAAATTTTGGTATTATATAGATCTGATCAGAAAGCACTCTAGTAATTTTTTTGTTAAGTTAATAATTTTCGAGTTATTTGGAATAATAATAATAATAATGTCTTAGAAAAAATGTGCAGAGAGAAAAAATGCTCAAAACCTGATTACTAATCGTATAGTATAAGAAATAAGAACGTAAATGTTTTTAGACAATTGGATGTGGAAGTATTGATTCAATTTGCAGAGGTTTTTTATGTTATGACCTTTATAATTGTTATATATTTTATGTTATGTTGTTAGCTTATTTACATAAATGATACTTTGGAAGTAACTAAAACTTAAACTATAATTACTTAGATCATCCTTTCCAAAATAAACAAAACAAAGTCCTTTATTACTAATTCCATATCATGTCTTGAATATGAAAGGTAATGTCTTAGATTGCTTTATCGTTAATACACTTTAAATAATGGAAATACCCTTCAATCATTACAAGCATGTACTTCTGCCTCATCAAAGGAGATCAGGATCTGTCTGTAATGAGGTTATCGTGGTCAGTTTGATGTGATGGGTGTTCCTACTATAACTTTGAGTATCAAGGCAACTCAAGAAAACTTTCATGAACACATCACGCCTGTGCAACTTTCTAGGCCAATAGTGTCCGCTGGACAACATTTATTTACGTCGCTTGAGACACCAAACATTCCATTTTCTCAGCCATCGATTTCGAAGGACAATAGCCAGCCAGTATACAGGAACATATTGTACTGTCTCCTTAACACAAAGAACTAATTGTGGTTGTTAACATATCCGTATACGCAAATCGCATTTTGCCTCTCCATAACACAAAACGGTTATCGATCAGGTTATTGTAGTTGATATCATCCGCGAATATAGATACATGAACAATGCAAACAGTGAGGTTTGCTAGGTATTTTTGATAGCTTTTCTTAGAGAAACCTGCGTCACCTACATATTTTCAACTCTTCTAAGCAAATTACTTAGCAACAATGACATGTGTGCGCTACAGTAATAGAGGCACGCGCACATTTATGACCACTTAATTGCCAGTTAACCTGGTTCGGTCTAAAATGTACGTTGTCTTATTCTTTCCTGTTCTCACTAAATAAGGCAGTTGTTCTTGCACAATAGACAATTTGTAGTAATTCTGTTTATTTCAAAACTAGAACTATTAAGAGTAAACAGCTCCAGGAGACTAAAATCGGAAGCTCCAATGAGTAAATAGCGAAATCGAAAATTATTATTCATCATTGCCAAGCATTAAGAGAGAGGACAGGTGACAATGTAAAAGGTTACAATTTAAAATTTATAAATGTGTACCTCCCGCGTCTTTTCTGACCACATTTTTACGAATAAAATAACAATATCTGCGCTCTTGTTGATTTTATTATACAGGGTGTCTCAAACTGTGCGAAAGACAACAAACAGTGTAGTGCATGCTCTACAAAGCGATGAAGACCAAACTGAGCTATCTTTCTTCAGTTTCGGAAATACAGGGTGATCAATTAAGGCTGGACATCGGCTGTATCTTGGAAATTAATAGTGCAAGAATTAGCGGCTTGAGTACCGACTTTTTTAAAAATAGGTACTTACAACACCCCTAATCGTTAGCTAGTTTCAATAAGAATTTGGTATTATATTTTTTAAACAGGATACACCACAGAAAATACCCTATATTTCAAAGAAAAAAGATGTCTGAACCAAAGAAACGAAAAACCCTCCGGTTTTCAAATTTATCTTACTTGGTTTTCAAATTTATCTTGCTTAATTAATAAGCTAATAAAAAAGTGTATAGGGTTGGATTTGATTCTTTTGAAAATGTTTCAGCAAACATCAAGATTTAAAATTAATGCCTCCCATTGTCAAACAGTTGCAATAAATTATGAATTATTTATGATTATATTGAAAACCATTATATTCACTTCAAGACTAGCCATTATTCGTTAAATTCGGTTAAACCATACTTGAGTTATGCCATTAAGATTTGAAACTTTTATCCCTCCTGTTGTGATTGTCATAGCAATTAGAGAAAATATGTTCAAACGAAATTTAATTAGAAATAAATGTAGGTCATAATTAGTTTATTTTAGACTAACATTGTGTTGCAAATTTTGGAGAAAGAAACATTTTTCGATAGATCATATTAAATGCTCCACTTAGTGGCAAAGTTATGTACTTCATAACATTTAAATGAAATCTGGGTGGCCACAATTGTTTAAAAAAAATACCACAAGATTCGAAGATATCGACTATAACATAAAATGGAAACCATTTGTTTGTATTCAAGATAGCCTTATTCAAATGTCATTAAAGTCTTACATACTCTTTAGACAAAAATGAATATGTTATAATTAAAGTGCTAATCATGGAAATAATTTTCTGTTCTCATAGTTTACTTTACTTGATGCTATAAAATTGCTATTTCCAAAAATTTTGCAATACTACTCTATATTAGTGATCTGTTAAGCATTACATGACAATATTAAATATATCTGCATCAAATTTAAGCACATTGTTAACCATTCCAGAGCCTACGGTTTCCCTAACAATTTGGAGACCTTCGGCCTCATCTCTGGCTTATGGACCAGCACCTTTGCCCTGGGCGCCTTCATTGGCCCTTCTGTGGCCGGTATCCTCTACGACAATGTTGGCTTCAGGAACTCGTCTATGTTCATATTCGGCATTCATTTATTAGTGGGACTGGCGGTTACTATTTACTTAATATGCACACGACCTGTTCACACTTACATGGAGCTCAAGGAAACTGAAAAAATCCCGAACGGAGATCTGAGCGGAAGCTTCCTCAAATCGACCCAGAATAGTGTTACGGAGAGCATGAAGAGGTAAGTGAGAATGATAATTGCATAAGGTAAACTACAATTACAATTACAATTCGAAATAGAACTTCTATGTGAATATTAGGCGAATGAATTCACTATAATAATACCTATAATAATATTGTAAAACCACCATCTTCTCAACGTCCTTCTTTCTCCTCTGCTAGTTCTTTCACTATCTTGACTCTGCATGCCGATTTGAAGTGATTTAATTTTCTACATTTGTGACATAGCTTCCCATACGCAGGGCATTGATTGATTCCGTATTTGCTGCTGCATCTGCCACACTGAAACTGTCGTGTTTATTCCCTCTTAATTCGTCCTTGCTGACCTTGTTTTTGTTTAACTGATTTTCCACTTACTATTTCTACTCTTGCTGTTGACATACCCGCCTGTAATATTCTTACTTGATCCTTCGTGACTTCACTAGCTCGACATAATTCTTCAGTTTTCTGTAGGTCCAATTTATCAACAGTAATCAATTTTTCCTGTAACGCTTTATCGACAATGCCTAACACCATTCTGTCTCTAATCATGTTTTCTTCTTCGGATCTAAATTCACATGTTTTAAAAAGTCTTTTCACATCTCTTATGAAATGATCAAAAGGTTCAGCCTTCTCCTGTTTTCTAGTGTAAAATACAAACCTTTCATAAATAATATTCTTCTTCGGGCTTAAGTATTTTTCAAATTCATCTAAAACTACTGTATAGTTCTTTTTCTGCTCTTCAGTTAGCTTGAAATTATTGAATATTTCAATTGCTTCTTCTCCCATTACATTAAGTAAAATTGCCACTTTAGACTGACCATTATTTAAACCATTTTTTTTTCAATTTCCTGCATTACTTCCTTCAAACTTCATGGGAGGCAAGTGCTTCGCTTCCATTTTCACTTTCTTGTACAAGTTCTAACTTCAAATTTTAAAGCTCGTTTTCTGACTGCGCTATGTTCTGTTTGGTTCTCATTTTATATAAATTATATCATTAATAAATTAAATAGCGGGTACATTCATTTATATTGTGGTTTATTCAACTTAACTTTTTTACAATATATTTTTAACTGACAGTTGCTATATGTTGTTTTTCCAGGTCTACTAGAACTCTTAAGCTATTTTAGCCAACTATATAATAATTCTACTGCAACAATATCATTTTTAAGTATAGTTTTTTCATGTTTGTTTTTACTTAATCACTTTAATTTTTCCTTCTCTTATACATAAAGACAAACACTACTCTAGTTTACCTTGTGGTGTCGAAAATTTATCAAGTGAGCACTAATATTATAAACTAACCTAATATTCCTGTTACGGTTACCATGTTTTACTCGCTCTAATGATTTTTTTTTATTTTAAATACCTTGAACTCTAACAAATGGCGAGATATGGTATGAAAATATCTCTCCGTGTATGTTGGTTTTCTGGAAACTTTGTTTCATTACTGACCAGGTAAACTACCACCTAACTACGATTCATTACCTCTTCCAATCTTTCCATAACAAGATGACCACTATATAAAGCTTAAAATTACCGTTCAGTAAGAAATAAATATATTCTAAACAGTGTTAATATAATTTGGCTAACATTGGAATCATCAAAGGTAAAGTTAACTTCTAATGAAACTAGAATTGCCGATTATAATCATTAATATCATACATAGTATTACATTGCTTGCAAATCAGTTCTGAAACGTTTATGAATATGGACTAGGTTCCCAATTATTCGTTCCTGATATCCATCAAAACACTATTATCAAACAGTAATCTATTAACTTTGCAGCATACGCAGTGTTGGCAATGGAATATCAATAGAGAAGAGTAGACCACCAGGAATGAACAGTCTGATAGCCTGCAACAGCTACAAAACACAAGCTTGGCCCAAGAGAGACCCTGCTAATGGGCTCAATTTGGGACAATACAGCTACAGTTATGGGACCATTGATGCCCGAAAGAACTTTAAAAGCTCCTACATAGAAGGGCTACCTTAACCTCAATGTCCAGTTGTTAAATTTTATCTCTTATTTAATGTTCTTTTTTATACTGAGTGATATATTTAGTGTAAATGTTGTTTGTCAATAGTAGATACATTTTAGGTATGCTTGAATGTAAGTTTTATTTAGTGGTAGCAGACATAGGATTTGTTAATAAATATTTTTGTGATAACTTTCTTTTATTTAGGTTTCAAAATTTATATGCCTATTGTTGCAAAAATAATAGCTAAAACCCAATTTTATAAATATCGCATCATTGCGGTTATATTTGTTGTGGTTAAAACTTAGCACAAAAAGCTACGTCGATTGTTACGTTGTTATATTGTCCACCAAACATATCCTTTCCACGTTAATACGCTCATTTCACAACAGCTTAAGCATAACGACGTGCTAAGTGGTGACTAAATAATACAATCGGTCAAGTTGGCAAGCTATTTTTAAAAAACATACACTTCAAAACGTGGGAAACGATATGCCTCATCGAGAAGAAACGCTAAATATTACCAGCACTGCGTGCTGTGGTCTGTGTAACATGAGCTACGTCTTTTCACAACTAAATTAAGCAATTTGTTACAGACTGTAACTTCTCTTACAACGTCTTCCAAGCCACTCCTAGGTCTAACAAAGCGTCCCATTGAAATTTTTGCTGTTTATGACACCCATATTTGTTTGTAAAAGCGTGTAAATGATATCAAAACCAACCATATTTGCATACAGTATATGAAGGGAGAGATTCAAACTAATAAGCTTATATTTAAGATTTGACAAAACATTTCTCCCCAGATTGTCCATATTGTTAGGTGTGAAGGAAGAGGGCAAACTCATTGAGGTATGATCATGGAATATCAAATTTTGATTAGATTTAGGACAAAATTTATTGTAAAAAATATATATCAACTTTTATACGGTATATTTGTTTATACATAAATTGCTAGTAAAAAGTATGGATTCAGTAAACTCATCACACGGGAAGAATAGTCCCAAAGTTACAAGGAAACTTGACCACAAAATAACAAATGTGGTATAAACCAACAAACTAGTGTAATGTACAAAAATAGGTGTGTGTGCGTATGTTAGTATTCTGATAAGAGGAAGGAACCTATAAAATATAATATAAAAAAGGTCCCTGTCATAACGCTTTTTAATATCATTTCGAGTACAGAACAAAAATATTGCTTAAAAACATGTCTGAAACAACAAGTAGAACATCAGAAAAATACTATTCTTCTCTTAGACGTAGTATTGTAGTTAGCAATGTATATTGATTTTCAGAAATAAATTGTGGCTAGAATATGAAAGAAAAATAATTAGATATTTACATTACATTTCATTAACATTACACTGACTCGATGACAAAGCCACCTAGCTGCCATTATGGGAACTACTTTCTGAAGGAAGTAACCTGTAGTCATATCAAGCTTTTGGTAATACAGGTAATGCTGTCTGCACTAGATCAAAACTGCACGGATGAGCTGTAATAATGAGTAATTGAACAATCAACTTTAAACTTAGCCCTAATCATGTGAGCAGTAAAAAGTCAAAGAATTTGTAGACTGAATGAAGTGTTTTCCTGTATGTTGACAATCCCAATAAACCACCACATAATAATTAGGTGCCTTGGAAGCAAGCCAATTGTTTGAATGTGTTTTATTTCACGAGTTTTATGAGTTATCTCGGACGATTTGTATAGAATATAACAGGACATAGAATTCAGAATAAAGTATTGTGTGGGAGAGTGGCACAGAACTGAAAAGAAAGCAAGAAATTAATCGGTAAAACGTTTCAATAACTGCTAAAATAAATACCACTACCATGTAGAAGCATGACTTGCGTTTGTGTGACAACGATTATTAAATGACTAACCAGGTGAAATCTATTACGAGAAGATAATCCAAGAAAGTGTTTTATTTGTAAATCTGAATACAAAAAAATTGTTGAACAATTTTTGCCTTGTACTGTGTCTCTAGCTTATTTATTATTAATTTTACATGTACAAATTGTTAGGAAAAGTTGTTGACAGTTTCAATATGTTCCAAAAATACCAACTGAAAATGGATATTCGACTAACATTACAGAAATATCATTATTAAATTGTTCTCTCCTTATTTCGAGATTGTTTTCAAATAAAAGGAATTGAAACCCCAGAAATTAAGTCTAAAATATTCACTCAGTCCTTTTTTTCCAGACCATTTGACAGGACCATTTCCAACTTGGGTAAGTTGGCTTTATGGGTCAATGGTCATTAGTTCTCCGAGTCTGAGCAACAAAAGCCGACGCCCTAGTATATTGCAAAACGACTTTCCACGATTAGCCAAACAATATTTCTTCACGTACGAATTAGCATCTATAAAGTGGCTAGTATGATGTTTGCATGAAAATTTTATAAAGCCAGTCTAAACATATCCATACAATCGCCACCGTTTATTCTGCGTTAAGTGTTAACCTTGGACGGCGTGGTGTGGTCTTAAAAAATAACGGTCAAAAGCAGTGGCGTAGACGTAATATGTCAAAATGGTACACTAGGGCCTTAATAAAATACCCACAGATAATCTGAACGAGAAACTGATTCCAATCAAGAGTTGCTTCTTGATAGTTACTGTTGTTCTTTAATAAAATAAAGTTTTCTTACAACGTCCTTCCATAAGTGCAGGAAGAGAATAGAAATAAAATACAATTATGATTGTTAAGTTTCATTCCATATTGTTTAATTAAGCACCTTATCAAGCAAAACTGGTAATGTTTCTTGAGTATTTAGATTTAGCAATGCTAACTATTCGAACAAATAATTCATGGCACACCCTACCAATTATATCAGCAATCATGGTATTTGCAAATACATATTCTTTGATTCTTACCATACTGTGTCCTAAGAAATATTAACCATCCTGAATAATATGCCAATTCATATATTCGCGAATATTATATCTCAGAGAATTTTATTTTTTGATACATCTTGAACACTTTTATATTTAGTGCGCATATATTTAATTACCCGGTTAATATTTTTACTTAATGACAATGGAAATACTTCATTATCATTCAAGCTATTATGCTACCTAATTAGATTGCACCTCGTTTTCAAAACCAGCTAATTACCTAAGTGCATACTAAATATGAAAGTTTTTCGAGCACATTCCAAATTATTTTTAGTATTCTCTGAAACGCTGCGTTCTGAGGCCTTAGAATTATCCATAAGTAATAATATCCAGGAACATTTTTATTTTCCATACATATTACATACACTGTATGTAGTTCTTTATTATTTTCTTAAACATAAACAATGCAAGAATAATCAACCTTGGGAAACCAAATTAAATACAAATAATTAGTGTGTTATCCAAGGCTCACAAGATAACTGATTAAAGGCAATACCTTAGCCTGTTGTACGAATGTAGGTATGAGTTGTTGTAATATAAAGTTTTAAAATAGCTAATATAGTAAAGTTATACACCACCAGAAAACTATTTTATTCAAAGTTACCCACCTGCACGCCAGTGACTTGTACACCTACATGTTTCGCGACGACGGTTGAAGCAAAACAAAGGAAAGGGTTTCCAGTTTCCGCTCTTGTAAACAGGTAGAAGGTATCTCACTTTTTGAGCACCAATTTTAAGTCTTACGTCATCATCCATTAGTTTTATTTTAATCACCGGTGATAAAGCGCCGTGTCACAGAATGAGTGTGATGAATAAGACGTAAATACTATTAATAGAAGTCAATAACAGACACTGTCAATCGGCATTAGGTCATACGTAGGCACCCTTCAAGGAAAATGGGAATCAGGACAATCACTTTGGAGGTGGTAACAGAATCGCTATGTCCAGTTGAACAGCGTCCCAATACATCATTTATGAGATATTTCGGATACTGTTAGGTTATTCGATAATAAATCGTTTACTTTAACCAATTGCTTGAGTTGTTCTGTTTGCAGTCCCCAAATCCTTTCAGACATTGCCACAAGTAAGATTGACTAGCTGGACACATGCAGTCTACATTAATTTGAAATTTGAAAACAGTGCAACCGCGAGTGCAGAAAATCAAAACACAAAGTACAGTAAGGAATAACAAAACAGTATGTATTGTAAATATAGAATATACATATTAGTTTTAGGCAAAAGCCCACAAATGACAGTATGGCAAAGCTGAGACATATTTTGTCACCAGGAAAAGTATACACATTGAATATAACTGTCAGGGACTAATAGATACCAAAAAATCCAAAAACGTTTTCATATGGTCTTAAATTATTTTTAACTAGAGAATCGAAACCATGGAGACCGCTTCCTTATTTAGGTATATAATAAGGTGAAGTGATTAAAAGGTCAGTTGACCAGACCTTTGAATTGGTCGATTTATAAATTCCTACTTCCTCTACAAACAAAAAGCGACCATAACTAATCTTATTAACCGCAAATGGGTCATTTATTTATATACCTTTTGCAGGTTATTCTGACAAGGAGGATTAGGATATCGCATTTTGTAAAGACGATTCTATATTTAACATCAAATTTTGCAAATAGTGATTGGTATCCAAAAATAACGTGTAGTCTTATCCATGACATTTTATTGATATATTGAAGAAAGAATAATTAACGCATAAAATTTATAATAAGCGTTTACTTTTTTGCTGCATTAGTTATTGCATGGTAAAACTTCCGTAATTAAATTAAAAAGCTGTTTGTTAATAAAGTGGAGTATCGTCATCACAGCCGATGCACTTTTTTTTATTCCTACGCAAGATCTGATGATTCACTCATAATTAGCATCTAGGCGTCTAATAAATTCGAGATAGTACACCTACCATGGAGTCATTAATTTCGTTAACTTAATTTGATTTTAATCAAATCTTTGCCGTTATACGTGGTGCAGGAACATATAATTAGCGTTTTGTCAAGTTTACATGTACTTGTCAATTTGTCCTTCCCATTTAGAATGCGGCCTTCTTGGTAGATCGATCAATGATAAGCCCTATGCAATTAATCGTGAAAATTACCAGTTAGCTCTGTATCATAAAGTATTTAATATGTTATCAGCAGTGATCTCTAATTACTGTTATTGCATATGTCTTAATGCTCATAGTACTTCATGTTAGTCGTCTTAAAAGCTTTTGATATATCTAAACTAGATATACTTCTATATTAAAATTAGTTTCGCGATGAAATCGATATCCTCGACTAGGAGTAATAATAAAAAGTTTATGATAAACAAATCAGAACAGAACAGCCCAGTTTAACCAACTCCATCTATAATGTTTATGTATTATGCAAACTATTTCAGTAAATTTTGAAAGCGTGCCATTTCTCAGCAACATATTTTTTTTCAAAAGTATCTCCCACTTTATCATCGTTCTTTCGCTGCCTCTGCTGCATTTAATAAAATATTATTCTGAACTTATCGTTTTGTGAATAATTGAATGAATAATGATAATAATGTCGCGCTCGTATTTGTATGGTAACAGAAAAGGGTTAATCGTCTGATTCAGCGTTGAAATCTCTTAATAGCGAGAGCTTCGAACGAAAGGAACCTGCTATTTAACTTGTAAATTGTATACAAACGCCGTTCTAAAGGCATTCAAACGAAATTTAGCAGTGAAGTGACAGTGGCAAACATGCCTCTACGCTAAAGTTCATATTACCAACGAGTAAATACTCTGGTAATTTCGTGTTACACAAACTTTCACCTCTCGATGGCGATGATGTTTCTAAGATGCTCCTTTCTGTCCTTACATAAGTGTATGCGGTTTTCGTTTTTCTACAGATAGCAGTAAAACTTACATCATCAATTGAAGACCAATAACAAAAAGACCTAAAAATGGCAGATAACCAGACAGAAAAGTTTCTTTAATATTATCTAATGGATTTAAAATGTAACACTATAGGTTTAGATATTTAACTACATGTTTTCCTGTTGTTGTGCTCACTTGAAAGTAATTTTCAACTTAGATTGGAACTGACAGTTGGCACCTAGTTTTGTTAAATAAGCGTTGCCTACTATCTGTTCTAGCGGTACTACTTTTCAGATAATTATTATTACATAAGTTGCTTATTTAACCTTGACGTTTCGACGCTCATGTCGGTGTCTTCCTCAGAAGTAGCTCTGAAACTGAAACTTCTGAGGAAGACACCGACATGAGTGTCGAAACGTCAAGGTCAAATAAGCAACGTGGGAAGCAGCCCGGAAAACAACATGTCATCGACAACAACCACGGAAGCTTTCAAACCAACATGTAACATATCATTTGAAACAAATTTAAATTTGAGAAATAATCATTGTAAATTGCGAAAATTATACAGGAATTACTTTAGTAAGTGTAGCAGCAAAAATTTATGAAAGGGTGTTGGAGGGAAGGCTTAGAAACTATGTTTAAGGGAGTATGACAGACTCACAAAGCGGTTTCAGGAAAGGGCGCAGCATACAGGACCACATTTTTACATTGAAGCAGTTAATCTACAAATCGATGCAGCAGAATACAGAACTGTATATAGCATTCATTGATCTCGAAAAAGCATTTGATACAGTATGCAGAGAAAAAGTCTGGATATCCCTTCAAAATAGAAAAATTGATTGCCATCTGATTAATGCGATAAAAAGCCTATACGGGAGTACTAAGAGCTACATTAGACATAAAAATTTGCAATCCAGGGAGTTCGAAACTAGAGATGGTCTGAGGCAAGGGGCAGTGTTAAGTTCGCTATTATTCATAATAACAATGGACGATATGATAAAGCATGTAAATGAGAAACTAAGGAAAGTTAGGTTGGTTATCTTTATCTACAACCTGTAACAATAACAGAGTGTGCCTTTGCAGATGATTTGGCATTATTTGCTTCCACTGAAAAAGATTTGAAAAACAATTTACAAAAATGGTATAAAGTTTTAAACGAGTACAAGATGAAAATAAATACATCGAAAACAAAAGTGATGGTAATTTCTAGGAATGACAAAAAAACCGCTGCAAATTGAATCAATACCTCCACATCCAATTGTCTTATGCTATACTATTAGTAATCAGATTTTGAGCATTTTGTCTCTCTACACATGTTTTCTAAGACAAAGTCCTCGTGATATTAGCAAAAATATATAAATTTTAAAATCGGTTTTTTCCAAATAACTCAAAAATTATTAACTTAACAAAAAAATTATAAAAGTGCTTTCTGATCAGAAATTTGATTTTATATATAATACCAAAATTTTAAAAAAATCGTATGAGCAGGGACCAAAATAGGTTTTTTGCAAATATTTCAAAAATGTCAAAATTTTGAATAAATTTTCTAAGACCCTTTTTGTGAGAAATTTTATTTCCTATTTGATGGCATTTTCATTTTTTGAATATATTAAGTATATTCGGAGATATTTAGGAAAAACCGTTTTCTTTAAGTGACGCTTTTTTGCTAATATCTTCTAAACAGTTTGCTGCACCGAAAATTTATAAGAATAAATAATACTCGCAGTTATACTACTAATCACATACTAAAACGAAAAAAACATAAAAAAATAAAAATTTGCAAAAAGGGTAGTTACCCCCCAATTTTGCCCCCTTCCCGATACCGTACTTATCTCACAAACAATAGGTCGCTTTGGGTAGTAGAGATTCATACATTTGCCAAATTTCAAGTTCATATATTAAGTCTTTTGAAAGTTATCGTGTATACAAACAAAACCACAGACACACAGACAAGTAATTTGTTTTGGCTCAAATTTTGTTTATTTGAGTTTTCGACCATTTTAAAGCGAATGAGCAAATAAAAATTTTTGAAAACTTTTTTCGCGATACAATATTTCCCATCCGTTGGATGTGGAAGTAATTAACATGATATGTGAAGGACGGGAAATTGAGCAGGTCAAAATTTTTAAATATTTGGGAGTCCATCTAGATGACAAAGGAACGTCAGAGTAAGAAATCAATGAAAGATTAACATCGTATAAAACTGTATCTCGCACTAAGTACGACATTCATAGGAAGAAAGGAAATTACAAAACAAACAAAAGGAAATGTATATAAGACCATATTTCGACCAATACTAACTTTTGGAAGCGAGTGATGGGTACTATCAGGAAGCCCAAAAAAGTCGAATTCAGGCTATGGAAATGAAATTCCACATACGAACAATGGGATTAACACGAATGGACCGCATAAGGAACGATGAAATCCGAAGAGAATTGAACATGGAGTCAATCTTAGTGACAGTAGAGCAAAACCAATTAAAATGGTTTGGTCATATGCTGCGGATGAATAAAAGACACCAAGTGAAAAGAATCTGACAAGCAAAAATTTATACTAGAAGAGCGAGGGGACGACCACGGGAGACATGGGATGGAGTCATAAGCAAGATACTAGAAAAAAAAAGGCATGGAGGGAAGCTGCAGAATTGGCAATGAACAAAAAAGAGTGGGCGAAATTTGTGTACAACAAAAACTGAAGTATAGTTAAAGTTATGTGCTGTCAATGATGAAACCCCGACACCTTACCGGTACAAGGGGAACACGATTATATATATATATATATATATATATATCATTGTAAATTTCTAAATTCACATGTAAAATATAAGAAAGCCAAAAATTGTCTCATTCTACTTTTCTTTTCATGTTATATTTTAATTTCTAACTCCAAGATTATTTGAGGAAACTTATACAAATATAAAGCGTTTGTACAATTTCCAGATGTGAAAAAATTTCTCAACACCAAAAGAAAGTAAAAATTCGCGTGTTGCATGGCAAGCCCATATATGAGAGAAACAAATCACAAGTGTTTCCATAAGTACGTCAGCACAGTAATGATTTAAAAAATCACCCAGTAACAATCCATTTCACAACTGTAGAAGCACGAGTTCGAGGAGTACAATTTCTTGTAAAGTAACTACTAAAGAAGCAATAAATTCACTTAATCAGGCTGCTAGTATTTTTGCTAAAGTGTTCAACAGGTGGCGAGAAGCAATGAGAGCAGTAGGTAAAAACAAAATTAGCATAATGCCGTTATTACGTTAACTGACCAGTTGCGTCTGCGTAAAAAAACTGATGAGCTTCATAATCATAAATTATATCTTAGTTATAAATATCGCGATTGCGTCATTCGATGAGCGCAAAACAGCCTTGTTACCCAGCCATCTTCCAGATGAAATTTTCGCACACGGCACCGCAAGAACTGGCTGCAAATTGAAACGTACTGATAGTTGTTGTTCTTGCATACTGTTGCAACTTTCTCTGTCGTAAAGGTCGCGCGGCATACTTGTTTTTATGCAGGTTTATCAAAGCTAGGTGAGGTTAAAAGCAAATTGCAGTTTCGATATCTGGGTAAAAGCCTTTTGTGTTTGGTCCCGTTTTGATTGAGCCAGAACTAGAGAAGTTCAACTTTGTGGTTAGTGGAACTTTCTTTGTATTTTTTTTCGCCTTGTATGCTAGTTTGTCCTTCACAGAGTATTAAGAAATTTCTGGGTAACGATTAGATCAATTAGTTAGGTCATCATGCACTACAGAACCTAAAATTATTTTTTTTAATATTGAAAATAAAGACTTTCTTTTTCTTAACGTGTTTGGTTTAACACATATTCAATAATTTGTTTCTTAATCAAGCTTTAAGCATTACCTCGTAATAATTCCGCAATTATTCTTGCAATACATGAACAATTACTACACTTAACTAAAAACTTCTAAAATTTTATATAAGGATCAGAACCAAAGAAACTGATAGAATGATTCATACAATTTAAAAAAAATGTGAGTGAAATTTGAATTGCTTTCCTTTCTCAAATATATCTATTGATGAAATCTCAAATATGTGTTGTATATTATTGAGACAAGGTCCGTTAGCAGCATTAAAAAATAGAGAACAGGAAAAGAACAGGTGCAGCTTCTACGACTTAAAGAAGAATACATTTAAGCAATTTATATTTAAAAGCTACATTACGCCAGTTTGAATATTACAATTAGTGCATTTAATTGTAGCAGAACCAGTTCACCTAATACCATTACCAAAAAAGAGGTTTTGTGATATTCAGTTGGCGAGTTCTAATCAGACAAGGACAAATAAACCTTAAGATAACATTTCAATATTTTACTGTGTTAGATGCTGTATGCAATATGGTATGCGCATTTTCTATACATGCATGCGGGTCAAGAACTACAAGTAAAACTTAAAACTTGAATCGATCTCCATCGATCCTATATTTAAGATGTCGATCCTAATGAATCATCGAGAAAGTTCATCGTGCGTAAAACATCCATTCTCCACTCAATTAGGTACCGACAAAATATTAACGGACTGTTTGCTAATCAAATAAGCTTTCGTCAATATCATTGCCCTGTAAGGTTAAGGTGAACAACTGCTGTTTCCGGTATGAAAACAGTATGCCATCTTAAAAACGTTAATGATCCTTTGGCAAACATTACGATATACTTTTAACAACTACCTATAGAAAACCCTATTACGTGAACTGGTAATAGAGAGTGTGTCTCATAAATTATAGCAAATGTTAAAGCAAACATTTTAAAGTATGTTGCTAGAACTTAGCATGTTTTTTAACAGAGAAATCAAGATGCTTACTATATAGAGACATAGATTAAACAAAGTTTGTCTCAAAATTAACAGCACTGACAGCATGGCCATGAAGCTAAAATACTAAAAGCAGTTTTTTAGGAAGGATTTCTTTAAAAAGTTATAACCTTGAGTGTATAAAGCGCAGAAAATAGAAGATATCGTATCACTGTTTTTGTAAAATTTTTGTTAAATCACGACGAAATAATGATTTTACTAGGTAGACTATATTGTGGACAGATGAAGCAAAGTTTGGAAAGCATGAAATGTTGAACAGACATAATAGTTATTTTTGGTCCGACGATAAGAGCTATATGTAATTTTAATGTACTTAATCCAATTTTTAATTTTTAATTCTAGGATAATCGTACTATATTTTTACGAATTAACGAAGTTGATATGAGGTGCCACTAGAAGTGGCCAGAATTAGAAAATAGAACTATTACCTCCAAATTTTAATTTATTTAATATTACTTAACTTAACTTAACTATTCATTTATTGCATATTTAGTAAATGACTAGTTCATTAATTAAGGACTACGATAGCATTTGTTATTTCAAGAAGGAAAACCAGCAGTGTAACTATTTGAATGATTTATTAAGCTCTACCGTTTACACAAGGTCTGATTTTTAACCTAACGAAAGAAGGCGAAAGTTACTATAAAGGTATTTAGTTTTTACCTCGACCAGATTCAGTACGCGAAAACAACGCAAACGTTAACGCTTTAATTCCCGAAATACAGCCGTTGCTACCACACACCCACTGAAAAAGTCGCCTAATTGTTTCAAATGAACCACGCGCCGCAAAGCAACACGTATTTTCGTGAAATGGCCCAACCATGCGATAATTAGTGAAATATGTTGCTCTTACGTTCAGTTGCGCGGTTGTTGCATACCTACTTTCAACCTACGGAGAAATGAGCGTTACATATTAACACTGCATCAAAATGAATGTGTTCTAGCGTTCACTTTCAATCAACACCAATGTCGAACGGTCGTTTCCTGGAGCGAAAATTTCATGGTCAAAATATGCCAACATATATGGCTTAATTTCCTTATCCTAAACGTTTTGTAGGTACCCATTTTCAAGATCGAGAGTTTGGTAGTTACATAAAGCTGCAATACCAGGCTGATGTCTATATAAGGACCCAGACAGGATTTGCCATAAAAATTTAGGAACATTTTGGTGACGCAGTGTGAAAACAAACATTTGTGCATCAATGGTAAATGGCTAAAAACATGAAGTACACCATGTTCAAGAACCCCTGTTCTGGACATTCATAAAAAAAACTTTTGGTATAAATTATAAGTATTTGTGTAACATAACATTGCTATCAAACCTCGTCAAGTTTTTTGAATGTACAAATATACAAAGTACAACATGGATTTGTCACACATATTTTACGTCGAAAGTAATGGATAAGCATAAACGGTTTCATGTAGTTGATTTGTCCAAAGCCTTCATGGAAGTAAAGCATTGCATACAAATTTGACTTGTTAGAGATCAATGATAATCAACAGAGCAGTATATCCAATATAAAAGACATGAATCTCTACCTTTTGTTGTTAGAAGTTGTGTTGTCCAAGAATTTCAACTTGGGACTGTTATTTTTCATAATCTTTTTAATACACGTGATTTTAGTAAATTGAATTGCATTCATCTTTCGTTTTATTACCTTTCAAGAGCTAAATTTGATTACTGCAGTATTATGGTCAACACATTATGATGTATAATATGTTGTTATTTGTTGTATATTTGTTATTTTCCTGCATTAGATCTACCGCAGTCTTCCAAAGAATAATAACCCTTGGGTACAAGTAATAAAAGGTTCATAAAAACCTTTGCACTTATCTTCTTATAACGCCAAAATATCTGGGCGCATTATAGTTGGGCCAAAAACTTTATTGCTCTTTAATCGGCCATTGAGTTGGGCCAGAAGGATGCGGACGGTGGATTATGAACCTCCCGCTGATAGTTATCGATAACGAATCCTTATCAGATCCTGCTACCTGATATTACTTAGAAAAGTAGGTAATTTAAACGCAAACATTTTGTGCCTGTGGACCCAATAGATCACGAAACACAATTAAGATGGGTGGGACTTATTTGAAAAATGTAAAATATTATTGGACACTTGTCCATAATGTCCTAAATAATTTGTTAAAGAGGGTGGTTACCTGCTGAAATGAGTTTATAAATTCTGAAACGCAAGTCAAATTAAACAGTTTTACTAAAATTTCTAGCGCACATTCATACCGGCGAAATGGAAGTTGTATTCATGCAATGTGAAAAAGGCAAAAAACTGCTGGTGGTGAATAACTACAAGTTTTGCATCGCAAATGTGCTGAAAAGCGGGACTGTGCGTTGGAGGTGTACAAATAAAACATCGAAATGTCCCGCAAAAATCTACACGTCGGCTGGAAATGAGATCTTGGACTCCGAATTATCTCACAATCACAAAGACGACATAAACCTACACAGGCAGATTGTCAACAGCAGTGTGAAAAGGAAAGCTCTAGAAAATGTACACGAAAAACCTGCCAAATTAGTGCACACGGAACTTCGGTCTAACCCTGGCATAAGCAGTAACATAACGACTTACGATATGGAACTTGTAAGGCATAATATATGGATGTGCAGGAGGAAGTTAGCTCCAAATCTACCCAAAACGCAAAAAGACGTTTTCGAAGCAGTAAACACTTTGGCACCTATGACAGATAAAGAAGAATCATTTGTCTTGACAAGTAATGCAGACCAAAGTATCATCACTTTTTGCTCCTTATAGCAGTCTTTACTTTTTATGTTGTACTGAAACTGTGTATATGGACGGCACATTTGATTTTTGTCCGAAATTTTTTACACAACTCTTTACAATTCATGAATACAAGAATGGACATTACGTTCCATTGGTATTTTGTTTGCTTCCGCATAAAAAGCAATACACATATCAAACATGTTTGAATATGTTGTGTCAGAAGTGCAGTGAAAGTGACTTACAATTTTATCCTAAAAGTGTCGTGATTGATTTTGAAACTGCAATCCACAATGCTATTATGGATACGTGGGAGGAAGCTAGAGTAAGTGGATGCCGATTCCATCTTTCACAGGCATGGTATCGAAAAATTCACTCGCTTGGACTGTCACAAGATTATAAAAAACACACGGAAGTTGGCAAAATGTTAAGATATTGTTTTGGACTTCAGTTTCTTGATTATGATGAAGCGGGTGACGCATTCGCATTCGATTTAATTCCAATCATGCCAAAACATTCGAAACTTCAAGAGTTTTGCGACTATTTAGTGGACAATTACATCAGCGAAAATGGCAAATTTACTCCAAATATTTGGGCAAGTTCATCTGCCTCCTCTTGC
This sequence comes from Rhyzopertha dominica, assembly GCA_025024175.1. Lineage (NCBI taxonomy): Eukaryota > Metazoa > Arthropoda > Insecta > Coleoptera > Bostrichidae > Rhyzopertha > Rhyzopertha dominica. The sequence continues at coordinate 1,881,474 of QCXZ01000042.1, forward strand.
AGAACAACCAATGCGTGTGAGTCATTTTATTCAAGATTTAATAAAAGTTTTTATTCGCCTCATCCATATATTTTTCAATTTGTTGATAGTTTGTTGAATTTTCAAAGTGAAGTTTATGTTAAAATAAACACATCCAACAAATTCCAAAAAGTTGTTAGGCGTACTGTAAAATTAAAGCAAGATTATCTTGAAGTCAAAATTAATAACTACTAACAAAATCTCATAGACAAGCTGACATTTGTAAAAGGTGTTTCACTTAAATACGCGCCAAATATGTAAATATTTTTTATACCTTATTGTACATACATATATGTTAATAGTGTGTTATTACGTATAAATATAGGTTTGTATTTTTGTAAATTTGTAAATATTTTTATACTTTACTGTACATACATACATGTTATTATTGTAACGTATAAGCATAAGTTTGTATTAAAACTTGAAAATTGTTTTATTTTATTCCTTTAAGCGTGTTTGCTAAGAAAAAAACCGTAGCAATCACATTAATAAGTTACACACATCACATAAATTAAGGTCTTTCCTAATTTGCTAATAATGGTCCATCACCCGCTGTTCGGGCAAAGCAGATTCTTGGCCCAACTATATTGAGGGATTAGTTGACCCGCTCAGTCAGAGAAGGGTTAGATAGGTAGACTGGCCCAACTATACGACTCCGAAATATCTATCGGTAGAAAGAGCATCACAAACCGCAACCCGCAGTATGACAGGGTATTGATTAGGTTTGCTTCACCTCCCTTTGTCTACGTTGAATATAAGGAATCGAAAGATTGGTTTAGTATGTGAATGAGCTAACGAGGATTCTGGCTTCGCAATCGTCCTTGCTTGTTTAGAAAGGTGAACTGCTGGTAAGATGCTAAAGTAGACGACAGTCAATTGGGTTATATCGCAAAAATTAGTGGATGTCGAGCTTTTCACGTTGCCATATACTAGTTTTATATGAAGTTACACAGAACAGGCAAGAAATGCTGACAAACGAATATCTTTCAAATAAAATCAAATTTTGACGAAGTATTTCTATGAGAATACTGTTTGTAAAAATAAAACCTAAACAGATATAGTTTATATTTGATATAATAGTTGTTAATCTTAAAAACAAAGACTGGGCAAACCTGCCACCTTTCTGTGTTTCTAAAAGTTTAAAATAATACCTGTTTGAGTTTAAAATTTCATTGTAAAGGTCCATAAATGGTTCGGTACACGAAACGAGGGTTATTCACTTTTTCACAAACGTATTATAGTTGTTAGTTTACCTCCGGGTACTCCAGAGTAGTAATTAAATGTAATTTTAGTCAAAATAAATGGTTTTAAGGTGAATGTCGTTTAATTGCGTGAACAAAAAATGCGTGTGAATATGTTTGCTAACGTTTCCTGTGGAATCTTGATAATAACATTCAAAAGTTTTTACTTGAGTATAATGAATACTCGTAGGTTTTTTCGTTGAATTTTAGAAATATACCAAATAAATAAATATGATAAAAAAATACAAAGTTTATGTAACATTTATTTGTTGTCGTGAGAAATATCAGAATCACAAGTTAATAACTGAAACTGTTTAGTAGAAAGTTAGAGATAAATTTTAAAAAAAACATGTGCGGCTATGTTGCAAATTTCACGTTTTGTCATTAAAATGTCTGCAATGAAACCTTAATTTTCAAAATCATTTTATACATAAATATAGCACGAAATATTTAGATTTAGTTGAAACAAGTGGAAGGAGAGGATTTAAAACGTATTAAGTATTTACATATTTTACAAAAATTGAAATAATAGTCGAATTCAAAACAATTATTAAATAAAACTGAAGTTGCTTTACAATTATTTCTTTTATGTTATTGGATTTTATTACTTAAATTTCTAGATGTTTCTCCTATATACACTGACTCACAAGTATTGCACTGTAATAAAGAAACTATATTGGTTAAACTTTCAATGGAGGTTTTAGTGTTCAGGAACATTGATGTTATTATTTTTGAAAGTTTTTCAAATTTCAAATACAACCAACTATATCTTTTTTTATTTAATGTTATTGTTTTTTTTCATATATAGCAACTAACTACGTTCACTTGATGACATTTCTCCCTACCGTAGAACAGCTGCCGTTATTACTTCTGTTCTACTTCCAATTTACAAAGTTTTGCCACTTGTCTCCGATATTCCCCAGTTGCTGTCAACAACTCATACCCTGTTATCTGGTCTGGGATAAGTCGCCACTACTCTACCAAGTTTACACTTATATCTTAGAGCGTTGTCATAGATCACAACAACAATATCATCTAATTCTAGTTGTTTATGATCTTTTACCCATTTTCCTCTTTCTGCTAGGTTGGAAGGTATTCTTTTAGCCACCTCTTCCAAAAACTTTCCGTCAACATCTGTAATTTTTTACATTCACGTCGCATACTGCTAGCTATATAACAACCTTCCAAATCACTTTCAGTTTCAGTGCTTCTTAATAGAAAATGGTTCGGGGTCAAAACTTCAGGATCATCTGGGTTGAGTGATACTCTGGTTAATGGTCTAGAATTAACAATGTATTCTGCGATTGCAAATAATGTCTGCAGAMTTTCGTCACTCATTGTTTGTTCATATAACACTTTTCCGATTGTCTTTTTGACAATTCCTATTAAGCGTTCCCAAACGCCACACATGTGTGGACCTGCTGGAGCAAAAAACTCGAATTTGATCCCTTTGTTTGATAAAATATTTGTAACTCCCTTTTCATTGATGCTTTTTCTTCCATCACTTAGTTCCTTAGAAGCTGCTTTGAGATTTGTTCCATTGTCACAAGATATTTTCTTAGGTCTTCCTCTCCTTGACGTCTCCAAATTGTGTATAATCTCCAAATGGATTGCTCTTGCTGCAAGGCATGTAAATAGAACACCCCTTCTTCCTATATTTACATATAATGGCCCGAAGAAGTCCAGTCCCACATTCATAAATGGTAGTAACTCGAGTGAAAGTTTAGATTTTTCGTTCTTACTAGCCTGGCAATTTCCAAAAATAGATTTCACTGCAACTCTGGCTTTTAATACCCAGTATTTTTGCCAAATTTCGTTAAGAACCAGTTCTTGGCCTCTGCGCAAGAATTCTTCATTAACATGTTGTATAACTAACTTTGTATATTTGTGTTTTGGGCACAATTCGTAGTTTCACTCAAACAAGGATTCCTTCTTCAAGTGTGACATTTAAGTTACACAATCGAGATTTTCTGCTAACAAGTTTCCCATTTTTAAGTCTCTAATTTCTTCGGCAAAACTTTCACTTTGAGCAAATTTAACCCAATATTTATCAGCCAGTTCTAGTTCTTACGAAGTTATTTCTGATGACACACTCTGTCGTTCTGTTCATGCTTTTTGCAGTATTATCCATTTCAGTACATGGGAGGTACTTCTCAAAAGTCTTACTTTCTTAGAGAATTGTTTAATATCTGGTAATGATTCTTTGAGATTATCTGTTGTACGTAATTCATTTGCGTAAAAGCATAAAAAAGTTTATTAATTTGCCTATTAAACGCATACCAAGTCTCCTCGTATAGCCTTTTGCATATTCTTCAATAACTTCGACAGCTTGTAGGCTACTAGAGATATTATCTCTGCTAATATATACATGCCAGTAAAACTTTTCAACCTGTATTCCTGTATTAATTTTATAAAATTATGTGGGCAGTGCTAATGTAGCCAGAATTAATAACGAAAATTTTATATCTATGGAATAGGGTATTACAGTACAAGTGAAGAAACCAAGAGTCATGGGTGTGTGTCCATTTTACACACGAGCGAAATAAGAGTGTGGAACGACACACAAGTGAGTGCTTTAGTTTCTTTCGGGTACAGTATAGTGTTTCGCCCAATCCTGCATATCGAAATTCAATAATATAAATTTATAAATATTTGTTGTAATGGTTCCTATCGAACAAACAATTAATTTCTCATTAATTTGTCAACAAACTATAATTTTTCATTTTAAAAGTGTGTGTAGAAATAATAGAGGAAGAAAACAATGTATTTATACCCCATGACATTCTGGTAGAAACTAATACAGGCAAGTTGCAAATGTTCAGACCGAAGAAGTAGTAGTTGCTTATTTTAATTGATTAATAGAAAAATACCCGCCCCTTTTTATGGTCAACATTTTCGATGCTTCAATTCGCCCTATTTGTTAAAAAAAGAGATATAAAGAAGTAAGTTTTGCAGTTCGTAATTACAAATAATTTACTGGTCGTAGTGATATAAGCAATTTTGTAGATTTAAGACCTTGTTCGCGATTTTTAAAAGTAATTCGAAAGGCTACCAACCTAAGAAAGCGAAAGACATTTGACTAGAAAGAAGTGGAAAAGTTTCTGAATCAAGCTCATGAAGAGATTTACTTATTATGACAAAAAGTTTATACAAACATGGGTTCGGAAATTCTCCGTTTTTGAGATATAGGGTGTTGGCAGTACAAATAATTTTTCTTTATTTTTTGAGAAAACCATTATTTCAAATTTTGCAGATTTTTGAAAAATGTTCTAATTGACAATGGCCAATAATTTGGCAAAGAACATTTTTTTCATATATAAAGCAGGCGCGGTGTTGTGGGAGGAGCAGCGGCGTTTTTTGGTTAAAAAATTTTTTTGCCAATTTTTAAAAACCGAATTACTATTTCTAGAAAGAGCAATAAAAGGTAAGCAAAAAAGTACTCTTATTTCATGTCGCTAAAATGAATCATTTTTGAGCAAACCAAGAAATTGTGTTTCCATACACGTTATAGCAAATAGAGCAAAAAATTATTTTTTTTTTCATTTTTAAAAAACGAGTTTTTCAAACTTTTTGGACAGATGTTCTAATAGACAATGGCCAATACTTTGGCATAGAGTACTTGTTCATATCTTAAGCAGGGTTGGCGTTGTGGGAGGGACAGCGAGCTTTTTTGGTTAATAAATGTCTCCGAAAGCTTGGCATAAAATAATAACGAGTCTTTATTTATCATGTAATTACTTCCACATCCAACAGATGGAAAGTATTGTATCGCGAAAAAAAATTCAAAAATTTTTATTTGCTCATTCGCTTTAAAATAGTCGAAAATGCAAAAAAAGAGAGAGCAAAAACAAATTTCTTATCTGCGTGTCTGTGGTTTTGTTTGTGGACACGATAACTTTCGAAAGACTTAATATATGAAGTGGAAATTTGGCAAACGTATAAATCTCAACTACAAAAAGCGACCTATTGTTTTTGGGGCAAGTAGGGTATCGGGAAGGGGGCGAAATTGAGGGGTAACTACCCTTTTTGCAAACTTTTATTTTTTCCGTTTTAGTATGCGATTAGTAGTATAACTGCGAGTATTATTCGTTCTTATAAATTTTCGGTGCAACAAACTGTTTAGAAGACATTAGCAAAAAAGCGTCACTTAAAGAAACCTGTTTTTCCTAAATATCTCCAAATATATTTAATATATTCAAAAAATGAAAATACCATCAGATAGGAAATAAAATTTCTTACAAGTGTCTTAGAAAATTTATTCAAAATTTTGACACTTTCGAAATATTTCCAAAAAGCTATTTTGGAACCTGCTCGTAAGATTTTTTTAAATTTTGGTATTATATAGAAAATCAAATTTCTGATCAAAAAGCACTCTTGTAATTTATTTGTTAAGTTAATAATTTTCGAGTTATTTGGAACAACCGATTTTAAAATTTATATATTTTTGCTTATATCACGAGGACTGTTTGTCTTAGAAAAAAACCTGATTGCTAATCGTATAGTATAAGAAATAAAAACGAAAATGTCATTTTGACAATTGGATGTGGAAGTAGGTATATTGATTCAATTTGCAGCGGTTATTTTAAATTGTAGCTATACCTAACTAACGATCAATATCTGCACTCATAATATAAAATATTAAAAAAAAATCCGAAAGCATCCGTAACTAGCCGCAGGCCACCGCAGTCGAGCAAAACGCAAGCAAACCTGCCTCCATCCAAAACCATCTCCCAGAAATCTCGACGCTAGATGAGGACGCGAACCCAATCGCTCATTGCGCCTCAGAAATAAAAGCGAATGATTCAACAAATACTACACGGAGAATCCCACAAACGCGCACCGAAACGTCCAGATCTAATTAAACGGCCGCTCTTCGACGTAATCCGTCAACCAGGAAGATCCCCCCAGCGGCACGCATCATCGGCGGGCCATCGTGCTCTTCGCCGGGCCCCGCCGCGGCCTCCCCACCTCGCGCCCAACAGGTGAACCGACGTTACCTGTGCAGTCGACCCACGGCCTCGTGCGACCCAAGTACCTACCCGCGGACCATTGACTCCCGGTGCCTTTATTGTGTCCATCAGTGCCGTGACCGAGCCCTCGAAGATTGTGCCAGTGGATTATCTGCGAAGCGCTGGTGGTTTTCGGCGACCGGACACTCGTGCGGTGGATCAGTTTTTTTTTTGTTTGTTCTTGGAAGCTGCGGACGTCGAGTTTGGTAAGTTTCGAGATGAGCCTTTGTTCCATTCCGATGACTAAGGCACCTCCTGACATTTCTTGTCTGCAAAATTTTATTTTGCAACTGTATAGAATTATTGAGAAATTAATAACAATTTCATGATAATAATGGCAAAATGGTCAGTGCACAGAGAAAACAATTTGTTTGGAAGAAAAAAAAATATATTTACGACAAACAAATTATTTGTTTGTATATGGTGAAGTAAATGATTTGTTTGTTTCAAACCCTCAAAATTCTTGAAGCGGCTAAAATAACATTTATTTAGCATAATATATACAAAGCTTTAAATTAACTTTTGAGCTATTGAATCAAGAATAATCATTTCCTTTGTAGAACAAAGTATTTGTTTCACTAAATCATGAAGATATTTGGAATAAACATATGATTAAATTTGACTGAAACAAATATTTGTTTGGAATCAAAGAAGAGGTAAGTGATTCTCTGCATACCAAATTAATATTTCTTTGCAGTAAAGATAGCACTGATTTAGTCCAATGAAACAGCTATTTCCTGGAATCAAACAACTGTCTAATTGAAAGAATTCATATGCTCAATTCATTATCTCTGTTATTGCAGCAAACTGCATGTGAATTTTAATGAATCGTATATTTTTTAATTAGATTGTATAAATATTGCATTCAAACAAGCCCGTTAAACATATAAATAAATTGTTTTTAAGTTAAAGAAATAAATTTTTATTTAACCCACTTCGATATGTCTGTGTATTTTATGCAAGTGTATTCCTTGTGGCTTCCTGTTTTTTATAGAGCGTATAAAAGTTGTTTCTTGTAATTAAAAATGCAATATGTTTCCACAAAACTGTAATTGGTTTAGTAAAAAAACATCTGATTTAAATTAGCCTAATCTAGATAAGTCCATTGACAAGGTAAATTTTGCTACTTATATGTACGAATATAATGCAGACGGAAAGTATGATATTTATTTTAATTTAAAGGACACTTACAAATCTATTGGTTTCTATAGGGTGATAAATGTGTTCCATTTTAGTATTACAAATATACTGAATAAATAACGCATTACTTGTAATAGTAGTTTGGTACAAATAGGGCACTTCATTGAGCAGACTTTACTAACATATACTTACTTCAAGATGTGGAGAAACAACGCCCTAATTAACATCCTTACGAATCATAGATGCATGGTCATTTCGTAACAGAGCTTGCGTTAACGATCATGTGCTTGTTTGAATGCCTTATTTTTCATATCATATTAAGCAAATACTTTATTTAGGCATCATACTTACTTTTAAAGTCTGTGACCATCTTTCTCTTTTGTTTCACAATTTAATGAAATAAACTGACAATAATAAAAAAAACAAATAACGGCGGCTTTTCCGATTTACCTTGATACATTCTGTCCAGTGTCCAATCATGGCTAAAGAAGCGGAACCCCAAACTTCCACTTTGCTAGTGGCACACGCAAATTCAAACAATTATTTCTTTGTATCCAAAAACAGATTGTTACATTAAAGCATCATTTATTCTGTTTAAATACATGTTGTTTGCTGTAACAACAGGTGTGTTTGAGTTGAACATTTAAATAGTTGAATAACAAAGAGAAACATTGATTTAACGAAAGATATATTTATTAGAAACAAGCATTTCCTTTTGTTTATATAATTCTTCAAAGCATTTAATTTAAATATTTGAATCATTGGAATAAATTGTTTGGTGGTGAAAAATAATATTTTATTCGCTCAAATAATTATTAGGTTACTTGAACTCGCAAGTAATGGTAATATAGTTACAAACTGATATTCTTCTTACAAATAAAATTTGTTTGTTTGAAGATAAATTTGTTGGACCTAAAGAAATGTAAGTCAAACAAATTGATTTTATAAATCCAAACAAACAGTTTTATCTGTGTGCTAAAATAAAATTTACTACATCTACACAAATGCAATAATTTTAAAGAAGTACGACACTCAGTTATTTGCAATAAGTATAGTACAATACAATATACAAATAAAGAGAAAAGGAGTCTAGAAACAAGAAAAAGTGTATATAGTAATGTTACTTTTTATATTTTGGGGCTATTCGACTATTTATTATTCAATTAAGAACACTCTTTTCTCCAAACATCGAGCTTTTGATCTTTATTTTAGATCTTCAATAGGTGCCAGCGAGTCTTGCTGGATGGCGAAGTATCTGATGTCGGCAGAGTGACGTCGGTAGTCCCTCAAGGATCTATCCTAGGACCAATTCTGTTTTTAATTTACACCGCTGATTTACTCTCGAAGCCCAAATTTTCAACTTGCGTGGCATACGCTGACGATACTTACCTTTTACACCATTTCAACCCACAGAACATAGAGAGGGCATGCTTGGAAATGAATGAGGACCTAGGCAACATTAGTGAATGTTCTAGTAACATTAACTTAAAGCAATAAGTGTTCTGTAGTATACTTCGCATCGAAATCATCACAAAAATGTTTTGTGAAGGATGATATTAATGTACATGTGGACCATAATCAACATCCTGTGTATGAAAGGATCAAAAGTCTTGGTTTAAGTATAGATAATGACCTTCGTTTAAGAAATCACGTTTCTTCTGTTATTAAAAAATGTTATGTTGCTTTAACGCTCTTGTACTCTAATCATCTTATTCTCAACTTTAAACTTAGAAAAAAATTATGCGAATCTCTGGTAATCCCTCACTTACTTTATTGTTTTACGGTATATTTTCCTTGTCCTGGTGCAGTTAATAAATACAGGCTTCAGAAGATGCAGAATAACTGCTGCAGATTCGTATTTGGACTAAAAAAGTATGCTCATATCAGAAATGTACTTTCTTTCACTTTCAACTTAAATGGTTAAAAACTGATCAGCTTTTTATTACCACCTTGCAACTTTCTTGTTTCGTGTCTTTCGATCCTCTTCGTCAAAATACTTGCGTGATAAGTTTCATAGTCGTCACAGCTTGCATTGCACTAATTTATCTTTAAGATATGTCCACCATTTATCAATGCCTAGCTTCCGAAACTCCTTATACACGCGGTCTTTTACTTATAATGCTATAAAATGTTATAATGAACACCTTGATTTGCAAAAATATTCATTAATTTCATCAGGGTCAACCTGATGTTCAGGAACCAAGTGCACATTAGGCTGATATACACAGAGTGAGTTTAGAGCATTCCAAGTTCTATAAGATTGTTGATTATTGCTAACTGAACTCAGGTAATCCCGTTTAGACTTCCTTATAGCTGAAACAGTTCTGTTACGTATTATTTTATACGAATTCCAATCATTCTCTAAACGAGACCGCTAAAAAGTAATTTCTACTACGACCGCTACTATCTTGAATTATAGAAATGTTATATAAGCGTGTCGCACAAGATCTGGTTAAAACCTAAGATGATGCAGTAGACAAGAACTTTGTAGCAAGATTCTTTTTAAACGATTTATAAGTGAGACAACTCACCGCCAGTAAAGGCGTACATGTAGGTGGCATTATATGTAAAGGATATCTTATAGATTTCTTTACGATGTCTAGATATTATTAACATTGACGACCTTCTAGTGTTAACAGCATGTATGCTACTACGAAAGACAAGTCTTGAATATAGGTATAGAGGCACCTTCGTGGAAAGTTTGTGGGTAAAACAAGAAAAATGCAGCTGACGTCTTTCAAACATACATAGCCACCCCAACTCTCTGAACCTAACTGATGTGCTGTGACGATGTCTTAAACCTAGTGTATACCACACATATATAGGAGGAAGCTAAATATTACATCCAGCAACAAAGCACACATACCGACACATCTTTGTGTTCCGGATCTTATAAATTTCCATTTTGCCTGCTCAACAGCGCAGCAATTTTATTGCTTAAGTAAGTTTAAATATACGTTAAATTTCTCCTTTAGTTTAGCTGCAACAGCGGACATTTTAAATGTTATCAAAGGTTTGAAAACCAATGCGGCTGGATCTGATGGCATAACAACTTATATTATCAAACTTTTCTTGCCTGAAATACTTCCTTATATTATGCACGTTATAAATTGCTGTTTAGAAATTGGTTATTTTCCTCAACGCTGGAAAGAGGCTAAAGTGTATCCAATACCGAAAACTAGTTCCCCTGCCTCTATTAGTGACATTCGCCCGTTTAATCTATTACCAATCTTATCAATGGTGCTCGAATCAATTGTATTTAGGCAAATTAGTATCTATGTAGATGTGTTAGAAAATAAAATTATCCCGGAGCATCAATGTGGCTTTCGCAAATTCCACAGCGCAAGCACATCTCTCCTAAATATTACTGATAACATTATAAGAGCATTAGACAAGAAATTGTCAGCTGTCCTCGTGTCACTCAATCTTTCCAAGACATTTGCTTATATTTTGTTCAAGAAATTAAACGGTCAAAATGTCGGAGTAAAGAAGTTAAGTATTGAAGTATTTCTAATCAAGTCAGCACATTAATCTTCATGAAAAAAACACACTGCTCCCAAAAACCCGTTTCATATTTTTATTATTTATTAAACATTATCTAAATGTTTGATCTCAGTATTTTCCGAAGGGTGCGCTCTCATGAGTTTTGATTTCGTTCTCATTTCTTAAAGCAACCAAGATGTCTTCAAAGAAAATTTGCAGTTAAGGAGATGATTTTTATCCTACAAGACCTAGGTCCATAACCTAGTACAGCAATATTGTTTAGATCATAATATGGGTTGTTCTTAAGCAGACATACATCAAAATGCATGTCAATATAGTTCAGGTCTAGTGCAGACACCATGGCATAGAACTGGTTTTCCTATATAGTAAAGGCTTGGTATAAAGTAAGTAGAGAATTAGATGGCAATGCCACCATGTTGCAGATTTTTATCATAAATATCAATAACTTCTTAGACCGACATTTTAAGATAAAAGTGCTTCTTTACTAACATATTGAAGCTGCCATGTGACAGAACAGAGAAGAGAACGTAATCCAAATCATAGCATGATTCGCTTATTGGAGACCCGATAATTGTGAAATTACTTTTCGTTTGTGTGACATGAAGGACACGGCTGCAAAAACTATATATCATTACATGACTAAAAAGAGGAATTAAATTGCAAATCCTACAAATAAAAGTGAACTGATTTACAATCCCCTTCTCGTAAAGTATTACCTTTCCAACAATAGGCACTTCTTTCTTAAAAGTGTGGCAACCCGTAAAAATCTTGTAACTCCTATTGTTCAGATAATTGTCCAAAACGGTTTACTCGACTTGTAAAACCAGTCCGTTCCAATTGCTTAATTCTCTCTGAAAGCAAGCCATTGAAATAAAACCTTTACGACCGATGTAGCACACAAACACACATTGTAAATAAACACCAAAATGTATGACCGTAAGACACCTGCTCGTCAATAACATTCCTTTGTCTTTAAATATAATTACACTATAAGATAACGCCGTTGCAGATTATCTCTCTGTTGCTAAATACCATATGCCTATGTTACGATCGAAATTAGTTTTGTAAATGAATCGATAACATCGTGGTATTGCAATAAACGTTTTGCCGCGCGTCACATGTTTCGGCGCAAATCCTTCAAATGAGTTGTATCATTGTTCCAACCATTTCATTCATTAGGGCAGTTTACTATGTATATACGTAACGGTTGTACCTGTGCGCGTCTTTCATTGTGTGGAACTCAAACAATTGCCGCGAACCGGAAACAGCCAGGTCCCTAATTATTAGCTGGTGGCCTCCTGTTGCTTTTGAAAACGATGATACCACCTCATCTCAAGATACGAATCAAGCGGCACAGGCAAGGAATGTGTTTTCTCAACCAACGTATGCACGTTCGTTGTGTAACATAATCCACTTATGAAATTATACGTTGGGTAGTATTTATGATGCGCGCATGTGTTCTTTTCGAATACGAAACAGTTTCAAATGATTTTACTTTCAAAGGTGATTAGACGAGTGAGGAATGCAATTTAGTTACAAAGAAGCAATTAGTACATACTGGTTTGGCTAAAAGCACTCGCATTGTTATAGCATAAACAGAAAGTGTTTGCTTTGTAATTCGCGAGTTTAATTATTTCCTTTTCTTTGGAATGTGTATTGTGCTCATCCAGATATTTAAGGGAAAGTTACATTAAAATCTTTCGTGCCAAATCATTTCATTTGGATTAAATATACAGGGATACTGCGATAGCCGTAAAACTGTGTGTCTATATTCTTTAGCCAAACTATCAATTTGGAATGCTTTATCAAAGCATTTTGTCTTTAGAACTTTCAACACCTGTTTCTTTGTATAACATTCTTCAAAATATAAGTCATGTTTTGAAAGAAAATCTTTGATTTCTTCTTTATTTGAAGACGTATTTGAAACTTTTTCAATGTGAGCAGAATGATAAGGCGCATTGTCTAATACAATTACTGCATTGGCCGGAAGGTTTGGCAGCAGCTTATTCCCAAAACAATTTTGAAAAACTTTAGCCGTAATGCTTTCATGGTAATCTACCTTTGCGTCCTTTATATCTTTAGCACCCATCCGGTTTTAAATTAAACAACGTCTTTTCCCACTTTTCTGTTCTGATTTCCATTTACAGCTATATTTCTCACAGTTGATTGTGAAATTTTGGTCATTCTACTGGTTTTTGCGATGATCCCACTTTCAAAATTTAGTATGTACTTGTGTCAGACATGGGGGTATTCATATTTTACAGCACTGCTAGATGAATGAATGAATGAATGAATGAATGAATGAATGCATACACAAAAATTCATTCAAGTCGATCGAGCCGTTTAGTGGCAGTATAGATAAATAACCTAGAAACCGACTTCAGCGCCATCTGCCGGCCTGATTTGTGAATCTAAACATCCAGGGCGCCACCCAAACGTATGCAAGAAAATCATTCAAATCAGTTCAGCCGTTTAGTTGCAGTACATATAAATAACCTAGATACTGACTGCAGCGCCATCTGCCGGGCTGATTTGTGAATCCAAACCATCCAGGGCGCCACCCAAATGCATACAAAAAAATTCATTCAAATCGGTCCAGCTGTTTAGGAGGAGTTCAGTGCCATACACACGTACAGTAGAATTATATATATAAAGATATCGCTACAGGCGGAATTCGCCCAAGGATTGGATTAGGGTTGTCCATTCCCTTCTCTCCATTGCGCTCCTCCTCCATCCTGTGACGTTCATTCGCTTTAGGTCCATCTCCACCTCATTCATCCACCGCTTCCTTGGTCTACCCCTTCTTCTTTTTCCTCCAATTTGATTTGTAGTGATCTTCTTTCTGGCATCTTCATTACTTGTCCTAACCAGCTCAATCTTCTTAGTTTTATTTTGTGTATAATGTCTGGTTCTCTGTATAATTCCTGGAGTTCTTGTTTTCCACATTCCATCAACTTGTTTACCGCCAAGGATCTTCCTCAATATTTTCCGTTCCCATACCATAAGCATCTCCACTTCGGTTGTTCACCGTGTCCACACTTCACTAGCAAACAGTACAATTGGTAACACTATTGTTTTATATACACCTAGATTAAGAGTTCTGGATATGTCTTTACTATGAAACACTCTATTAATTACGTTTACACATTTGTTTCCTGCTTGTGCTCTTACCAAGATTTCCACTTTGTTTTCTGGTGAGGGTTACTCCTAAATACTTAAAGCTATCAAGCTCTTCAAAACTGTATGTCTTCGCGTTTTGGTCCAATTCTTTTAATATTTTTTCACTTATAAACTCATTTTTAGTTCACGTCATATGTTTTGCTTTCTTTCATTAATTTCCAGTCCTATTTGCAGAGCTGCTTTCTCTAATCTTTGAACAACTATCATAAGTTCTTTTACACTTCGCGTACGTACGTACGCCAGATATATATTTTTTCTGATATATGAGTCCCTCTATTGATATTTGATGTTTTTATCACCCACTCTAATGCTAGATTAATCAGTATTGAAGAAATTGGGTCTCATTAGCCCAGTCCTTGTTTTGCCTGAAATTTGTTCGAGTTCCGTCCTTTTATTCTTACTCTATTTTCTGTGTGTTGGAGGGTTAACTTTATCATCTGTATTAGTTTCGATTGAACGCCCAACTCTCTTAGAGCTTTATACATCATTTCTCTCTTAATTCGATGCGATAAAAAGCAAGTAAGTCACCTTCTGAAATTCATAGCTTTCTGCCTGTATTTCTTTTAAGACAAGAATTCGATACCACTCCCCTTCCTTTGCTAAAGCCACATTGATACTCGCCCACTATTTCGTTCATTTGTATCGTTAGTCTATTTTTTATTATCATTGCAAATATTTTGTAGGCTACATTTAGTAGTTCTATGGTTCTGTAATTATCACAAACGAGTTTATCTCACATTTTAAAGATTGGTCACAATAATGCTTCTGTCCATTCAATCGGCTTTCTTTCTTGTAGCCATTTCCTCAATAAATTCTTACATTTAATTCTTTGCTCTTTATACCTTGCGTGAAACGTCAACTTAAAAAGAACGCAAATTCTGTAGGATGTATAAAAAATATAAAAGCATGAGGTGAGTATGCAACACCTCACTGTAGAGCACGCCCCGTCTGGTATAGCTCGAAATAGATGACCTTAGTTGCATTAAGTATAAAGGAAGACTGGTTACGCTATAAGCCATCCACAGAAAGTGTGCTCTTTCGCATACTCTAACGAGTCTTATTGTAGCCTATCGCTATTTGCTAAATTGCACAGTCAGTCCAGGCTTTCTGCTATTATTTACCAAATTAAAACCCAATTCGAAGCTTGTTAGTATTTAGGAACCTTCAAAGCCACTTTCGAAACCTAACATCTCACTTTTCTTTTACAGTTAGTTGCCACACCGCCGTACATCCGAGTGACTTCATTGACAATATTTTATTAGTGATGGTACAGTGATCGTCGTTAATAGCCCAGGAGAATTTTAAACATAAGGTTGGTCCAATTTTCTGACATTTATCTGCCGCAACTGATTCGCTGGCCCACTTTTTGGAAGTGAGGACACTCAACTGAGGTCGGCTGCAGACGACATTGCAGCATCCTGTCGTCCTGGAAAAAACAATTAGATTATTAGGAAAAGTTAATTTGCTAACGCCTTCGCTTAATCTGACACGCCTCCGTTCGTAAAAGGGATTTTGTAAAATGATTACGAGTTTCTAAATGTTCCCGCTGCAAATGCAACTGCAGGTCAGTGCACTTTAAGCGACACTTTCTTTTCACGACTCTGATTGAATAAAAAATGTTTACATCGTATCTTGCTTTCTTCAGCAACACGCACAGAATTAGTAACATGGTTGTAAATGGCCACGAGCAATCTTAATAATTTGTAAATCATCCAAATACTCTCCAATATAAATTGTGTATCTGCCCAAATTATTCCGAGGAGTGGTACACATTGGCACATGATATTAACTTATTAATTCCGTACTTCGGTTTAGCAATTATGAGATCTCTTATAAAAAGAACACGAGAGAAACTGGATACATTTTACCACCAGGGTAGAAATCTACGAAGCATTATAAAGCCCACTACCTTCTTTAGCTGTCATACCAATTACGAAAGAACCTGTTATTTTTAAACTTTTTAACAAACGTAATTTTAAACAACTTCCAGTACATACATCAAAATCTTACACTGCTACCAACAAGTGAATGTAATGGAAGTTTCTCAGTATAAACCAAAAGAAAATATCTATATTTTGAATAACCTTTGATTTTGCAGCAATTTGAACCTGTGGTAACTGCAGTTGCATTTTTATCGCAAAAGCGTCAGTCAACTGAGAAATTGTTAGATGCGTCTTCTGAATCATCCGACTTCTGACGACATTCAGCCATTGTTTTGACCAATTCTGGCTACTAGTCATTAGGCTAGAAGACTAATAAATTGGTGTAGAGAAAACGCAGTGAACATAATGCTAAATATATGAATTCTAAGAACTGCTGTCAGTTTCGCCCAGTAGGGTACTGCTGGCTTATAATAAATTAAATACTAGAAAATTCAAGAGATTTAGCATAAAAATTTAAAGGGTTAAGCATGTTAAGAAAAGCTACGAGCATTTGGTTGCGAAAGAGAACTTCCTTTGGCACCTAGCATTAGATCATTTGTTTAAATATTATTGTAATAAAAGTTACATTTCCTTATGTAGGTCCACAATATCCGTCATCAATGTTTAAACTTACTACTGACTTACTGCCTATAGGCACCGATAATATGATAACACTTGATTTTTTGTTACTTCTGCATACACGTGCAATTTATGTAGTAGTAGTCTTTCGATGACTACTTATTGGCAATGAAAAATTTACCGTTTATTATTATATTGTTTCAAATATTGCCTATTAACCGTCATAGGTTCGATAAAAGCAAATTTCATTTATATTTGTGTTTATTTAATAACTTACTGATCATTTCTTTTGCTAGAAATTATTTTTTGTACATTTATTATTGTCTATTATGACAAAAACACCGTATACATATCTTAGATTATTTTTCAGGTAGCTTAAGAAGGTTAACTAAGACAGGTGGAAGAGGGTTTCCCATTGACAATCCAAATTTTTGTTTATAAAATTTTTTATTTAATATAAATGTGTTTTGTTCGATGCACAGTTTTGCTAACTTCAAGTATTCGTCAATGATTGCTCTATCGTGTTTATTTTGTTCAAGAAAATCCTCCAAAAATTCTAAAGCTTGAAGTACTGCTACACTATTGAACAATGATTTGACATCAAAAGATATTAGCTTGTGATTACGTTTAATTTTAAAGCTTTTTACTTTATTTATTAAATCTAGAGAATTTTTGAACGAACTGTCATTATTAAGCGTTAATTTACTGAATTAATTAGCCCACCATTTTGCCAATTGGTAATTTGGWGCGTTTACATTTGAGACTATACTTGTATGTACTTGTATTGAAGATTACTATTTATTAATAAKCTGCAACCGTCCAAAGTAACATGGAAGTAACGTCATTAAAATAATCAACTTCTTTATAATWACTATGAAATTTCCCTTATCWCCTTTTACATGAAAACAACTCTTATCTTCTAAATTTTTTAAAACCGCGTTTTCTGTGATGGAACTMCGCATTGTTTCTGATATTTTCATGTATTTCTTTATCTTTTTTTGTTTGCTTTTTCTTCTCACTAAAATTTGCAATCACGTTTTCAATATCACTAATTATGTCTTCTAAAGGTAAATCTTTTTGTTTTACTGCATGTTTTAAGCCGTTTAAACAGATCAAGTTCAGTATTTGAAAATGAAATATTATTTTTATTATGTACTATTATTGTAGTGTCTAATTTATTCCCATTCTGCGTAACTCGGTGTGATGACAACGAATTATAATTTCTTAAATTTACCGCAACCTACCCGCATGTGCTTAACGTCTAGTGTGTCCCTTGACGTTTATAGAAACCACACCCTCTTGATCCTTTGTGCTAACAGGTCGCTTATCTGTTTTAAAATATTGCATTTCCGGCGTTTGGCGCACCATTTGTTAGAAACATCCAGTTCTCACAGAGAAAAGCTGAAGGTTCACAGACACTCTAATGCTTCCAACTAATGGTGTTTCGTGGTGGTACTTCAAGAGGCGCTGCAAGTGGAATATCTCTCACGTTAATAACCCCCGTGACCGCATTTTTATTACATCCACTTTCGAATAATTGCTGATAATGTTGGTAGTTAACTGTAGCCGTCATTATGGATTATGATCGTTATTACGTTGGGTACAGCAGATACCAGTGTTTAAAGTGAATTGAAATTCATAATTATGATAACAGGATATAAAGACTTATATCCTTTTTTTACTCCTGTCGCTACAGATGTTTGAGTACACAATAATACGTTGAAGAGGGTTTGCTTCTACAGACTTTATTTCAACTTTTTTCAGATTAATAAACGAAACAGAACTTCATTTTAAAAGCTGGCAGAAATTTTATTTACTGATATCATATTGTAACACTTACAGTGGGATACTGCACTATAGGGGGAAACACCGTTCCCTCTGTTATTCGTTTTTTTTTGCACAGCTATACTATGGAAATTCATGTTCAGTAAATGTCTGAATGGAGAAAAATTTAAAATGACACGTTAATGAAGAACTTTTTCAATAAGAGTCTAGCGCTATCAAGAAATATTTCCCTAATAATGGACCCATATAATCATACTTAAAAATTGCTGCTCCGACCATGGCTACGAATTCAAAATAGTTTTTGGAGGACTTGCCTTACTGGCTGTACTATTATTTTTTTCACGAATTTGCAAAATTTTTAATATCCTTACCGCTATTGGGTCAAACATAAGGGACCAAACAGAAGTGTCAGAAGTCTTAAAAATATTGATCGCGTTAMAMCATTTGTAGAGCGCAGTCCAAAACGTTCAAGTCGAAAACAAATGCAAAGGATATTAGTTTTCATTGTTACAAAATGCAGATTGTTCAAGCATTGAAACCAATAGATCTTCCTGTTCCCCTACATTTTGCTGAAACGATGCTGCAACGTTCACAATTTATGTATGTCTGATGAAGCACATTTGTCTGGCTAAACCAATAAACAAAACTGGCGTTATTGGGCTTTAAAAATCAAGATGAATTTCACCAACAGCCGTTACACAGCTCCAAGGAAACAGTATCGGGCGCAATCTTCAATGGGGATCATAGTCCCTATTTTTTTTGAGGATCAAAAAGAAAATGCTGAAAGTCAATGCCGCTTGAAAGTCAATGCTGCACGCTATACTGACTTGATTAACCAGTTCCTGTAGCAGAACAGTAGCTGGTTCCAGGATCGCCAGATCTTACGCTATGCAACTTTTTTATGGAGCTACTAAGAAGCAAGGTGTTCATTGACAAGCCACGAGATATTCGGGAGCTGAAAATGAAAATTCGGAAGGAAATTGATAATATTCCGACGAACGTGTTGCGTCGTGTTATGCACAATTTCGTTCGTCTTCAAGGGTGCATGGAGAGAAGAGGAGGCCATTTATTAGGCAAAATTTTTAAGAAATAAAAATGTCACACTTATCCTGTTATTGCTATAATTTGTTTTAAATAAATACAATTACTTTTGGAAATACGTCGTTTTCAAAACTTCCCGCTCCCACGGTCTCCTTGTTATAATCTTATATCCACAAGTAGTGCACTACTCAGTGTATCTCAGTTATAGTTCACCAATAAAAAGAAACAAAGCTTTTCGCCTTCATCTCTTCCAGCGAAACAAGACAAGACACTGTACAACGCCCACAGGTACAAGTTGCGTGTCCTCTGCGAAWGAAAAATTCAACGAWWAAACCAGAATATGCGACGATTTGAATTTMGGGCGTGACAAAAGTGAAAAGACGATTTGCATACAGTTTAGACCGAGCATTTCGATCCGTTGGTTTGTGTCGTGCTTGCAAGTGGGTTCTTAACATTGGTAAAAAGCTGGATAAATTCGCGCCTGGTAGTTCAATGTGGGCTGAGACTGTTACAGTCACTTTCGTTGCCGCCTGTCGCTTGGTAACAACCTTGTAATAGAATTGATAGACAGTGCCGTATTAACTAGAAAATGGTCTTGATACTTGCATTTATTTTTGACAAGACTGTATTTTTTAATGTCATTGGTTGGTTTTGCACCTATCCAATAGTAAAGCTAACAATAAAATTGTCTATCTGTTGCATGTATAGCCTTACAAAATATTTGTTAAATATAAGGCTAATAAGCTAATAAGTTTTCATGCTGGAAGCCATCAATAGCTAAATTTAATGATGGTAGTGTGGTAGATATGTTGGACATGGACATCCATCTAACTCCTTGCAAGACGCAGAAAGAGACTTAGGTGTATCTAAAACAAGCATTCCCAAAATTCTGCAGAACAAATAGCACGATTACAAGCTACAATCGAACCGGTTAAGAGAAACAGACTGAAAAAAGAACCTAATTTTGTGAGTAGTTTTTGTCAAAATTACGAGAAAATTATCATTTCACTCCTCAGGCTATATGGACAGACGAAGCAAAGTTTGGAAAAATGGTATATTCAACAGGCGCAATAGTAGTTTTTTGTTCGATAGTAATCCTAACGTAGTCCGACAACTAAACTTTTAAAATTCTTGGAGTTTTAGTGTATTTTGTGTAATTAAAAGTAATAGAGTACCTACATTTTTACGACGAAAATCTTGACAGCGCAAAATGCGAACTTGCGTTGTTTTTCTGCAGTCGAAGCCAATTGGCATTTAATTTTTTGTTTGCCTCACTACTGAAATTTTACCGAATTCTTTAGTAGGTTGTTAAATACCGTTCAGAAGAGAACTATGTTTTAACATTGGTGGTTCTTTTTGTAGAAATTTATGCATTTGTTTGCCTGAATTTTCGCAATCTTTCTTATTAAGTATACAACTTATATCCAGAATTTAAAATTGCTTCGAAACTTGCTTTGTTTGATATGCTGAATATTTTCTGATGTACAAAAGTGCCTCCATTATAGCATTTTCATTTCATTTTCGGACTCGATCGGTCAACACGTTTTTGTCCACTATGACCTCTACTGTCCTCCTTTAAAATCAAATACTCAACAAGCAATGCTCAATAATTAAAAGTACTCTCATTTCTGTTTCTACGAACATTTGTAATAATTCGTCGCACTAATGCACTATCACTCTCAAATACCGCAAAAGTTACCGTTCCTTAATTACATATCTATTAGCACGAGCGTTCGAAGAATTTGCCAGTTGCATTCCCGTAGAAAGTTGTTCGGTTACTTCCTAAATATTAGAGAACTGCTAAAAAGTAAAAACTAGACGTTATGTCCATATCAACATCGATGCAGTTAGTTTTTGTATCGGGAATCCAGCGAACTTAGAAAGTACGACAGCTGCTCAAGATGTATCTTTCCCAAGTTGGGATGTTAGGTGTTCTGTGAATTAAGATGATTTCTAAATTAGTGTTCACTTTCGGAATACACTGCATATAGAAGGTAAAAGTTGTCACTCACACTGTTATATTTGTATGGTGAAGAAATTTATCGTCAAAACACTTTAAATGACAAGCCGTCATTACAAAAACTACCTCCTTATATCACTAAAGCTTTTTTCTAATGAACAAATTATGTTATAAAAGAGTCTTAAACACAGTACATTTTGCTATTAAGGTATATTGTATATATTATAGCCCTGTGTGATATAAATATATGGAATAATGTATCAATTAAATCATATACCATATGATATTCATACGAAAAAAAGAGTTTATTAGAATTGAGCAAAATGTGACTTCAAACATTACCGTTAAATAAAAAATTTTATCTTCTCAGGTGCTTTAAATTTACGGTGCAAAATTAAGTGTGATTTGATTTTTGCATCTCTGATTACTCAGTCAAAGCATGATCTCACAATGAAATATGCAAAATGTTTTGTGCCAACAAGCATTTCAGCAAATCCGCACTAAAGTAAAGTTGAACAACATGCTCCCCATGAGTGCAAAAATGAAATCACCAAAGTAAAAAAAGAATTAGTAACAGCCTCAACCTTAAACAAACACTGATCTGAGCTTGTTAAAATG
Source organism: Rhyzopertha dominica (assembly GCA_025024175.1). Lineage (NCBI taxonomy): Eukaryota > Metazoa > Arthropoda > Insecta > Coleoptera > Bostrichidae > Rhyzopertha > Rhyzopertha dominica. Next base: position 1,903,471 of record QCXZ01000042.1, read on the forward strand.
AAAACTAATTTATTTCCTACAGTATTAAAAATATAGGGCTTTTAACAGGGTCTAACTAATATATCTACTCAGAGTACTAATAAATCCAGCGATACTTAATTGATTAGTGTTTAGAAAATTTGACAGAAAAATGTAATAACTTTTATCCAGCTAGATTAACCTGTATACAGAATATTAATGATATCAACGCCTAGAATCATTCACATATTTTACTGTTCAACACAGTAACAAACCACCAAGCTTCCTATATAAGAAATTACCTTGAATATTTACAGTAAAGGTATGCGGAACATGTAGGTCACCTACCAGATGCCATATGGAAATCGACCAATACGGTAGTTTTATCGAGATACAGAAGCATAACTTCCGAATTCATTATTACTGTTGCTTTCCGTGCAACTGAAAACAAATTAACTCCGTTAACGTACAGGGTACCCGGACGCAAAACGATCGATTTGTATAGTTCAACACGTAAAAAAGCACTTTGAGATTAGTCGTCAAATGTCAGAAAAACCAGTTTATGAGCGTCAGTGGCATAGCGTGTTATATAATTTGCAATGATACTTGGAAAAATAGCGAGTTCTATATGAATTCCTGGCTCGTTTTCATCTAGATAAGGACTGCTGCACTTATCCACCATGGGTAATTATAATAAACATAGAACATCTGTGAATTAAATGCGTTCCCAGTATATTAGATTCTAAAAAATCTTACTACATCTACCATCTTTGTTTAGAACATTTTTTTGTTAAATGTTAATTAAAGGAGTGGGGGCGAGTGAATATTAATATAGAAAATCGCTAATATTTCAGGTTTGGTTTGAGCGATTTCAACCAGCGATGTGTCATTTCCAAGAGCTTATGTGCCTTTATAAAAAGCAATTTTAAGTGTCTGAGATTTTTGTGCTCTAACAAATAAAATCCTTATAAGACTATTCTTTTGAGTGGGAGGGTGGTGAGATGTGGCATGTTAATATCTGTCTGTGTTGTTAGTTTTCTGTAAACCTTGTGCCCTAAGTGTTTACTTTGTAAATTTGGATATCCAAGAAAGGTAAACTACCATTGTTTTCTAATTCCATAGTAAATTTTATGTTAGGATTTTGAATGTTCAAATGATTTAGAAATCTACCTAACTCTTTTATACTGTGGGGCCAAATAACAAAAGTATCATCTACATGCTACAACATGTTGTCTTAATCTGAACACTGTTGATCGCTACCTCTTCAAAATTTTCCATAAACAGATTAGTCAATAAAAGACATAGAGATGAACCCATTGCACAACTTGATTTTTGTTCATAAAAATTACTATTAAGTTTGGATTTCATGATATCTATCGTTTCAGGTATGGGTACTTTCGTAAACAAGAAAACACGTCAAAACTAACTATAATATCAGCTTTTTTGTTAATATCTTCATCGTGTGCAAGGGAAATTTTGTATTAGGTCGTTAGCCTTTCTCGCACTTCTGAATGATGAGACAATCGACGTCGGAATAATTCAAAGAATTTCGCTAATACACCCACTCCAAACATCCAGTGCCGCATTGACATTTTTGACATTCTTATACCGGCGGCACACCTTATGCCTTTTCAATGAGCCACACAACTTTTGCAGTCTCCAGGTGACTAATAATAGTACCGCACCGCTATATATGGCAAGGCTAACGTGACAATAGTGATTAATAACGCTACAACTTCACTGACCCGATTTGTTTCCAGCTTTTTTCTCCAAAAACTGACGTAACTTTACGACTGAGGGACACGGCTAGAAATCAGCAGTTTCGATTTCGTTCGACGCGACAAAAAGTGAAAAGAATGTGTCGAAAGTGTCTGGGCGTTTTGTTTCTTTCTAGCGGTACGTAACTGTAGAAGTCTCGGCGCTAAGCATGCAGGAACCTGTAAGATAATCCCACGTTTTTGTTCGTACGGACTGACGTCCTTCGAGTTCCTGCTGGTTTCCCACTCATGAGCAGGTTTTTGAAGTCATACTTCACGGTATTTACATAGCCGTGGTCGGAATTTACCTTTGTTCTTCCTTTAGCGTCAGATGATTCCAGGAAATAATTGTGCAACGCTTTGTTAGTCCAAAAATTTTCACTATTGCTTCTACCAAGTAAAATTTTTCCAGTAAATTATAATCTCTAACAAATAACATCGGTATGCAAAACTAGACCTTCTCTGTTCAGCTCTTCCAAAGCAACCCATAATGTTTAAGATACCTCCTAAGACCAAGCCCATGAAGGATCACTTGGCTTTACAGACATCTTTACCATGAAGGTACAAAGCAGCAGACTCTGCTCTCTTGTAAACATTGTTAAAACGTTTACAGAATCCTTAAAGATAGAAAAAGGCGCATCTTTATAAAACATTTTAATTATACACAGTATCCCATAATGGTTTTAGTAAGTGTTACAGGACAGTTTTGTAGATAGTTACAGGGGTGGTATAAAAATTACTATAAATAGGTTTTATTATTATAAAACAGTTTTATAAATCTTACGGCATTACCTATTATGCGACAAATCTGTTGCATTCAGCATCTTCAAAGGGATCTTTTGGTGTTTTAAATGATTTGGCGGAGAATGATTTATTTCTTAACGATTGGGTAAAGTTGCAACCCATATTCTTCTTCTGTAAAATAAAACATGTCCTCAGACCGAGATATATACCATACCAGATGACATAAAATATGCGTAGTATTGAATTGTAGTCACAAGAAACTACTACCAAACAAAATTTTCTGTGAAACATATGCATATATGTGTACAAAATTTGTAAACGCTTCAAAAATAATAAGTATTTCATCAATTTAAAGGAAATATTTACAAAATACAAAAAATCTTTTTAATCATGTTGCATCTTAAACCTATTTGCACTGATTATATACCGCATTTTTAATTACTTTTGTTAGAAACAAAAATTTGTACATTGCTTTTTTGTAAAAAAATAATTTTATAATCATGATAATAATATGGCTTCCTCTTTATAAAACACGATTATCACAGAAGAAATTGCTATATAACAAATTGTTTTTTACATATGTCAAATCAAGACAATATAATAGTTCTATAGATTTTCACAAGATGACAATTCAGTATTGAATAACACATATTTAAACCCTTTATAAAATAATTTGTCTCCACTGAGAAAATGTTCTATAAAAAGTTGTGTAAACCTTTATACAATGAGTATAAAACGGTGCTTAACACTGTTTTATAATTTTGCTGTTAAAAGGTTCCTAACACTAAACTATATAACAATTTAAGGTACTGAAGCTGAATACTCGTAGAGGAATACCTTATAAAATAAAATAGACGTCGCGGAACAATAATAAAACAACAATAAAGCAAATATGCCTTGCTATTTGGAAATTATAAAATAATTAGGCTTGTTGGGCACCTATACAAAATGGTTCCATTCCTTTGGAAACTCTTTCATCAGACGAGAAAGTATTTGAAAAAGGCCTAAACCAGAGGTCGAAACGACATATAAATATAAAGTCTATTTAACTTAACATAATTGGGAGCCAGTAACCTACAAATATAGTCACATACTCAAATAATCTAGACTTATAAATAATGAAACATTTACATTCACAAGCAATAGCTAGTAGCAGCAAGTACCTCTACTTAATTAAGTTGATACTGAGATAACGAATGCCAAAAACTATAAATAGCTCATTTAGTGATTACAAATACAAAACCAAATGTATATAACAAATTAATAGCCACACTAAAAAAGATAGAATTATCAATCTACAACAGAAAGTAAGCTACTGGTAAGGCCAGATATCTGTGCAGGTATCGGAGCTCATTTTTGGCCTAGACTTAGGAGAAACAGATACTTAGATGGCAAGGTTTGTATTCAGCTATTTTTCCGTACCTTATAGGCGCCGCTGTCTTAACCTTAAGCATCAGACATCATCAATTCAGACACAGCGAAAAAGGTTTGGTTTGGTTACAGTCATGTCTCCTTTGTATTAGTAAAATATGCTCATAATTATTTTATTTGTTCGCTAAAACATACTCATTTCTAAATAAATAACAAAGGTAGACGCACTAGTGATTCCAGACGTTTCGTTGGGGCGGCGCTCATCGGCTTGCCGGTGGATGTCGCTCCCTGAGATTGTTTAGCTTTGCCTACTGACATTATACTCATTTCTAGTTTATTAGACACCCACAGTGAAGAGAATCCACCAAAAATTCAAGAACGAAAATAATTATACGAGTTCTGAAACTAGTATTAGACGACAGATTAAGAAAATTGGTTTTCGATGTGTGAAGACCCAAAATAATCGCAGCTGCTTATGGAAAACGACATATTCAACAGATGCGTTTTAATTATTTACGTAGAATATCGTCAGGCAAATAGACCAATAATATACATGGACGAGACATATATCCATTCATACCGTACTCATTTGCAATCTTGGAGCGATGGTACAGAGAATTTTTTGGGCCTACCTATGTCTAAGGGCCAAAGGCTAATTATTTTAAACGCAGGGAACGAAAGTGGTTTTATACCAAACGCTTACCTGAGGTTCAAGTCGCAAAGTAAAAATGAACGTCCAAAGCTATAAACAATGGGTGGAGCAAAAAATGTTACAAAAGCAGAATATAAATGATTTCTCTGTATCGCTCATTAAAATAACTATTGATTAGTCGCAATACAAGCATCAGTAATTATCTAGTGTGCAATCTGCTTCAAAAATAACATGCAGGTTCATTATTAACTAATAAATTTATTCATTTTAATAGGCTATGTATCTGCGGATATAAACGTATGTACTTGTGTTTTTGCGTTGTAGACACAGAAAACATAGCTACACTGTCAAAATGTTATATGGTTATATGAACAGACTACACGTTAATTAAGTGCAACACACTTTTAGAGTTATCTGAATATCTGCTCAGAGTCCGCTGACCTTGGATTTTGAAATATTAAATTAAAACTTCTGGGGCTTCTTCATGAGGTTCCTAATTTTTAATGGTGGAAATTATGTTTGGTTACCTCAAAGTTAAATTATAAACACGAAATATTCCTATCAATTAGTCAAATGCGCATAATTTGTAATACTTCCGTGGGCTCAAGGATGCAGGTTGTAACTAGAATGGAAATAAGAAAACATCAGTAACTGAAAAAAAACGGCAAGATCAATAACGAGAATGTTCATGTCCATAAAATTGAAGCAACGATATTATAATCAGAAATATCACTAAGCAGCTGATGATCTAGATATGCTGTCTAAAAGAGCGTATTAATTGAACTTCTTCAGCTTAATAAACCACAGCAATACTGACATACATAAGTTTAAGTAAAAAGCTAGATTATTACTTCATGTTACCTTTACGGAAAAATGTACATAGGTATAGGTAGTAGTTACTTTCACCAAAAATTCGAATACCACATACCAGTCTATAATTAATTCCAAAAACATTCAATTTAACACAATGCTAGCTCCGTTATGGCTACTTTATATGCGAAACTAGGCACTGAAAGTGTAAAATGTCAAGGCAGTGAAGAGAGGAGATAATATGTAACCTACATCATGAGCAGTCACAAGTAGTGTTGCAACAAAAGCAGAAGATTCCATATTACGCCCAGATGCCAAAGGTTGTTATGTGTTCAATACAATGAAGCTCCGGTGATTCTATTGTAAAATACATGTATAACAGTAACTATACCTAATGCTTGCATTAAATTTCTAAGCTTTAGAAAATAAAAGTAAAGTAAAGTAAGATCCAGTTTAGCACACAATGCCAAATATAAGCTCAAAACATCAGGAATATTTCCTTTCATTGCTCATTTCTTGTGTACGAAGTTATTATTACAAATTAGCAAACACTGCTTGGGAAAACCTAATATCCGGTTCAGTGTAAAGTGTATTCAGATGATGTTCGTAAACTTGTATGGCATATTTAAAGAATTGTCGCCGTTAGCATTACAGACTACTTACTTATTTTGCCTACGTATTTATTATTGTCAGATTATGCGTGAAGTCGTCTTTCAGGATCTGTAAGAACGGAAACCTGAATGCAAGGTTTTGTAATATTTTAATTTGAAAACCCAAAACACTACATTGCTTTTCTCATTTTTTCTTTCTAACGATTTTTGTCTCAAATATAGATAAAATGCGAAATAGATTATAAAAATATAAAAAATTAGTATATTATGGAACACCGATTATTTCTTAACACCTACATGTACTTGAAACCAAGCCACCATTCAAGTATTTTTCGAGAGCAAGGTCTAGCCTTCGCAAATTTGTTCTAGTCTTAATCCAACCTACTAATATTACACAAAAACGTTGCACAACAAAGCTTATTATTACAATTTTGTGACGCGACGCTAGTAAACTTCAATTTCACCTCTTTTTGCGTGAGATTTTGAAACACCTAAGTCGGCATGAGCAGGTCCGATAGATGTCATTTTTCAACCAACCATTCGCACCTAGCTACGTGGCCACAGAGATCGATTATTATCAAAGGAACTACTGAATAACCGCACGTGTGTCTTTATACGTTACGTAAAGTGGTTAACCTTACGGAATGCATGAATAAGAACCGGACAAATGAAAGTACGACCGGTGAGATACATAGATCAACTCGTGGTGCAGTGGCGTAGTAGCATTATTGGGCTTTTATGCTTTTATGATTGTAAATTTTATACTTATTTGTACAAGTTGTTGATTTTTGCATTCTTTAATTTGCTACTTGTGTAGATCTCTTCTAATTTCAATGTTGAATGTTGCCAGTTCTACAAAAAATATAGACATTTCAACAAACAAAGTAGTTGATGTAGTTGCCGCTGAGACGAGAATTTTTCAACCAATTGAATGAACTACAAAATATATAAAAATATTAATTATTATTGATATTCATTTAAAAATGTAAAACACCTACAAACAGCGAGAAAAATAATATTTATATATTTGGCATTTTTATGGATTCTTTCCGAAAGTATTTTAAAACAACTGAGTCAAAGGAATTTGTAGAATAACACAATACAAGTAATGTGTGAAATGAGAGCTATCCAAATGCTTTAATGTGCAAAAATCTTGAATATTCATCGACTAAATMGCTGGATGCAGCATCTTGTTTTATCCTCATACCTATTTGATAATGTTCAGTGCAGATTTAACCTGTCAATCTCTTCCTTCCTATGCTTTTTCTTTGGTGTTCTAAAATGGTTTTTACCATTAAGTTATGGAAAGTGCAACGCTCCCGTTTTGCTAATTTCAATTCGCGCTACAGATTGTTTTGTTTGTCATTTGTATGTAGCTAGATTTCCAATATCTGTTGGAATTCGCTTTTTTCGGGCGCTCTGTCCATACAAGTTTTTGCTGTTTTTCTTGCTAGGCACTCCTACGGTAATTGAGAAGATTCGAGTGCGGGAAGTGATCGCGAATTAATTCTGTGTGAATTTCACCCATTTCTGGGGATCATAGTCGCAATTTTGTGCTGTTTAAGGGCCAATCGTGTGTTTCCTTTACTTCTTCGTATCTTAATGCCTTTTCGATTGAGCCTGTTTCGGTTTTAAACCGGACGAAAAGCACAGACACTTCCAAACAGTTCGTCGTACTACATATTTCATTTACAACTTGTGAAGCCGCCTAACGCCTCAGTAAGTGCATATTTTATTGTTTTCTCGTTGCCAAATCATTTTTTTTTGTTATCATCCACCTATCCTAGAGTCGCCTACCCTTGCCAGAGGGGAAGGATCAACCTATGTATTTAAGGTCAGATTTTTCCATGTAATTTGCGTGCTGACGTAGCCAGATTGTTCAGTAAATCTACGGAAGATCGCCGTTGCGTTCCCTTCGCCCTTGCATTTTATTTGTGCGTTAATCTTAGAACTTTTATATTCAGCACTTTCTCTGTTAATATCTTATAGAGTGCGGGTATTACTCTGTGTAATTATTAATGATAATAATGATCGTTTTACCGGAGAGTTTAAAGAGTTCTTTTTATAACTGAGTCGGAACCACCGACGGACGTGCGCACCCCGCGGTCGGTTATGACAATAGTTTTTTTGTTCGTGCATCACATTAATTACGTTAATAATTAGTAAGAATATTTCCCTTGATTCCGTTAGCTTAGAATTAGATTATTGTGTGACTGTTTTGTGTTTCGATAGAGTAGATTATACGCTAGTTCATTTCGGGTTATCTTGTTCTTATTTTAGTTTATACTCTGCCTTATTATCTTTGGGTGATTGAGTATATGGACCTTGGTTTAAGCTCAATCCGTTGTTTTATTTGTTATATTCACATGCCTATCACTTAGTCGGGGGAGGAAGGTTTGATCCTTAAGGACTTGTGCACGTCCGAATCCCACTTGCTCAGATATCTGCGATTTTTGGATTCTAGCGCCCATTCATTTACTTTACCTTTTTTTGCCCCAACGACCCGGGCTGAGCCTTGCTGACGCTAGTTATTTGTCACCTTGCCTTTTGCTTTAAAATTGGTTTATATTTAAAGGGAAAAAAGTTTGAAAAAGATTGGTGGCAAAAGCACAACCACTTATATTGATTATTAGTATTCTGATATAGTCCAGTCTCTAGCCTATGTGGTTTATAATGTAATCATTCATATACGTTACAGAATTTAACAATTTGGCGTAGGAACCTGTAAATTTTACCTCGTATTTAATGATTTAATAAATACTGTAATAGTCGCGACTTAGACAACAATCTCAAGAATATTAATTAAAAATAGACCTTCAAATTATTCTGAGTTCGAAATAAAGTGGGGGAAATGTATACAACCTAATATCCCAGCACCAAATTAGTTTCATATTCAAAAGTAGAGATTGGTATTTTTTAGTGCGATATATAAAATCGAATCGATTCATAAACACCCGGTATCTTAGTAAATCGATTCACGTTGTGATTATTTTTTTATAGTCGCAGTATGCAAATAAAATCCAATATTCTCGATTTGAGATTGACAGTGCCAAAATCTCGTCTCTTCTCGCGGCAAATTATCCATCTTCAGCTTCAAATATATGAAACCACCACTACCAACAACTATTTCTTAGCCAGAAGTAACACGTAAATTCGTTGGTTTATATTTCATAAAAAAGCAAATAATCAAGTAAAACAATGAGCATACCCGATCAACCAAACATAAACGTAAGGTCAAAAATGGTGGTCTCATTCTGAAGCAATATAAAAGCCCGCAGTATGTAGCTACAACAGAAATGTTTTTTATTGACCGCTGGAACAAATAAAAACATTACCGGCTACAATACGTTGCCTTTTAGTGTCAAATTAATTCTATTGATTTATTATCTAGAACGTGTCTAATAATTAGTGGTTCGCGTTATGCAATATTTATTATTGAACCTCGACTGTTTAAGAAGCAAAGAGAGGGAAACTGGAGCAAGGATTTTTTTGCATTGAAGCAACGCCTCAAAGCCTCATTCCCATCTAACACACAACCACTAATTTACTGAACTCGTGCTAATTGTTTGATTTTCTAAGAAGGAAAAAAAGCAGAGCTAATTTCAATTTACTACGATTTATTGGTAATTACAATTACTCTGTAATACATTACGCTACAAACAACCACACAAATAGACTACTATTATTGGCGAAAGTTTGTAGGCTTTAGGTATGACGACTTTATAATTACGAATACTTATCTAGGGGCACTAATCTCTACCTAGATAATCAACACTTTTATCACTGTATTCGTCAGAAATTTGTACCTCATGAGTAGAAGAATCATTTCTAGTATACCAAGTGAACTGTTTTATATAACTWCGATAGCAGCTATCATCAAAACTAATGTACAAAAAATAACACCAAAACTAATTTTTGCAAACACGTACAAATAACTGGTACACAACTATAAATTATAAAAGGATTGGTAAATAACTTTTCCTCCGTTTTGTTATGCTTAATTATGTCACCACTTTTAATTAAAGTAGTAGTACCTACATAATTAGAAAAACGGTGGATGTTAAAGTTGTTTTGTGCAATGACAAGAGAATTACAGGTGTAACTTATTGTTACTGGTTCCTGGTGATTCTATTAGTATTGGCGATTCAAGCTAAGCGATACGCAGTCTAGCGGCAGAATAGTGAACTACTCAAAAACAGTCTCTGTCGCTGGGTGCTTCCTGATTTCGTGTATTATGCATCGCGATAAACGAGTTTGGGCGACAGCTGAATATTATAATAAAAATACCGCTGTAAATTGAATCAAACTTCCACATCAAAATGATATTTACGCTTTTTTTTTATATTATACGATTAATAATGAGGTTTTGATCATTTTTTGTCTCTACACATTTTTTTACAACAAACAAATCTCGTAATATTAGCAAAAATACGTAAATTTTTAAAATCTTTTTTTTCTAAATAACTCGAAAATAATTAACTTAACGGAAAAATTGCAAGAGTACTTTTCGATCAGAAATATGATTTTCTATATAAAAGCAAAATTTAAACAAAACCATGTGGCCAGGGTTTTCGAAGTATTTAGAATTTTACAAAATTTTGGAAAAAAAATTTTAAACACTTTTAGACGGTATTAGCACTTTTTGAACATATTAAGTGTTTTCTCAAATATTCAGGAAAAAACGACTTTTTAAGTGACGGTTTTTTTACTAATAGGTATCTTTGCTGCACCGAAAATTTATAGGGACGAATAATACTCTCAATTACACTACTAAACACACACTGAAAAAATGGTAGTTATACCCCAATTTCACCCCTTACCCCAAAAACAGTAGGTCGCTTTGGATAGTTGAGATTTATAGGTATAGCAAATTTCAAGTTCATATTATGTTAAGCCTTTCGAAAGTTATCGCGTCCACACAGACACACAAACAAGAAATCTTTTTGCTCAAATTTTGTTTTGGCCGTTTTCGAGTATTTTAAAGCGATTGAGCAAATTTTAAAAAAAATTTTTTTTCGCGATACTTCCTATCGGTTTGATGTGGAAGTAATAAGTAAACATAAAAAGAAGTATTTTGTTGGTCAATATCTACTGTTCTGAAAATATGTAAATTACAAAAGCACGTTAGTTTTTATTGCTTTCCTATTAAGGGAGTAGTGGATTTAATGACCAACAAATCCAGCTATTCATAACAATTTGACTTATACACCGGCTCCGTCTGAATTGAAAAAAAAAACAAGAATGGGAGAAGTTATCCTGTTTCCACTGGAGAATTAGATAGAAGTTAATACAGCAGGATAGTAATGCCCTATTATTTTTAATAATACAACAAAGATGTTGATAATGAAGTGAAGACTACTATTACAGGAACCCTTCCGCACCCAATTTCTTCTAACGTTTATTTAAATTCTCTCAAAGGTGTACAAAACCGTTGGAAATCATACAATTAATTAAATCTTAACGCTCTTCCCTCCGTTTATAGAAATTAGCAAATTAGATATGAGTTTATATTTTTTAATTAAAGCAGAATATTTTTCATATAGTAATGTCAATATCGTTAGGAAAAATATCCCCACACACATGTAACACAATAACTCCTTGTTCACATGTTGGCTATCCTAAGCAAATTTGTAAGTTCCGTGGTTTTACAAAAAAGGCACATTCCATAAAAGGATTTTTGATCAACTATTTGTTTATGATGCACCACATACAACCATTTTTATACAGCTGTTCTCTTTGGAATATACATATTTAAAATGTAATATTACCATGGTCAGGGTGAATGTGCATTTCACGCACCTTATGCTTATGCATCTATGCTGATTTGTCTGTTTTTAATTTTCGTTTTACCCTGCGGTTCATCTAGCCTGCTCGTCAAAGCAGATGTATGCAGACACAGACTAAAAACTGCAGATATCAGTACCAGTTTAAAAAAATATAGTAGGTTTATTGTATGTTATGGTGTTCAAGCATTTATTTTACTAGCTTGCTACTTTTACAACCACTCACAATAATTAATTAGATGACCCGCATTAAGAATACCTTCAGCTTTCTGTATACCTACAATTGCAGGCAATAGTTGCTTCCAAAAAGGTAAAAATCTTTTTTAAACTGAGTCGTATTTTGTACGCCACACAGCGCGAATGAATCAAGTGGACTGCTTTCTGTGCGACCAGCTGATCGCTCAAGCGCGCGGAAATATTAATTTAAATTGCCAATATCTCTTTAACGTTTGGTACATGACTAATTCAGCCAATTTCTTTTCCTAATAATACACTTCTGTCTAGTATATCATCAACGCCAAAACTATTCCACACCGATGTTCTGTATCTAATAACGCATCATTCAGCGAAAGGCATTGTGCATACGATACGCTACTGAATGGATACGATCCGTTACAAGTACGTTACAGTTCACTGTTTTGCACTGAATGTCCTTGTCTGTTCCATAAACTATTCAAATTGCACTTGTAGGTTAATCAGGTGAACAATTGCCAACAGCGCTCGCTTTCCGAAGACCGGAACAATAACTTTGCAAGATGCACAAACGTGGGAGACTACTTCGAGTCGATTGTTCACGGTCTGGGAAAACGAAAATCCAGAAGAAATAAGATTGCGGCATTAATTCCGGTTGCAAGGATTCCTGGTTTCCATCACTGCTATCGGTAGCATATGATGTAAGCAATTATAAGTATATGCGTTCTTTGTGCCTATATCTGAAAATTGGCAAATTTATTAATTTTTGACAGTTTTAAATCATAACCGCCATACACTTTCACTTCGACACATCATTGTATAGGTAAGGAAATACTGGTTTGCACTACATTTGTTATAGCTAACAAAGGTCGGTAGTCCTACTTAATAAAACGCCCATACAATTATAAAACAAGTATGTATTTCATTAATTGATTTTCACGACGGGACGTAAAGTAAGTAAATCAAATATAAGTATGCTTATCCAAATTAATATACCAATCGTTCAAATATTCCAAATGATGGTGGGTAATGATAAAGTAGGAACACTATAGGAAGAAACATTTTGGAATTACAATATTTTGATTGTATTCTATATTCAGCTTAACATGGATTTGTGTTTTCAAAGGAAAAAGGCACCCACAAGCTCAAAAATTTATTTATAGCAGAATATTCATAGAGCTACACAAGAAATGTGAAAAAAGTTACAAAGTTAGTTTGAATGATTCTTTGTGCTTTTTGACCGTCAAAGTACAAACACATTGACGCATTGACTATAATTATATACCCTTGCTTTCTTCTTTATTAAATTATTCGCCTCTGCTGTCCCGCGAAAAAACGGAATATCCTGTTAAATTAACACCCAAGTGTATATCAAAATAAAACTTTCAAGTTAACGATCTGACAATGACATATATTTCGACTTCGCTGAACTGTAAACAACACGGAGATTACAGCACTTCACGGCTAATTTCAGGCGCATAAAATCAGTCAAGTTCGTTTGTGCTATCTTTAATTCAAACATCCTGGATATAATAAGCAAGAAATTGAAACCTTGTACAATCAACAATGTCAATGATACTCCAAGGTTTCATAGGTTTTTTTTTAGTATCTGGTAGGTGATGGAGTGCATTCCAATTCGAAATATTTAATGTTCGCATCTTTCTAATAAGGAATTTAAAAATAAATAAGTCATGTACCAACAAATGCAATTGTCGTGGTCATGCCTATTGAAATATTGCAAAAATGTTTATGTTGAATCCTACCTATATGCCCTACCTATAAATCATTTGCATCTAAATTCAAGTAAAGTGTGACAATCACATTCAGCAGTGACGTTTGTAATAACATTCCCACGTTCGAAATATCACGTGATTCTGAGAAAGTAAATAGTATGGTGTGTTTAAACACAAAGAATCTGGCTCTTGTCATATGCTGCGGGTTTGTTTTCTGATTTACCGTTGAAGTCTCCGGGTATTTTGATCCCAGTCTGCCAGATAATATTAAAATAGAATAACTGGGAATACTAATGTGCTTTTGAATAAATTGGGGACATTTTGAACATTTATTAGAATGAACAACAAAAATTTACAGGTGCAGTATTTACAATATAAAAAGTGTCCAAAAAAATCTTCATAGTTAGAAGGAAAAATCTGGATAAGTAAAAGTTGGTACATTGACTAACTCAAATAGTATCATTTAAACTAAATATTTTCAAGCTGCTATAACTTTCGGTTATATCGGAAGTAGCGGTAACTTATTTCAAATGGAACGCCCTGTATTTTTCCTACTTTTACAGATTTAACTTTAAAATTCGGTAATTTCAAATTTAGCAGACACTGAAAAATATTATTTTGCTCTGCCAAAGGACTTTTAAAATGAAACTTATCAGTGCCTTCGTATTTTATACAGGGCGATCAGTTAAGACTGAGCTGGCTCTATCTTGGATATTAATCGTGCTAAAATCTTACGGTAATTTTTTTAAACAAATATTTATTTTAGAGAAACACTGATTTGCAACTTTTTGAAAAAAGAATCGATCCTTTCATGTCATATTAAATGCGCCACCGAGGAGCAAAGTTACGTAATTCATAATATTTTAAATGAAAGCTAGATGGTCATAATTGCTTATTAGATTTAGTAGGTTTCGATTTATTTTAAACCTTTATCTAGGCTAAGATCAATAAATCACAATTAATCAAAAGTTACAGATTAGGTTCGTATTCTTTTCTTACCTTCAAAATCGTCACTCGTATATGTTAATCATGCTGAGGATAAGAGCAGACAGAGTTTAACATTATATTTTAAGATGGTAGATTAACTTTAAAATAATAATTCACTAGTAAAGTTGTGCTGTTATTATTATTCGTATTAGAGATAAGTCAGGTGGCAAATAAACTTCAGGTCAGTCTTTTTGCTACATTTAAATATTATTAGGTTTATTATTTTATTATTAAATTATATAATTATCACAAACTCTATCACGAAAGACACAATATACATATAATACAGCATTTTGTTTGCATGGTCGTGCTATCATTTTGTCTACTCATCAGAATATTTAAAAATAGGATCTTGCATGTTCTCAAGGTCAGCAGTAAATTTTGATGTACCCAGAATCTTAGTAATCTTTATGATCATCTACTACAGCAATATAAGCAATCTCACAACTGTCATCCATAATTTCTGAAATGGTATTACCTATACATTTTTTATACTTATATGTGAATTGGAGAATTTGTACATGTTTTCGCCGACAAGCATTGTATATGTACCTATTATATATGTGAGTTAGGGATTTTAAAGTCTTTTAAGTATATTGTTTGTAATTTTGTAATACCCAATTTGTGACATATAGTCTGTGATAATGATATAAAATAATAACAACGCAATAAATCCAACAATATTTAAATGTAGCATGGTAAGTTGGTTACCGACGATTTGTTATTAAATGTATTAATATATTATTCATAAAAAAATTGACTTGCCCTTTACTTACCTTGTTCTGGGATTGGGACATAAGTATGCTCGTTTGAGGGTTGAATAAATCTTATGGAATTTGACGTATCTTTAATAGGAAGTATAATATCCACAGAACCTTATTAGTTCAACTCGCAAGAAAAAAATAAGAAAGTAGCGTCGAAACCGCAACCCTCTAACATTAATAGTTGCCGAGATACTCCGCAATTACAACGAAAATGGAACACACTATTGACACATGCTGTCAAGCTGAAATGTGTCAGTCATAGTACGAGCACTAAAAAAATTTTCATGTAAATTCTTTGTTTCTAACGCCGGACACACATGCCTGCCATCGTTGATACCAGACGAAGAGAAGACAAACATTCAAGATGGTACTTTGGAGGACTAGCGTCAGCAATGGCAGCCTGCTTCACCCATCCATTAGATTTGGTTAAGGTGCACATCCAAACCCAACAGGAAGGAAAACTATCGTTCATAGGAGCTTTCGTCGACGTCATAAGAAGAGACGGCTTCTTCGCACTGTATAACGGTCTATCAGCTTCATTGTTGCGTCAACTGACTTATTCGACAACCAGATTTGGGATCTACGAAGTGGCTAAGCAGGGTATCAGCCCTGATTCAAATACCTTCGCCATGAGGGTCGCAATCGCAGCGGTGGCCGGTGGAGCTGGAGGATTTGTTGGCACTCCGGCGGATTTGGTGAACGTTCGCATGCAAAACGATACGAAATTACCCCCCAGAAAGAGGAGGAATTATGCGAATGCAATTCACGGTCTTTGGAGTGTGTTCAGAGGTGAGGGTGTCAAGGGACTGTTTGCAGGTGCTGGTGCTGCTACCACCAGGGCRCTCGTCATGACGGTTGGCCAACTATCGTTCTACGATCAAGTAAAAATAGCCTTGCTGTCGACAAAGTACTTTGATGACAATCCATTCACCCATATCATGTCCAGTTTGTCTGCTGGTCTCATAGCCACAACGCTGACGCAACCACTTGATGTTTTAAAGACACGAGCGATGAACGCCAAACCTGGAGAATTCAAGAGCATGTGGCATTTGATTTTGTACACCGCCAAACTGGGCCCTTTGGGTTTCTTCAAGGGATACATACCTGCATTCACCCGCTTAGGACCGCATACCATATTAACGTTTGTATTCTTAGAACAGCTCCGCTTACACTTTGGATTCTACCCAACAAAATAAAATTATATTGTTTTGAGCAAACGTTTATTTACAAAATAGCAACGCATTCTATTAGATTAATTTAGATACTTAAGTTGTGTTCTATTAAAAATGTTTGGTGCTGCTCCACCGGCATAATATAGGTAACCGAGTTAACCTATGCCTTTCTTTAGCTCTAAACAGTACAAAATTCTGCCTACAATTTTGTCTAGGTGAATATGCACATATTGGAAGATTAGTATACTTTTGATGTACAACTCATTCAAATGTAACCCATTAGCTTCTTTATATAATAAATTTATGGGGCAATCAAGTTTCTTGTTACATAGACGATTTTGCATAGTCTTGATTGGCTTCATATGACTTCTTATCACACTACCCCATCTAAGATTATTCCGTGTGCAATAATAGATTCCACCAAAGCAAAGTATAGGATTTTCAACAGCTATTGGTTCAACATAGATTTGTTCAGGACAGTAATAGAGTTTATAAGTTTACATTTGCACATTATGAGTCCACCATTTGAGTGGATGTTAAATACTTATGTCATTTACGTAACTTATAAATAAAAGCGGACCCGGAAGTTGTTTATCAAGTCAATGAAAATCCCCAAGGTAACCCTGCTATCATTCATTTATTTATTTCAGTAATCAAAATTAATGTACAATTCCACACAGTAAAAAAATATGTGTTAAATTTAACACCAAAAGTGGTTTATATAGGTCCACACTGAAAATGGTTAAATTAACCATTTCTAATTTGCTGATTTTCACGAAATATGAGTGTAAATTTTGTTACACGGTTACGGTGTACATATTTTTACACTGCAAGGTGTACTTTTCTACGAATAAGCTAAGTGTAAACTTCTACCCCAAAATTAGTTAAAATTTTCACGGTTCTGTCAAATTTAATATTTAAAAAACGCTTAGAAATATACCTAGCACAATTCGCGAGGCAGTTTTCCTAGCAATAACTATCATAATTACAGTACTCTAAATAAATAAAACACATTTTTTCTATTAAAAGTTATAAATTAGTTATAAAACAGCACACAAAATTTTATTCATTTAGCATACCGTATACGAAATAGTCACTGCTATGAAAATTGCACTTCGATTGTCGTAATATGATCCAAGTAAGAAATGGAATACAATAAAACGTAAATATAATTTGTTAAACAAGTTTATTTTTTATGGTTTACCAGCTACTATATATTATTTACGCACATCAGAAAGGTAACGAACAATTAATACTAATACATTGTGATTTTGTCCTAACTATATTTAAATAAACAGTGCAAATTTAAACGGTCCTAGCATGAACGGGAAAGATGGCGCAACATATTTATGGCGTAATCGAAGGCCGCATAAATATGATCCACGAGTTCTTACTTACCTTTGCTTATGTCTATATAACTGCAAGTGGTGTCCACTAAAATCCATTTTATGATATCATTTGTTGTGAATTTTATTGGCACTATGGTTTCCACTTCCATAATGATGCGTGAACGAAACCTGTGGATCGATTAACCTGGTAACCCGCAAAGAAATGAAGAAATTTTGCAAACATCAACCGGTATGTCTTTTATTGCCTACAAGAACTCACAAGCGTGTGGAGTTAACACTGCACGTGCAAAATAACATGGCTACGTGTAAAATTTTCACGTTTTTTGGTAAATTTACACCAAAGTTAGTAAAAAGTAAAACAATAATAAGATGGGGCTAATTCTACGTTTTATTCGTGTAAAATATTTACTCATTCAGCACGGGGTAAAGTTACGAGTAACAATTGCGCAAACTTAAAAAAATTACAAAATTAACACAGAAAGTGCTAACCACTTAATTTCTTGGCTTTACACCATAAAATTTTTTACTGTGCATCTTGAAAAGACCTACTACCCCTTCGGAAACCAAACTGCAAGCTGGACAAAACGTTCAAGTTATCTAGAAAATTTGTATTTCTGTTTTTGATTAGTATTTCGGTAACCTTAGCAAAATTTGAGACAATGGATATAAGTCTGTAGTTTGGTAATTCAGATTTTTGCCAGAATTTTTGTAGACCTGGATAATCACCGCAGTTTTGAAAATTGCTGGAAATATTCCATACTGTAATATTTTATTAACAATAATCAAATGGTATCGGAATAACTGGTATGATTACCTTTTAATGTTCTTACAGATATTGCATGAAGCCCTGGAGCTGTATTGTTGCTAAATGTTTTTATTTTGTGTTCTTAAAGCTTACTTCCGTGGTTATGTTATTCGCTAGCTTCTCTCCTATAGTTGAAAAGTACCTATTTAAGGTGTCTGCTATTTGTTGATCATATTTAGTTATTATTCCTTGCTCATCTTTAATTTGAGTGATTTTTCCATGAACTGCCTTCCCAGTTATTCCCTTTTATTTGTGTCAAAAATATAGTTTTGCAAAGTCATGTTCAGCTACTCTAAATTAAATTGGTTAGTTTATTTCTGAATATGCGGTATCTGTCTTTGAGGTCAGTATAATTTGGTCTTTTTTTGCACATCCTATATATTTTATGTTTCTCCTTTACAGATTGAAGTATTCCCCGAGTGATCCAAGGCTGTCTTCCACTAATTTCTTGTACAATTGTAGTTGTAGCAAATTTAACTGTTTCAGTTATATGTAGCACAAAGAAGTGTGCAGCTGTATCAACCTCTAAATGCAATACAGTACATTCAATATTTCCTTTTTGTTCCGGACTCTGTAATAAATTTACTGGTATAATAGATGTGTTTGTGATCATAAGGTGATCTGAAATAGAGCTGTCATATACCACAGGGATATAACATGTAGTCTTTGCAGATTGTGATCTAAACAAATGAAAAAATTTTACCTAATTTTGTAATAACAAGCTGATGACCAAGTTTTACATACCTATAGTAGTATCCCATCATTTTGATTAAGGGATCCGCTGTTATAATAAACGTCATACCCATTTATCCTAAAATTCTTCCGTGATTTCAAGAGAACAGGTTGTATTGCGGCTGTTTGTGAGCTGCTCATTATCATAGTCGTGCTCAAAATTTTAGTTCTTAATTATGCTATTGCAACCTAATGACCCATTGACAGAATATGAAACAGTTATAGCAAATTTCAGAGTCGAAACAATAAATTACACTTACATAAGAACGTTCTTCCGGATTTGATGCCGAGATCGTAGAATTTACTCTTGACGTTTCGCCGATCAAATTGTCGGCTTCTTCAGAAGGAATCCAGCTGGTCAATTCATCCATTATTTTCTATTCAATTTGGCTGGTTACGTGTTTGTCAATGTATATCGGTTCCGGTCCTGTGATCAAGTACCGCCTTCCAAATTCTGCTCAAGCGATAGCCGTCATCTCTGTAAAATTGTTGGGTTACTTCATTATCTCCAAAGATTTTCTCAGAGTCCGCTGGTAATAATGGGTGCTCCTTGGGAGGGTCCTAAAGTTCAAAGTATTTCTACAATTATCAATAATGGTAAAACACTTGCGTGTGATCCTACTTCCAAACTTTTATTTTTGCCAGCATTTCAACCGCCAAGCGGCCTTTTTTGGTGGCAAAACAAGGGGGACTTCGAGGTAGGGTCATAAACAAATATTTTACTATTATCATTTAACAACTTCCTTTAGAGTTTTTTAACTCTACTGTTTATTATGACCCATTATTCTTTAGTTACACATCCACTACTATAATTCGCGCGAACCAATCCTGCTCGCCGTTACGGCACAACGCGTTCCAGCACAAAAAGAGGAAACCAGAATAAGACTTAAACGTATACTGTACGGGCGCAGAAACTATACGGTTTATTACCTAATAGACCTAAAAAACCTCGAGATGTAGTCGAGCTTAACGCGCAGTGATCGAACCTTCAATCAGATTCGCCCTGATCATTTTCACTTTCGTTCGGAGCACATGTGCTCCAAACTAACGGTTTTCGAGTCGTTTTTGTGGCAATTTAGAGCACTGAACGGTGGCATGCGTGATGACTGTTACTTGCTCGGGGTCATTCGCTGGAATTCATCATTATTAATACACGTAATGCTATGCCGCGTACCTGGTTATGTTTTTTACGATGTTTCCAAGTCACTCGAGGCATGGGAAAAGTAGGCGGAAAATTATTATGAATGCTGATGCTAGGCGCTCGTATCTTTACAAAAAAGACTATAAACTAGATAAAATTTACGCATCATCAAATAAAATGTGGTGAGATTATAGTTAAATGTCATCAGAATTATTATTTATATTTTAGGCATCATCGGATTAGACCACTCAAAAGGAAAACGATCTTAGCTATGACGTAATACGCATGCCTATCAGTAAAAAGTTTTATATATCAAATACATTTCTTTACTTTTTATGCACAATAATCATAAATACATTCACGCCTTTTGTATTCTATTTTATTTTTTATAATTAGATTAGTTTTTCTACGTTACAGAATTCAAATTCCCGAATGAGAGCATTGGAATCTAGCCATCGATCTTGCCAATACAGTTTATATGCAAAGAGTGCCCAATCCCGATACTTTGTTAAGAACATGAGCAGCAAAAATTCTTCTCGAAAAAAGGCTAAAAGAACTTTCACCGTTAGTTGCAGGAACTGGCATAGTACAACATATTCGCAAAGTTACGCATTGAAAACACGATATCAAGATTTATCATCGTAATGAAGTTCAACGGAGATAAACTGGCTTAAGTTGGCTTTGTGCATATTTAACAAGTAACTCAATTCATCTTTCAATCAGATAACATATCTTCATTTGACTTTTTGACAAACTAGTCAGCAGCAGCATTGAGGTATGTTTCGTCCAGTGTTACTAATTTCAAGAAAAAGTAGCAACTCGTTTCTTTTTCGGACCTAGACGAGGTACATTCCAAATGAGCACATCCACGTAAATTTATTTTGACACTGAGAATGTAAACCTATATTACCTGTGGTCAACAGCTTTCAAATTTTCTGACCATATTGATTACGTTAAAACTTATTTCAAGGTACCATTTATATCTTTTTGCAGTCAAATTAAGAGGTCTCAGTTTCTCTTCTATTCTGAGATGTCAACCTTGCCAAGATTAAGAATTTTTTCAAACGATTTACTAGAAGTAATATCCGGAAATGCGCTGAAGTTCAATTCTGCATTTGTATTAGAAGTAATCGTCGTTCTGTTAGTTTGTGATGAAAATAACGGTCCATGAGCTGCGGTTGATTACGCATCACAGACTGCCTTTTCAGAAATTGTACAGGAAATTGAAAATGGCAGGTCGTTAGTAATTTCATAATAACTTAACTTAGTGCCATTCCGTGACAAGCAATGCGATTTTATGTATATGTATTTAGTTTATTACTGACACAGAAGAAAATGAAATGACACAAATGCAATTATTTTATTTATTTAGACTTTTTTTTGCAATCCTGTAAATCTTTTGTTATCCTATAATTTTTATTTAACAAAGTGCAGCACCCTTAGTTTTATCCTGCTGTAATCCTTTACCACCTCTTCTGTTTAAATTTATTCAACTTACCTAAAATCTACTTTGGTCCAGAATTTCTAGGTGTATTCAAATAACTGTAACAACTTTTATGAAGTGTTTATTACATTGTAACGTAAAAATTTTAATACCCAATAAAATCGATTAAATAATGAATACTAAATAAGTTTATACAGGCATTCGATTAGCTTTGGTATAATAGATTAATCTCTACTATATCAATAGTTTATTACAGCAAGTCGTTAAAGCATGTTTAAAACAACTGACCTAGCCAACGATTAGTCATTACCTCCAATTGCATACATGGTACTTATGTGGAACCGAGGTTACATCCTGATATCATATGTTTGTTACTATCTAAACCTTACATTGTTTTATTATACCTAGTAAAATGAAAAATTGTTTCAATACTTTAGTGTATCAAAACTATAACTTTCTACACAACTCGCTGTGTGTGTTCTAACTTAAGGCCGTAAGCAAATACAAGGATCAGATTTCAACATTTTTTTCGTAGAAAACTGGAGAATGAAAGTGGTATTATGTGTCCAAACGTTATGCAATTTGAGATGTAATACAAACCTCATGGCTTGGTTCTATAATGTTTCTTTGTTCGCGATTTTTTTAGATAGTTGGATTTTGCTGGATGATGAAAATCCTGCTAATCACGTCCCTAAATGTTTGAGAAAGTTATAAAGCTAGACCTTGTCCACATTTCACTAATTCTGTCGCCTCTATGCTAAAGAGTACGTTATATTTGTTTTAGATTAGTGCTAAACGCATGACAAAAAAAAGTATATGTTCTTTCCCTATGTAKTAAAACCGACACTTTTTTGTTCCCTCTCGCTGTTCTCTTTTAAGTGGGGTCTTACATTTTTAGGCGGATTTACAACTGCGACCGTCTCGTACCAATTAAGGAGATTAACAGTTTATTTAATTGCACAACATGGCATGTTAAGCGAACATGTCGATCAATAACGCCGGCGTTCCACATATGTCATGCAGTCGCCATCTTGCAGCACGTGAAAGTGTTGTTTTTCGAAGACATTCGCGACATTTGCATCTGTAGCCACACATTACATCTACATTTCGTGCCCAGGTGAAGCCGAGGAATTCGGGCTAGAAAAATATTAAATAACCCAGTGATTATTACAGTTATATGGTACACGCCGATTTTTGCACGTAACGGTTAATTTAGGAAATTGCATAAGCGGTCGTTAGTGTCAAAGCTGATGGGGATACCTCACATGTAGTTGTACCACAGAAAAACGTATAATCAAATCTGATCGTTGATGAATAGCTGCGAATTCTAGCATGAAAGCTTGGATTTGCCGTAAAAATTAATTCTTTCAGGGAGGGTGTTATTTAGTTTGCAATATAAAATAAACAATACGAAGAATGCATTTGCCAGAATCATTAACTGCAGTAAAAAGTTAAAAATCTTCGAAACAAGCTTGACACAAGTCCAAAAAAATATTTCGATAATGGAACGTTTGGCAGAAATTAGTAAAAGAAAAGATATTTAATACTTCATAGCCAGGTTAAAGTTGCGCTAGCACCATGAGGAATATTTGAAATTGACTGAAATGTCACGAGTATTATTCTATTATTGCTCTTCTAATATAAAAAAGATATTTAACGCTGCTAACTAATTTTTATTGTTCCAGGTCAGTGTTGTATGTGGTTCTACCAGTCTTCGGCAATCGGCAAGTGAATATGTATTAACCAAAAAAAGGAAAAATAGTTTCTCACGTGAAATACCACGACGGTATAAATATTCATGTGCTTGTTAGTTTTAAGTTTCTAAAGTACACACCAGCTGCCACTTTTCATGGCCATGTCATTTTTGAACCAATAACGATAGCAACAACTTCCAAAGTTTGATGATGTCCGACGTAAGATTAACATTCCAAAAATTTAGAGGTGACTTTAACTGCTGGAGATTCATATTTCATTATTAAAAGTAGTATTTCTACAGTACTTTGTATTTTTAATTAAAAATTGCTATATTTGGAATAATGATCCGCTGTGAGGGTGTTTGAATTAAGTAAGGTCCTTATTGTATAAAATTGCAGCGTCTTATTTGCTTAACAAAATTGGAAAGTTAATTCCACTGGAAATAAGAAAACTATATAGCATACTAGATTTTTTTTAATCTTAATGATTTCATCCAGTGTGAGAGTCATATTAATTGCTGAAGAGTCGAAAAAAGGTCCTTATACTCCCATAGACTATTTTTATTTGTTATTGTAAATCAGGTGATTCGTTTCGACAGCTTCACAAGTATCATCTTCCGGCTTTGACTTTAGACAGCCCGAAGATGACAGCTGTGAAGCTGTCGAAATGCGTCGCCTTATTTACAATAACAAATAAAAATCGTCTATGAGAGTATAAGGACCTTTTTTCAACTTTCAACAAACTAGATTTTTCCTACGCATGTAGACGTAATGGTTAAAATGATACTGTTCGATATAATGGATGAAATAGTACACGAAACAATTGAGAAACAGTTGAGGGAGCAAAGGAATATCTTACATAAAAATTACAGATGTTAAAATTAAAAAAAAAGTGTAAAAACTTAAAAGCAAGAAACAGAACCATTAGATGAAGGTTTACATCACAATCTAAGCTTACATCATACAGAAGATAAAGATAAAAAGACATTTAGCTGGTACAGAAGAACTGAGTTAAGTTAAGCCAACTTAAAATCGAAAAATTATCCAGCCACATGTATATGCACTTAAAAATAATAACAATTCTTATATTGCTAACAATCTAAAGGAAAACAATTATGGGTTCGATGTTAACAACAATGAACATAATTATTTGGTAAATTCAGAAGCTCTAAATATTTTCGAATTACATAAGATCCATCCAAAACTATGTTAATCAACAAAAACAGTTTTATTTATCCCAATTGTGAGAAAATTTGTGTGTTATGTACTCATTTCACTGTGATAATTAATATCCCTTTTACACAATGTGTTCATTAATGATGAGCCAAAAAATGAAGGGATGAAAAATTAATGCCGTAACTTCCTATATCATTTTTGTCAAAACTCAAAAATAACGAAGATACGGGGTGTCAAAATTATTTTTTACAATTCAAATGGGGATTCCCATCACTCCAGTAATATTCATTATGAACTTTAAATAAATCTTCTCGCCCAAATCCAGCTTCGTCTGTGAAAAGAATAGAATATGTGAAATTTCTGTCATCATTGTGGAGATTGATTTAATTACACGAGCCATGTAGTCTTCAGGCAATAGAGCTTGAACTTCTTGGTAATGGTAAGGATACAGCTGTTGCTCTTTTAGTATTTTATGCACTGAACTTCTTGGAATAATCTCTTGATTTTTAATTAATCTTCTAATTAATTTTCAGTGTAATTTAGAACGAGGATTTTTGTGTTCACACTTCGAGTGGTTTCACTATGGGCTACATCATTCAGCCTAAATTTGAATCTGTTATCATTGTTATTCGTATTAATTTAAGAAAAATCGTAAAAATTATCTAATCTTGGAAAAGTAGCTGAGCTAGATAAAATTTTTAAACGGGTTTTTCCCGAAAACGGCTTATTCTATCGTAATATAACAAGAGAACCTTTTTAAAAGATTTCTTAACCATCGTAATTTTTTTGATATTAAAATTTATAAATAATTAGAAACAAGAGAGTTCTGGGTGATAATTTTAAAGCCAAGCGTAGTTGAAGCCGTTAGGCACTGAAGGATTTGCTTTAAATTTTGAAAACAAATGCACAATGATATAGGAAATATGTGTACAAAATTTGAAGATAATCGATACACAGACAAAAGAGTCATTAGCATATTATAGGAACTTATGGCATTAATTTTTCGAGTAGAATCACCCCTTCGTTTTTTACTTATCATTTCCGGGCAATTTATTTAATATTTAGCTTTTTAAGCTAAAATCAATTCTATAATTCAAATATAAAACAGTATTAGTGAACGTAACTCGTAGTTTTACAGGAATGACACGAAAAGTAACAAGAAATTAGAAGTATTAATAGTCGTGTAAAAAACTTACGCGACGTACTAAATGACCAACAGTTCTTGGAATATTCTTTTGAGCGTTTCCTCTATGCCATAAATGCACAATGAAGCGGACCCAGACATTCACGTTTTACTGAGTAAACTTATAATATATCCTGCTTAATTATGCAACTAACAGCCTCGCGCGATCGTATACCTCATTAGCAACCAGATTTACGGGGAAGTGAATGGAGAAAGGCTGAAAACTGGAATTAGGTGCATGAGTAATAACGCACGAAAATAGAAAATGAACGCCATTTGTCTTCGGGCTGCCATTTAACCTTGTCAAGGCCGGCGAACAATGAGCTGTCATGTAGGTGTCATTCGCGGATTCCGATTTAAAACAATCTCCCAGACGATTTGTCATAAACGGGAGACGGTATTCGCCACCTACACATTGGAAAGCGAAGTGATTAGTCTAAACAAGCAAATTGTGTCGAAGAAAGTTGTTTCAACTTAGAATTTTTTGTTTTCTATTTGATTAACCCCGGGTTGACTTCAAAGCCTGTTTGGTTATCCCACATTTGGTATAGTTATAGTCCAAGTCAACGTGATTTGCAGTTTATGAATATTGCCGCTGTACCAATGTACTACAGACATGTTCACTCAATGATAATGAGAAATTTAGTTCCTATAATCAAAGTCACGATGGCAATAAAGAAAGAGAACATCTTTCACTTTTTTGGTTCTAATGACTTTGACTTTCCAATGTGAAAATATCGTCCCCGGACTTCGACAATCACGTATGTACTAGGGATGATCCCTGACCTATTTCTAAGCGGTTGCTTTTTTAATGATTTTGTCAATTAATTAATTGACATTTGTGGAACATGTCTATAAAATATCAACTTTATATCTCAAAGCGTTGTTGACCTGCTACTAATTCTTGAAGTGTGTCGCAGTTGTTCCCAAAAATTGATCCTGTAGAACAAAGATCCGCAGTAAAATACTAACACAAAAAGGCATTTGGTTCAACAAAGATTTTTGTATATAAGTTTGAGGATACTGAAACCTACAATACTACACTCGTCTCGAAAATGTAGGAACTACAAAGTCAGTTGAAGCAAATGGGTGAGAAGGTAAATGAGAAGATAGTAATGACAAAAATTTCATGTTTGCATGGGAATCAGTTCCTACGAGTAATCAAAAAATGAATGATTTACTTGTTAGGCTGTTTATGGAACAGGAAAGGCTAAAGGAACACTAAGAAACCTAACTAAAGACATTAACGGCAAAGAAATTCCAGGATATAGTAGACAGAAAAGTTATGTAATTTCTGTAAGAAACCAGATCATTTAATAAAATACTGTTATCATCGGAAAGAACTTCAAGATGAAACCAAGGAAAGAAATGCTGTCATAGTTACGGCTCTGACTGGAAGTACATATATTGGCGCAAGTGATCACATGTGTCTTGAATAATATAGACAACTAACTGTAAGCAAGTCGGCAGTAATACGTAATGGCACAAAAATTGAAGTAAATGGAATGATTAGAAACACATAATGGGCAGCAACGATACTTAACGAAGCCTTATATGCTCCTGATATTAAGGACAACCTGTTTTTAGTAAGCAAAGCAGTTGACTAGGGATATAAAACGAAGATGAATAACGAAAGATGCAAGTTTGTGAACAATAACAAGGTTGGAGGTATTGATGAAAGAAGTTTTTAATGTTTGTAATGAAATGTAAGTCAAGTTCAACAAGATCTTCAGACTTGGTGCATTAGAACAAGATTTATGGAAAGAAATAATAAAGGACAAGTGGATAAAATGTGCAAACAATAAAGATGTGTGTAGAGCCTGCATTAAAGAAAAACATCAAAGGTTACCGTTCAGCAAAGATGAAACGAAAACAACACGCACTTGTGAGTTATTACAAATAGATGTGTACGTACCAATGGAGGAAAAGTCTTTGGACGGATCACGGTATTTTTTCTTAATAGAAGATGACTATTCAAAGAAATGTCAGTTTGTGCAAAAGTCAAACATTTTCTGTCAAAGAAAAAGACAAGTAACGATGTGAAAATCAAGAAGTCTGGCAATAATTTAAAATTCGTGAACAGAGAAAGAAACTGCTAGAAGATAATGGAATTCAACATCAAACCACAGTGGTCTACACGCCCCAGAAAAATTGAAAAGCTGAAAGGGAAATGCGAACATCAGTTGTAGAAGTAGTAAGAACCGTGTTACAAACCAAATCAATCAAGAAGGAATTTTGGGCACACTGCTGCATACACAATTAACCGCACTGGACGATCTAACGTTAAGAGCAAAGCCCCATTTGAACTATGGACTACAAAATCTTTCAACATTACATGTGTTTGGTACATAAATTATGTCCATGTACCAGAAAAGAAGAGATACAAATGGGAGGCAAAAATTCTAAAGGGATTTTTGTAGGATATGGAGAAGATACAAAAAAATAGAGTTTTTGTAGAAAAACAGAACAAAATAGATATTTTTAGAGATGTGGTCTTTGTGTATTCAAAAGCACTTCATGGTCATCACAGGAACGTAAATACAGTATTAAATACTGTATAAATAAACAAAATGAACAGGAGGATGATGACGAAGAAACAAGCAATGGAGAAGAGAATTTGGAAACAGTGGATGAACTTGATAATAAAAGTAGTGTGCCACAAAGATCATTAAGGAAACCAAAGTGGCTCAAAGAATATGAAACTTCATTTTATGAGTCTTTAAGTTAAAACAAGATAACACTGGTAATATTGCACGCAAAGCTTGTCTCGTTGTTAGGGATTTTCAACAAAAAGATGTAATTGGTATGATGTCTTTTCGCCGGTTGTTAAACTAAGTAGATTAGGTTTGCGAGTATATCAAATCGATGTGGGAGGTGCTTTTCTTTATGGTGAAATTAAAAATGAAGTGTACAAGTGTTTGCCAGGAAATAATAGGCAGAACAAGTTCATTTTGTAAGCTTAAAAATCAATCTATGTACTTAAAAATCACCAATGATGAGTAAATGCTTTAACCGTTCAAAATATGGTTACTGTTTGTATACAAAAAGCATTTTATTTATGTTAAAGAAATGGTTTAAAGGAAATTTTGGTAAGAAAAATTTGGGTTTAATTTCTAAATATTAATAAATGTGATGCAATGTCTGTAAAAGGGAACCACGATCTGCTACTGACCCCAAAAGTTGAGAGGACACTAGCAAAACAATTCCGGTAAGAACTCCTAGCATTTGGCAGATTTGTAGGATACTGTAGATTTCAATATGTTTACACGTTACGCATTAACCACCTACTATCGATAAAGAGCACCAACGCAGTTACTAAATCAAGGCGAGAGCTTCTGTGTTGCGCCAACAGCGGCATTTACGCTTTTTGCAGCAAAACAAAACACAGCCAGTAGCTATTTGAATATAATTGCAAATACGTGACTTAGGCGCGTTTAGGTAAGTGCTACCGACTAAAAGGCGACTGCAACGTGTGAGTAGAATAACTAAAGGCTCCAGTTCTTTCGCTCCCACGGTGGATGCCACCGCGCTGATTCACGGTCGCCCGCAAGGGGCTTTCGGACAGCAATAATTATCCTCGGATACCCCAATTCTTTTGTTCTATTTCAAAAGGGGCCGATTTAATATCGCGATGAGATGGGTTTGTTATACGGCTCAAAATTGGCAGGATCCCCGGCTAAGGATCAGGCCTTTTTTAGCAAGGATTATTTTGCTGATAGATGTGGCTTGATGGATGGTGAATAGCCGTTGTGAAGGTTGCATTGAATATTGTATTAGAGGCTGAGGAGTACACAGATATCTATCACTTACTAAATTGAGATATTTTCATCTCAGTCAGACAAAGTGTCGGTTTAAATAAATGGACCGATCGAAATAATATCATTTTAAAGAAAAAAAAGCATTAAGTGCTATAAAAAGTTAAAGGCAAAGGCATATTGGTGATACCATACTTTAATTCATTATTTAAGGTTAAGTGCAAACAGTAGTGGATGAACACCTTTTCTGTACTTTTTCAATTCTTCCTTATATTGCGTGTTTTGTAAACATCTGTATAGCTTTTTTACTTCTTAAATCATTATTTTTTTAGAATTGTTGTTATTTCCTGTATTTTGTTCAAGCCTTACTGGCTAGTAGTAAATCTCAGTCTTAGTAAGATAAAAATTTCCTGACGAGATGACAAATGCTGCAAAATAGTTACACATTAGCTGGTGCATAAGGCCGACTTTACAGAAATTTTTCTATTCCTACTACGTCTACTCAACCCAAGTCATGATGGGCAGGATTACTGCCTGAATTGACTTTATATGAACATGTATGATATTTTTAATGGGTTTACAGGCATATGACGAAATGAAAAAGTATTGCCAGCCCTGACCGAGATTTGAACTCGGGCCCTTTGAACACTAGTCAAACGCTCTACCCACTGAGCTACCAAGGCCCTATTCAGAATCGAGGTCAAAGCGGCATATATTCATCAAAGTATGTAATGCTGCTGAACGCCATCCAGCGCATTTACAGTTGAATCGCTCGTCGCTCGTTATTTGCGAGCTTCGGAGCGCAATTCACTGTGGTGGCCAGATTGTGGCGACCAGCAGCTAATTACAACCCAATTATATATAATTATACACAATGAAAGTTATTTACTGCCTGAATTGACTTTATATGAACATGTATGATATTTTTAATGGGTTTTGTAATTAGCTGCTGGTCGCCACAATCTGGCCACCACAGTGAATTGCGCTCCGAAGCTCGCAAATAACGAGCGACGAGCGATTCAACTGTAAATGCGATGGATGGCGTTCAGCAGCATTACATACTTTGATGAATATATGCCGCTTTGACCTCGATTCTGAATAGGGCCTTGGTAGCTCAGTGGGTAGAGCGTTTGACTAGTGTTCAAAGGGCCCGAGTTCAAATCTCGGTCAGGGCTGGCAATACTTTTTCATTTCGTCATATGCCTGTAAAACCCATTAAAAATATCATACATGTTTATATATATATATATATATATTGTGTTAGCGGACCAAATGGCATCCGCCCTACCGCCCGGCACTTTGGCATCCACTGATATACACGCCATATATCCCATGTATTTTGTTGTACTGACTACGGTCCTGTTGACGTCCGGTACAGTTAGCGCGTGAGGTTGCATCCTTCTATACATATTATACAAAAAAAGGTTAGGTTGGCAGCCGTATATTACAAGATGGCATCCTTCGCGCTGTTGCCGGATAATTTTCGTAATGCGCAAATCCCGCACTATCATATTCCTAGCAGTAAACACAGAGTTTGCTATTAGTTGTAGCATTGAATTATTTCCATTTCAAAGCTTATTTATTGCACAAAAGTATGGTATAAATTTTTCAGACCTGTTGCCTAAGCGTGGACAACGACATAAGACGGCGTATCCTAAAAACACCTGGAAGGGAAATGACCAACGGATATTCGATAAAAATAATTTAGACTTGCCCCGCCTATCACGAAGGGACGCAGTCGCTAAAGCGAATTAAACAAACGTAATTTAATTAAAAGTTACAATATGAAGATTGGATAAAGACCCACTGGTTAAAATGTCTGTATTATTTAACACAAATTTTGTCTGAAGTTTTATCCTGTTCATCATGCCGCGGAGAAGGCCTAAATCTACCAAGATACCAGCTCCTAATATGCTTTAAATTATTAAAACTAGTTTACCAGCTTAGTATGTCTAAGACAAAATGTTACTCAACAATTACGTTATTATTTCATTTGTAGAAAATTCAAATAGCAGGATATGTAATATGTAAATCAATTTGATGAATATCCGAGGGTGAATGCTTTCAGCGTCCATAATATAAGATAATATTTTGTCGGATAGATCGCTGTCTCTTGAAAACACTGACAAAAAGTTAATAGTCTGACGTTTCGATTACACCTGTAATCTTTGTCAAAGACGAAGACTATTAACTTTTTGTCAGTGTTTTCAAGAGACAGCGATCTATCGGACAAAATATTATCTTTTGATGAATATCGTCATTTTCTATCTAAAGCGATATTATAGAAAAAAAGCCAAACAGAGAATATATTCACCCTAGGATAATTGTCCTTGGTGTATTTCATATTACGAAATAGGTACTCTTGAAACAGAGATTCCAAATCTGATGGGTAAGTGCGAGTAGCTTACATGAGAATTATTATTTTTGCATTACATTTTATAGGAAAGTCGGTGTATTTTTTGCACATAACACGATTTACAGGCTATTCTTGTATTGAAAAAATAACATGCCATCCACAGATAAGAATTGTAAGTACTACTGCATGTGTGCATCTTTTTTTTTGTAATGTTATTCACATTAAAAGATGTATACTGATCAAGACAATATATAGAAGCATTTAATATAAGTTTTTAATATGCTGTAATTTATAACAAGGAATAAGTAGTAGATGCACTATTTGTTTAAAATCAGTTACTGCTTTTCAGTTTCATTTATCTTTTACACATATTTAGCTTACAAACAAATTAATTTGTGGCAGTACAAGTTTCTTAATTTTTATATTACGATAAGTATTGTTTTTATATATGACCACAGTATAATCACTTGTCACAGATGCTATAACAACATGGGTAAGTGATGAATGAAGTAAGAACAGATATCTAAAATTGCCAAAGCACTTTAAAACAACGCGTGTTAATGTTGAAAACGTTTTTGTGTAATTTCTAGAAATCTACAGTATAACAATATCATACAGAGTGTCATATAAACAGTGGTCCATATTGCAAGGGTAGGTTGATGGGGGGTCAAATTATGACGATTTAAAGAAATGTATCTTAGTACAATTTTGCTTAAAAAGTTGTAGCACTTTGAAAATCCTTTTTTTACTTCAACTTTTAAGCATAGTAGGCATAATTTAAATATTTTTTTATTAGAACTTAAGATTTCTGATGTTGCCAATTGTAAAATAGTGATCCTTTTTATGTTATATCCAGAAAGCCCCACTACACTATTTTTACCATGCAAAAATGTACCAAAAGGGATCAATTTTTGAAAACCATATTAAGTTGGCTTTCAAAAAAAGCTTACCTGTTGAGGGTGGTTAAAATGCATTCTTCTGGAGATAAAATGGGTTTTAAATTTTCTCGTGGGCATCCTTTAGTTGTATACAGTGGAGCAGGTGGAAGAGGTCTTGAATCTAATGGAAGACGATCCAACAACAAGCGTTAACAGAATTTCTGGCAAGTTGCATTATCTAGATTTTCTGTCAATTTCACAAGTAACAGTTACTTCCTTATTACGTATTAAATGTCCAAAATTTGTTTTCCCAGCTAGAGTACAGTTTTGTGAGTTTGTGTTGAGACAGCATATCGACGATCCATTATTTTTATTTATTTCCAATGAAGTGACTTTTACAAGAAGAGGCAGGTTTTGAACGAGGCTAATTTAGTAAAGATATTTGAAATCATTAAAAATTATGACAGCGTTTATCTCAGTAGAATTCCTGTTTAAATGTTTTAAATATTTTTGTTTTGTAACCGTATTAGTGAAATGCACCGTTATGGGCCCGACGGAACAAGCTTAAATTATTTCTAACAAATCTTCCCTGGTCTCGTTAATTTCAAGCTTTTTAACATATTTACTCATTATGCCGTTTAAAATATTTAACGGCTGTCCACGCTTTTTGAGAAATCTGGTAGATAACTGCTGGTGACTATTCTAGATACACATGTCAATTAATTTCGGTTAAACCGAACTATGTGTGGCATCAATTGTTTCTAGAATTATATCAAAAATGTTTAGTTTACTTACTGGCAATTATAGATTATCCCATTTATAATTAACATTATAACGTTTTTGGCTTACTATACTTAAGTGAAACTTACCAGATATAAATAAAAATAACTAAAATAAGTACTTGTTGTTTAATGCATATAAATGCATACAACGTTTAAGAAGCTGTAAAATCAAAAGTTAAAATCAATTACTCTAAAAACAAGAAATTTTGTTTGAGTAAAAAAGTTTATTTTGTATACAGCATGAAAATATCTTAACCTAATGGGAATACAACAACTCATAATTATTAACATTATTATTATCACTTTAAGAACTAATCAAAGTTGATTTATTTTTTGGAATACTTATTTGTGACATAAACTTTTATAACTTGCCACGACTTATTGTCAAAAATGCCAGGATATCTTTCCACAAGCATTTCGACCTCATGCTTCTTGGGTGGTATTTTTTTCTTAATGTGACGCTTGAAGAACTCTTCCGTAATTTTCTTCTGGTCCTCCGTCCAAGCAACTAGTGTCCGCTTTTTGCCCTTTTTGACAGTCAGTTCCATATCAATCTGAGGGTTATTAGACGGCGTTTCATCCCCGACCGTGAGGGGATCATGTTCTGGATCATTGTTATCACCTTCACTTTCATCATCTTCTACAATAGTGTCGTCCAAAACTATTTCAGACAGCCTCTTGCCCTTAAACCGCTCAATAGACCCAGATTTAGATAAAAGCAGGAGTTTGCTGACTTTTGCTGTCTGGTAAACGTCGACTGGCAACCTGTAAAACTCAGCATGGGTTTTCTCTGTGTGACCCATGAAGGATGCCAGTTGCTCCAAGTCGGTTTTATCCATTTTTAATATTTGCATAATCGTTGCCAGGTGTTTTCTCAACTTAGTAGACGTTAACAATGATGCTTTATTTGAATCTCCGAGAGCCAACTTTGCATGTTTCCGCATAGCTAGGTTTCCTGATATAGGGTTTGTTGTACCAGGAATACCAAAAATGTAAGGGTTTTCCGTTAAACCCATCTCCTCTCTTAAGGGAATGGAGAATTCTATTGACTCAACAATAGGATGTTCCAGTAAAACTGGTACACCTCTTCCTCGCTTCCCTCTAATTACTATCCGTTTCAAGGATTTAAATAATATTTTTTCAGATTCTGTAAGAACTTTTTCAAATTCTGAAGACGCTGTTGTATCACAGTGCTGAAAATACGATGTCAAAGTCATTCTCTGTAACTCTCCTACCCGCCTCTTGTTGAATATCATTACACTGCAGAAGATACCCTCTAATAGATCTCTATATGATTTCAGGTCTTTGGAATTCCTTTCTAACCGTGTCCTACTCTTAGATATAACTTCTTTTAGGTACTTTTCGAATTTCTGTAAACATAATAGGTAATGCTGTGAATAATATCCTTAAAAAGCCAATATAAAGTTATGGTTTTGGAAAATATGCAACATAAGTTCTGCACGAAGATCGATTTTATAAAATATAAATATTATCATTAAGTTGAACAGCATAACTTGCAAACATGAGTTAATATTTTTGATGCATTGCAAGCATTTTCTATAAGGTAAAGAAATGTATGCGATACGTAACTTTGATATAGCGCATAAATTTATAATATAGTTTAATGATAATTCTTTTATAATAAGTCTTACCCAGAATGTTAAGCTTAATAAGTTACAAATGGGTGTCAGCTATCAGCTGTTCTTAATGCCAACCAGGACCAATCTTACAAAATGATTACACAATACTGTACTTAGAAAATACAACAAAATACTGTTAGTTAAAGTTAGGAAGGTTATAAATGCAGACACAATGAAAATAACATACACAATATACGGTTCTTTTAATAATTAATTAAGATCGGGTGTCTATAGCTGAAGAGAAAAAATTATAGCTGCGGTAAAATATTTACTATTTGGGTTAGCTAAGAAGAAAGGAATGATTATAGTTACTTACCACAATGTCTTGGGCCATAGGTATTAATGTGGGTTTGTTGAATTTGTTTATAGCCAAATTTTGTCCTGCTTCACTGGAGATTTCGTGTGCCCAGTCACTCTCTATAAGCTTGGTGAGCATATTAAGCTCATCTAGATGTTGTTTTGAGCAATTAGGTTTTTGAATTTCTGTAGAGTATGCTGCGTTTATTGCATTCTTGATTAAAGTTCCCATTTGTAGTGCCAATGAAGGTGACTTAAAGTCCCGATCTATGGGATTATAACCTGCAATTTCGCGGGTGCCGCTCACAAGGTTTTTAAATCTGCTCGGAGTTAAAATATTTCGCATTGTTAGTGATTGCTTTTTCTCTATATTCCTAACTGCGATAAGCAAACGTGACAGACGGCGCATGTGGCGCTTTGCCACATTTACTAGGTGCTTTTCTTTGTGGCTTTTCAGATACCTTCTCGCGACATCGCATATAATCTGATCTTTTTTAGCCACCAGGGATACGTTGTCCGCACGCATCATACTCAAGAGGCCACTTACCCTCAAAATGTCATTTGGCCCAAAGTGGCCTGCCATCACATTCTGCCCTTCAATTTGGGCATTAAAACGCTTGTTCGGATCGGGATTAAAAAAACATTTTTTTGCGTGCCTACGCAAACTTTTTCTTGAGTAGTATCCACGGCAGAATTTGCAAGCAATATAGTCCACGTCCGAGTTATCTACGGGAATCATTACGGGAACAATAGAGGATGTGCAAAAATCACCTTCTCTGCGCAGTTTGTCTATAAGTTTTTTGCGTTTGATGGATTTCTTTGGCAACACAGACAATTCCTGTACGGCAATCTCATCGCTATGGTTACGTTCCAAGTGCCGCGAAAAATTTCCAACGTCTGTATCGCAAAATAAGCAGCGATGACTCCTTCTTTTCCTTTGGCAACTCGCAACTGTTTTACCCCTACGTGAGGGTAGTTGACTTGAAGATGATGGACTTAAAAATGGTTGAGATGAAGATGCATGTTGGTGTAACGTTTGAGAGTCTGTAACTATAGCATTTTGCAACGGTATATCCTGCGACTCCGGAGAAAATGTTGACATAGCCTTGTCGGACATAAAAGAAGCAGCAGAACTTAATCTTGACGGACAATATTCCGAATCCGTTTCATCAACGAAATCTTCGATATCTGAGGTGGGACAACCTGAAAAGTAAGGCTCAGGTTGCGATCTGTTTTGTATATGCAATTTTATAGAAGGGTTGTTATCTAGACAGTTATAATACGTACTCGATAAAACGATGCTTAAGATTTCTATTTTCTACATGGCTCTGCTTACCTTACAAAAAACTGAATTTCAAACTGTAAGTTTAAGGATTTATTCGGCCCAGAAAGTTAGCTACGGACTATGAAAGGCGTTCCCGAACTTACGAAGGCAATATTTTAATTATTTCCACATTCCACAGATGGACATTTTCGAAATATTTCCAAAAACCTGGATTTGAACCCTGTCCACACTTTTAATTTTTAATTTTGCTATTATACAGAATAAATTTCCGATCGAAAAACACTTGCAATTTTTTATTAACTTAATAATTTTCGAGTTACGTATTTACAATGAAAGGCGTTAAAATATATTAATTTTTGCTAATATTACGGAACCCCTTGTTGTTCCAAGAGATGTGTAGGGACAGAAATGCTCAAAGCCTCATTAATGATCGTATAATATAAGAAATAAAAGGGTAAATGTCATTTTGACAATTGGATGTGGAAGTATTGATAAATTTGCAGCGGTTTTTATGGTTGTTTTTTGGAATGTAAACCAGAAAAATGTGCGATGATAAGCTTTGGAGCGATAATTAACTGTACAAAAGCAATATAACTGTACTGAACGAAAAATAGGGTTTTTGTTTTAAAGTTGATGGTATTTGAACTTTATCTTAGATCATAAAAAACAACGTTTAACAAATTTATGTTTATAATATAATAAATAATTCCAGATGCATGTTACCCCTTTTTCTAATTTATGAACAACCTCAGTTTTTGTGGCAGACATATTATTCTGAGAAGCAGAGCTTTTAATAAAAAACGACTTCGTGACTTACAATATTATTAAAAAAATGTTTCAATCTACTCAGGGTGTTCACGCTAACAATCTGCAGCGCTTATTTTTTTATTTTAAATAAAGAACAGTGATTTAAATGGGCCAATTCTTAATTTTTTAGAAAAATCACTTCGTTTTAGCGCATTACAATTATAATATTTATATTATATAATAATAATTAGAATAATTATTTATATGAGCATAATAATGCATAATTAATGTATAAAATAGCGGCAGAATGATAATATGTAGTTTATTCTAATGGTTTGACGATGAGGCGGTATTAATAATAGCCTCGAACCCGATTACAGTTTTAAGAATAATTGAATTTGAAGAAAATGGGCATTATTATACTCAAATAAATAATTATTAAATACTTCAAAGTAGGGTCCACTTACTATTTATAATTAGAATAATTTGCGCATTTCATAGTGTTAAAAACTGATCAAATGAGTATTAAGATAGAACCTCTCTATAGTCACTTACTGCAAAGATATTCTATATTTATTAATCACTATTTGTTACAAATCTAAGCGTCCCTAATTTTTGTTAAAATTTTTATAGTTGTTTTATGAACAGGGTTTATTCAACATGAAATACCTAAAAAA
Source organism: Rhyzopertha dominica (assembly GCA_025024175.1). NCBI lineage: Eukaryota > Metazoa > Arthropoda > Insecta > Coleoptera > Bostrichidae > Rhyzopertha > Rhyzopertha dominica. The sequence goes on from QCXZ01000042.1 coordinate 1,941,946, forward strand.
AGCATGTGGCTGTATAGTGGCGCTACGTTAATAATTTGTTTTTAATTCGGTAAGCTCTAAGAAATACGCTATTCAAGGAAATTTGCCCATTTAAACCACTATTCTACGACTTCAAATGAAATTGCTGGCTACTATAAACTGTTCCGTGAAGAGTAGATAATTATTCAACATAAAATATCTCAAAAACAAGTGGCTATAGTTTGGTGCCATCAAATATTTTTGTATAGTTTGATAAGCACCATGAAACATAACATTCAAAACAGGGTTATTGTATTTAAAATAGCAAATTAATCCTTTAAGTAAATTGTTCTCCAAGTATAATCCATTATATTATTTTATAGTAAAGCGCTTTCGACTATAAGGTAGTCTTCGTCAGTACAACAAAGGTCAAAATACAGAAAAAAGAAACTTGTATAATTCGATTGACAAAGTCAAAAAAATTAGAAAAAGTCCATTTCTAGCTGAACTTTTTATGAATAATTTAGTAAAAGATATTTTCAAAAATACTTGTTTCTCTTCTCACACCAAATTCTGGTATCGTTATGTAGATGATGTTTTCTGTCTATTTACAGGTAATTCAGATGATCTAAATAATTTTCTTACTTTTATTAATTCATTACGTACTTCTATAAATTTCAGTCATGAAACAGAAAGTAATAATCAGATTTCCTTTTTAAATTTATTAATTATACTATTACTATTTTAAATGATTCTTGCAATTTCAATTGTCCTCTTTTAAACTTTATTTGTGTTGCTGGCATGTAGGTTACTTTTGGTTTGTAGTCAAGTTTGCTTGTTTCTAAATTTTTTGACTTTGTCAATCGAATTATAAAAGTTTCTTTTTTCTATATTTTGACCTTTGTTGTACTGACGATAACTACCTTGTAGTCGAAAGCGCTTTACAATAAAAGAATATACTGGATTACACTTGAAGAACAATTATCTTCAAGAAGAATTAATTAATTATAATTCCACGTTGAGAATATGAATCAGTTTTCAATTTTTAAAATAACAAAGTTATACTTGGTATATCAACCCTCATTCTAGTTTGTTAGCAAAAGGAAGCTCTCTCCAACCAAAACAAGGAAATTGCCTATTTGAACTATTATCCTTGAACTTCTGATAAAAAGTTGGCTGTTGTAACATTATGTTAATATACAAATTATTGGTTTTAAGAGACCCCATAAATGAAATTGTTGAAACCGTAAATCTAACAATCAGGAAATGGGATCATTAATTACCTACTTACCCATTCGGAGCAACTTGATCCGGCAGAATATTTATAATATTTAGCAATTAGCAGAGTCGGAAGACACCGGAAAGCTTTTAACTCTAATTCAAACTATAAATAGTTTTCTGAAAAAATATGTCTTCAAAAATAAAACTTGTGCAGTCTTTCTTTATTTAATCTCAGACAACACAAACGATGTAACCGTTGTCGTACGGCATTTCTTAGTTTTAGGTCAAGAAAGGGCTCAAATGCATATTCACATAACAGCTAAGAATCGCGATACAGGAAGACAATTAGTTTCATACAAAAATTTAAATCAGTAAATTTAAACTTACCTTCTAGTACCTGAGCACATTTTGCTAATGTCACCAGACGAGTAGACCTTTTTGTTACATTCATGGCACCGAGGACCTTACACAAACACTTGAAAGAACTGAAGCGATTATACGCGCGTGAGGATTGAAGGAAACTGAACCATCAAACAAATTTCTGCAGCAATTAAGTTTCCGGTACCACCTCCCTTTTGAATAGTGGCGAATTGCGGGGGTAAGAGGGTAGTTACTATTGTAGACCGTCTCCTGAACAGTATCTATTTTTCCTACTTTCTTTGCCGCTGAAGGAGTCAACTATACTCCATACGATAAGGAAAATCATATTTATTGGAGCTGACAATTTCTTTATTTGGTTGGTTTTATTAAAGCACCTCTTCTTTCTTCCAATTAAAATATTCAATTGCAAATTACTTACAATAATATCACATTAGGGTTATTCGAATGAAAGCGATGTTCATTGATTACAAAACAAAAATTTAAAAACATACCTTATCCTCTACATCACAATAATTAATATATGTTTTATGCGCACTGATCACCTCGTCTAAGGATTAACAATCCCTTTTTAATTGTTCTAGTCCTAAATATAAAAGGGAACGTTGACGCAGTTATCCCCTGATTTGTGTGCAGAGTGCCGAAGCAGTTTGCTGGCAGAACGTATACATTTTTGCTTCCAACAACATCAAAATTTGCTTTAAAATTTAAAAATAACCAAGCAATTAAGAAATAAATATATATATATATTAGACGCCAATCAGAAAGTTTATTACTGCTAGCATATCACATATAACTTGTTGTACCCTAAGTCTAAGCAAAACGTAAATACACTTATACATAGCGAAATAATAACATCAGCCATAATTTATAACAATGCAAAGAAGCAGATATAATAGAATTGTTAGCCTGCTTTGCCGACTCGCCTGTCGTAACAGATATTTAAATTAGGACCATCAACCAGTTTATGACAGGGACCGCAATGAGCCTACAGTGCTCATGCTGACAGATGGTGAATCAATTGGGGGTGTGTCAAGTTGGCCCCGCCCGATCAAATTTTTACAATTACAATATGGGGATGAATTGTGCTAGTTTTGTGCTGAATTGTGCTGCTATTAAAAAGTTTTGTGCAGCAACCCTTATACGCTTAATTTAATAATCATTTGGCGGGGCCAGCTTGACGGTCAGCCCCGCTTTTTTTTGCAATATTCAAAATCTAATTACGGCAATGAATTGTGCACGTTTTGTGCTGAAATGTGCCGGTGTCAGGGAGTTTTGTGCAGCAACCCTTATATTTAATTTTTTAAAAACACCAGCGGGCGGGGCCAACTTGACGGTCAGCCCCGCTTTTTTGGGAATATTCAAAATCTAATTACGGCAATAAATTGTGCTCGTTTTGTGCTGAAATGTGCCGGTGTCAGGGAGTTTTGTGCAGCAACCCTTATATTTAATTTTTTAAAAACACCGGCGGGCGGGGCCAGTTTGACGGTCAGCCGCGCTTTTTTTGGGAATATTAAAAATCTAATTACGGCAATGAATTGTGCTCGTTTTGTGCTGAAATGTGCCGGTGTCAGGGAGTTTTCTGCAGCAACCCTTATATTTAATTTTTTAAAAACACCGGCGGGCGGGGCCAACTTGACGGTCAGCCCCGCTTTTTTTGGGAATATTCAAAATCTAATTGCGGCAATGAATTGTGCTCGTTTTGTGCTGAAAAGTGCCGGTGTCAGGGAGTTTTGTGCAGCAACCCCTATATTTAATTTTTAAAAACACCGGCGGGCGGGGCCAGCTTGATGGTCAGCCCCGCTTTTTTTGGGAATATTCAAAATCTAATTACGGCAATGAATTGTGCTCGTTTTGTGCTGAAAAGTGCCGGTGTCAGGGAGTTTTGTACAGCAACCCCTATATTTAATTTTTTAAAAACATCGGCGGGCGGGGCCAACTTGACGGTCAGCCCCGCTTTTTTTGGGAATATTCAAAATCTAATTACGGCAATGAATTGTGCTCGTTTTGTGCTGAAAAGTGCCGGTGTCAGGGAGTTTTGTGCAGCAACCCCTATATTTAATTTTTTAAAAACATCGGCGGGCGGGGCCAACTTGACGGTCAGCCCCGCTTTTTTTGGGAATATTCAAAATCTAATTGCGGCAATGAATTGTGCTCGTTTTGTGCTGAAATGTCCCGCTGTCAGGGAGTTTTGTGCAGCAACCCCTATATTTAATTTTTTAAAAACACCGGCGGGCGGGGCCAACTTGACGGTCAGCCCCGCTTTTTTGGGAATATTCAAAATCTAATTACGGCAATGAATTGTGCTCGTTTTGTGCTGAAAAGTGCCGGTGTCAGGGAGTTTTGTGCAGCAACCCCTATATTTAATTTTTTAAAAACATCGGCGGGCGGGGCCAACTTGACGGTCAGCCCCGCTTTTTTTGGGAATATTCAAAATCTAATTACGGCAATGAATTGTGCTCGTTTTTTGCTGAAAAGTGCCGGTGTCAGGGAGTTTTGTGCAGCAACCCCTATATTTAATTTTTTAAAAACATCGGCGGGCGGGGCCAACTTGACGGTCAGCCCCGCTTTTTTTGGGAATATTCAAAATCTAATTGCGGCAATGAATTGTGCTCGTTTTGTGCTGAAATGTCCCGCTGTCAGGGAGTTTTGTGCAGCAACCCCTATATTTAATTTTTTAAAAACACCGGCGGGCGGGGCCAACTTGACGGTCAGCCCCGCTTTTTTGGGAATATTCAAAATCTAATTGCGGCAATGAATTGTGCTCTTTTTGTGCTGAAATGTGCCGGTGTCAGGAGGTTTTGTATTTAATATGTAAAAATGTTTATAACCTGCAACAAGAGATAATAGCGCACATCAACTCCCACGAGAAATCAACACCATGTGTAAATTGTTCAAGCCCTACTATTCGTGAGAATCGGTTGCACACAAAAATCATCCTTATTGAAATTCTTGACACATCATTGAATATACCTGAATTACAGCTAAAAAGTATACCAACACAGGTAGTCGTTGAAAACCAAATTTATGTATTAAGAGGAACTATATCTTACTTTGGCTCCTATAGGAATGAATCATCACTTTCTTCAGTTGGCCATTTCAAAGCTTACTGTTGTCGCTTAAACGGGAAGTGGGAAGAGTACGACGAATTGCATACCAAAAAAATGGATCTGAATGAAGCAACACTTGTATAGCCGCACCTAATTGTATATACTATTTAAAATATTAAGGGCTGTTACAGTTTTTTTGTTAATTCTTAAATGTATTTTTATACCTAATTTGTCTATCTGTAAATAAGCTTACGTTTCTACTGTAAGTATCTTTTATGTTATTGCAATTAGTATATCCACGTTTATTTTCTACTCGTTAAATTTTATTGTCCAGTTTATAAATTTATAAATACAAAAAAAATTCCAATAAAATAATATGCCCAAAACCATGCATTATTCTCAAACCTTTGTTTGTTAACCGTAAAAGCACCTACAATTTTTTTAAATTCTACTCGGCATATTACCAGCAAAGCAATAACGCTCATGCTAAACTTATATTACACAAACACACGGTAAGTAGAAATACAGAACTGCATCTATTTTATCTCCCACTACTTCCATCAGCTTTATCCTGTAAAGCTGTAATTTTGTAAATAGCAATCTATTAATAATAATTAAACCACATCGATTTGCAATATTTCAGAAATAAGAAACACGGCTGATCGTCATCTCGAATCCGCCCGCCAATGTTTAAAAAAACAAATATAAGGGTTGCTGACGTCGGCACAATTTAGCACAAAACAAACACAATTCATTGCCGTAATTAGATTTTATATATTCCAAAAAGAAGCGGGGCTGACCGTCAAGTTGTCCCCGTATGCCGATGTTTTTAAAAATTAAATGTAAGGGTTGCTGCACAAAACTCCCTGACACCGGCACATTTCAGCACAAAACGAGCACAATTCATTGCCGCAATTAGATTTTGAATATTCGCAAAAAAAGCGGGGCTGACCGTCAAGCTGGCCCCGCCCGCCGATGTTTTTAAAAAATTAAATGTAAGGGTTGCTGCACAAAACTCCCTGACATCGGCACATTTCAGCACAAAACGAGCACAATTCATTGCCGCAATTAGATTTTGAATATTCGCAAAAAAGCGGGGCTGACCGTCAAGCTGGCCCCGCCCGCCGATGTTTTTAAAAAATTAAATATAAGGGTTGCTGCACAAAATTCCCTGTCACCGGCACTTTTCAGCACAAAACGAGCACAATTCATTGCCGCAATTAGATTTTGAATATTCGCAAAAAAAAGCGGGGCTGACCGTCAAGCTGGCCCCATCCGCCGATGTTTTTAAAAATTAAATGTAAGGGTTGCTGCACAAAACTCCCTGACACCGGCACATTTCAGCACAAAACGAGCACAATTAATTGCCGCAATTTGATTTTCAATTTTCCCAAAAAAAGCGGGGCTGACCGTCAAGCTGGCCCCGCCAACCCGTGTTTTTAAAAAATTAAATGTAAGGGTTGCTGCACAAAACTCCCTGACACCGGCACATTTCAGCACAAAACGAGCACAATTCATTGTCGCAATTAGATTTTGAATATTCCCAAAAAAAGCGGGGCTGACCGTCAAGCTGGCCCCGCCCGCCGATGTTTTTAAAAAATTAAATGTAAGGGTTGCTGCACAAAACTCCCTGACACCGGCACATTTCAGCACAAAACGAGCACAATTCATTGCCGCAATTAGATTTTGAATATTCGCAAAAAAAAGCGGGGCTGACCGTCAAGCTGGCCCCGCCCGCCGATGTTTTTAAAAAATTAAATATAAGGGTTGCTGCACAAAATTCCCTGTCACCGGCACTTTTCAGCACAAAACGAGCACAATTCATTGCCGTAATTAGATTTTGAATATTGCAAAAAAAAGCGGGGCTGACCGTCAAGCTGGCCCCGCCAAATGATTGTTTAATTAAACGTATAAGGGTTGCTGCACAAAACTTTTTAATAGCAGCACAATTCAGCACAAAACGAGCACAATTCATCCCCATATAGCAATTGTAAAAATTTGATCGGGCGGGGCCAACTTGACATACCCATCAATTGGGTAGCTTCGAGATAACAGCGGTATACTAAACTCAGATGTGCAAAATTTTGTTTACATTGCGTATTTTACAGGGGTTGTAAAGTAGCGTTGTAGAATCCTCTGCCCTGAATTTTTAGGACCGACTTCCTAGTTTGGGCAAAATCAAAGGCGTACTGGACGTGGGAATTTCTATTTGCGTATTTGCCAGCTGTATTTTCTGATACTGACCTTTTGTATTTCTAAAAGATCTAAAAGGTTTAGTTTTTTACCTTTTCGCCACCTAAGATTTTATTGTCGTTTTCATCTAAGTAATGTTTATTTTTCAAGCAATGGTCAGCAAAACCTGTTGTGCTTTTATTTGAATTTAGATTCGCAACATGCTCTTTAATGCTATTTTCAATAGCTCTACCTGATTGCCTTATTTATACACTATCACATTGCATGCATTTTAGTTGGTAAATACCGCTTTTGTTGAAATTTTGGATTTTTATTCATTGTTAACTAGAAGACCTACCAAATTGCACTTATTTACCTTTATTGCTATTCTAAATTTGGTCCTTTATATGATTGGCAACTTTGTTTGTATTTATTTGATATCATATCTGCACACGCGTATTTTTTGTTTTTTGTATCTTCATTTGACTTTGTCTAACGCTAATTCTGTTATATTTTAGACATTTATTTCATTATTTTTGTTTTGCCTGTGTAAAATGTGCATTCGTAAGGTTGACTAAACGATCACTGAATTTAAATTCGCACTGGGGATTAACTGAGTTGATTTTAATTCTATTTTCTGTTTAATGAGCAAACTAGCATTTGAACATCGCTGTAGATATCGTTAGTTAACTCATCAATAATTATGTTATGCAGTTTTTATGTAATTCTGTATGAAATAATTTTAAATATTCACCCGGGTTTTGCTGACGTGTGTGCCACTTTCTGATTTTCAAATCGATCCAAATGGTTGTTGCTCGCTGTATGGGCCTTTTTGCTTTCCACGAGTTATTGTTACACTTTATATGCATATAACCTGCTGTAAAACCACATAACTTACACTGCTTATTTAACCAAATATGATGAGAGCACATTTAGTTTAAGCAAAGTCTCTTTGAAGAGAAACACCAATTTGCCACCACTGGCGGTTAGATTACAAAGAATGCCGTACAATGCTAATATAAATGATAAAGAGCATATTTTCGCCGCAGTAAATTATGTCAAAGGTGTTAGTGTTTGCGTTAAAAATAGGCTGAATAGATTCGGAATAAAATCAATAGAGGTTAATAAGTGCAATTTGGGACGTCTTCGTATTAACAATAAACCAAAATCCAATAGTTTGAACAAAAGCGGTTTTTACCAACTAAAATGCATGGAATGTGATATGGTATACATATGACAATCAGGTTGAGCTATTAAAATAAAAACACAAAAGGTTTTGGGAACCACTGCATAAAAAATAATCATTATACTTATATGAAAACGACATTGCGAAAGGAAAGGTAAAAAAATAAACCTTTTAGAGCTTTTGGAAACAAAGGAGTCAGTATCAGAAAAAACATTTGGCAAATACGGAAATAGAAATTCCCACGTCTACCCGCCTTTGATCTTGCCGAAACTAGGAAGTCGACCCTTAAAATCCAGGCCAGAGAATTTTACAACGCTATTTAGCAACCCCTGTAAAATAGGAGACGTAAACAAAATTCAGAACATCTGAATTAGTATTACGTTGTTATCTTTTTGATAATGACGGTTTGAGGTCGAAGCGATTGTCAGAGTTATCTGATAAATCGAATGAGGCAAAACACAAGGTTCAATCAGCTTCAATCAGTTTTCAAGGTGCCTAATTAATTCCGAGAACCACTGCACTACAACCCCCTGTAACGCTTTTCGCTCTAACATCGGAAGAAATGTGCCCCTAAATTAAAAATTTCCTACAATAATCGCCAGAATCTCATTCACTAATAGCACCTGTATTTGGACAAAAGGGAAATTGTTTGCTCTTTCCGTGTTCCGCACAGACGCCTAAGAACTATTTTTTAGTTTAATCCCTACTAAATATCTTTCGGGAGTATCTCACATTACGTGCCTCGCATTGAAAGTAATGCGCCTTTGTTGCATAAAACTGAAAAATAACTTCTAAGCCAGCGTTATGAAATGCTCACTCTATGTTGAATAGAATCATTAGCAAATTGCTGTAAGCACTGACCGCGTTTAATTTTGCGCTATATAATTATACAGTGTAAACAAAAAGTTTTAGATGGTGCACTCGTTGAGACATTCGAACTAGTTACACTAGTTAAACTAGAAACAGCTAAATGTTATTCTACCTGTATTTTGCTTTCTGTTTGACTATTTAACTGAAACCTCGTCAGAAATATCTGACTAAGAGTCTGAAGCAGAACATAGTTCGTTGTTTACGTACAACTTACAAGCAACCTACCACATTTCCCGTACGCATATTTGTATCGGACGCAGCTTATTGCACAATGGAAAAACTCGAACTAAACTTATATTGGACGCGCGTGCTACGGTCTAGTGTGTTGCATGAAATTCTAATGAGTAAATAATAAATGCCTTTCTTTAAAGTTATATTATAATACTAAATTATGGCAAGTTAATAATATGGTGTAAAAATAAACTTATATATTTACATACGTAATATTTGCAAAGTATCAGTTTTACATAGTTATCAAAACAACTATTTAGAAAATTTAAATGACGATAAAATGACCAAAACAATTTTTTTTTATAAATCGTAAGCTAGGTATGTGCTGAGCTTAAAATAAAAAAAGTTGTACATCTCCCCCTTGATAATCCCAAAATATTTTTGGATTGGATTTTCCGCGAAAACGGTACCTACGTCGTAGAATTTATCTCAGAGTGTAACTGCACTATATAAAAAAAGCAGCAAAGGACGCCAAAATTGTCAAAAATGACTCTTTCCTTGTTTCTGACCCAGAAAAATTTTTTTTGTTAGTAAATATAAAAATTGTAGAGCCGATGAAATCCTAGAAAATTTATACTTTTTGTTTTCTATTACGCACTGTTATACAGATAGAGTGCTTTCAAATGCGTAATATGCGCTAATTTGAACATACATATCGCGTGGTAGTGGTCCATTGTTACAGCGCCTACTTGGAAAAATTACTTACATTTATTTCCTCCTCAGACTTAAATTTTGTTCTTAGAATATGATCGTCATTTGGTGAATAATAATATTATAATAATTATCTGGATAAATACTACTCATATTTCGCAACGAGGACTGAATAATATCAATAAAAACACAAAGATTAAACTATTAGCAGTTTTTAGTGACATGTGGTGCGATCATGCATGTGTTAACGGGCTACTGATATTGCACAAAACTGTGCAGTACTGCTCGTTCGATAATGTACGCAGTTTCTGATTATATAATAATTATTTTACTAGTTTATTGTTTATCGGTTATTTATTATTACATACAGTAGTAACTTCACAATAATGATTTATGTATTGTAGTTACGCTGTCTACCACCAAATAATTCGAATGCGCAGCTTTCTCATTTCAGTACTACTATAGTATATTTCTTATCAAGCTAGCAAATATTTTATGTAATATAGAAGTTTTTTTCGTTTATTTTAAATAATTTTATATTAAAAAATGTGTGGGATTTAAGTGAATGTGTCGATAATTTAATTGTAATAATAAGATTATTACGTGAGACGAAATAGTGTATTCGATATGATTGCCCTTTTTTGCAAATGCACAAAATACTGAAATCTTGTCTAAATCTTCTAATAATTCTTTAAGCTTACTCCTACATAATAATGTACTTACTAAATTTGCTAAATAATTTCTCCGTGGAAAGTGAAAGGTTTAAGATAATTCATATTTAAGAACTATGCCCTATCAAAACATCTACTGATAATATGAACTTTTGTTTTTGGCAGCTTTTGTTTTAAACAAGCTTATGCAGTTGTATCTGGCCGCGTATGCTTTGCACTTTTTGATGAACTCATATCCTATTTCACGCAGATACCCTTATGCATTACTGTTTCGGCCTCATTTCGTGAAAAATTAAGCGCCTATCTCAATTATTTTATCTTATTCTTTTTAGTACATCTTAGACATTGTCAATTCATATTTATTCAAAAATGCTTAACGCGACCCGTAAAAGAGCACAAATCTCGTTAACGCTCCAAATCGTTAAAAATACAACGTACCAGGCAAGTACGCACAATTGCCAGTTTTCCTGGATGCCATCCTGAGTGCAACCTTGACCGCTCGTGTATATACCGAATGCGATGGTCGCGCCAACTACAGAAGACTGCGTTGAACTAGGCAATATACAAAGAGTCGGGGTTGGTGCAAAATAACGTCCGGCTAAATTTCACTTTATTGGATGGAGAACACCCCGTAGTAGCCGTCCTTAAAATATTTCATGTGAGTCAAGGTGGCATCCGTATATCGGATGCCACCTTACCACGGACGCCAACTTTACCGCGATTTTAACATGGGAGGATGCTAACTTGTGCGCGAAATATATATATATATATATATATATATATATATATATATATATATATATATATATATATATATATATATATATATATATATGAAAAACTAGGTTTCCGGGATCTGCTCCGCGTTGTCAAATGTTGATCCTCCACTGGACCGTTGAACTGACGACGTTTCGGCACGGTCTCACGGGTATATATACAACCAGCAGCAGCACCGGATGTCAGTTGTAGCCGTGTAACGCGGAGCAGAACAGCAGCAGCAGCAGAGAAGACCTGAAGATGGCACGTGAGACCGTGCCGAAACGTCGTCAGTTCAACGGTCCATTGGAGGATCAACATTTGACAACGCGGAGCAGATCCCGGAAACTTAGTTTTTCATATAACGCCCGCGAAAGCCTGAAGCAAAACATATATATATATATATTCAAGGTGCTCCATTCCGGCTTGTGTTTCTCTACAAATCGTAGTATAGCTCTCGTCCTCAATGCGTGGTTTTTTTATCGTTTTCTCGCTAAAGGTGTGTCTTATCATGACAGTTCTTTCGTTGTAGTAATGGTTAGCCTGTTTTCTGATAGGTTATTTTCTACTACGTTATCTAGAAAGTCGGTCAAATCTTTTTCATTTTCTGTTATTACACCAGGTCATCCGCATATGCCAGTATTAACCAAAGTTTTATTTTATTTTCTTGTCTGTTACATTTTCTTAGCTGAATGATGCAATCTAGGACAATTGTAAATATTCTTGGTGTTATGGGGCATCCTTGCTTTACTCCTCTATTTTTATCGGAATTGTTTGGCGAAATCACTGCATTGTTGTATCTTCGTGTAGACAGACCTTCGTTGTCCTATTGATAAGGCAGTGAAGGACCTTTTACTTTGCCAGGATTTCTGGTACCGATTAGATTGGTTTAAGTCTATAGACATGATGCACATCTTCGTACCTTCTCTCCATTTTTCTTCTAGTATGCGCCTTACTGTGAACATATGATCGTCCACTGATCTGCTCTTGACAAAGGTTGCTGTATGTACTTTTTTTAGTTCTGAGAGTAGAATGTGTGCGTTTTATTTACACCCACACTACTTAGCGTTATTCTTCAATAGTCGTGCGTGTTCTGGGGGGAGGTTACTTTAGGAATGGGTATTTGTACCGTGTTGTTATTATTTTATGTGTTTCTTGTTTTATTATTTCCGGCCCACATATTATTAATTCGTTGTTTATTTTACCTATAGGCTTGGTGCTTTATTGTTTTTCACACTGTTTATGATCCTATCTAGCTCCTCTAATGTTAATGATTTGCATATCGACGAGTGGTCTCTTTTGTCAATGAAATTTGCTCTCGGTTCCTTGTTATCGTCTTCCATTTTTTGTATCCAGTGTTTTATCGGAATGTATTTATTAAAATTCCTGTTGCTTTCTCTGCGGCATTTTTTCAAATACTGTGTAGTTGAGTCAGTCGCCTTTTGGTCTCTGGAGAATGTTTTCAAAGAACTCCTGTCATTTCCTATTTTCGTGCCGTTTGTGGGCATTTTTTTCTTACTTCTTGTTTTGGTAGTTTTATTTATGCGACCCACTATGATCAGTTTTCCTTGTTCTTTTAATTGCCTTTTTATACTTGTCAATCGCAGCTTTCCTATTTGGCGAAACAGGGGACCATTCTCTATTTAACGTTTGTTTTGCTGCTTTTTTACACGTGTTGTGTACCTTAGATGTCAACAAATCATTTCTACGACATCTACCAAGAATAAATCATATACAAAGGCTTGTCTTCATCTCTGGAACAAATACCATGTCAATATGTTAGTATGCTAAGTCAGATTTGCCTTCTTTATTACAGAAAATGCATGGTATACAGAAATAACAGTATCTTCTAAAGTATTAGAGATAGACCGAAATATAAAACTAATAAAGTAAAAAAGTTGTAAAATGTTGCATATAACAGCTCAAAAATAAATAGTTTTAATTATTTAATAAAGCTGAACACAGAAATTCATCTCAGCAACACGCATATACGAAGCAATGTAGTTCCTGAGTCAATACAACATAGTAATTTAAGTAAATATAAATCTCACAGGTGAATAAACACTTCACCCGTACACACTTTCACTCAATCACTACATGGAAGCTTTCTTCTGCGACCGCTGACATTCCAATACGTAGTCAACACATTTCAATCTTATTTACTTCCCATAAAACACCAGTTGTTATTCAGCTCTGATTTCCGCCAAAGAAATTATTTACTATCTTTAGTTTAAAGTCAATCGTTACATTTGATTTTCTTTTTGTTTTCTTTTTTGTTAAGGTTATGGCAACTAAAACACTGGCATAGCAGAATTGTAGGAAAGAGTAGAGCAGCGACATATATAAATTTTCCTTTTTTTCCGAAATCCAGCTAGGAATTTTGTTAAATTCTGAACTCTATACCGGTGTTTTGCTAAATTTCTACTTTTACCCGGAATTTTTCTAAATTTTGATTTCTTACTCGGAGATAAAAGGGATTGATAAAAATTCTGAGATAGATGTCGGAATTTAACAAAAATTCCCAGATACAAGACGGAATTTAACAAAATTCCGAGATAGAAGACGAAATTTAACAAATTTCCGAGTAAGAAGTCGGAATTTCAAAAAAAATCCTAGACAGAAGTCAACATTTAAGAAGATTCCAAGATAGGACTAGATATTTAACAAAATTCACAGGTAGAAGTCTACGCTGCTGTAGAATTGTGACGTACATGAAATTATTTTGTACGCATGTTGCTTTGTACGAACGTAAATTGTTATTACAACGCTTAAATATGCTCCTCGCCACTAGCATAAAGACCATCATTCTCATGCATATGTCACTTGGTCGACAATGTGCGAAATACTTCACAACCGAGTAATATAAATCGTGCCTACCAAGAGCTTTATTGCTAATCCTGCAAAGCATTGGGTACTCRKAGTGACCCGTGGCACAATACGCAGAGTCTGCGGCATGGTGCGACGCCACCTACCACCACGTTTATTATGGCTGGCTTTGCCTTTATGATTATGGTGTTGGAGGTTAACGTTCTGAATCCATTGTGTACACCAGCATTTCAATCGCGTTCAACAGTACTTTGTAATCAGTCAGGATTCAGCGCTCCGTTTTGCGGGTCATGGCGAACTCTTAATTCGTTTTGTAAATTTGCGATACGGAAATCTAATTCTGTAGATGTAGAGGGTCTTCTAACAAAAAAGTACTCTTCATTTGCAACTTTTGTCTATCTAATTTCAGATGCATTCCTTAAAAATTGCACAATTCTAAACGTCAGTTAGGATGGCGCTTCTAAAGTTCCTTTTAATAAAGTTTATTCATTGTTAAGTGTAGTAGTTTATTGCCACTAACGCAGGGATATGTTTGGATTTATTTCGGCATCTAATAGAATGTTTAATTTTGTGTCGTTAAAGTTAGGATGATCATTTTGATTGTTTTTAATGCCAAGTGACATAACGATTGAATTCCTTAGATAATAAAGGCTCAAATTAATTTGGTTCTATTAAACGAATATATGACACCATTTCTTCGTCATAGTAATTGTAATTGTCTCAAAATAAAGTTCTTTTTAAATCTTCAATCACCTGATCACAGCTTCTCGACTCCACCAAAATCTATAAATACTACGCGAAGGTCAGTCTCACGGTAACCCTGATGGAGTTACTAAAAGTGCCGCATTTTTTCTAAATTACTCTATCATTCCTAAATGAGCCACGGTAAAATGTGATGCATCCATCAGAAGGAATTACGAAGGCCGAGATAATACACGTCATTATCCGGATGAATAAACCGCAAACCGCAAACGGGAAACCAATATCTAATAATCTTAAACGATGGGCTTAAGTAACTTATGTAAATAATGTTCCCTAGACAATATTTGTTCATCTGGTCAGTTATATTTTGTATGTTTACAAAATGAATACCTAGTTATACAATACTTTTATTGCAACAAGTGCGTAAAGTGATCCTTTACTCCACACATCTGCTAATAAGCTTCTGCTGTGTTTCTAAAATTACTCTTTAGCAAAAGCGCAAAAACTTTTTTACAAGCATTTTTGTCTGGTTGCTCTTATAACCAAATTACATTACTAAGACTTAACATTTATAAACAAATTATGTTCTTTCTACAAAAAACAGTGCGCTTATTTCCTCCTTTTGAATAAAATCCAGTTTTGTCAAGAAAACTGTTTATTTTTACCACGATAGTATCAGGCTTTTTATCGAGAAACCGCGGGTTGCAATGTTTCTTATATTTGAAACAATTAGAATAAAAAAGTAAGATTTGGCAAGTTTTGCACAAAATTGTTGTACAAAGAGTTTTCAATATTTTTATGGCAAGAAAGTAATTAGTAAATTATTAATAATATATATTTTCGTAGAGTAAAGAATGCAAAATATCTAATAGGAAATCTATATTGGTAAGTCAATTTCTATCGGTCGTGAAGAATGACATTAAGCTTCAATTCGTTAGTATTTCTACTTCATTCTCGGGATTATTAATATTTTAATGAAAAACTCCAAATCAGGATTCGTCTCCCAGGTACCACTGTAGTTTTTTTTAGAGATTTTTGAATATTTGTTACCTTTCATTATACTTCCAATGCACAGGACTGTTGGTTTTTGGTTTTGGTTTTTCATCCCCTTTCGCAAACAGATTTTGCTTCCCCTAGGTCACTATATGTAGGTCCCCCACCGTATGAGGCAATTTGTTTTACATCTCAAAATGACAAACCTTTTTGCCTTGTTGAACTGAAAATGCCAAGATCCTAGAGCTTTGATCTTTTCTTGTGTTACAGTTTTCCAGTCCTGTATTTGCCAATCCAGTTCAAGTTTCCGAATTGTTGAAATATCACTAACTTTTTTCTTTTCTTAACTTTTACTTTCATATTCAACGGATGGGAAGTATTGTATTGGTTTAAAAMGCTCGAAAACATAAAAAACAAAATTTGAGKAAAAAAAATACTTGTCTGTGTCTGTGGTTTTGTTTGTGGACACGATAACTTTCGAAAGACTTAATATATGAACTTGAAATTTGGCAAACGTATAAATCTCAACTACCCAAAGCAACCTATTGTTTGTGGTGTAAGTAGAATATCGGGAAGGGGGTAAAATTGAGGGGTAACTACCCTTTTTGCAAATTTTTATTTTTTTATTTTTTTTCGTCCTAATATGTAATTAGTAGTAGGTATAACTGCGAGTATTATTCGTTCTTATAAATTTTTGGTGCAGCAAACTGTTTAGAAGATATTACCAAAAAAGCGTCACTTAAAAAAACGGTTTTTCCTAAATATATCCTAATTTATTTAATATATTCAAAAAATGAAAATACCATCAGATAGGAAATAAAATTTCTCACATTTAGTGTCTTAAAAAATTTATTCACAATTTTGACATTTTCGAAATATTTCCAAAAACCCTATTTTGGACCCTGCTCGTACGATTTTTTTAAATTGTGGTATTATATAGAAAATCAAATTTCTGATCATAAAGCACTGTTGTAATTTTTTGTTAAGTTAATAATTTTCGAGTTATTTGGAAAAACCGATTTTAAAATTTATATATTTTTGCTAATATCACGAGGACTGTTTGTCTTAGAAAAAATGTGTAGAGAGAAAAAATGCTCATAACCTGATTACTAATCGTATAGTATAAGAAATAAAAATGTAAATGTCATTTTGAAAATTGGATGTGGAAGTATTGATTCAATTTGCAGCGGTTTTTATCTCGATCATTCTAAAAACTCGGTCAGGTGGTACAAATAATTGCTCAACTAGTGGAAATATTAGGCTTACAGATTTGATGTGAAAAAGAGCTTTTGTCTGGAACCATACGAAAATCATAGTCATCAGTATAATTTATTTATTTTGCCCCCACATCCAATATTGATACCAAAAACCAAARTTGCACAGCATATTCCACATAGCTGAAGCAATGGAGTTGGCGTATGTCTAAAATTGTTTATATTACAAACTAATCTAATGCACTGAATTAGTTTTTACCTCTGTTTCCTTAGCTTTTGTCGCTTGGTTTCTCCTCGTACCCTTTTTCTGTACATGTTTCTAGGACACTATCGTCGAGGTCCATTATAACAAGGATTAAATTAATTAATTTTTTAACAAAATAAATTATTACAGAAATACTAGGCATATGTAGTAAAATAACACCTAATGCCCCATAACAAAAGGAATAAATAGTGCTAATTTGTTATTAGCCTGCTCCAGTTATGTGTCCAGTACTCTTTATACTGATTGGGTGTTTTGCAAAAAGCGAGTGTTGCATCCCCAATAGCCAATAGCCAACTTTAAATCCAGTTTTATAGGCACCAAAAGGCTATTTTTTGTTAATTTAACATAGAAATTCATATAACCCATATAGCTGAAGCAATGGAGTTGGCGTATGTCTAAAATTGTTTATATTACAAACTAATCTAATGCACTGAATTAGTTTTTACCTCTGTTTCCTTAGCTTTTGTCGCTTGGTTTCTCCTCGTACCCTTTTTCTGTACATGTTTCTCGGACACTATCGTCGAGGTCCATTATAACAAGGATTAAATTAATTAATTTTTTAACAAAATAAATTATTACAGAAATACTAGGCATATGTAGTAAAATAACACCTAATGCCCCATAACAAAAGGAATAAATAGTGCTAATTTGTTATTAGCCTGCTCCAGTTATGTGTCCAGTACTCTTTATACTGATTGGGTGTTTTGCAAAAAGCGAGTGTTGCATCCCCAATAGCCAATAGCCAACTTTAAATCCAGTTTTATAGGCACCAAAAGGCTATTTTTTGTTAATTTAACATAGAAATTCATATAACCCATATTTTGAATTTTTGTCGATTAGCAAATTTTGTATTTTGGCGACTTATAAGTGATAAACTCAAAGATACTTAAGTTTCCACATTAAATTCGAGCTATTCTAAATTCTAGCATACTCAAAACCAATTCTACTATAATTATACAAATGTGTAATTTGTTATTATTAAACAACTATCTACTAACTTTTATGCGAAACAGAGTCGTTAAAAGTAAAGATAGTAACATGACCTTTAATTAAAGAAATATGTCTCTGCTCATTCCACTCTAACCATTCATACCTTTTTGGTCATTCATAATGTGTGATCACGTGCTCACGCATAAAATTAACGACGTTCCTCCAACCCACTCCGTAATTTACATGGCGTTTCCAAAGCATAATTTAAGATCAAATAAATAGTAATCAGAATATCCGGTTAGCTCAACAGATTTTTTAATACCTAGAACGGAGTACCCGAAGCAAGAAAACTCCAAGGTGCTTGTGTTTACCTTCCACACCACCCTGTTAATCTGACCTAGCTTTCATGAAACCTGTTGCTATTTACGCAACCACTTATCAACGGCACAAATTGAAAAGAAGAGGCATTTTTCTTTGCACTTGTCAGATGCGAGATATTAGATATTCTAATGTGTTTATTCAAATGATAGCCTCTCCACACGCGATAATTAACAAGACACATTTATAACCACATGATAAAGTGTCTCCGCAGAACTAGTTTCATTGGGGATTTTCACGTTTCATTGCAAACATTGCACAAACCGATGAATCATAATTTGTAGAGAAAATGATCCGTTAATAATGAAGATGACCGTGACTTAGTTATTTATTAAGCGACAATTTTTCGTGTTAGAAACCGCGACTAAACGGCGCAGTAGATCGATTTGGTGGTACCCGTTTAGCGCTGGTGACCTTTAAAGGAAAAAGGAATGTCGAATGATTTTTACGGCTGCGAAAGGTTCTCGAAGGTGGCATTATGAATATGTATCTTGTTTTGCAATGGAACATCTTCCTATGTTATTTAAAAGTTTCATACTCAGCTGTAATTATTTTAAATAAATCGATGGTAGAAAATGATCTGAACACGGATTTTCATTAACTATAGTAGTAATAAATTATGATTAATTCTTTTTATGCTGTAATCACCTATCCTGAAAACCGCTTACGAGAATGTTTACGAGTTGCTAATAGGCTGATCAAGGTCGAACTAAAAGAATTTATTATCACTGTTGCATTAAATTGGGAATGAGTAGTTTTCAAAATTTTTGTAAACGGCAAAAATTAAACTTGATCACTTTCTATATTTATCTTAATAAATAAGAAAATATAGGCGGCCATGAAAGTAAAACAACATTGCAAACAGATGACGAATGGATCTATGGCATATTTATAAAAAACATTTTTTAAATCCCGTAGCGTTGTTTGTATTAAATAAACACGTTGTTCTTTGGTTAATATTTTAGAAACAGCTTTAAAAATCGCATTAATGATAAACATAAATATAATACTGAAGTATCTTTGATATTTGCTTTATCGGGTGTCTTTATTTTTCCTCAAAGGCGAAAAATAACCGCACATGAGTAATATTATTGTATACAAATAAAAGTTGGAATTTTGACTTCAATTTTCAGACTTTACTTTTAATTACATATAATTTTGTATAATCTATAAGTATAAGTAACATTTAGTAGAATAATTAATGGTCGTATTAGATTATAATATGTAACGTTGTAACGGGATGTTCGACTTTTTTCTTTATCTTAAATAATACTCTTCATATTACAAACCAAGCTTTCGGTGGATTTTTCTCACCTTCTTCAGGGTTACTACAAATATACTATTTTATATATTGCAAGTTCTTAACTTAATTACATTGTAACCATTTATAGCAAACCGAAGAAGGTGAGAATAAATCTAGCGAAAGCTCGATTTGTAATATGAAGAGTATTATTTAAGGGAAAGAAAAAGGTCGAACATCCCGTTGTAACGTTACATAGTATAAGTAATTATATAAGCTTTTTCTTTAAATAATAAATAATAGTACTTAAGTTTCAGCCTGAATGTAGGGCTTCCTTAAGGGCAAGTAAAAAGATCTTCATCTACAAACAAGGTTGGAGCCAAACTGCAATCTTTTTATTTCGAACTAAATACTGCTCTTATAAGCTTAGAGATTCTTTATTATAAAAAATATAAAAGTTTATGATGTCATGGAGGATTGTATGTATAACAAATATATAAAGTTGAACTGGCGAACTTTCCAAATATAACTGGTGGAAGCTGCTTTCGTTTCGTCCAGTTTTCTTACAATAAAGTTACAGAACCGTGTTCCAGGTGTACTAGGAATAACCTAAGCAATTCTATAACGTTTTCGTCGTCTTGGTCTGCGAAATCATTGTGCGTTTAGTATAAAATTAAAAATCGAGCTACGCAGGCTGTGTTTTATGCCACCCTGGGGTCAAAGGCCAATAAAACCGAAAACTGGAAATGCATCCTCGGAAGAAAGTAGGAAGTGTCTGCCTGATCAATCGAGACATCACGCGATCTCCATCAGTTTGCTAATTATTCGTCCTCGTCTCGAAGTGAAATTGCAATGTCGTAACCATCATCCGAGACATCTCCTGATGGGGACGACCAAGCATGGCATTGTTTACGTTTACGTGTCTGGTTTCCCCCGCTCTTTGTATGTAATCCACGTTTCATCATACCATTTTCAAGTGTTCACAAACGCCTCTGTCTAACGTGCAACGGCTTTTGTATGCAAACGGCCGTTTTAGATGGAATCGCGAGCCGAATTGTTGGACAATGAGTATAGGCCACCGAGGTACGAACGGAGATCCACCTGGTTGGCTGTTTTTTATTGGAACTTGCTGGAGTAAGTAGTATATTACACATAATTTGTTGAAGATTGGGTTGTTGGTAGATTATTAGGCATTCGTTACGTAAAAGCATATAAAACAGCGTTGGGTAGATTAAAGTCGTAAATTTTTATTATCTTCAGATTTATAGAACATAATATCCAGAATAAACACACCTGCTATCGTATATATTATAGAAAGTCCATAACCTTGGCATGGACACTCTCTGAAATGCCAAGCTGTCATTAAAATTTGGATTATGAGATTCAGAATAATTCCTGTCAATAATAGTGCGCGCTCAGTGCTTGCACTGTTCAACAACTATATTATGGAGACACAGAAACAAAAATAGTGATGTGCTTGTAGTAATTCCTAACTGCAAAGTACATTACTCAATGGTAGCATTCAACTGATATGGAATTTATATACCTAAGATAGAAGAATACAATGTAAGGAAGAGAAATTATGTGCTCATTGCTGGTGAGAAAGTTGGGAAGGACAATAATCTCTACGGCATGCGAGTAATAAATTTGCAGCAAGTCTAACGTAACTCAAAACAAAACCATTTCATTGATACGTTTTCAAATAGTCTTTGTTTAGTTCCCCTATACTTACTAAGGGGAGCTGTCTGTATTTAATTTTTCAGGCTAAAGATAGTGAAACATTAAAATTGCTACATTCACATCGACATCATATGCATAGGCAACATTTCTTAATTTACAATTGTATTTGATTCCTGTTTTCTTTTTCAAGATCTGTCTTATAAGAGCATTACTACACCACTCAATTGAGTATCATAAAACGTTCTCGAGACACTTTTTTTGAACTTGGTGTAAAGATATGAGAAAGCTGTCATTTTTAACATTTTCCAATTGCAGTTTAGTTAATTCATGTATTCTGCATGCACCTCCAAGTCAATTATCAAGGCAATCTTAAATATTACATCAAGCATTCAAAACGTTTTTACCTGTATAAAATATCTCTATGCTTCTTATAACAATTTTGATTACAATATTAATGCACAATCTGTACTAAAAGTTGTTGATACTTAAACAGTTTATTTTGAACCGAAATTGTTTACTTAGATTTCTTAGAAGTCTTTAAATTCAGATGTAGATTAAGTTATATGGTACATATATTATAAAGTTGGTATGAATTATATTTACTTATATGTTTTGGCATTCATACCATATAATTTATAATTTATATATAACGGTTTTAATCAGCTAATTCATTTGCCAACTTAATAAAATAAATAAATACAACCAAAATTGAAAGTGTTTTATAATTTAAACAAAAATTAAAACCTCATAATTTATTATATACACTAAATTAGATTCTGAAGGTAATAATTCTGTGATAATTATTAAAACATCAAAAAACTGGAATGTCTATTTTCATTTACTGAAAATCCAGATTATAAGTAACAAGTCAAAAAGAAAGCCTCGTAGGAGAGCTTTCATCATCTTCTATATAGTGTTGATGGCATAAGAGGAATATGATCACCATTAATTTCTTATGAGATATAAATACCAGTTATCCCTTGCCAATAACTATTTTATCGAAGCTGTACTGGTATTAAAGAGTACAAGTACATAAACATTTACTTACATTTTATTTTATTTTGTTGCAGGTAGAGCATATCCATATGGAAAACTAATATCACACTAGTAAGTAAACAACGAGCTAATTAAAATTTTATGTATCATTTATGATAAAACCAAGGAAATACACGAAAACGTCAGTATTTGACGGATTGATAGAAAATAACCTTCAGTAAGAAAATTCAGTCTTCGCCTTTGACAAGGTAACTTTTAAACAAAAGGAAAATCATAAACGAACCAACTGTCAATGGAAGTCTAGAAGCAAAAATCAGATCGTAAGCTTTTCATTAGCTTTTTTGGACCTTCCATCTAAATTAACTCCGTTTTTTACTTTTTAATAATTAATAAGACACTCATAACAATAGAAGATATCGTGAAAAGATGTAGCAGGGAAAATAAGAGAGAAGTGCAGATTGCTAGAATAATTATCGGATATCTTAAGAAATTACACTGACAATGACCGACTATATTAACGCATATAAGCAACCAAAAAGAGATGTCAATTAACAAATTATTAATAAAGCTT
Source organism: Rhyzopertha dominica (assembly GCA_025024175.1). Classification (NCBI taxonomy): domain Eukaryota; kingdom Metazoa; phylum Arthropoda; class Insecta; order Coleoptera; family Bostrichidae; genus Rhyzopertha; species Rhyzopertha dominica. Next base: position 1,964,885 of record QCXZ01000042.1, read on the forward strand.
TTACTACATTATAGTATTTCCGCATGATGTAAAGCGTATTGTGGACACCTCTTTGACATTACCCAAACTGACTATCTTAAATTAAGCTTTAATGAACACAAGTCTTTGTTACCCAACACGAACTAATAAATACGAATGACAAGCAGAATATAAGACGCTGTCGGTTTCAGTGGTAAATATAAGTCACGGATATCGTAAAAAGTAAATCACAAATAGGTACGTACCAAAAACTAGATTACACAACACTCGGATTACTGATGTTAAAAACCATTGTTGAGTCTATCATTAACAGGTTACATAAATCACCGAGTAAATCCCTAAGCCTTCCTTGAATAGTTAAACTAATTAATTCTACATGCGATGAGACGATTCTTACCAACATCTCATTTACTAACCAAATATGCAATGCGGTGATTCCACATATTCTATGACCAACAATTTATTGCTTTGCATATTTATTGCGGTGTTAAACCGTAAGATGCTGTTGCCGCAGGAGCTATGATGGCATGATGCGTATTAGTTATTCACGATAAGGTATTCGAGGAATGGTTGTATAACTACACTTCATGTGAAAATACAATTGTTTCAATATTAGCAAATGGGGAAACAATAGGCAGATTGTGTCATGAAACCTGCCACTGACAGTACCATAGGACAAAGTTATTTTTAAATATTCAGATGATTTCAAACCTGCATATCATTAAAGATGACGTATACCACTAGACTGAAAAGTAGTTCAGATACAAAAATTTCCAATGGTTCCATCATAAATATGTCAACCTGTAGAAGAAATGAGAATGTTATCCTGTTATGAGTTCCAGCCTTCGGATATGTATAATGATTTTTTTAAAATTAATTAAACATTAGCCTATCTATTATGATTTAATAAAAACAAAAAAAAACATTTGATGTAAAGTAGAGAGAAATGCAAGTTGCCTAAATATCTTGCTTCCTACTAGCAACCGACTATTATAGTTGGCGTAACCTTATTAACTACTATGACTTATGAACAAATTCTTTTCTACACAGTTCAGTTTCCTATAATTTAACAACAGGCACCTAATCATTAATTTTAAAAACACTGCACTACACCATAATTTTGTAAATAAGCGGACCGAATATTCAAGACGGCATGCATGCACGCCTTATAACGACACTCTGCCAAAAACATAAGCTTCTAGCATGCGATAGCTTCGCAAAAAAAGTCAAGAGATTTTTTGCATAAAAAGAGTATTCGAGATATTTTCTTTGCTACGGCTATGAATAAAAAATTAGTATAGCAGGGAGAGATATATATTTTGAGCATTTTGCAGAAGTAGCTAATAATAAACGCAGTAAAACCAGCTTGACGAATACTTACTATATTCATTACCTACCTATAACAGTAGCTTCTTCACCGACCTTTATGTTGATCATACATTAAGTCTTTCTTGATACTTAGAACTTCCATCCGATCTTAAATGGACCTATTTTGCATATCGAGGAAGTGGAATAATTCACACAACCTTTTTTCCATAAACTGCTTGTTTTATCCTAAAAAATAACTTAGCATATATGAGATGAAATGAAGAAGGGGAGAATAAATCCACCGAAAGCTTGGTGTAATATGAAGAGTATTATTTAAGAGAAAGAAACCGCTGTAAATTGAATCAATACTTCCACATCCAATTGTCAAAATGACATTTACATTCTTATTTCTTATACTTAACGATTAGTAATCAGCTTTTGAGCATTTTTTTCTCTACACAGACAAACAGTAGGTACTCGTGATGTTAGCAATAATATATAACATTTTTAAAATCGTACGAGCAGGATCCAAAATAGGTTTTTTGGAAATATTTCGAAAATGTCAAAATTTTGGATACATTTCTAAGACACTTTTTGTGAGAAATTTTATTTCCTATCTGATGGTATTTTCATTATTTGAATATATTAAATATATTCAGAGATATTTAGGAAAACCCGTTTTCTTTAAGTGACGCTTTTTTTGCTAAAATGTTCTAAACAGTTTGCTCCACCGAAAATTAAAAGAGCGAATAATACCCGCAGTTATACTACTAATCAGATACTAAAACGAAAAAAAAATTCAAAAAGGGTAGTTACTCCCCAATTTCGCCCCCTTCCCGATACCCTACTTACCCCACAAACAATAGGTCGCTTTGGGTAGTTGAGATTTATACGTTTGCCAAATTTCAAGTTCATATATTAAGTCTTTCGAAAGTTATCGTGTCCACAAACAAAACCACAGACACGCAGACAGAAAATTTTCTTTGCTCAAATTTTGTTTTTTTGCGTTTTAGACCATTTTGAAGCGAATGAGCAAATAAAAATTTCTGAAAATTTTTTTCGCGATGGATGTGGAAGTAATACACTGGTCGCATTTTATTTTAAGATGATGTAATTCAATGTTGCTTATCCATAGTATCAAGGAAGCTACTAAAAGATGAAATTATATTGCAATGTACAACGACATATGAAAACCCTTAACAATATATACTCATGTCTCTGCCTGACAGAACAATAATGTTAGAAGTGTTACTACACTTTGTAGATCTTCTGTAATGTGACTAGTGTGCGAATTGTAGGGTATTACACGCCCACACAGCTTCCTCCAAAATAACAATAACGTTCACACGCGTTTTTCACTTCATAAATCTGTTTTTAATTACCTAATGCAACTGCTATCACGCACATAACCGCTGCGTCTAGTATTATGTTAATTGTTGGAGGAAGTTCTTTGAATATGCTGCTTTCAACCCGGTTTTGGAGAGTAAGACTTGTAGATACGCAGATATTGAGTACAAACATCCTCTGGTTGCCGCAATCGAATAACTGAGAAAATGGTTAAAGTTTCACCTTATGCCAATCTATGTCATATGACCAGAAAAGTGACGAATTTTGAATATTGGCTGATAATGGCTTTGCTCACTTTATGTATTTCCTTGAGTTTTTATAATAAAGCCTATAATAAAGCTGAAGAATTATACAATAGGTAATGTGTTTAAATATGTTCAAATTCAAACTAAGACTGCTCTTCTACTTGTACCTCAACAAATTAATCTAGATAACACTGGAAGAGAACTAAGTTACATCTCAGTATAGATCAAATCAAGTGTGCATTCCCAAGGCATCGAAGAAAACGCAGCAAAGAAATGAAAACGAAAATAACTGTGCGCTCAGAGTACGTGGTTAATTCTGTAGGCTGCTTTGGTCTTCCGTTAGGTATTTGTAGGTGTTCATAATATGAGCTGCATTATAAGAAAATGATCTTTGAAAGAGCGCCGTGAGGTAAGATAATCTCGATAATTAGTAAATATAACAATTTTTTTGAAAATTACGAAAAAAGAATTTTGAAGTGCACATATTATATCGTAAGCCATCTTACGAGTCACCGCCAAAACGCTTCTATCCAAGGTTATTCAACTCATGACGTCAAGTGTCATGTAAACCTTACCGAGGAGCAAGCTGTTTAATGGTGTAGTATAATTCTTGTATTGGAAAAGCTTTTGTGTGGTGTTTATTGAAAGGACGGTGTAAGAGGTCGCACCAAAAAGTTATTTGTGTAGCTCTATAAGCATCTATTATGTATAGAAAACAAAACAAGTATTGTTTTGTACATGGTTATAAAAGTACTTCAGTCAGTACAGCTAACAAAATTTTTGTAACCGTTTCTCGAGATTATCAACGTATGAACAAGTTGTTTAAGGCCCCTTGACGTGATATGCTGAAATCGCAAAGATTGTTTTTCTGTTGTGAAGATCATCTTAATTCTTACTGTAAGTTTTATTATTCTTTTTGGGGTTATAAGTGTTTACCATTCAGTTTCCATTTTGTTATAGCTTGAAGAGGATATGAAAAATTATATGCGTTTTAAGTTGATAGAGGGAAATGTTATAATAAAGAACGGCGTTGTTCACCACATATTCGACTGTTAGCCAGACCGGAAACGAGCCGCAAGAGCCCCGAAAATAAATGGCAATTTATATTTATTCTGACCTTTAAAATAAATGTCAAGTTTAGGATACATTTTTTATTCTTACATTTTTATGTTTACAAATAGTATGTTTCCAACAACCCTCTGTGATCAAATTATCAATTCTACGTAAATTTGATAAAAAATTCACTTATGCTTTTGCTTTTGCGTTCCTCATCTCCGCCGCGTTGAACCGCTCGTCGCTGTACACAAATTCCATAACAATGAACTTGCCTTCATAAGTCATAACTCATATGTAATTCACTTTTTCTTGGCGTATTTTAATTCGCTTGTCACAAAATGAACGCAAACAAAAAACTGATAGATTGACGGGCTAAGGCTGACGCGTGACGCGCTGATCCCAGATATAAACAAGCGGCCATTTACAAGACACCTGACGTCACGGCCAACACGTTCGCGTTTTGGCGGTCCCTTTAAATATTCACATTTTTAATATTAAAAATACACCTTACGATCCATTTTTTCGAATTTATAAGCTGTCACAGCTGTTTTGTGGATTAGATGCTACCTATTAATATGCAATTTAATAAAATATAAATACATGGCAAATACCCAATTATCTGGTGACCGGAACTTGAGTGTTTGTGGCATCGATCAAAGCTATTAAAATTCAGTTACAGATGTAACTTTTCAAAGATAGTGTTCATCACAACTTTGGTTGTGTCTTCTTGATTTCGTGTTTCAGACAAACCACGGACACTTACGTTATTACTGCAGGAATATTTGATGTGCCTATCACGTCAATCTCTCGCTTTAAGGTTTTATTTTCTGCGGTTAACTCCCCATTCTGAAGTTCCAGAGTTTTCAACAGTTTTTAGATCCTCAAAAGTTTCCTGAAGGTCTGCTTTAACTATCTTTTGCAACCTCTAACCCGATACCAGCAAAAAACCCAATATGAGCATAAAATGTAGTCAAGTCTGATCCTACGTTGGAAAAGAAAACGCAAAACTGTCAGTTTTCTTTGTTTTATGCAAAATCATCTTGAATTATAAGAAAGATTAAATGCAAAAACCTTAGTTTTGATGAAAAATTGGTCATCTAAAAGTTAACAGAAGATTTGTGACCTAATAACATTAGTAAGCGAATGGCATTAAATTGAGCGTGCAAAATAGTGTACTCAAAACGCACATTGACAATTTGTTACCATTTAAGAAAAACAAGGAAGAAGGAAGGATACTTGTTACATAAGGCTTTATCTGACAACCACCAGCTTTACAACTTGCTCAATGAACGGATAATTTCACAAAAAAACCTGAAACAGTGCTGTAGGCGTCCATCCACCGTTGGCGTTAAATAACGTTGCGTCACGGTACGTTCGGAATGACTGCTAATAAAAAATGCAATGATAATGAACAGAAATCGGTCGACTTTGCAGCACGTGTTTCCAACAAGAATGCAGTTCTGCATTGGGCGACGGTTTCTTGCGACAGTGAGCGTCTTAGAAAGTGAATTGCTCGGAATGAGGTATGCAGAAGTGTTCTCCCCTGTTCAACACCTGCTACGTGGGTTTATCTCGAGACGAAGTTCTGTTAGAATTTCCTGCTAATGATGCTATTTATCTTGACCACAGCGGATGTTTGATGGATGTGTTACAAGATGATACGATTTTACGATGTTGTGGTAAAAGGAAACGATTTATTGTTTCTCCAGTGCTGGCGTGAAATCAACACACATTGGATTTGTGTGTTTATAGTTGTTAATGAACGCAGCAGTTGGTATTTCTAAAATGCAGCTGTTATAATTCAAATGGTGGAAGAGAAAACCGATTACTTTGTTCTATCCAACGAGAAATGCGAACAATTCAATAGCCTCTGTTCAAATTTCATACTCATGCTATCCTCAAATTGTTCTATCAATTTAGCAATTTCTTTTAATAGTTCCACTCATAGGTCTTTCGTTTTATTTTAAACGAATAGGATACAAAGTAACGGTAACCCAAACCACACATGAAGATACACTGTGTAGGTGCAATGATTTTGCTTAATATGAATAGACAATAGTCAAAAGTCTCTATCTGAAAAAGTTAAAAGGTTAATTTAATAACAGTACTTTCAAAACATGGTAAAACTGAAATTGAAATTGAAATTGAATGAATTGAAATCCTAATGATGATTGGTTCATATCAATCCTATTGTCTAACCCACAGAGTGAACAGGTTAATTTAAAAAAAGAAACTGGACATGTTGAAGATGCTTTAAGGTCAGAACGAAACGCTACAAATTAAGATCAAACACTACTTGATATGTTAGTTAGAGTTTTGTATAACGCAACTTGTTTTGCTCGAAATATGTTAAATATAAACAAATACAAACGCTACAATGTTCATCTTCCCTATGAGATAAATGAAAATGACCTTGACAGAATGTTATTATTCTCTAGGACTACATTATAAATAACAAGCTGTTGCGTCAAATAATCGAAAGAAATAGGTATGTAATAATATGATGAACTTCGGCAATGCAGCAATAATGAATGGGAAAATATGTATTGTTTATATAGAAAGGATGCATGTTTTCTCACTACTACAATACTGCTGCAGATTTGAACCGTGTTGAAATTTAAAGTAGAATACGAGGGTGAATACTTTTAAAGCAATATAATATAATAATAAATATTCAAGAATATTTGAGTACCTAATGGAGAGAAAAGGTTATTATTATAACTAGAAAATGCGAAGCGAACGGAATTATATTGCAATCAAAATATGTTATTCAAATCAGTGTTTATTACAAAGACAAATAACTGTTTTTACCAATATTGTACGCCTAATTGATAATCATAGCTCAGGTGATGACGTCTCTATCGGGAGTTGTTTGAAAACACCATAGACAAACAAGCAGTTACTTATGTCAGTATACGTTTACATTACGTTTTCTAGATTGACGCACAACAAGATTGACAATCAATATGGCATTGTAGAAAACTTACATGTTGTTTTCCGGGCTGATTCCCACGTTGATTATTTGACATTGACGTTTCGACACTCATGTCGGTGTCTTCCTCAGAAGTAGCTCTGAAACTGAAGTGTTCTAGTCCGCTCGGGTATTTATACTCGTCCGGTTCACTGATGCGTGGGCGTTGTTACGCATGATCGGTTTCCAGATTCCAGGTAGTTCGATGCCTCGGTCTCGGTTATAATTGTGCGGATTCTTCTGGATTTCGATGGCTTCCTTGTACAGCCTCGGCCAGAATCTCGCTTCCCTTGACATCATTTGTGCTTCCTCGAATTTGATCATGTGGCCAGTCTCGATTCGCTGTTCTGCAACAGCCGACCTATCACCTTGCCGATCTCTGGTGTCCCTCATGTGCTCCTTGATTCTCGTGCTGATGTGCCTTCGCGTTTGGCCGATGTAAACCTTCCCACAGCTGCATGGGATGCTATACACACCTTGTGTTTGTAGCTCCTCAGTCGTCGAACGATATTTCAGAAAGGCGTTAGCTACCTTTCCCGATGGTGTTTATATGATGTCTTCTCAGCAGCAGTCCGATCTTATCTGTACATCCATTGACGTAGGGCAGGTATGCTGCAGCGATGTGCTCTTATGGTTCCTTCCTCCATGGTTGCTTGTTGATAGCCTTCTCAATCTGTACCTTAGGATATCCGCTCTTCTGTAGTGCTCACGTAGATGTTCTAATTCCTCTCCTATGCGGTCTGGTTCGCTGACTAGCTTCGCCCGCTGTATCAGCGTGTTGATGACTCCTTGTTTTTGGACGGGGTGGTGGTGTGAATCTGCATGCAGGTAGCGATCCGTGTAGATTGGCTTCCTATAGACCCGATGTCCTAGCGTGCCGTCTTTTTCCTTGTCACCATCACATCCAGGAAGGATAGGGTGCCGTTGATCTCCACCCCCATCGTGAATTGTATGCCGCTGTGGATGCTATTTAGATGATCCAGGAACAGAAKACTATCTAATTGAATAATATTTTTATATTCCTAGATTGAATGGTGAGATTTATTTGGGTTTTCTAAGAAACGATTTACCTGTTTTATTAGACCAAATACCTCTTGAAATAAGAAATTCCATGGACTGCCACCACATTTTGTTGATGTAAAAGAGTTTTCTTGGGAGATGAATTGAACACGGTGCCCTGCAAGGTCGCCTGATTTAATCCTATAGCTTTTTTCTTTGGGAGCTATCAAAAATGACTTGTGTATAAAACCCCGGTTCATAATTTTGAGGAACTACGACTACGATAATTGCGAAGCAATTAAAGAGAACGTTGGTCTATCAGTAAGAGTTCGTCGTAATTTTCTTAGAAAAACGTTGTTCGGTATAGGTGTTCTAAATTAGATTCGACCTAAATATATGTCAGTAATTTAGCGATCTGTGTTCCGTAATAGATTTATCTGTAACATTTAATAGTTCCAACGCCTGCTTAGAAAACTGAAGGCATCAATAAACAACGAGCACATCAAAAATAGCTTTCGGCTATACCAAATATGTATTTATGGTGGTGCTTATCTGGATTATTTATGATAAACTTGCGATATACTTTTCTAGAGCATTTCTTCACAAAGCCTACGGCATATATTTTCTCCTATCCACCCATTACTCTAACCAAACCAGTTTAAGTCGTATAGAGACGAACAAATAACTTGAAAACCATTTATTTTATCGAAAAAAAATGTTCAAGTGTTAATTTAGTAGTTTTAATGGCACGTCCTATATACTATTAAATTTTTAGTTTCTCTGTTGAATTCCAAAGTTACTTTATTAATAACTCCTGTATTTTCAGGTCAGCTACTGTGGCGTTATTTGACATTTTGTAAAAAAAACGCAGTTTTTAAGAATATTTTGCAGAACATTTGCACGAACACGATTATCGAGCTTCGGAATCCGTGTTTTGGGGTTGGCACAGCGTGAGAGTGTCTTTCCTGCGTCTGGTCGAATGCCCTACGGCTCCCGGTCAGGTGAAACTGCCTTCCAACAGGTTGTAATTTTTATAAAACCTACTTCAAGTGCGGCCCGCTAACAATACCGAAATACATCAGTGGCAAATTTTCTGGCGGCACTTTTTTTGTTCTCGCACCTTCATTTATATTCATGAGGCTGGCTGCCTCCAAAAAAACCAGCAGGKGAAAGATAACGCTTGTCGGAGAGGCGAAAGGTACTTCCTACATTGTCCGCGTCCACTCTTGTATGTCGCACTTAACGATTCTGTACAGGGCCGCACTAGGTGTTATTTCCCTGTCCTTTTGATCATTCTCAATTTGGAAGAAAGAAAATTGATCTGCAAAACGTTTCTAAAAGTTTATTTTTTTATGAAAATATGTAAATTCTACCAAAAATTACACATGAAATATGTGAGTTTAAAGACTCATACTATGTAGTAAGTGTTTAAAAAAATAACTAATTCTCATGATAATTCGTACTCAATTACTGTCAGGATATATCATTTCTAATAATGCCCAATGATTCATGATTTTTACTCAGGTAGCATGATTCTAATACCAACTTTTGTACAGATAATCTGACTTCAGAAGCGTCCTCGCTTCTTTGGTTAGACTTCTACCAATTCCCGTATCTTATTCTTACCTTAACTAAGGGTTGCCCTTCGACACCAATTGTTTGATTATACAGTATTATGAGGCTGAATAATACGAAAGCGTGGAAGGGTCATAACCAACAACAGTGAGAAATTTTGAAATTGTAACTATTTTGTATATAAATAGTAAGTGGGTCTTACTTTGAAGTGGTATAATAATTATTTATATGAGTATAATAATGCATTTTTTCAAATTCCTTTATTCTTAAAACGGTAACCGGTTTCGAGGCTTTTAATGCAGCCTCATCATGGGACCATCGGCTACAAAGAAGCATAAATCTATATACATGTAAATAAATAAAAAATTAAAATTACATTAAATTAGTTTGATATTAATTTCGTTGCCACCTGAACGCTAACCTTTTTCTAAAAAAGATTGTTAATCAGAGATGCAGGTTCAAAATTTATTTGAGAGTTTAGTGTTATTTCGTCAGGGCATTTATTGAATCTTGTTATTTCTAAAATTTCCAATTAATTTAATAATTGACCCTTTTGCTCAATATATAAAATATCAACATTGTTATTAATTTCGAAAGTGTGATCAGTATCCAAAAGTTGGTGCCAATCGCTAAGATCTTAAATGTTCTTCTATTCTTGTTTTAAAATTTCTAAAGGTTCTGCCTATATATACACAGTTACAGTCATTACATCATAATTTGTACACCCCACATTTATCCATCATTGGTACTATATCCTTATTATTATTATTTATTAAAAAGTTATTTTAAGTTAGGTTTAAAAGTAATTAATATATTTTTTATTTAAAATATTTTTAATTTTGTTGCTAATGTTACCGACATAAGAAATTGGAAAATATTTGATTGCAAAACGTTCATTTTTGGAAAATTTTCATATATTAATTTATTATATAGTTTCCTATTTAATAATTTATCAACTGTTTTAGTTTTTATACCATTAATTTCTGCTATTTGTTTCACTATATTTAGCTCGTTATTAAATTTAGTGTGATTTAAAGGTACTTTTATCAATCTATTTAAATTATTACGTAAAACAGCTATTTTGTGTTGCCATGGGTGCAAGGACTTACTAAGTATAGATATTCCTGGAGCAGTTGGTTTTCGAAATATATTAAATTCAATTTTAGAACTAACCTTCTCTAATAATATATCTAAAAAAATTTATTTGTTCTCACTTTCAATTTCTAAATCTAACTTAATAAAAATAATAAATGTATATAGATTTATGCTTCTTTTGTAGCCGATGGTCCGATGATCAGCATACATTAATAGCCTCTAAACCAGTTACCGTTTTAAGAATAAAGGAATTTGGAGAAAAATACTCATATAAATAATTATTTTATATATAAAAATAAGTCTCATCAATTAGCAGATCTATTGGAAATATTTTTACAAAACATCGATTTATAAATATTTAAGAAACAAATTAAATAACAATAAAAGACAACATTCTGCGTGCGATGTGATGAGTTACTTAAATTTAGATTATCTACAAACATTATCTTCTTGGACGTCTTAATACGAACTAGCTCCCTACAGATTTAAGCAACAATACTTTTAATACTTTTCTTTTCTATATATAATCCAACAGGGCTATGTTTAAAGGAAATATTAACGCAGATATCCAAGCAGAAGGCACCCAGGAAGACGAATATTTTCTATACAGTACATAGGAACCTAACGGAGACAAACTTTTATTTCTGGAGAAATTAACTAGTGTTAATGCTGCTAAGAAGTAACCTAATAATAGTAATAACAAGTCCTATCAGTGAAACTTTTCAAAAGATGTATTAATTAATTATTTAAACAACAAACAGATAATAAAACTACATTTAAACAGTGTCTACTTCAGCATGACAAACACTATAGCTTACATGCCCCCCACAGATAGTAATCTAAAGGGTTTAAGTTCAGTGAACAAGGAGCGCAAGATATCGGTCCACCTCTCCCTATCCACCTTCCTGCGTAATGTGTGTTTAAGCAGCCTGCGAAAAATTTAACCGTGATCACAAATCCTCGTCCTGTAAATGCTGCACTCTTTGGTGAAGCCCCTGAACTTGCAGCATTCTTCCAAGCTGTAATATGAACGCTAGCTGATTTTTAAGAAATGAATATTAAAAGTTTTAATTACTATTGTCTTTGGTATGTTAGTTGATCTTTCTGCTGCTCTCCGGCTCGCTGGAGGATCGTTTACGAAACAATTTAAAGCATTTTCCAAATTAAAGTTTGTCTGCGGTCTTCCCTGACCACGCAGTCTTTTAGAAAATCCTGTCTTCATTAAGTTCCTATGTGCTGTAAAAAATATTCATCCTGGCTGCCTTCTGTTTGGATATCTGCGTAGATATTCCCTTTGAGCAGTTAATGTTTTTCCATTACACAATCCATAAATGGAGTGTATGTACTTCTGCTTTGTCACAATGAGTAATTTCTATTATGAACACGTGGTTATGAGTAATAAGACAAGCATATGCTCCACGTTAAGCTATCTAACAGTTACAATCAAGGTACCCTTTCTAATCATTAATTAGAGGGTCCGAACTGCATACACCGCAATAACATTTTTGCAACATGAACGAATGCAACAGATATGACTGTATTCATCCGTATCTCTGTTACTATTAACACACAGTGTTTCAGGAAATAATAACGATACCTTATTGACAAACGTACAGGGTCTAAGGCTTCTAAAACCATTATTTAACGATAAGTGTTTTTCAATGCATAATTTTATTGCAGGTCAATATTGTAAGTACCTATTGAATATGAACAATAAGTTTTTTCGTTTTTCTTTTTACTGTGTTGGAGACAATACAGGTATAAACATAAAAAGTTTTCGTCTGGCTACGGCTCTGACCAAGGGTTATCTTACCGGTGAAACAAAAATACGCAATTAGATCTGCGTATCTACACTTAGCACCGTTCACCAAGCTTTTCTTTTAGTGTGGCAACATGACACCATAGTCGTTCACCTCTCATCTGCCGTTCATTCAGCTTGTTCTATTTGTCTAGTTCCTAGATACTTTCTATCATGCCTGAAAGTGCGATGCAGTAAAGATTAAAAGTCCAATCATCTTTTTTTTTCTTAGATTACTTGTCTAATTTATGATTTCCTTTGCGAACACTTTAAGAGGTATGTAAATCAGAACGTGTATATGTCCATGAAACGTTGTTAAGTACATGCCGGGGAAGCTACGAGCTTTTAGCGTTTATGTGACGCGTTACAGTATAGTCCTGGATCTTAGAATTTTCTGGTCACAACTTGGTAGACGTGATTACAAAGTACTGTTTGCTTGAATACTAACAACAGACGTCTACAATGATCTCTATGTGACATGATAAACAAGACATAATGATAAAAATACGTCATTAGTAACTGTAGTTACTTCCACTAATAAATGTATCTTACATGTGTTTCTAGCTTCTGATGTTCTGGCAGGCTCTAGCATCTCTTTTATCAAAGCTATGCTTTCTGTAACAAAATATCGAAACCTTTGTGTTTTCAACCCAAGAAAACTACTACTACCTATAATACTAATTACTAAACCAATCTTAGTAGGCATCATTAATTATTATTTTCTTACAAAAATATAAACAAGTCTAAAATGTATGGAAGGTAGACGGACATACTATTATGAATTATGACACTAGAAGGTTATAGGAATAGCAGTCACTAATAAAGAGAAAAACTCTTTTCAATTCAGCCAAGTTACACAACAAAAGGATACATTGTAGAAACATAATTTAAAAAAAAACTTGTTTCAGTCGAGGTTAATATTAAATAGGTATGTTCACCCAGATACATGGTCCTTTAGTAAATTGCAGCATATGAAAAATTCAACGATTAAATTTATATCACAACACGCTAAAAATTAATAGCTATAACAAAATGGTTCAACACATGTGTTCTTACAGAAGAACAAAGTGACAATTAATTGACAACGATCAAAAAATTATACAAGTAACGCTGCCAAATCACACAAAAAATATTTTAAAATTATTTGAAAGTATGAATAAGGTAAGTATAAATTTTTGATAAACCCTCAATATTTGACCTTTTATTAATACTATGAATTTCTCTATTAATGTATACCATTTCTAAAAACAATATTTTCATCAAATTCGGTTCAGTGCAGATAATTTTGACATCATTAAAATTAAAAGAATGTTCTGTTAATACAGATTTATTAGAATTATGAATGTATACACTTATTAATAATGTACATACCTCCATACAATTTACAATTGAATTAGAATCTAATTGTAGTATACCTTTCCTTGAGATTCGACTTATAAGAACTAATAAAAATAAAATATTAATTGATTGGTATATCAAACCTTGTGCGTCTGGTAGATATCTAAATTTTTACTCCTACCGTAAAATGAGTATGAAGGTTAACTTAGTACAATGTCTTTAGAATAGAGTAGTACGTATTTCCCATCCTTCGTTAATTAAATATAATATTGATAAACTTAATTAATTTTAATGAAAAATTCATATCCCTTTTCTTTCATTAATAAGCGTATACATTAGTTTGATGCCCGGAGACATACAGAGCACTCTTCAATTATGTCTGTAAATCAATATTGCTAATAACAACTTATCCACACCTATGCTATTATGTAACTTACCTTACATTGAGGACCTAACTGAGAGAATCGCCAACATTATTAATGATATTCCTAACTTCAAATTTTCCCTTTGTACCGTGGTTGTTGTCGCATCCGTCTTTTCTAATGTCAAGGATAAGGTTCCTAATAATTTAAGTTCTAATATTGTTTATAAGATTGGTTGTAACTCGTGTTCTGCATGTTATATCGGACAGATCTTAAATCTAATGAATCTGTATTAACCGAACATTGTACGAGCAACAGTCATTCTTTTAATTTTAATGATGTCAAAATTATCTACACTGAACCGAATTTGATGAAAAGATTGTTTTATTTTTTGAAATGGTGTACATTAATAGAGAAATTCATAGTATTAATAAAAGGTCAGATATTGAGGGTTTATCAAAAATTTATACTTACCTTATTCATACTTTCAAATAATTTTCAAGTATTTTTTGTGTGATTTGGCAGCGTTACTTGTGTAATGTGTAAGAACACATGTGTTGAACCATTTTGTTATAACTATTAATTTTCAGCGTGTTGTGATATAAATTGAATCGTCGAATTTTTCATATGCTGCAATTTACTAAAGGACCATGTATCTGGGTGAACATACCTATTTAATATTAACCTCCACTCAATGTAAGTTTTTTTTTAAATTATGTTTCTACAATGTATCCTTTTGTTGTGTAATCTTTTAGCGCCCTGAAGAAGGAATAAAATCATTCCGAAAGCTTGGCTGAATTGAAAAAAGTTTTTCTCTTTATTAGTGACTGCTATTCCCATAACCTTCTAGTGCCATAATAAACAAGTCTCTTTAACAAAAAAAATCTAGCCCACATAATACCCAAGATAAATGGAAGTAAATGAACCTACTTGTTCTTGATTTCAACACACGTAGGTCTTATTTCGTTTCCTATAATTATATTATATTTCATCTTCTTTTGAATCTAAGCTTTTTATAGTTGGTGTAATTGTTTTTCTTTATTCAGCAACTTCTTGTCATGTACTAATTATTGGTGCTTACAATATAACTGCTAAATATGATATTATTTGATGAAATAAGCAAGTGTTTTCAGAAAATTTGGCCCACTATTACTATGTTACGTATTAATAAATATAGGAACGGGTAAAGCGTTAATAGTATGGCGCAAGAGTTTGAACTAGATTTACGTCGCAATAATATTAAATTTCAAATGAAGTGAACTGAGATATATCAGATTGCTCTCACTTAGCATAGACAATATCAAATTGAATTGTGAATGGAAAGTAGCGAATGGTAGAGGTTGCCCAATGAAAGAGCACTATGACACATAATAATTCACTAGTCACACTTTGAAGTCAATAATGTTAATACAAGCTAAATTTTTATAGTTTTTATCAAATACTTTTCTAGTCCAGTAAGCTTACTAATCCAAATAAATTACAATTTTTGTGGTTCTGTGTAGCTAAAAACTCAGTTGGGTGTTATTATGATTTGCAGTAAAATGATATTAAACAAAACCTTTGTAACACAGAACATTGTAATATTCGAGCATTTCAGTATCGGAACGATATCAATGAATTTAAGTTTGCCACCTAGAGACACGTAGAGCTATAGTTGATCTCAGAAAGGAAATCTATATAGGCTCAGCTAAGTTCTCTTTTGTGAAAGAAGTACAATCCAGCATCCTCAATTTGTTGGCCTCCAATTAAAACAAAATGCGGTCACTCTCGTTTATTTACTGCCAAATAAAACAATAAAAACGATTGTAGACGTGAAATGCGATTCTGTGTATCTGGAACACTTAAGTTAGAAAGGCGCGCAACTGCCACCATCAGCGTCCATCTGTTGACATTCTTCAAACACATGCCAAATGAAGATCTTAACATAACAACGCAACTGGTCGACAACAAATTTGTCCGAATTTATTGCTATTTATTGCCTTGGTCGTTATCGAAGGAATTTCATGAATTGATCTTTACTTCAGTTTGAGATGTATCAAATATAAAAAGACCTGTAGACATCTACAAATCTGGCACCAAAAGCTACTATCGTTCAAAATATATCTAGTATATACGTCTGAAATTTCGTAATTGCTTGAAAAACTAAATAAGACTTTATTTAATTATCACAACTTATCAGACAACTAAGCAAGCGTGTCAACCTAAATCAAAAATATTTATTTTTCTGATACATTATCAAGGTAACGTTACCTTACTTATAATGCCATTACTAATTTTTATAACACCTTTAGCAGCATTCATATTTGAACCTATGTTTCATGAATGGGATGATGTAACAAACAAAATTCATACTTGCTTAGGTCGCAGATATCCTCTTTGTTTTTCCTTTGTCATCATTTTGCTCTCAGAATCTAATCAGTCATCGTCAGTTTTGCGAGATATGAAAACATGAGAGTTTTATAAGAAAAACTAAAGACTATTTAGTTATTTGGCTACATGTAAGTGAATAACGATTTGTGGCGTTTAATTGTGGACTTTCAAGTAATTTTCAATTTACTGATAATATTAATTTGTATTTTCTTTATTCATTAATCTATAATTCGTTGTCCAACTTTGTTATTTGTCAAAATTATGACCGCAACAGGTTAAATATAGAAAACGCCAGTCCACAAAACATTGCTATCATAGAAGATTATTTGTGTACATTGCACATATTAAAAAATTATTGTCGAGACAAAACTGGTCATACTGTATACGTGGGAATCTTCAACGTTAGCAGCAAATGCAATGGATAGCTACTTTGGTATATATGGAAAAACTTATGTATCAAAATGGAAAATATTCGAAGAACCAACATAATACCACCATTCCTCAGTACTTTCCTGCTTAGACCTATAATATAGTGGTACCCAAGATACTTCTATGCAAAAATCTTTATAAATTAGGATAGCTCATAAAGACGAGACGATAGAGAACGGAAAAATCCAACAGCATTGCTGACTAGCCCAGTCATCACCCCCGGACCGCCAAAAAATTACTATCGGCGTGACGCCTGGTCACCGTGGCGAAAGAGCGGGTTTCTAGGAATCGCCTTTGTTTCTTTTAAGTACCCTTTATCTGATGCAAATGGCCACGGCGATGTGGCAAATGGGAGTTCTTGAATATATTATGACAGCAGTGCGTGGCCGTTATTAGGACGACTTAAGCAACCGAAACGGTCAGTGTGGTTCGTTCCTGCTACAGCAAACTTCCTATTCTTTGAGGCGCAAGCGATTTGCTACAGTAGTTAATGCAAAGAACCATAAATCCCTTAGTGAGATGTAAAAAATAACATACATATGATCAATTAAAAAACTCTGCGATTTTCTTCGCGTCATTATAAAAAGTTTTTATCCCCACAAGTTGGATGACGCATCTTCTTTCTCGGCGGTTAACAAAACACTTCTGGTGATGTATGTTTTTAAGGCACAAAACGGCGGTTTTTTTCTCGTCTCATCGCATTCATTAGATTATCTTTGAAATGGAACAATTTTCATCCACAAACAGCACAGATTTTTACATAGAGTAGGTAGTAGGACCATAATACTGAGGGCTTTACTTCTTTTGACTTTTCCGAAACGTATGTCAAAAGTACTTTTCGCTATCACTACTAATATAGGTACTTTACAGTAAGTGCATAAATCATTTAAAGCACAATTTTGACATCGCACTAATTTAGAAAGGGTTTTTTAGAATTCGATTTAAAGCTAGGTACATTCAAGATGAATTAATACAATTATTTACAGAAAAAGTTCTATGTGAAGCTTTCATTTCAAAAACAAAATCTTCGTGAGTTTTTGGAAAAGAGTGTCAAATTTACATAATCAATCAGAAACTAATTTTTCAATTCCTAACATCCTTGCAATTGTCAACGAAATGAACAATTGTTTTATTGATAGTGTTCCTGATCTGACACTAACAACGATGCTTTTACTCCATTTTATTCAAGCACAATAAGTAGTTCTGTTACAGATATTTTAAAATTTACTGCGCATTATATCTTCCATAAAAACTAGGGCATCAGGCATGGACCAAATCAACATAAAATGATTCATATGTGTGTACCTTTTCTATTACCAATCATGAAGCACATAATAAATTTTTGTATAAAACACTCCATTTTTTCAAGTTGCTAGAAGTGTGCTATGGTTGTCTCTTTGCCAAAAATTAGTAGACCATCGCAACTGAATGTCTTGAGACCGACTAGTTTACTGTCAACCTTATCGAAAGTATTGGAACATATTATTGCTATTCAATTGCAGTCTCATATGACCAAAGAAAATACTCTACCGAACAATAAGTCCGGTTTCAGAGCAGGTTACAGCTTGAATACTGCTCTTGTCAAAATTATAGATTACATTCATGGTGAAACCGATCAAGGGAAGCTTACAGTTTTAGTATTCCTTGATTATTCAAAGGCTTTTGATATGATTTCCCCCGAAAGTTTGCTATGTATTTCGCATTACATTGGTCTTCGTAAATCTGCAACTGACTTGATAGCATGCTACTTAAGCAATCGTTGGCAGGTCGTGTGATTGCATGAAAGTGTTTCGGATGTTAGATCCCTAGACTTCTGTCTTAGGGCCTACATTATTTATCATATACACTTCTTATTTTGAATATGTAATTTACATTGCTATGCTGATAATAGTCAAATTTACAAATCTTTTAATACAGAATATCTGGAATCTGCTTGTCGAGAAATAAACAAAGATCTTTCTAGGTTATATGATATATCAGCGCGCATGATTGTGATTTTTGGTCGTAAGTGTGACATGTTTGCGGTAAAAAATGTAGTCGTCACAATCAATGGAACTCAATTTCCTGTTACAATGTTACGAAAAATTTAAGTTTATATATCTTCGTTTTGGTATTCACGTGTCTAGAACTTTGCAAAAAATCTGCTAAATTCAATTTAATTTATCTATTTTTTTCTCTCCTGGAGATTAAGTGAAACAGCAACCTCGGTTCGGGTGCAGTTAGCTAAGCTTCGCCTCCATTTTCCATCGTGTATTGTCAGCACGTTTAATTAGAAAAATTATTTGTTTAATAAAGGCAATTTATTATTATTATTATTATTATTATTATTATTATTATTATTATTATTATTATTATTATTATTATTATTATTATTATTATTATTATTATTATTATTATTATTATTATTATTATTATTAAATTGGAATACTACCTTCCATTACGATAATTTAAAAGTAAATTCAAAGATTATCGTTTGTAAGAGTAAATATTTGCGAGATTTCACACTAATAAATGTTCCTTGCTTTCTGCACGTTCCCAATATTTTTAATATCATTGCTACCTAAAATACAAAACGATGTTCTGGTCCAATTAAGAATTAAGCCAAATACTTTTTGGTTTACAAAACGTAAATTTTGTCAGTTTCGGCATCCTCATGCAGACAAACTTGCTTCGTAAATTTATTCAAAAACATAATTTCTGGCATCATTTGAAAAATTAGACATGAATAGCTTCGTTTTTATTTATCGTGGTCGCACAAAGACAGTTCAGTCAAAAAGTGTCAAAACTTCAATATTCTCTTGTAGTTTTTCATACTTATTTTTTATAACTGGTGTATTGTCGCAATATTCAGCTAGGGGAGGACTTTGGGAGTTAATGAAAACTCCGCAGGACAATTTTTAACGTTTGGGACATTTCGAAAGAACTTTCGCCAACCGCCGACAAGAAAATCCAAGGCCAGCAACTCTCGCAGTTGAGGATGTCTGGAACGTTGGCGGACTACAGAGGGTTCCGCTGACCGGCTATAGTCATGCATACGCAATGGATTATCCAACTGTTTTTTATAGCCGACCCACCGACCAGCGACCAAGTCGACCAATAGCTGCGAATTAAGAAAATAAAAAAATATATATTGGCTACGCGAAAAAGCAAGTTAAATTCATTGAAATGTGTTTTTTATGGTAGCCTAACAAAAAATCCATGCGTATACTTAGATAAATTCTGAAAAGAATTTTCCATTATATCAAGATTATGTGTATTTATAGGTCATTAGTTTAAAAATAATTCATTTGGTTAAATTCGTTTTATAGAAACCTAATGAAACCTTAGATGAAATATAAAAATGTAGTTTCTTATTTATTATTAAAATGACTAAAACGACCTAATAATAATTAATACAAAATTCAAAAATATAAAACAAGAGCAAAATTTAAATGAGATTTACATTTAGATTTTAGATGTCTTTCCTACTTTTACACGCATCCTTAAACCTACAGACATACAACATTTATGGTAATAATCTTTTATGTATTTGGTTCTTTATGTTCATCTACTGCTGGGTTTATAAAATCAAATTTGTGATTTGTACCTGTAACATTTGCTTTTTAATAGGTCATGCTGTTTGCAATCGTTCTTATGGTTACTTATTCTGGAGGTCATACGCTGTTTGGTTTGGCCAGTATAAATTTTGTTATAATTTTGTAGATTGACTTGGTACACTACGTTCGATTCCCGACAATTGTATTTTGAACACTCGCGGTAATTGGTTGTTGATAATCTTGTACAATTTGATCTCATTAGTTATTATGTTTTTTGACTGCGTTCTGGACTACCCTAAAAGTGCAAGGGAAGTTTTTGCTGATGGCAGATCAGAATGTTATATTCGAACATGAAATTGTTAATTAATTAATTAACGAACTATTGAATTTATCTCAACAGTAAATTCTTATGGTTTGAAGGCACTGGTAAATGAACCAACACGAATAACACCAGCTTCTGAAACCTGTCTCGATAACTGCATAACAAATTTCTATGGTGCTCATACATATAGTGCAAATAGTAGACTTTCCTTACTCAGATCACAGGGGAATTTTCGTAGATGTAGAAATAGCTCCAAAAAAACAAATCTAACAAAACCGAGATTATACAATACCGACCATTATTCCAAAGAAATGTGCAAAATTGTCTATTTGAATTGTTAGAAGTAGAATGGCAAGTGCTAATGGAAGATAGCAAAGATGTGGACGGAATGCTTGATAAATTACTCAAACAGTTCCTAATAATATTAAATAAACATATACTACAAAAAAACAAGAACCATACACTCGCAGAACCGAGGCAAAAAATGGTATACAGAAGAGCTGAAGCAGATAAGGAACACCTTAACTTTTATGATAGAATTTGAAAAATCTGCAAAAATAAAATAAAATCAATACGATGTATTTACAAGACAAAAATTGACCAAGAAAAACGCAAACACCACGAAAAACAAATATTAAACACGAATAACATACAGAAAACTGTTTGGAATTTAATAAAAACGGAAAAACACAAACAAGGACAGAAGCTCCAATACAGCCAGATGTTTTCAGTCGTTATTTCACATACATAGCAGCAAATTTTAGAAAAGACACTACCCCCAAATAATCTTAACCCAATTAAACCTGCAAGTGAAAAATTTAATATTCCAGGCAGCATATATCTAACACCAGTTGACGAAAATAAAGTTAGCACGATTATACAAAATATATCAGATAGCACATCRAAGGATATTAGGTATTAATAATAAACTACTAATATTGCTAAGAAAAGGGCTTCTTAAGCCACTCACGCTTATCATAAATAAATGTTTCGAACTGGGACAATTCCCAGAAATACTAAAGTTCTCACGAGTAATCCCAATACACAAAAAAGGAGATGAGACAGATATGAGCAACTACAGACCAATAACAATAATACCAACATTATCTAAACCAATTGAAATAGCACTCTGTAGCAGGCTCACAACCTTCCTCGATAAGAAGCATCTTTTATCTGATACTCAATCTGGCTTCAGAAAGAATCTCTCAACTCAACATGCAATCACACAGTTGGTGGTAGATATAGAGCAGGCCTTTGAAGATGGGCAAATATTATCTGCCACATTCTGTGACCCCACCAAAGCATTTTACTACATAAATCGCAAAATACTACTACAAAAACTTCAAATCTATGGAGTGCGAGGCGTTGCACTAAAACTAGTAAGATATTATCTCCCAAATTGTAAACAAGTAGTCGAATATAACAAACAATTATCATCTCCCAGAATAACATCGGATGGGGTACCACAAGGATCTGTAATATGTTCTATTCTGTATATCATATATGCAAATGATCTGCCTTCCTCTATGAATAAAAACACCATACAATACGCTGACGACACAAGCTTCTACGAATTACATGAATCCAAGGACGATGTTAACATGAGTAATAACTACATCCTTCAAAAAAGTAAAGAGTGGTTTGGTGCCAACAGAATGGCACTAAATGAAGACAAAACAATTCAAATAAACTTCACGTTAAAAAATACACACTGTGAACACAAATCGCTTAAATTTTTGGGACTATGGATTGACAAAGAGTTCAACTTTACTGAACATATACAGCACCTCCATTCAAAACTCGCAAGCATAACCTACCTGCTGAGAAGGATTTCACAAACAACATCGCTAGAAACCCGTAAAACTGCCTACGTGGGGTTATTTCAAAGCCAACTGAGCTATTGCATACTACTGTGGGGTAATTCCTCGCACTGGCAGCTGATATTTAAACTACAGAAAATGGCTATCAGAGTTATAGGGGAGATTGAACTGAGAGATTCATTTTCATTCATTTTCTTGAAAAATGAAGATAATGACTTTCCAGGCACACTACATTAAGGAATGTCTCCTGCACGTTAGGCAGAATGAAAATCAATTTCGATCACACTCAGATCTTCGCAACTACAAAACAAGATATAATGGAACCCTCAACACAGACTCACATCTACACATAAAAATTTTAAAATACAAGCAGTGAAAGTTTACAACAAGTTACCTAAGGTACTAAAAACACTACGTATAGGAAAATTTAAATCTGAGATAACCAATTTATTAATTGAAATTTGTCTATATACAATTGACGAATAGCTCAATTATAACTTTTGATTTCTTTTTTGACGATCCACAAGCATTGTAAATACGTATTATGTGTATTTTGTTAGTATGCAAATAAAGTTATTAATATTATTATTATTATTATTATTAGTACTCTCTTATAATAACTATGAGGGTGTAGTTGAACGGTAAATAATCAAATCATCGACGTAGCATAGCATAGTATGTTCAATTTAATTCCAAATTAATTCTATAATGTTTCAGGTATTTAGTAAGACTACCCCATTCGAAGAATAGTCTTTTCTCTTTGTAGCCCTGAAGATATTCAATATTTGAACGAAACTAGTCGATGATTTGAAACAATCTGGTTTTATTTACCGTCCCAGTAACTGCATCATCATCATTTTCATTAAGAGCTACCCATAATACACACAGAATCGTACGTCATTTAACTGTGGTCAACCTTTTTCAGTTATGGACGCCGACAGCAGCTACGGAGGGAGCGACACTGCTCAAGACTCGCACTCAAACCACGACCACAACAACTCACTGGAAACCCATCAACCCCACCACGACGATTCGTCCCCGAGCAACACGTTCTATCACAAAAACGAAATCACCCTCCCCGTAAACTGCGACGAATCCGATTTCCAGAACGGAAAACCAAATTCCCCAAAGTTACCCCACTACCTTTCCACCGCTAACCTCAACATCAACGAAACCCTGGAGAACCACAGCAACCTCGAGGAGCTGAACAAGAAGTACAGCAGTTCCACCAGGTTGGCGTCGGGTACTCCGAGTCCGAAGAAGAAGGCGACGAACGGAATCGACAACCCAGCCTTCCAGAACGACGACCAGAAGCAATGTGAGACGAACGGAGCTGTTAAGTCCACCTTCAAGAACGGGGACCTCAACAGTTCGGCTTCTATGGGTCTGGCGTCGCCCAGCAAGAGCGAGGACAGTACGGCGGAGGCTGTGAATCTTGAGCTTATAAATTTGAAGCCTTCGGCTGGAAAAGACGTGGCGGGTCTGTACGAAACTCCCAACGTGACGAACGGTGTCTCAGGAATTCCGACGAAAAAGGACGCAGACGTCGAGATAGGAAGTCCTTACGACGAATACTTTGTGCCCGTTAACGAGCACAGGAAATACATGAGGTAAGTGTGTGCTTTGCTGTTTTAGTTCTCGAATGACGTGCGAGCCTCATAATACGCATAGGTACTACAACGTTCGTGATGAGAATAAAAAGAATAAAAAGGTTCAGTGTTTAGCAATAGTAAACTATACAGGGTATTCCACGACGGAYAAGAKTATCGGGAACCAATTGAAGCACATTTCTAGGTTATAGTTTCATGCTCGACATTTTACTAATTATAAAAAACGCAATTTAAATAATTTTTATAATAACAATAATTATAATGATAATAATAATAATAATAATTATTATTATTATTATTATTATTATTATTATTATTGTTATTATTATTATTATTATTATTCGGCGAAGTCTAGCTAACAGCTATTCAACTTAAGTCAATAAAGGAATACTATGAGAAACTACTTACATTAGAGAGCATAGAATACATAACTACAATTCAAACACTTTCAGTGAAATAATTTTTGACATTTATCTTAAAAGCAGTGATTATCAAAGTTTTGAATGTATCAGGTAGTAAATTATAACCAGACAAAGCATTAAAAGAGAAGGAAAGTGAAGACAGGACAGTTCTAAATCTCGGTAAATTTAATTTATTAACCACATCTATACTCTAATTTAGAACGAAGATAAGAAGGTATACCGCTTGCAATAAGTCGATAAACAAAACAAGACAAATAATAAAGAAACAAGTAATTGATTTTCAACTACTGCAGCTCTCGAATTTTCTCAGTAACATGATCAAATTTACGTTGACCAAAAACAAATCTGCAGCAAGACAGAACATAAGTTTCGGCACTCTTAGAGAAACAAAACACTTGCCTACCAGGGACGCGACATGATTCCTGAATAAGGTGACCAACCGTCCGGATTTAGCCCGGTTTGTATTTTTGTTCATGAGTCCGTACTTAATTTGGTACCCGGATTTGTCCGGATTTTCATAATTTTGTTTGGATTTGTCCGGGTTTTTTTTTAAATTTTGGCTAAAATGTGCACATGGTATTTTACTTTTTCATTCTTGCCAGTGGTGCTGTCAGGCGTAGCTAACTTCATAGTTTCATCTGTCACCTTAATGTCAGCCACAGACATCCATTATGTAGACGGCTAACTGTCATGCGCGAGAAAATATTCTAACGACTCGTAAGACGCCATATTGCTCGTACGTAGGGCAGCGAGTCTGCGTGGTAACACACTGGTGTGACAAAGTAAATGGCGATTGCCGAAGTGTGCGGCAGGTCCTGTTCCTTTCATATTATAATATTTACCGCGCATGCGTCTGGCTCTACCTGCCCCTACCACCAAATCTTTTTACATTAAGAGGGGCATTTACTTGGAGCGATCGGGCAAAATGTAAACTATGCAACCCATGTTACCAGCGGGACATGGGACGTAAGAGGGTAGCCGATAGGTTGAAATTACGCAAAGATCAGACGGGCTAAACTAATATTCGGAAAATTGCTGACTGTAGCGTGTGCATAAAAAAGTAAGCATGATATTAGTAACTTACTATGATATTATACCAGGTTATTCAAAATATGGAATAACCCATTTATTTCTGTAAATATGAACTATATAACATTTCATTCTAACTGCATGTCGACTATGATTTTTGGAGGAACTTTTATAATCATTTTCATTCCGCCTCCCCATTGCTTCGGCAGACAGTAAGTTAATGTGAAAGAGCTTTTAACATTAAACTTGTCACCTGTATTTAGACATAAAAGCTTAGAAATCCGGTCATATCGGAATAAATCGTATACCGCACGATCATTCCCGACAGGTTTGCATCTTAGCCTCACTGTTCTCTGGATACCACGCGACGGATCTGGTGGGGATGGGCATTCGCATTCCGCTCTCTTGACGGACTCGTGCGAAAGGGTTTGCGGTTTTAGATTTTTTGAATGTTTTTACTTATTTATCGTGCTCATGTTTTTGGTAGTGGACAAAGAAATATGTAGCTACAACGTGGAGTTCGAATTTTTCGTTTATGTGCCTTAGTTTTCGAGATATAACTCGCCAAAAATACGCATTTTTAAGCAAAATATAACAACAAATATTTACATTACCGTACCAAATTCAGAAAAAACTCGAACTCTACGTTGTAGCTACATCTTTTGTCATTGCCGTGTCGAAATTTCACTTCGAAAAAGTTTAGAATAACTCGGTATAATGTAAAACGGTAGGTGCTTAAAATGACCCGATTCGCTCTAGGTAAACGCCCCTCTTAAACTTCTAGGTATTCAGTTCTGTTGTGACAGCACGCAATTCCGTAGCCGGTGTAATCTAATGCCTGGCTAGGGTTGTAGTTTTGTACTAAAAAAGCGAGACATTAGCTTGACCCCCCCAATAAATTTCTTAATCCTGATTGCAAAAAACCCTTTGTCGTGTTGTTCATAGTTGATGCAGAATGCAATAAATAAAAGATATTTATTTGAAACAATAATCATTTACAAAGATGCTTTTGTTCGACCACACATATTTTTTGCAATAACAAGCATAACACATTACCTACATTTATTTTCAACTGTCGACTGGCTGAATGATTACTATGGTACATCGCGCTATAATTGTAGGATGCCAGGAAATTTGAAAATAAAAGCGCGGCATTTAGAACCTTGGTCATTTTAATGAAAATCGGGACTGTCCCGCCGAAATCGGGACATCTTGCATCCCTATGCCTGGTCATCCCTCTTTATTATCCTATATTACAAATAGCACCGTGAAGGCGTCCGGATTTTCTGGTTTTGGAAGTTGGTCACCTTATTCCTGAACCTAACCCGCTCATCGAAAATCAAACCTAGGCTCTTAAAAGAACTGACCGTAGTTAACAATGCACGACCAATCCTTATTTTATTTTGATTTATCAAAAACGGACGACTTACTGTAGAACAAAATAAGGCCGCAGAATATTTATCCAGATTTAATTTAAGACCAAGCAAATCAGAATAAGTTTTAAGTAACCCCAAATCAAAATTCACCCTGGCAACTGCAGTATCCAATTCATGTGGTGCAAATACATATGTTAGCTGGTGGTCATCAGCAAATGCACGTACCTTTGAAAAATTGCGGCATAATTCTATATCAAAAGTATAGATTGTAAATAACAAAGGACCAAGAACCGAACCCTGTGGCACTCCAGATGTGATTCTCTGAAAGTCTGAACGCAAGTTATGGTCAATAACCACCGCTTGCCTCACTCAAATACGAAGCAAAAAACTCAGTAGAATTATCATCAAATCCCATATATTTAAGTTTAGCACACAAGAATTTGTAATCAATAGTATCAAATGCCTTTGAAGTATGACCGTCGCCATAGCTTTGCCTGCATCAGTTGCTCTAATTGCTTCATCTGTTAAATCCAGTAGTAATGTAGTGGTACTATACCCTTTCCTAATACCTGATTGCGCATGAGAGAGCTTACTTTGTTTTCTTTTAGGAAATAATTGATTTGTTTCCAGACAATTTTTTCTAAACAATTTTACATTGTTGGTATTACACGTATTATTCTGATGTCAGAAAAATTATTACGATTTTTTATTTTTGCTAGTGGTTTTACTAAAATGTGTTTCCCCATGTTTGGAAAGTAACCTACCCCTAATTATATGTGTTAAATATTTAATCAATGTACCACAACGTAATTTAAGCATCTTTGCAGTAATGCCATCATGCTATATTTATCCGTAGTAACTATGCAATTATTTCAGGGATTAAATACTGAAATAAAATTAATATTTATTTCTTTTTGCTTTTTTAGTTGATCTGGAATAAAATATTTAGGTTTTGTGCCAATATATTAGTGTATTGTTATTTGTTATCACGCAAGATAGGTAAAAAAAAAGCGACCCTTTGATTTTTTTAATTAAAGAATCCCCTAGATATGAACTACACTCGTGAATTACAATAAATAGGAGTCTGCTAAACTGGATTCTGTTTAGGGCTTATGAGGTGGTATTTGTATCTTTCTTTGTTTTGGTTTGGGCAGCTTGAGTAAAAATTTTCGTCGTTTTCAACAGACAACAGAAAAATTGGACAAGTTATCGACATAATTACAAAGTTTGGGGACCTTGAATATACCTTTGTATAGGATACAATAATTAATATTTGCATAGCAATTAATGAAACTGCGCTGCAACGGAACGCATATAAGAGATGGTAGGCAGAAATGTCCTTTGCATACAATGCTCGTTCAATCCATAATTATTGTATAAGTTATGTGTGTCACTTTATTTTTTGCATCAACTACTCAACGTATTTACTTAGGCAAACGAGTTGTATAAAAATAGAAGCTTTTTCCAGAAGTAAACAAACTATATTACGTAAATTTAATTTGACTGCTAGTGTTGTTATGCAAAAATTTGTTTGAAAAGCGCTGTAGGAAACTAACTAGTAAATAGGTAAAAGTATTGTAATTGCATTGAGCAGTACAACTCAATATTTTTTCCTGTTTACTAGTTTATAAAATAACAAATGATCTATGTAAACAATCGTTTAAAGAATGTGCCATACTACAAAATAAAGTACACTTATTTTTTAAACCAATTTTTCATGGATTTTTCAATACACACATTCATAACGAGATCAATTGAATATATCCTTGAATTTTGATTTTAGCAATGTTGTTAATAGCCAGTAGGTCCTCCAGGTATTTCAACGCTACATCTGCTGTACACTAGGGAATAACGATGTTAAATCAAGTGGTACGAGTACCTCACCATTCTCAAGTTTACTATTTTTAGTTTTGTCAATAAACTCTAAGGAATTTTAACTAAAAAATCTAATGAAGCTGTAGGTATGCGATCAAATTGATAACTTTTTAGAAAATCTAAATCCCGTTTCGCATGCGTTAACTTCACAATGGAAAAAGAAAAACAGGGTGTCTTTTAGATGCATTGGGGTCAGGAGCAACAAGGAAACAGAAACTTTAAAAAGTAACTTAAATATATTAAAATGTTGCAGTTCATAATGGGTACCTACTCTGGAAAAACAGTTGAAAACAAGAAGAACAGATTGTAAACGCCACCACGTTATCTTTGCCAACTCTGAAGAACATAAATTTATCAAAATTTCTTTTGATTTTGGGGTTAACAAAAAATTACAAAGTTTCATAAAACCTTTTCGTTTAAAACATCCTTTTACCGCCCATCATACTATCAAAAATCTATTAGGAAACCGTAGGGATATAAGAAGGCAGATGAAAAAGACAAAGCGGGCATTTGTGAAATACAATGTAGTAATTGTAATCTTAAAGTATATTGGGAAGACCAGGAGTTCTAAAGAAGGTTTTATAAATCGTCTAGATTAAATAATTTTTAAAAAATTAAAACTAGTTAAACAAAATTTTAACACGGAACCGAACGCGTTTGAAAGGATATTTATTCAAAGATAAAGATACTTTAATTAATTCAGATTTAGGTCCGATTTCGACATTCGCATTGTTTTAACTTATTAGACAAAGGATTCACTCAAGTGTGAAATTCATATAGTATAAATAATGGTGTTTCGTTAACTTGACGCCACTTTCGCTGAAAATCTGGCGAGGGGAATATCCTCTGGTTAAAGAAATCGCTTATTCTACTGAAGATGACAGCATAGCTGTCGAAACACGTAACTAGTCTTTCTAAGTTATTGTGGTTACGATGTTTAGAGGTGTACACAACATATTCCCAGTTTATCCCTGGGGTTTAACAGAAAACTACAAAAATAGAATCGAAATCTTTTGATATTCATTACAACGATAACGGGATCCTTTGTGCGAAAGAAATTTTTCAGAAACATGCGCAGCGTAATCTTAAGAGAATTACTCAAACTGCGGTTACTTTTCACATCTTAAGCAATCCCCTAATCCCAAGTGTTTTGGCAGCGCAACCCGCAGGGGTCGCAGCAGCGTCACGTTCGCTGAAACCCTAGCGACGTCTGGCATCGACAGCGTCGGATTGTCGGTGACACCCCCGGAACAGGGCGTCCTGGAGTACCCCCGCTGGCTCACCGCCCAAGAGAACCCATCACGGTACCAACATTCGCTCATAAAGAACCGTAAAACACCAAACAACGCATATATATACACACACACGCTCTGTAGTACCTACAAGGTCAAGGGTACCGTTCGAAAGGTTTCACTTTCTAGCTTTCAGTCACGCAGCGTCTGGCGACGTAACAGTTTCCAGCTGGTGACGGAGGAATTTAAATTAGTCTGGCTAGGCACGGATAATTTCCGCGGAAAATTATTGTCCGACATAATAAAATTGAAGGCTGCTGGCATGATGAAGCTGGTACTATTTAATAGTCAAATTCCACTGCTTTATTCTTTGTTTTTAGACCTGAAGAATACAAAGGGTCAGCGCCTACCCTAGCGGTTACGTCACCGTGGATAAAAAGACAAATTGCCTCCCCCTAAGAATTTTTTCCCATTTTTGCGCAAAAAAAAGACTGTTTCCAACACTAAAAAGTATGTCAAAAGTTTCAAATAGATCAAACTTGTGTTTTTAATAGAAACCATAGTAGGCTATGATTCCATCAAAAAGAACAAGTTTATCCATAATCACGTTATAATTGAAATTTTATCCACGCTTAAGAACCGTATAGTTTCATCCACTAGTGAGATAAAGAAAAATACAATCTTAAGTCAATCACATTTTATTTATTTATTTATTATTAACATTAACATGAAAATTTTTATTTATAAACATATCGTTATTTCTGTTTTTATTTTATTTTAATTTCACTCGATATAGCTTTGTGCTATAGCAGAGCTTCTCCACACACCACGCCGTTTAATTGTTGTGAGGTCATCACCTTTATTAGCCAGTAAAGTTGTTGAGGTCCGCCTCAATACAATGGCATTTACCAGATTCAAAACTGAAGCAACTGTTGAAGGAACTTTGTTGTTTGTTGTGAAATACACTTTTGATTAGTGCATCGTAAAAAATCTGTCGTTGGATAAATTCTTTGGACGTAAGGACATGTATTTTCTACATGTCTCCTCAGCATTGATAGAAAATCCTTCTTCTATGATTGTAAATTTTCATGAAATGTCTGTTTTGGTATCTAGTATCGAAACAAGCGCCCCTGTCTTTTACACAACTGATTTTCAAATTCGTTAATTCGCGGTAACGACAGGCATCAGACACTCCCATCATTAATGCACCTAAAATATTTCAAAATTTATTATATATAACGTCTAGAAAATTATGAGATGTTACKTTGATCATCGAATATTCTTTATCGCAAGACCTTCGCAAAAATTATTCCACATGCGCTTTTTCCAATAKTGCAGCTTTCTTTGTATCCTCTCGACACACATTTCTGGTAGGGAGTGAGCTTACTATATTTTCCAATGTCTATGCTTCTGTAAACCTTTATTGCAGCCTTCAGCATCGATTACTTTGACCACATGGAGAAAATTGCATACTTCTTCTAATTTAAGAAATATGATAACAGTACTTCCCCATTCATGGAAGATACACCCCGTTTTTGCATTCCATTCGTTTCATAATGTTCCTTGGTCTTCGCAGGCAATAATTGTAAAGTTGTTCCTGCAGCTTCCTTCAGGATTATCCCAGGAACACTTTCTTCCATTTCTCACCAACTTCACGATTTGTTTCAAATGGAGTCGATAAACAATCGAAAATAAATAGCAACAATTCAACATCTCCGGATATTTCATTAATTAATTTCTATGATTTTTGGGCGGCAACCGCTGTCACGGGAAAATGTCAAATTATTTTTGTATGAAATGCCTGTGATTACGGATAAAACGTTGTATTGCATTTGTATTTCAGTCGCATTTCATCCACTTAAGATTTCAAAAATATAAACTCTCTATAGTTACAGACACTTTTTCAATATTTGGTGAAGATATTACATAGGGGTAAAAAATATAGGCGGCTGTAAAACTAAAAATTGCAAACAGATGACGAATACATCTGTCAAATCTGAAGTTTGAGAATACAATACATACATTATTTATTTACCAATTTACGAAAGTGTGAGTGTTAACAAAGAAATACTGAAGCAATAGCCATATTTATTTAACATTTTGAGAGCAGCATTTGTAATAAATGTTTGTTTAAAATTGTCAACTTATGTTTGTACTATTTGATTTAATACATTTATGTTATATTGGTTATTATATTTCTTATTTTTTTATTTATATGTCAACTTTAAAACAATGCAGTTGCCAAATATCCACTGCTACAATCAGATCTTTCTTAATAAAAGATTGTTTCTAGAATTTATATTCGTTAGTTTTACTGACTACTACTATTACTATTAAATTAAATACTTAAAAATAATTTAAATTAAGGAATGATGAAATGATCTTGAACACTCCCGTAACTGCAGTAATTTTTTTATCATAAATGCAAAAACATTCATTTTCTTATTGCCATCAATTTCGAACACCTATCTAAATAAACTCAATAAACAAACTGCTGCAACAAAAAGATAATACAGGCCTATTTACTAACAATGCAAGTTATTAACGTATTCGATTATTCGTACGCATTGAATTATATTGGAAAGTATTAAAAACTAAATTAACATTACAAAACAAACCTTCGCGTTATATAACGACACACCAGAGTCCATAATTAAATTGCAGCTGAAAGTTTACATAGGTGTAGTGTTTTACAATAATTGTGAATGCTTGACTTGACAAGGCCGTTGCTTACGTGCAGCGCTTTTTGTCGCAAGTGCTAAAATCAAAAGTAGGAAAATGCACTTTTTGCGTAAACTTGTTTACAACGAGGAAAAAACATGAACGTCTTATTAGTGCATTAGCACATAATACGTTTTTACGAAAGCAAGGTCTCAGTATTCTTGTGCTAGCAGCACGCTAGGTAGTACATTACAAAAAAAGTACGTAGTTTGTATATTTCACTATGCGGGACAAAACATATGCATTAAGCACATCATATAATCAAATACGGCCACGACCTACCTCATCATGAACGCAGTTGTAATAGCCTTCATGCACTAAAGATGCCTTTTGTATATAAAAACAAAAATAATATTCAAACTTATGATTATTCAACCAGTAATTACATTTTTTACGACCCTAACATAAAGGAGGATATTTTGCATCAATATCAGGGAGGAAAGTGACCATTTTACCTCTTTAGGAAGGTAAATATTTTACCTCCCTCATCCGTCAAAATTACAAAGAAAATAAAATCTTCGAAACTATTGACGAAATGTGCCAAAATGACTTCATTCTGGTGTGCATAATGGCTATTTTATATTTTCCACTGACTAGCAGAAATACTACTACTAAATATTGATGTCAAACGTTCTCGAATGAAGCAAGTAACGCAGTTAGCTTTGGTATGTACTCCCATATGTAGCGATTCGATAAAATTCGAATTGCCTTTGAAAGCTAGAAAGTGACAACAACGAACATGGGAAATTGGTGTGTGGTGGTTATGAATGGGTGTTGGTATAAACCGTGCTATATGCAATTAACATGGGTTACATTGTTGACATAGCCTTAGAATAGTATAAATCCAGGAACGCTGCTATGCCGCCCCTTGAATTATTATATTAGATCATGTCAAATAAGGGCAATCTT
Organism: Rhyzopertha dominica; assembly: GCA_025024175.1. Lineage (NCBI taxonomy): Eukaryota > Metazoa > Arthropoda > Insecta > Coleoptera > Bostrichidae > Rhyzopertha > Rhyzopertha dominica. The sequence continues at coordinate 1,998,609 of QCXZ01000042.1, forward strand.
TTTTCAGGGGAGAGAAACTGTATCTTACCGTAGATAAGAGGAACAAGAAGAAGAAGAGTAGATGGCTGTGTTGGGGAATTTGCTTAGGTGTGGTAGCAGCGGCTGTGATCTTAGCAATTCTAGCAGCAGGTAAGATATCATTTCACCTGTAGCTATTTTATTCGAAAAAAAGTGTACTATCAGTTTGTGAAATTTCAGCAAAATTAAAAGGTTATCTTCAAATGCCCATGAATTCTTAAGAAACCAAATAGTATGTAATAATCATTTGTCTTATTTACCTATTGTGTGCAAAAATATGCAGTGTCTATTATTTACTGTCTTTTCGTCATTTTGCTACTTGCTCCTTCATTATTATTGTCACCAGGAGCCCGAACCACTTTAAATTACTTTCTTTTAAAGTCTGCTTAACTGGCTATATTTCCAGTTCTTCTCTAATTTTGTCATTTCTCATGTTAACATCCAACCTTTAGTCAATCAGTGGGTATACAATATTGGAGTACCTATATTCTAAGATTTCTTGCAACCTTGGCACTTATTTTTATATTTTTTGCGGTGGTATTTCACATTATTACCGTACTGCTTTAAACCGCTAACTGTCTATTGTTATTTATTACGACATAATTTTAGCAGCAATCCTAATCAGTTAAATAACTTTTGCATCTGCAAAGTCAGGTGGTTCTACTTAAATACTGTGCTTTACTGTCGAAATGACCCGCTTTTTAAATTCACTTCACATATGGCCCCATAAAAACTAAATGTTATTGCATTTAAAAAAAATTCGCTAACCGCTCTAGTTTGCATAAAAGTTTGGGTAACGTTTGAGCAACTATCTGTTTCGCGATTTACATTTGCTAATATTGCACCCTTAGCAGTTAATTAAATAACTTTTCCACTCTAGAGCACGACGAAACCTGATCTAAGACTTTTTGTATATTACATATAACACAATATTATATAGGTTACTTTCTCACTTCAATATTAAAAATGCCAATGCTGTTACATGCTTCGTCAATGCGATGTAGCAATTATTCTGCATGACATATACGTCATAATTCTACATAGCATTTCTGCTTTGATGCATGCACTACCTCTTGTATTGTAAACGAACGTAAAATCCATAAATGACATTCTAGTGTTAATACGGAATTATCAGTTCATTTCGGGAGGGCCAATACTGTCACCTTTACGTGGTACTTAAGGCGACAAACTAATAAATTAATCTGCTGTTCTAACCATTTCTTATCTCGTAGCATAACCGGAGTTGTGGCGCACACATTACATATACGCGTTTTCATATTTTCATCCTACATACATTATTCTTAACTTCTACTAAAGATGGCCGAAATATCTTTAGATATTTTATGTTTTTGTGGTAGAGGCACGCTCACGCTTCTTATTTTATTTCTCTTTTACGTTAAAACCTAAACATTTTCAACCTATTACTTGCTTTAGCTGGCGTAATCGGTCATCAAGAAGCTCACCCGGTAGAAGAAGCGCGAAATTTCAAAGGATCAAGTAAACCTGAGGAGAGCAATGAAGTGAAAAGTGCAGGAGGATTATTCGGGGCGGTCGGGACAAGAAGTACTACCACTACTACCGAAAAACTACGAGAAGCCGAAACGAAGCCTTATACCCCTGGACCGCCGAGTAGTACAGTTCCTAGTTTACCACCAACAACCGATACGACGATGATTCAAGGTAGGAAAATTAAAATTTCACAACAAAAATGTACAAACGTTCACTATAGTTAATTTGATGTTATTAATACTAATGAAAAATCGATGTTTTTTGTATACTTTAGATTTTATACCGACTATTTCATGTTAATTCAACTAGTAAATAGTTTCTGCGTATTACTTGCTTACGTGAACAATATTTTTTGTGCTATGTGTAGTTGTTGGTTATTAGCGAAGCTTTATGGCTGAAAGTGCACTTTAAAATGCTTTTATGACTCTTATAGTGTAATAGAGGAACAAGTACAACTATTAATATCAGTTAAGATTGTAAAGACATATCTAACAAAGCGCACTGATTGAAAATGCAAGAATTTTTATACCAGAGAGCACAATTTATAACAAGAAGATGGATACATTATGGATAACTCGTCCACGTTAATGTTCACTTGTATCTGGAACCAGTACTGACACCAACGAACTTGTTTTGATAACGCTCTTTGTCACTATAAAACACTGATAAAAAATATTAGTCTGACGTTTCGATTACGCCTGTAATTTTTGTCAAAGACAAAACCAAGAGACCAAGGAAGAGAGGCTTCATAGAGACAACGTGCCAACCTGATAAAAACTGAGATAAACAGCGAAAAAGAAACTACCTACCTACTAGATATACACGAACAACTGATAAAAGATAACTGCAAATAGCCTTCCCAAATCATAATTTCCACAACCCATATTAAAAATTATTACTATTCCTAGAAATTTCTGTAGCTTATTTTATTGTGATAGTATCTTTCTCTATGTAGTTTTTTTGTTTTATCAAAGTCAATCATGTGTATCAAATATAATAAGTATAAGACTGCATCCGAAAGATCAAACGGATAGGTCCATTATAGTTACTAGAGCAGATAAAGGTTCAGTCGCAGTAATTTTAGATGGGCAGATTATAAAGATAAAGAATTATAGGATGAGAAAACATACCAAAAATTATCCCGAGATCTACCTCAAAAATTTCCGAAATTACTAATGATCTTATCAAAACCAGAATTGTATGGTTTGCGCAAAATCCATTAAACTAATATCCCGTTAAGATATGATTGGCAGTCCTTGTTGCAAATTGACAAAATTTTGTGGTAACCTTATGTAGGAAAAACTAATAGTTTCATTAAGAATTCTTCAGACTTTATTGACGCTAAAAAAGGTTTAAGTGTTTCAGCAGATTATATTTTAATTAGTTTTGAGGTGGTCTCTTTATTTACAAAAGTCCCCTTACCTAAAACGATAGATATCATCCAATTCAAACTTAATAGAGTAACGGAAAACGATAAATTTTTGTGAACAAAAATCAGGTTGTGCAATGGTTTCACCTCTAAGTCCTATAGTGGCTAATTTGTTTATGGAAAATTCTGAAGAGGTAGCGATCAACAGTTTTCAGTTTAAGTCAAAATATTGGTTTAGATATGTATAGATGATACTTTTATTTGGCCACACGGTACAGAAGAGTTAGGTAGGTCTCTAAATCGTTTGAACAGTCAGAATCCTGATATAAAATTTACTATTTACTATTTTACTTTCTTGGATATCCAAATTTACAGAATAAACGCTGGACAGTAAGGACATAAGGTTTATGGAAAACCAACACAAACACTCAAATAAATAGTCTTATAAGGACGTTATTTGTTAGATCACAAAGAATCTCGGACAACAAAAAGAAATTTATCATCTTAAATCAGCACTAGTGATAAATGATTATTGTAATAAGAATATTTGGTCAGTTTTTAATAAAAGTGCTCGTGCAAATCAAGTAATTTTCTCAACCAATACAGGCGTAATCGAAACGTCAGATTAATAACTTTTTCAGTGTTATATAGTGACAGCGATCCTTCCGAAAACCTATTATCTAACGCTCTTTGTAAGTTATTTTAAAACGTGATTTTTCCCAAAATAAGAAATAAGCCTGTTATTCTATACTTTATGTGCATGAATTGGAAAAGTTTTAATAAAGAATTAGAGAACGCAAAAGAACGTAATTTTCGTAACGTGATACAATCATCGATTTAGATAAATAAAATATCGGTCTGTAGTTAACTAAACTGTGTCTGCCACATTTTTGAAAACGTTTGTACATTCAGTTCATAAACGTGTAATGTTAAAAGGGTCCTGGTTGCTATAGGCGTATTTAACTTTTTCAGTACCAAGAACCCTGGAATCGAGCGTAATCGTTGACAATCTGCAGTACACTCCAGAACTTTCCGACAAAGAGAGTTCCGAATACAAGGAGCTAGCGGAAATAATGGAACGAGAGCTGAAAAATGCCCTATTCACAAGCGACGTTCTTAAGTACGGTGCTGCAAACATAACCGTTAAAGTAATCGATTTCAGTCCCGGAAGTGTAGTCGTCAAGTACAGAATTGGCTGGAACTTTAAGGATGGAATTCACAATGCCAAAGACCCAATAGATATCGCCAGCCTAGAAAACAAAATGCACAGAGTACTGATGAGAAATTCTGGGTACATATATAAATATCACATCCAGGATGACTCCATAGTTGCTGAAAAAGTAATTGATATGTGCGAGATTAACAAAAATGGTTGCCAATACGAATGCTCGTTCGACTATAACATCCTAGACTTCGTATGTTATTGCCAATCTGGCATGAAGCTATCTGAAGACGGCAAGACCTGCTACGAGCTGCCTAAACCAGAACCAAGCCCAGAACCTGAGCCTACTGCCCTTCCTGAACCAAGCCCAGAACCGGAACCTACTGCCCTTCCTGAGCCAAGTCCACAACCTGAACCAAGTCCTGAACCATCACCAACGCCAGAACCAACTAGCGTGCCAGAACCTGAACCAACCCCAGAACCTCAGCCTGAGCCCACTGCAGAACCGCAACCCAAAGCTCCGGAGCCAACACCAGAACCTCAAGCCGAACCTGAACCAACTGCCGAACCAGTACCCAGMGMKCAACCGGAAGTAATAAACACTTCGCCGAAGCCAGGTGAAGAAGTAGTTAAAACTGAGCCMTCTCCGGTAGTCGAACACACCATCGTGCAAGAACATGTTTCAGAGTCAGGAAGGGGTTTCCCTGGTGATCTCATCCCAGAAATTGTCACTGAAGTWGAAACTACGACGGTGAGAAAAACGACTATGAGGCCTGAAATKACTCATAGCAATATCGTCCATTACTTATTGCCTGAATCTACAATTCAGCCTGAAATAGCGGTAACGGCGATGGTAGATAACATCGAAGATGATAAATCAGAAAGTACTGAAAAAACTGTAAAAGACGACAGCGACCATGTTCATGCTTTTCTACCAGACGCTGAGTTCCACACAACTACTGAAATTGTGAAAGAAGGAGCATTAGATGAAATTATTCCAGTTAATATTCAACCTCTTATTCACGAAAGTACTTATACAACCACAACAGAAAAGAAGGAAGCAACTACAAATATACCTGAAACATCAGAAGAGCCACGGAAAATTGAAGAGGTACCAATGGTTGACCCTATTGTGGTTGATGTAAAACCAGAGATTACTACCATTACTTCTACATCCTCACAACAAACAATAGTAATCGCTCATTTGCCAGAGGAAGCTATTAAAAACATTTCGAGTACCGAAATGTCTACAACCGAAGCCGAACCCGTTACAAACACAACACCAGAATTGTCTTCCAAATTATATTTGACACAATTAGTACAATCAAACAGTACTACTGAGAAAGTCCCTGACAACTCCACTGAAGAACAGAACTGGATTCCTGTCGTTGTTAATTCAGATCTTGGAAAAGTTGAAACAGACACCTTCACTGAAATAAACAAGTCTGAATCGGTTGATACGACTACAGCAGCTTCAGACTCAGAAACTACGACATTGTCCACTGAAATGCCTGTCAAAAACGTGTCAGAGAGCCATCAGGGTATTATTGCCGAACCTGACAATGCCAACACTTTCGAGAACATGTCACCGTTTCTGCCCGAAATAGAAAACGACACTCTCATTAACATATTGCATTCAGACTTAAACCACTACCCCGATCATGTTTTCGTCCACAATGAAGAAAATACCACTAAACCACCACGACTGGACAATGATGAAAAGAACACTACGAACCCCCAAGATCCGTATCCCAAGGATACAATTCCTGAGGTGCTGCCATTAAACGAACAAGAGTCTAAGAACTCAACAGAAAATGTTACCGAATCTGTAAACGAAATTAAGGAAGAAGTGAAACAAACAACGCCTTCTCCTGAAAATGCAACAATGCAGCCCGAAGGAACTCAAACGCCAATATCTTATGCAGTAACTGAAATCGTGTCTGAAGCTCAAAATGCTCAAACAAATGTGACAACTGAAGGAACGTCTATTGATAGACCCAATATTACAGCAACTGAAAACGCGACTGTCTTAGAAACATCTACTGAAATTGAACAAGAGGCTGTTACGTACTTTAAAACACTACAGAATTCGATTGATGTTAATAATTCGTCTGATATAAATTCTAGCACAGAAGATCTAATAGCGATGGAAACTACAACTAATATCGTTTTGAAGGCAACAGGTGTCAATTCATCATATCCTCAAGTAATACAGGTCCAACATAATGATGAACCACCCACTACAATTCATGCAGAAATAATACAAACGGTGACACACAAGGTATTCGTAACTGAAGAACCAGAAAGTGCAAACACCACACATCAAGTCAGCAATGACTTGTCTGTTTTACAGCAAAACGAAACTAACGAAAATACGACTACTACGCGTCAATATCTAGTCCGCGAAGAATCGGAAGAACAGCCAACGACACAGAAACTTCTTTTACCTGTAGAAGCAGTCACTAATACAACAGTCGAGCATAGTAACGATATAACGAATTACGCAACCATTAAAAGCGAAACAGGTACGTCTACTTCCACGGCAGAAATACCCGTGGAAGATCAAAAGATACTTTCGGTGATTCCACTTGAAAACCACAAAAAGGAAGAAGTTAAACTAGACAAAAAACGAGTGGCTGAAAACGAAGATCTAAATCAGCTGGATGAGAGCGATGTCTACAATCCAGAGGGCTTTAACGACATTTTAAGTGAATCACAAGGGTCATTCGCAAAGAGCGTAGATGCAAGCACAACAGAAGCTGCAAACCATCCAAAGGACCAACAACAAAAGGAATTTTCAGACTCGTATTTCTTAACCAACAATGAACAAAAACCTGTCTTCGAAAAACCAGTGAAAAAGAATTATTATTCTGGAGACAAAAAAGACTATTACGACAAAAAGAGTAAGCTAGAGAAGACTGCTTTTGAACAAGAAAAAGTAATTGTTCAGCAGGAGAAGGATGAAGATGGAACCACCACCATTTCGTCTTTAAAAGACTATAAATTTGAGGGAGACAAATTGGTACAGGAAGAAGTTACCACTAGAAAAGTCGAAGCTACAATCGCTCCGTTCCGTGAAGTAATAAATTCAACCAAAGAGAACACTGAAGAATTAAATGTCAGTGTTTCATCGAGCACAGTATCTTCAGCTCAAGAAGATTCCAAAGCAGTAGTGCTGATAGCTCCTGCCGGATTTTCTCGTTGCGCTGCCGGACAATTCGAATGCGCAAACGGAACGTCTTTGAAAGACGGTAGCTATTGTATTCCGAAAAGTGACCGATGCGATTCTGTAGACGACTGCAGTGATGCTTCCGATGAAATATCCTGCCTTGAAGAAGGATGCCCTGGAAACTTCAAGGTGAGACGAGTTTTTATAGTTTTAGATATGGTACTGATATCGTTTTTATCTAGTGTGCAAGTGGTCAATGCTTGAAGAGGCATCTGGTCTGTGATGGCATCATCAACTGTAACGATGGCTCTGATGAAAACGGCTGTGGTAAGTACAAATTTCAATATTAGGGACATTTCATTTGAAGTAAACACCCAAAAGAATTGGTTTTTCAAATTCGTTTTTGTTCAGGTATTTTACGCCTCTGTAAGTCATAATATTAGCACGAAATTTAAATAATATTTTGAATGTTGTCTATAAAATTAACACTTATTTTTTTGACATAAAGACTTGTCACGTATAAAATTTTGGAAATAAATCCGACAAAATATTATCTTAAATCCATTAAATTGAATGTCTTGAAAGCTTCATAAAATAGCCAATAAAAACAAAGTTTAACAGTTTATTATCTGTGGTGCCATTCTTATTAAGTTTGAAAATTGATTATGTGTAAATACATACTGTTTAGAATCACATGAAATTGTTAAAATTTTTTGCAAGGTTTACAGACAAAGCAAACATTTTAATGCATCTAGTGATCAGTACTTGCTTACTGTCACATTTATACCACTATTGCAAGTATTCACTACTAAAAGCTTTCGAACAATTTCAAAGAAGTTGGTAGAAAAGTGGTATTTTTCTGAGTGTGGACCCTGCAAAAACGCTCTGAATCTAGAGGGCTTGCACCAACCCTCGATGAAGTAGTACAGAGCTACCAAACATCTAATGAATTTTTGGTGACAATTTATTACCTTTTTGCTTTGTTGGAGTTGAACATGGATGAATTATTTTGATTTAAGCTGGATTGCCTTTACTATTGTCTGAAACTAAAATTACAAAGCATATATCTGTGATGATTACATTGTAAAACATATTGGTATCTAGTAAAATATAAAATAATTTAGTTACCTATTAGTTACAGTCATATTTATTACTTATTTTTGATTAATTTAGTTTATTTTTGGGTTTAATTCTTTCTGTGTTCAAATGTGGAAAGCCAATGAATGAATTTGTATAATGCTTAATATATATCAGTTCTATGATTTACGATTTTTTTACGTTTTTCTATGTGTCTCATTTCAAGGATTAATCTTTTTTGTGTGTTGTTATGTTGCTCTTATTTTAGTGTATTTAATGAATTGCGTCAGAAGACAAAAGATGAGAATCACAAAATCAGCAAATTTCATAACAGGCCTATTATTAGAAAACACTGACAGAATTTTAAATTATATTTTGTAACTGGTACTGCTGATTTTGCAATTTCTGTTTCGAGACTGTTCTTGTCAAAAATTCGAGGCGTTTTCTGCAGGGTCCATAACATATTTATTTATTAATATCCATTTTTCTGAAAACTTCTTTGAAATCTTTCGAATATCTTTAGTTTTTCGATGGAGGGCTAAGGAAACTGATTGAAACAGCGACTTCTAAATGAAGCTATAGTAGTGAATACTTGCAGTAATAGAATAACTGTAACAGTAAGGAAGCACTAATCACTAGATGCACTAAATGTATTTGCTTTTGCTTTAAATATCGGAAAAAAATAAAAATCCCATCTGATTCTAAACAGTTTGTATAAATAAATTGGTTTTCAAACCTAATAAGAATGGTACCATAGACTTCACATCGAAAAAATTATTTCGTGGCTAAGTGTAGTACTTACAGAGGTGTAAAATACCTGAACACCAGTGGCGGCTGGTGACAAATTCTATTGGGTCGGCAGTAAAAACTTTGGTCCACTCTAGTTAGTCAATATTATTTATTTATAAATTAGTAAATAATTTTGTATATACTCGTAGTTGTTGTTGTTTATTACTTGCTACTTCTGTAAATTTTCATATCGCCGCAAGATAAAAAGATAGTTCATTTGGTAACAAATAGCCTAATCTGGCAACTAGCTACATAATTTCAACGTTAAGCGTGCACCTGTACTGCACCGGGGACGAGAAGTCGATATATATCGAGCCCAATCCGAAGATGTATTCGGAAGTCCGGCAGACAGCATTAAGCTATTATATGGGTATTGGCGCTTACTTATTTTGTTATTTTCTTTTTGTGTGAAATTCTTGAATGATTTCAGTTTGACTAAATTTATAACATGTATTTAATTAATTCTGTTAAATGTTTGAAGGTATCTGCTTAAAATTGTTTATTTAAGAGGATAGCTCTTACAATAATCTTGGGAAAATGAAAAATTTCGTAGAACATTCGGGTAGTTTTTCGTGATTTCAGTATTGAACTATATATATAATTGTTGTTCAATGTACATGTCAAAATTAATTTTCGGAATCCGACGATTATGAATGCCGGGCCTCCTTTATTAACTTCAATAAAAATATGTATACGTAAAATTAAATTATGATTATAAAAAAAACTGTAAGCATGTAAAGGGTGTCAATCAGATAATTTGTAATGCTCAGTAGAAAACGGAACTATAATTGGTTGATTAAAAAAAAACTTGAAATAATTGAAATAAATGATGAAGTCCGTTTTAACGTTTTTTGCTGTCTGCCGGCCCCAGGCATTGCAGTCTCGATTTTCGCCTCAAGATTCAATATGCGCGCAGGGTTGCGTCTTTGTTCAGCTCATACGAAAACGATGCGATTGCTTCGTTGTACGACGCGGTCTGCCGACACAGCGCTTGGATCACGGGCTTGGATAACAAACACATACAAGGCCCAGTCACGGTTGTCGAGTAGCGTAAATTTTTCGGGATAACCCGTAAAAATGAAAAAAAAAAATTTCTTCGACCCGGACGAGCCGCCACTGCTGAACACAAACGAATTTGAATTACTAAAATTTATTTGGTTGCTTACTTCACATGAAATGCCCTATTTAAAAAGAGGTTTGATTCATAAAACAAAGATTTATAAGCTGAAACTTTGTAAGCACAAAATAAACCAGGCAAAAAAAATTGTCGAATAAAAGTTTCCGACATCTTCATGACTTTCGAGATAAAACAAATGAAAAAGATTTATTATAAAAAAAGCATTAAAAAATCATAGGCGATCTTCAAATTCTGGAATAAACTATTTATCATTACTATTAATCAGTTGTAGATGAATGCTTCCCTTTCTTGGTCAAATTCTGAATAACATTTTAATTTCAGAAAACTGGACTTGTAATTTCGACGAATTCAAATGTCCAAACGCCAACCGATGTATCCCGCTTTCCTGGAAATGCGACGGTAAAGCTCAGTGTCCTGAAGGAACAGACGAGTACAACTGCCACCACAGGTCTTGTGCAGACAGCGAATTCCACTGCACGGAACAAGATACTTGCATTTACGCCAGTTGGAGGTGTGACGGAGTATCTGACTGTATGGGAAATGAAGACGAGAAACTTTGCGGTAAGTTTTCTATAATTAAAACCGAGGGAGGCAAATATGCTGATGGCGTTTTTTTTGCAGAATGCGCCGTCGACCAATTTAAGTGTTCAACCGGAGGAGGATGCATTCCCTCTGAATTAAGATGTGATGGAGTTGAGAACTGCCCGGACCTCTCAGACGAATGGGGTTGTCTCAGAAATCACATGAGCAATGATACGGAAGCAGACAAAAATAACACGTATCTAGAGGTAAGACAGACATTTGGCAGAAAGTTATTTCTTCTTTCTTTCATGCATACATTTGATAGGAAATAATACGGATTGACGGCTTGACTTGATTTTCAAGCTGCTTAACTTGAATTCACTTGAAATCAAGTCAAACTGAAGTCAAATAATTCAAGTAAAGTCCAAGCAGTTAATACATCAAGTTACTTGAAAGATCAAACAAATCTCCAAATCTATCAATTTTGGATTATTTTCTTATTATTAGTTATCGAAGAACATATTAAACGAAAGAGGAATTATTAGAAGACACTGGACAAGCCTTCGAACTTCTTGCTGCAATAAAATATGAATAGAGTTGCTTTTGTCAGAAATCCCATAGAGAAATAGCTACTTATGTTATATATTTGCTCAACAGCATTGACATTTATATGTTTAGGTACAAAACTCCAACGGTACTTGGTATCCAGTATGTGGCGACTGGTGGAACACAAGCAGTTCAAATCTAGTGTGCCAACAATTCGGATATGCCGGAGCATCCCAAACAGACTTCATCGACACTACTCCTGGAGCAACACAGTACTTCAGACTGAAGCAATTTTGGAATTCAACTGATTCATTCCTGACTCAATTAGAGAAAACTGACACTTGTGATAAACTCGTACAAATTACATGCCAGGAGTTCGGTAAGTTTAAAAGCAGTGCTTTTTTGGAAACCATTCATTCTATGTCTTCTACAGGCTGTGGAAGTCACTCAAGTTTAGATGGACAGTCGGCAAGAATTGTAGGAGGAAGTAGCGCAACTGACACCCAGTGGCCCAGCGTAGTGCTTTTGTATAACAAGAAACTAAACGTACAATGCACGGGAAGCTTAATAACTCCTTTGTGGGCTCTAGCTGGTTACTCGTGTTTGAAAGGATCAAGTAATGCGATTACAGCTCAAGACTGGACAGTTTATGCTGGTGGAACGCGAATTTTCCCTCTTAGTAGCAACGGGAGTGTTCATGTCATTCCAGTCTCGAACGTGGTTTCGCATCCTCAGGTGAGTTTGTTAAAATAAAATTGAAAAAAAGCATGAAAGTGTACGCGATTAATATGGTGGCATCTTTCAAGATGTATTATTACTTTATCAAGGCTTGATTTTCTACGTATTTATTTATTTATTTCGCAGTCTTAAGAGGGGCATTTACTTGAGAGAGAGGGTAGCCGATAGGTTGAAATTACGCAAAGATCAGACGGGCTAAACTAATATTCGGAAAATTGCTGACTGTAGCCTGTGCATAAAAAAGTAAGCATGATATTAGTAACTTACTATGATATTATACCAGGTTATTCAAAATATGGAATAACCCATTTATTTCTGTAAATATGAACTATATAACATTTCATTCTAACTGCATGTCGACTATGATTTTTGGAGGAGCTTTTATAATAATTTTCATTCCGCCTCCCCATTGCCTCGGCAGACAGTAAATTAATGTGAAAGAGCTTTTAACATTAAACTTGTCACGTGTATTTAGACATAAACGCTTAGAAATCCGGTCATATCGGAATAAATCGTATACCGCACGATCATTCCCGACACGTTTGCATCTTAGCCTCACTGTTCTCTGGATACCATGCGACGGATCTGGTGGGGATGGGCATTCGCATTCCGCTCTCTTGACGGACTCGTGCGAAAGGGTTTGCGGTTTTAGATTTTTTGAATGTTTTTACTTATTTATCGTGCTCATGTTTTTGGTAGTGTACAAAGAAATATGTAGCTACAACGTGGAGTTCGAATTTATCGTTTATGTGCCTTAGTTTTCGAGATATAACTCGCCAAAAATACGCATTTTTAAGCAAAATATAACAACAAATATTTACATTACCGTACCAAATTCAGAAAAAACTCGAACTCTACGTTGTAGCTACATCTTTTGTCATTGCCGTGTCGAAATTTCACTTCGAAAAAGTTTCGAATAACTCGGTAAAATGTAAAACGGTAGGTGCTTAAAATGACCCGATTCGCTCTAGGTAAACGCCCCTCTTAAATCCAAATAAACAGAGAAAGAAATAGGTTTGGAAGACTTTTCACTAAAAGGACCATACCTGTTTTTGGAGGTTATTAAATAATAATATTAAAACACTTGTTTATAATCCTACTTCCAAACTTTTATTTTTGGCAAAGCCAAATGCCAGCATTTCAATCGCCAAGCGGCCTTCTTCGGTGGCTTAACAAGTATGAATAAATTAAAACACTAAAACATTTAATCATGTTGTAAACATAAATAGGTAGCAGGTACAGAGGAAAGGAATTATATTTTTGACTTAACAATTGCGATAAGTGGGTTATTTAAGGATATGAGATCCGTATTTAGCAGAAGGTTTGAATTATGTTTCTTGTAAACACCCTCTGAGGGGTGTGTTGATGGTTTGATGTTCTTGACGATGGCAATATTAAATTTGTGACATGGTTCAAAATTATGTAACGCTAGTGCAGATTTTTCTCCATTTTTATTATTTATGTGGTACATACATATATGCTTTGAGTCTAATATTTGCATTCATTTTATTTAGCCAATGGATTCTCTTGGGCAGCTACAGCATTTAATTTCATAATGTTGCTTCATAAGTTTCTTAGTATGCAGTTGTTACTAAAAGCAAGATTAATATTAAATTTTATAGAAAATAAATTTTTAAATCTATGTTCTATTAAAGCATGGTGTGTATATTTTTTATGAAAAATGTTTTATTTTACAAGATTAAAATGCGTGTGAGTTTGCAAATTTAATTTATATTTGTATTTGTTTAATAACTTAGTGATCATTTTTTATGTATCTGTTTGAATTTACTAACTTATAAATGTATGATAGTACATTTCTGTAATTTTCGTAGCCTTTACATTTAAAACTATAAGGCAATATTTATTCCCTATACCATCTGATTTTTTAACTTTAACTTGCATTTAAAAAGCATTATTAACCTGTTTTATAATTTTTAACGGATTTTTGCGTAATACATCATACCCATTGGTTTCTAACATAGAAGTAACGTGATTAAAATAATCATCAGCTTATACATAAAAACAACTCATACCTTTAAACCTTTGTCTGTGATGGATGTCTCTTAAATAACCCACTTATCGCTATAGTAGAGTAAAAAATATAATATAAACAAAATCTTTTCTAATACCACACAACTCTGTACCTATCTATGCCTGGCGGTTGAAACGGTGGCATTTGACTTTTCCAGAAATAAAAGTTTGAAAGTAGAATCATAAGCAAGTGTTTTACTGTTATTAAGGTAAAGAATATTGTCAACAGTCGTCCTACAACTTACGCACCGATCTCACAGATGATTATGTCTAGTCTAACACCAGTCTTCTAACAGGATCAGAAAGTAGCATAAAATGATTTCGTGTAAATGATTCTAAAAAAGCTAAATGCGAATTTGCAAAGGAAAATTAGTTGTTGGATAAAGAGCAGAAAAGCAAAAAGTTGGTCGTTGTAATGGACAATACTATGCCAAAAGATAGGATTAGAGGAATGGTAGTGGCAACATATGCTAGTGAAGACGTTCAAAGGTGGATGTGAATATTTAAGCGACTCGTAGCAAAATTATGCAAGTTAGATAACCTGGCTGAAAACTAAGCTGTACACGATGATGAAAATATAATAATCGGAATTAAAAACAGCTGAGACTAACTTTAAGAAATACCAGCATTATAATATTATATATATTCTCAAAATACATACAGCCAGTATTAAAATGAGTATTCGCAATATTCGTAATCGWGCATACGTTGTACTAATATAAATTGTTGTTTTCAGGCGAAATACTCCCAATTCGAATACACGAACGACATATCTTTGGTACAACTWTCACATCCAGTGAGTTTTGGGAGAAATGTTAGTGCCGTTTGCCTTCCGAATGCTAGCATAGAAAGCCGACAGCTGTGCGTTGTTGCTGGTTGGGGGGTCAATAAACCTGGAGGTCAGTACCTATAAAAGTCCTTCAATCTGAATTTATAATGTTTAAATAATACAAGCTTCCACTTATTTCTGGATATTTATGTTGTGTTTTTGTMGCAGATTCAWATATTCAGCCATACTTACACTATCTCCCCMTWCCGACACTTGATAACGCCGAATGTAACTCGACGAAACACTACAATGGACAAATGAGCAAGGARAAAATATGCGCTSGTTATTCTGATGCTGAGAAGAGCCCTTGCTATGTAAGTAAAGGTCCATATTCAAAGTTTATTGCACTTAATAAAAGTAAAATACCTGAAATCGTCGTAATCCGAAAATTGATATTAAAATTTCTAAATGTCTTCAGTACTTAAGGAATTTATTTTTTTGCGTCACTACTGGTAGAAAATACACGAAGCAAATCAAGTTGCTATTCTTATTTATAATATACAGAGTGATTTTTGAAAACTTCACACCTTAAATAAATTTAAATATAGCAAAAATTTAAAAATTTGCAAAAACAGGTAAACTTTTCTTTGCAGGGGGACAACTTTTGAGATAAGTTTTTAATGGATAGCGCGTACTCTCTGAGCAGGGTAGACACCCCTTTAAAAATTTTAAATGGAACTATCCATCTTGTGATACATCATTTGAAAGCTTATTTCACAAAGAGTCTGACCATGTAATTAGTTTTACCACGTTTAACTTATTGACGGGGTAATAGATTAATAGTGCCTACGAAACAGGTGGKTTATTAAATTGAATATTTTGGACTCTTTTCAACAAAATGTATTTTATTTTAGAGCGGAAATAAAATTTGTCCTTACGAGAACCCAAYATTTAAACAKACAACTTGTAAAAAATATYACACTTAAAAAAAACTCCCAGAATACTGCAAATTTTCTTTTAACATTATTATTAACATTAAAGTATTTATCATGTAATTTTTTAGAAAGTCCATGTCCACGAAAAAGAAAAATTATTTATTTGTAACTGCAAAAAAAAATTTAAGTATTTTTGGCATTTTGCTTAGGTGTAACAATTATTTTTTAACAAGTTTTTTTAGGCTTAAGTAAGGACAATTTTTATTGTAACTGCAAGACAATAAATTTTGTTAAAAAAAGTCCAAAATATTCCATTTTATAAACCACTTGCTACAATGCACTTTTTGACCCACTACCACGTCAATGGGTAAAAAATAGTAAAACTAATTACATGGCAAGACTCTTTGTGTAATAAGCTTTTAAATGATGTTTCGTAAGGTGGGTAGTTTCATTTAAAATTTTTGAAGGGGTATCTACCCCGCTAAGAGGGTAGGCGCTATCCATTAAAAACTTATCTCAAAAGTTGTCCCCCTGCAAACAAAAGTTTACCTGTTTTTGCAAAATTTTAAATTTTTCCTCTATTTAAAGTTATTTAAGGTGTGAAGTTTTCAAAAAATCACCCCGTATATTGAGATCCACAGTAGACCATTTTGACGTTATTTGATTAATTATATTAGATAGCGACAAGCAATGTTCGCTATTCTTGCATGTTAATTTTTTATTTTCGAAAAATTGGATCCTGGATAACTTTTTAGACAGAAATACTTAGCAAAAATTGACGCTTAGCTGCAATTAGCTATAAATCAAAGTGAATTTTATACAAAATGGGCGTAGTGTTTGGGCAAATGTAAAAATTCTTTTGCCCGCTTCTATGTACAAGCAAAACATTTCAAGTATTTGCGTGTTAGTAAAATTATTGGCTCAATGTGAGTATACGGGAAAGGTACACTACGAAAGAAAAGTGTAAAAGAGATATCAGAAATTTCTGAAGTTTCTCAAGCAAGTATTACTTTTACAGAATGACGAAGGAGCACCACTCATGTGTTTCTCCGACTCGACAAACACGTGGGAACTCCAGGGTATCTTGAGTCACCACGAAAACTGTGGAAGAAGCAGGCATCCATCGGTCTACACATCAATTAGTTCTTCAGTCCAAGATTGGATATTCAATACGATAGGTGGCAGATTAGCTTCGAAAGTAAAATGATGATGAACTGTTATATTTTTTTGGTTTTCAATCAAAACATCAAGGCTGCGTTTAACGTCTCAAAGTTCCTTTAAGAACTGATATGAATTAAGGAAGCCATGCTCATTTCCAAATGTGCGAGAGTGCTGCGTAATGTGTGTAGGACACCCGCACAGGTTTGTTTTTAATTTTGAAGCGTCTTTTTTACTGAAAAACGAATGTCCATTCATTGTAAATATTGTATATTTATAAGACTCATCAGATAAATGTAGTGATTAATAGTTAAGCTTTGTCTATAATGTAGTTGTTATGATGTACTTAAGCGTTATTCAGAAATTATATCAGGTCTTCCGTCCTTAAACTACGACAGTATCGTATACTGTTCAGTATCAGTTTTTTTATCGCTAGTCACGTTGTACTATACTGTGCCAATAAGCAATAAGGTGACGGTCACGACCAACAATAATTGTTGTAAATACAATTCCATACCTAATGTTTAATATTATTGGTGTATTAAACCCTAAATAAAATAAATATTTTACTGTAGTGAGTAGTTAATTTTTATACCGATTGGGCCACTGGTTACAATGCCATTTAACCGCTACAGATGATCACCGTGTAATATTTTTTAAATAGGAACATTGTTTTTTTTTAATTTGGTGCCACAGTTCACTTATTTGGGAACAATCTTGTTTTAAAAATTACATTCATTTAAGGATTTCATAAAAAAACATTTCACTTAAAAACTTATTGAGCTGGATAAAATAAAAGGATTTATTATTATCAACTGTAAGGAGCAAAAATGAAACAATCTATTGTCAAGCTGCATATTAATAAACGTACCTTACCTTTAAATTTAAAACATAATAATATACAAGTGATAAGTCTCCTTTAGTATTTGTGCTACTTTTGTGGACATAGACATCAAAAATGAAAATGTTTTAACTTCTTCATGTTGACACGACTTTTCGGACTTTACTGACTTTTATTTGATTTTTGTTTAATATCATGAGAATCTTTGATGTAAGCTAGTTTTGTCGGTAATTTAGTAAAGAAAGCATGCCTTCTTAAAGAAAAAATATAGAAACTATATATATTTATAGTTATTTTAGGGTTTATTCGACCTTAGGTTAGTTTAAAGAATACTCTTTTTTCCAACGTCAAGCTTTCGACTATATTCAAGTCTTCGTCGGGACTTAGGAAATTTGAGATTATGCAATTTGTATGATATTATTTTCTATGTTTATATAATCCTGGTATTTAACGAAAAAATGGACGAAAAATGTAACATATTTTTATAATTCAAATTCTGTCAAATTCAAATATCATAGAAATTGCATAATCTCAAATTTCCCAAGTCCCGACGAAGACTTGAATATAGTCGAAAGCTTGACGTTGGAAAAAGGAGTATTCTTTAAACTAAGCTAAAGTCGAATAAACCCTAAAATAACTATAAACATTGATAACTTTGAAACTATATATATCTAAACTAGTAACTAACAAAACATTTATTGATCGCAAAACCAGCTCACCCCAAAATTGTACAAACCAAGAATATAAATCTAACATTAAGGAAGGTTTTCATTACTGGAAACTAGTTTTTAAAGTTCCACAAACAAAGTAACAGAAATAACTGTAGCAAATATATTACAAAAAATGAAACTTTGTTCCCGCATTGTTTACTTATTGAAATGTGTGGGTTTTGATTTTTAAGAAAAATATTAGCCATCACATTCCACAGTTTGCAATGAGATTTTCTTTGTTATAGAACTTTGCCTGTGATTGCGGACGAGTTCATAAATGCTCATTTAAATATGCAAAAATAATTACCCTAATAATCCATCAGGTAGAACGTTGTTCTGATTGCAGGGTTTTCTATATTAGGGAAACTGGGAAACTACTCTACCGCTTCCACAAAGTCGTTTATCTAGAGTCACTAGATAGATAAAGTACCGCAATTCATTGTCCATATTTTTGCACTAAAATGGCGGATGACCTCAAAACGATAGAAACCAAATAGGTTTGATTCCGTCTTCTACATAAACATTTTAATTTACCGCTGCTATTTTGCACTAAAATGACGGACAATTGCGGTACTTTATCTATTTAGTGACTTTACGTTTATCGGCATCGGCTCTGTAGCGCCATCTACCATTACCCTACTCGTATGCCAACGCCGTTTCTTCCATTAAGTCTTTGGGTGTACATAATATTCTGGTAGGTACTCGGTGTAGGCTAACATGGCCCAAAACCCAAATTTCTTTCATCTCAGTTTTTACACTTGTTAACTAACAAGTTCTAACTGTTGTGTAATATTATGTGTTTGCTGCATGAAAAAACTTATTGTTTCCCCTTTCCCATTTCATCAAATTTAATGCAGAAGAGTCATTACTCAAAAAATATTAGCTGTATTTTAAAATTAATAACACGCTGTTCTAAAAAAATTAGATAGGCTAAAAATAAATCTGGAACGGGATTTCTACTTAGATTACCTTTTAATTTATGTAATAAACAGGCAACTTGTGCAGTAAGTGATGATAAGTAGGACATGAAAATAAGAATCCAATTCTAACTGATGTTTGGTATGATTTAAACCAAAAGCAGTCTAAGCCTAAATACCTAACACAATAAAATAATAATAAGTAAGGAGATCTAAACATACCTCAGGAATAATAGGTACAGGTGTTTACACCTTCTGGAGTTGTTTCGTAATATTGAATAATTAGTTTTCACTTGTTACAGAATTAAATTTTAAACATTTTATAGTATCTGTACAATACCATATAAAGTTTTCTTTAAGCATTTATACATTTATAGAGGTACGGCATACAAGGCATCCCGATAGGTACAAAAAGTGATAAATCAAGTTAGTTCACAAAAAAACTTGGGTTATATATAATACAGGACAATAAATACTAAGATGAAGGAATCAAATGGTAACTTCAATAAAAAAAAATTAGGTACCTACCAAAGAATACTATAAAGATGGTTATTTTACAAGTACATATCAGTTATTTGAAGCAGATAGACAATTTATGAAATCCTTCAGAAACGGCATGATACATTTACAATAAAAATATTTTAAACTCCTTTCTCATACAGAGCTGTTGTATGATACAAATGAAACTAAATGCCATACTCCATACAAACAAAACCACACAAACAAGAGAAATAAATATTATAGCAAGATAAACGTTTAATTAGAAAGAAACATACATAATTTATGAACTCCTAAAGAACTAACAAAGGTTACTCTTCAATCTTCACCTTAGGCTGTAAAGAAACTTCCAACTCTGTTATTGAATTATCTAGTTTAGCAAACAGCTGCCTAATTGAAAGAATAACATCGTTATAATTCTGCAGTGCTTTCAATATATTGTTGGTCACAGCTCTGCTTTCTTCAAATATTTGCAGATTTGCCACAGCCAGCTCGTTCAGTTTATCCAAGCGATCGGTAATTTGCAGAATCGCCTTAGAATCTACGGCAGGTTTTAGAGCTTCAAACTTCTTTATCTGGTTCGATATGTCTTTCAGCTCGGGGTACAGCAGCATTACGGACTGACGCTTAAGCTCTATCTCTAAATCGTTTGCAGAGTAAGTGGGATCCAAATACTCGTTAAGTGTGGACATTTTCTCCAGTACTGAATTTATGCCATCACGGAGGCTCAAAGCTGATGTAATCATCATTTTTGTGTGTATGAGCAACTCGGTTACATCTTGTAACTTCTCTACATCAGTTAGTTTGCCTAATATTTGCTTTTCTAACACTTCCAGGCGTCTTTCTAGCACGTCAATTGCAGAAGGCATTCTGGAAAAGTAAAAACTCCTCAGTAAAATAAATAAAAGTTAAAGCGTTTAATTTGCATCACACCTATTATAAGCAAGTACCTATTACCTAAATAAAAATATAAAATTGTCAAATTACAAATTGGCAACGTTGCGTCTTATGTCTCAGTGATTGACAATGACGTATTGACAGACCAAGCAATATAGAGATGGGCATGTTAGTTCATTAAAAAAAAAACTTTACGAAAAAAAATAGTACTGTTTTTTCTACAAGTGTACTGGAATCTCATGGGCCGTATTTTAACATTTTGATAGGCTTGCCATAAATGTTACAAGTAATCATCTTTTTTGTAATTAATATAATATATTATAATAAAATGTAACTAACATTGAGTGCAAAATTAAATTCAATAAATACGTTGTTTATCTAAGGTCTAAAATATAAATGTACGTTACTAACGTCTAAGAAAGAATTCAAAGCATTAGGCATAAACACAGTTTGCGCTAGATAAAACAGAAGCGGTTCCAAAAAGATATTACTAATTTATTAAAAGTAATGAATCCATAAGCTCCACTCTATGGTTTGCCAAAAATTCATAAAAATAATGTATTGTTAATAAGAAGGGTGATGCGCTTTACACCGTCTTACAAGTTCTGTAAATTTGCCAATAAACTTTTATTACAATCTGTTTCCTATTGTTATTCCAAATACGGTGTAAAAATTCCATAAATTTTGTGAATAGAATAAAAGATCTAAATCGGTACCAAAAAATTCTCTGTTGGTCCCTTTTAATGTATCAAACCTTTTCACATCTGTTCCCTTAGAAAAAGGTCTAATCATTTCAAAAAATAAATTAGAAACTTTAGAAAAAATGGGACTATTACATAATTATTGTATGAATCAAAGTTATTTTATGTTTAATGGTTCGTAAAGAAATTAATGCATCACTTAACTTCTTAGACCTAACATTATCTATAGAGAACAAGGAAATCGCAAATGAAATTCAGTTTAGTGAAACAAAGCGAAACGTCGCAATATTGGGAGTGAGTTTAGTGTTTACTGTTCAAAACTAAATATCAAGCGATGGTAACATTTTGCAAATTTGCGGTGATTCCAGAGCTCCCTAGGCAAGTCTCACCCTCGGGAGAGCCTAAAATTCTTAAAGGGCATGTCCCCAGGTGACACATAGGGGAATTACCCGTTTTTTAGGGAGTAGAAAGACTAATCTTTCCGCGGACCAACAGGCTTTAAAAATTACAAGAAAACTGATCTGTTTCCTTTGCAGTTGCTCTGAACTTGATATGCACAAATACATTGTGAAACTGAAGATGTAAATGCCAACTTCTTCAGAAGGCTTAGAAATATTTGTCCATGAACACAACTAATTGTAAATACCAGGTGTGTAAGAGATGCACAGGATTTCAAATAAATGCTATAATTATCAATTGTTTTATTGGTAGAAAATGTATTATAATTTTTGTCTATTATTTTTCACAGAATCCATGTTTTAGTGTAAAATCATTATTCAAAGAACAATATACAGCAACATAGCATATATCGATTCTAAATCGATTCAACTGATATAAAATGATTACCAAAGATTTGATTCAAATCGAATCACATTTTCTGAATTAACCTGGCTTATCACTGACCCATGTGAGTACTGAAACAGTGGTATAGATAGATTTTTCTCTTTTCTCTTTCAAGAATGAACTGTGGGCTAATTGTAAAACAAGATATTATTTAGATGATGTTATTTAACGAATTCATTCTCAACATAAGAATTAAACAGTCTTGAGAGCAGGGGGATGACCACTTTTATTCCCCATTTATCTAAGCAATTGTACTGAAAGAGGACCAATAAACTTTTGGAAAGTTAACAAAGTTTTTTGCAACATTTAGAAATAATTCTATTTGTGAAAAGAAAACTGCCGAGTAAGAGTAAACAATATCTTTTATTAACTTAAAACAGCCTAGAAAACGCACCACAGCTTTTAACTAACACATATAAATAACAAGACAGCTACAAATAAATAGTATATCTTATGTTACTTGTCACATTCAACAGACAATCCAGGCAAATATTGAAAGTGAATAACAGAATTTAATAACTAATGCTATACACCAGATTTTAATTTACTTCTGTGTGCATAGTAAAACCTCTTAAGTTCTTTCCTGAAGTAATCGACAGTCTTTTGTAACCCTTCCTGCAGGGATACTTTGGGTTCCCAATTTAAATATTTTTTTGCTCTACTAATATCTGGTCTACGTCGCTGAGGATCATCTTCGACTTCAGCCTGATGAACTATTTTACTATTGCCTCCAACTAAATTTTTTATAATCGTTGCAAATTCTAGAAAACAAAAAGCGTACAAAAGGGAAGGCAACATTGAGTTTAAATTAATTATTACCATTAATCGAATGCTCTACGGGATTTCCTAGATTTATCGGTTGACTGTAATTTGAATTCATTAATGCTACTAAACCTTCGACTAAATCATCTATGTATTGAAACGATCTTGTCTGGTCTCCTGAACCATAAACCTGTAAATTGGATGGGTGAAAGCAATGTATGATTTCCATCATTATTTTTATAATTTATCAATAAGAATTATGGATACATTTATTATTAAGATGCAATATTCTATTAATGTAGCACCATCGTGTAAGAAAAGTTAGACTGTAGATTCAAAGAAAATAAATATAAGAAAATTTGAAGGAAATGTTGAAGATAAAAAGGGAGAATAAGAGAATAAGTAGTGGACGAAGCTAAAACAAAAAAATAACCTGGAAATGACTGTGAAGAATATGTCGACCCCAGATCAGGAAAGAATCTTGTCCTAACAAAAGACGTGAAATTATAAGCTATTGTTMTAAAGTAGGTATGCAACACTTCTATACCATCAAAAGCTATACTTGTTCAAAAATTAATATCTGTAGAAAAATTGTTAGTATCAAAAAAAAATTAACCTACCGTGATAACTTCTTCTTTCAAGGCTTGCAATATGAAGTTAGAAACAACCCTTCCATCATTCATATGCATGCGTGGGCCATAAGTATTAAAAATACGGGCAACACGCACTTGCATGTTTTCTTGCTTGGCATAAGCGTAGGTCAGTGTTTCTGACACTCGCTTTCCCTCATCATAGCAAGCCCTAGGTCCTAAAATAATTGGTGAGTAAAATAGTACTGGGTGTATTTAAATACACAATTTGTCATTTAAATACCTATTGGGTTGACATGGCCCCAATAAGTTTCTGGTTGCGGATGAATGTCTGGATCACCATACACTTCTGAAGTGCTCGCTATTAAAATTTTCGCATTTACTCGCCTTGCTAAGCCTACAAACAATTATTTAAAGAACTACATATTAATTTCCTCATACAAACAGTAGTAGATGCAATTGTTTGCCTACTACAATAAGTTTGAAATAATGATGTAAAAGTAATATAATAATAATAAAAGTAAGCAATGCAACATTTTGATGCGTCTGGAGAACAACCAGTTGCATTTACAGCTGTTTCCTCAGCATTTGTAAAAAAAAAGTATTTTACTTGACTGATCTATTTTTGTAAACACCTTATTTAATATTATACAGGGTGGGCCAAGTGAACGTATTTCTTTCATAACTCCACAACTATTGAAAATATGAAAAACTTTTTTATATAAAAGTGACACAGTGTTATATGCTGCATATTGTAAAAATATCTTTGAAAACAGTTCACTTCCGGTTATACCGGAAACGCATACCAACTTCTTTATTTTAAATAGAACACCCCGTATATTTTAAATTTTTGCATTCCTTGTTGAATTCTAAGGTTACTTTGTATACTTTGTCGTTTGCAGCGTTTTGACTGCGGTTTGCGCCCCGCGTAAGTTAAAAAATTGGCCTATCATTTGCGTCTTCAAGCAGGTTTATTACTTTTAAATTGAAAGTTATACATCAGTTGCCATATGAAATATTTCAAACTGTGATAAGTCAATTTTTTTAAATGGAACATGCAACTTTTTTTACAGCATCGGATGCAAAATTAAATTATCTTTAATTTGATATCGGGTTGTCACTATCTATTACTAACAGTTTTGCAACAATTTGCGTTTTTCTGATTTTTTAGATTAAAATCGCTTATTATCAGGTACGCCTTGACAAGACCTGGGAAGCGGCAAAATATCGACGCTGACTCCGAAATGTGAGCTTCTGCAACCTTAAAGTTAATTATCCCACAAAACACTAGAGAATATGTTGAAAATACACACTCACGTTTCGGAGCTGTGGGGTGACATTGATCTGCAACCTTCACTACTATCGCCGTGCATATTGTAGCTTGGCAGCAGTTACAATAAGGCGGCACAAAGAATTCAACAATTAACGCCGCCCGCGTTGCGTGAATCAGTTATAGAAACACRMTATTTGAATAAACTGTGCTAAAACTCACCAAGGMCCAGCGCTGACATTTTACCGCCTCCCAMGTCTTGTCAAGGCGTAKCTGATATAAGTGATTTTAATCTAAAAAATCAGAAAAACACAAATTATTGCAAAACTATTAGTAATAGAATAGTGACAACCTGATATCAAATTAAAGATAATTTATTTTTTTTAATTTTGCATCCGATGGTGTAAAAAAAGGTGCATGTTCCACTTAAAAAATTTGACTTATCGCAATTTAAAATATTTCATATGGCAACTGATGTATTACTTTCAATTTAAAAGTAATAAACCTGCTTGAAGACGCAAATG
Organism: Rhyzopertha dominica; assembly: GCA_025024175.1. NCBI lineage: Eukaryota > Metazoa > Arthropoda > Insecta > Coleoptera > Bostrichidae > Rhyzopertha > Rhyzopertha dominica. Next base: position 2,024,092 of record QCXZ01000042.1, read on the forward strand.
ATAGGCCATTTTCTTAACTTGCGCGGCGCACAAACCGCAGTCTTCTAGGTGTCTCATATTGGAAGATATTTAAAATGGCGGGGAGCGCTGCAAACGACGATTTTTTGCTTTAGCGCTTATTTTCTCGAAAACTGTACATTTTAGAGGTATGGTATGTTATACAAAATAACCTTAGAATTCAAAAAGGAATGCATAAATGTAAAAATATACGGGGCGTTCTATTTAAAATAAGGAAGTTGGTATGCGTTTTCGGTATAAACGGAAGTGAACGGTTTTCAAAAATATTTTTACAATATGCAGCATATAAAACTGGATCACTTTTATATAAAAAAATTTTTTCATATTTTCAGTAGTTGTGGAGTTATGGAAGAAATACGTTCGTTCACTTGGCCCACCCTGTATATATATGTAACAAAAAATTGAGCCAGACAGGTTTATCGATTAGGACACCATCTAGTGGATTCATGAAAACTAACATTACTAATTAAAAGTGTTTTCTTTGAGCGGATATGAACTTAGCCAAGTTAAGAAACAATTTTGTTGTTGTTACCTGTGGGCTACTGAATAATTTTATAAATACCACCGTAACTAAGTCATTTGTTTTTGTTTTCACTAAACTAGTTGAAGTTAACTACAATTAAGATAAAGTTTATTAAACAACATACTCCTCCAACAAAATATACTTGCTACTTAAACAATACCTACTCAAATACCTCACTTAAGTACATTGTTTTCATCCTCACATAAAAAAGTCAATTGTACATAACGTGTGTGTAATACCAACCTAGCATGTTTATTGTACCCAATGTGTTTGTCTTGATAGTTTTCACTGGGTTATACATGTAATGTGGTGGACTAGCTGGACTCGCCAAATGATAAATTTCGTTAACTTCAATGAACAAGGGATTGACGATGTCATGATGAATCATCTCGAAGTTTTCATGTCCAATCCAATGTTCGATATTTCTTTTCCGTCCAGTAAAAAAATTGTCTGCAACTATAACTTCATGTCCCTGCATCATCAGTCTATCTACTAAGTGGGAGCCAACAAATCCGGCTCCTCCAGTTACCTACATTATTAGAATTTACTACATTTGATGAAAATAAATCTAACCATTTAAAAAATAAGTTCATTTTAAAGCATGTAATAGTAAATATTACAATACTACCACATAGCCAAATGTTTTTACTTTAAATAATTAAATTATAAATGTTATAAATAAACTGTACTTACGAGTATTCGTTTCCTTTGAACATAGTTCAAAAACTTCACTTCAGGATAAGTTTTTGGTATCCTAGATTCCAAAGATAACAATTTACTTTCAAGTTCATGTACCTTTTCCTCAGCATCACTGAACCAGTCATCACGAATGCTATTTTGGAGCACCGTTTGACTGGTCTTACTGTGTGTCTGTGTGCTGTATCCAAAGCACTTCACTAAAATTACTAATACTGCAAATAAGGTAAGTTGATAAAACATATTTAAATGTGAAAAACCAACTAACTTATCCCACTGACAGCAAATCCTATTATTAACTGTTTTATCTTCCATGTTACTTGGAACATTATTGGACATCTCACACTCGATATAGCCTCTGTTAAACGTGTATCTTACACGGCATCTTCATCAATCTGATAATAGATTATCAGTCACACTCAAACACACTTATTATTTACAGTCTGTCATAAATAAAATCACAACTTATGCAAGGCAAAAAGAATACCTGACTGTATTGACAAAACTTGTGTACTGTGAGAATTTAAATTCACTTTGAATCATATTTTATAGTGGTTACTTATAATAACGTGTACGTCCGGTGTTTATACATTTAAACTAGCACAGCCAAGTTGTGCAAAAGAAAAGTCATCGTCTCATCGTATCTCCATGACATTTGTTTGGTTTATTCGCGGAGGTTAATTGTGGAGGAACAGCTTGCCATGACAACTGGCTGCCAAATCTGTCGATACCGTTTAATTTATTTAAAAACCAACAGATGTCCCTTGGAACTTTAGTGAGGTTTTTCATGGCGCGCTTGATTTGATTGAAATTATCATCTGACCTTGCATTTTACTCCGTGGATCCATTTTGTAACTGTCACCGTGACATGTCATATTGTAATTATTGCGAAATACAAATAACAATTACATTGATTATCACCAAATACAATAGTACCGCCGTGCAGTTGTACAGTAGCTTATTGCCTTAATTCTACTAGATGTACTGAACAGAGTAGGTAGGTAATTGGTTTGGATTTTGGTTGTGGGATTTATATTAGCTTGATACTAAGAATAGGAATCAGCCCATTGCTGCTAGAACCGTTGAGTGAAGAAATTTCTTCACTCAAAGCTAGAATGAACAGGAGGACATGGTAGCCAAGTTATTGTTATTGTCGGGTATGGTTCCAGGAAGCTTGAACATGACAAGCAAATGGTACATGGTTGGAGACGAATCTCAGAGCACCAAAATCATAAGGTTCTTGGTTCTAAGGGCACTTGCAGACGTGGAAAACCTGTTATTGGGATGCAGACTGCTTAACGCCAAACACCAAATTTTGACCTTTTTTCATACCTTCCTAATCTAGTTTACTACCTGACTGAAAGTGATGCAAAGAACGAGCACAGTAGAAATAGGCACGGCATCAGATACCGAATCTATGTAAGAAGGTACCGTGGTATTTCTTTTTTTAAATGGGGTATCTTTGTCTAATGATTTAACAAAACTGTTCTCATTTTGCAAAAAAATACCTACCTTTTACCTTCGTGTCAGACTGCTAGACATTCTAGTTTACAATAATGTATTTTAAAATTTACAATTAATTATTAAGTAAATATTGGATATACTGTCATTGGATTAGATAATGTAAATCATCATTCTGCTGTGCTTGTTATTATTGCCGTTTTGAGTTTATCCTCATTTAAACACACGAGGTGATCGGCGGCCCACAAAAACATGTTTGTTTAGTTTTACAGCATACGTGGTTTTGCGTATTACCATTAAGAGCATGTTAATTTGTTACAAAAAATGACTACATAATGAACTTAAAAAAATGGTCAACTTTACTATATATATAATATAGATATTTATAGAAAATGAACGAAAAAGTTACCAAATGTAGTAATTATTACAAAAACAGCAAATATCGGGTTTTACACCCTTGATACACCAATAGATTAGATTTTTATTCGTCCAAAGAAAATTATAATACATTTTGCAGGACACGTCACAATGCCATCTATGAATACATATATCACAGTACAAAAAAAATACAAAATTACATCCACATTGACATTTATTATATTCTATCACTCAATTAACAAACATTTTTGCTGATCCAAAAGTAAAAAGTCTTTATATTCCACAATAGAGTAAAACACATTATCTATCATTAAAGCTTTCATACAATTTTTAAACTTCTTACATTTATCTTTTTTATTTCATTTGGCACGATATTGTATAGCTGGATTTCCAGATAGTTGGGATTACTCAATAATTCTCTTTGTTGTCAGCCTAATTTTGACGTAGACTCTTATTAGGCTGTAGCTAACAGTCCAGTTCACTGTTGAAACATGCGAAGTACAACTGAAAAAAATATTTAGTGGTCATAGTCTTCAGTTTATTATGAGTTTATTGTTTCTTTTTAAACACTATTGAAGAAACAAAAAAGTAAAGCAATTTTTAATTACACCCGTAATCTTCGTCAAAGCTAATCACCAACATAAATTGTCAGACAACTTTAAACAAAATTTTGTATTGTATTTGACAAATATTACAGATTTACCTAACTAATACAATAAGCTTGTTATGTTTGTTTGTTATGTCCTTATACTTATAAGGACATAACTTATCCTTGTCTTTTTCCACAGCTTTAATATGTTTATATATAGGTACATACACAATCTTAAGGTACATACATCTCTGACATTATGTTAAATAGCCGTATATTATGCTGTATCCATTAATACCAATGATTACTAGAATTAACCGTGCCGGCTGCAAAAGCTCTGTTAAAATTTTATATCTATTTAAGTTGTATTCATGGAACTTGAAAATAAATGGGACAAATTTCTGAAACTTTATACCCATGTAATTGACTTGTTCATTTACATTTCATACTGACTCATTTAGTATTTAATATTTATCACTGCTACTAGAGGTAACAAAACTTGCGAAATAATACATTCGCTCATATTACTGACTACAAACATAGCTGTCTGAAATTTTATTATAATCTTTCATCAACTTACTAAGTAGATAAACTATGTATTTAATACAAAAGTGAAATTCGAAACTTGTCCATCAGAATAAAGATGTTACAGAGTACCTACATGTGCATGATAAAACGAAATTAAGATAATACAATATATGTACGACAATAAGCAGCATGTGATGAGTACTTGACCACAGAACATCTTAGAAGGCAACCCACAATGCTTGCGTTCGGAATAGTGCTTAGCACCTCTCGTGGCCGTCCCCCTTAACTAAATGAAATAAAAGCAGGCTCTGAAATAAGATATATTATGGTGATTACAAGAGGTAATTATTGCCTGAATTCATTGTAAATGAGCATATCCGATATATTATTGGGTTTTGCAGGCAGAAGGCTCTATTCCACTGTGAAAAGCATCTCTTTTGCTATCTGTAATTAAGTGTCTAATTGATTTCATGTTTGTTACACCCTCATCACATATGCTAGCTACTATCACAAATCCTTTCTCATGCACCTGACACACAATATTTTTAAACTGTCTCAGCAATGTCTTATGAAGTTGAAATTGATTTGCAAAATCTATATCCAAGTGATTGTTTCCAAGTATTCTCTTGTGATACAATCTGTAACATCCACACTAATATACGATCAGCTACGTCATTCTTTCTATCAAAACTATTATCTACATAGTCACATACCATATCCTCATATTTCGAAAAATAAAGTCCAGGCTGTAGACATTTCATTTCATAAATTAAAATACAGTACTTGTACGGTGGATCTTTAATTTGTGAAATACGAAACCGCATATTCTCAAGGACGGCTTTGCAGATACCAGTTTTGATTGGGATATGACGAATAATCTTCTGAAGCATTTCGGTACTTGGTAAGTAAAATAATTTCGATAGATATCTGTATGTTTTCGGATTTTGAATAAATAAAGCTAGAGCAAAAACTTTGTCTTACACTGTATAGGTCTATGGTATTTTTGTTTCCAATATATCTAATCTGTGACCGAAAAAATTCTTCACTACTTCATTCAAATTGTGTTCTTGCCAAAAAACCATCCTTGATGTATTTCTCAGTAAAATGCAAACGACTCTAAATTTACATTCCGAATGTTAATTATTCTTGCCTTTTTAAATCAAGTACGTTTTCGTCAACTTTTTAGCTTTCACTTTAGTATGATGTTCCATGCCCAAAAGTTTCTGTAAATGTCCAATTATATATTAAATCAAGTAACTATTATATACTATAAACAAATGTTAATATATGCTATATAAGTAAATTTTTATTTTAAAAAAATAGTGTATTATTTGTGTAATTATTGTGTAATATTTACATATAAAATATATGCTCACTTTTTTTAATGGGTGTAATTGTTTTTTCGAGGACATAAATAGCTTACTGACTCTTTCCTTGTTTGAGGCTGTCTTTCCTTCGAAGATGATGGATGGATATGAGTGTCACCTTGAACGGAATCAGTTAAGACAAAAATGAAAAACAAATTATTAGTTTTTGCTGGACTAGCCAGTCTTAAAGTAGGTTGCGAAAATGCTGATGAAGGACTGGAAGATTTTCGGAATCTTATTCATGTGTAGGAAGAATTGTATGAATCTCCTCAAGACTAGGCGTAGCTACGATAATCTCATGAGTAGGAATAACTGCAACTTCTTAAATATGTACTTACAAGGTAAAAATAAGGTAGGAATAGCCGTGAATGATAATCTATTGTTTGCAGTTCGATAAGTCGATGAAAAATGTTTTCGACAATCCTCTTGGTATTGAACTCCTGTTTATTCATTTTTTCAATTTCTGGATCGCCAGTTGCTCTTACCCATTGCAGCAATCTTTGTGAATTATTATCGGAAATTTGTGTAAAACTTCCGTTCTGGCTTCGCATTCACATCCCACCACATAGGCACATACTGCCACGCACTTGCACTTGACACGTAACTGTCACTAACGTTATCAGTTTTGAAGTTGCGAATTTCGATCTAGTGAGGCAAGAAAAACCTCACTAACGATTTGAGACCATCTTTTGGATAACTACTGAACTACCCCGCGGAACACGTTTTGGCAGCTAAAATGTTTGGCGGGAACGCCAAAGCTGGTGGTCCACATTATACGTCCGCGGTTTATTTATGGCATTTAATCATTTGATCACATGTTTTTGACAAGTCGATGACAGGAGACATTTAATTGATAGATTAGTTGTTGCGTAGTTGTCATATCTGGTGTCATAAGGCATTTTTGTTATCAGTTCGGTTTAGTCCCATCCAAAAATGTAAAGGGTTTTTGAATCTTTAACGAGCTAAAGACACACAATATCAATACTTATATCACTTTAGTCGTTTAGGTAATAATCATAATTAAAAATGACAGCAGAATGTTGACAACATGGCAGAAATGTAGCTAATTTCTCACGACAGTAGTGAAGTCATACTTTCATGCATATTATTAATTGGTTCAGTTATTATATGTTCCTTTTCACCAAGAACAGGTGATAATTTTAAAGCTCGAGGTTTAACAGTGGATGGGTACTTTGTTGGAATTTGATTTTTATGTTTCAACTAGTAGATGGTATGGTAGAACATGAAGGGTATGTTTCATAAGCCTATTTAGTCAAAGACGTAATATCCAAGGTTAATTGGTATTTGACAGTTTGTTATTGTGAAAATTAAATCCCAGGATGGTTATTATTAGTCAGAAATCTAAGTCAAAACAATAACAAGTTGTAATTTGGGAGTGCCATTGTTCTAAATGTTTGGATGTAACAAAGTATAACTTGCAGGTGTGTCCAAACCTAATTATCTTAATTAGAGTAAGAGCAATTCAACGTGTGCCAAACTAAATTATGTGACTTCGTAGAATTGATATAACTGCTGTACAAGATGTTGCCATTTTATTTATTATCAGCGTATTTAGCTTTTTATATTATTAACAATGCCAATGCGGATATCATCGTTTTGCCAGTGGTAAGTTTTTGTACGTGGAACAAACTCGTGTCTGCACGACCTTTTTGTAGGACGGCCGTTTTATAGAAGACGAAATCAGCGATATGCCATCTACGTTTGGCAACGGCTTGCCTTACGAAGGATTAAGGGGCATGATCGTTTATGCCGACCCACCCGATGCATGTACACCCATCAAGAAGCCCCCACCTGACTGGGAAAACCGGACGGGAAAATGGATTGTGCTAATTGCACGCTATAACTGCTCGTTTGAAGAGAAGATCAGGATGGCTCAGAATGCCACATATGATGGAGCAATTGTGCATAATGTTAGGTCTGACAAATTGGAGCCCATGTCGGCGCAAAACTCCACTGGCATCCACATTCCTTCGGTTTTTATTAGTGAATCCAAGGGACTGTACATCAAACAGTTGTATGCCAACCCAAGCTATTTTGTAATTATAAATAATGAAATACCATTTAACATTCAGACCCACTTGATACTGCCATTCGCTATAGTTGTGGGCATTTGTTTCATTACGATGATTATATTTATGGTAAGTGATAGTTGTGTTTGTTTAGGTTGCATTGTTTATTGAAGAGATGTTGATAAAGGATCAAATTTTGTTTAACATTAGATTGTCTGTTCAGTTGCTATTAAAGACATTGAATGCTTGACAGTGGGGTGGTTTGGTAGCAATGTGCGATTTTTATCATTATCTCTTTTTTTTATTTTTGTTTATGTTCTTCATCATAACACTACTGGTCGTAAGTTTGTTTTATATACAATCAAAATTGGTTTAGTGGATCAATTGTATTATATCTCAACATCTTAAACTTGGTACATTAGTGTAGATCAATATTTCTGCCAGATCAGCGAAAACTATCTAGCTGACTAATAAATTAAACATGTTCTAAAGATTATCAATTGGTACTCAAGATATGCCAAGTGTGCATAATGATTGTACACTTACATTTGTTTACATACTTTGCCTTGAAATGATTACCATATTTTATAGTACAGTTTTATTATTCTGACTTTAATTCAAAGTCTAACCTTAGTTGTTAAATTTTGCTAAACAGCACAATTTTGAGATTACTAAATAATTAAAACCAGAATGAAAATCTAAATATCTATGTTTTTTGTTTTTTCAGTTCTGGTAATTTTAGTTGTCACAATTTTTACTTAACAGACTTAAAGGAGCTGATATTTCATTGTAAATTTTCCTTGTTCAAATCAAGAAAGTTAAAGTTTAAAAACAAATATTTTTAGAATAGCAGTTCTTCAAATGACATGACAGTGTTTTATAATGGAATCCACAATTACATAATCCATAAATTGCTCCTCTTTTACAGATGGATATTATCCAAAAATGCAAATAAATTGTTTCCAATTATAATTCATTATTTAAAGCACATTACAAGTCTAGCTTACACATGAGTAATATATGTACTAGGTCCTTCAGTTCAATATTCTGTTTGACCAATAATAAGTCATGACGTGAGGAATTTAAGTTCAACTAACTAAAAATTATAAAATTTTTGTGTGACTATAAGAGAAAGAATGTAATTTATTCCATCACGTTTTTATTTTTATTGCAGATTGTTAAGTGTATTAAAGACCGTAGAAGGCAGAGGAGACATAGATTGCCAGCTTCTGCCTTGAACAAAATTCCGACATGCAAGTTCCAAAAGGGTGATCCCTATGAAACGTGCATTATATGTTTGGACGATTATATTGAAGGAGACAAACTTCGTGTGCTGCCATGTAATCATGGTAAGTAATGCCTTTGCTTATATCTTTTGTAATTGCATATTTAATAGAATGCAGGCTTTCACGGCCGTTGTTTATCGTAGAAAGTTGTTTTGAGTTTGATGATTGCTAAAATTATATGACCACGGCATCAAACCCGGAAGAACTTTCTACGATGAATTGCATATTTGCTAAACATAATTTGTTAATTTGAGAAATGCATTTTACATAACAGGTAAATTTTGTCCTTAAGAACAAAAAATGATTTATTGTAAGTAGTATTGCATAAAATATTGATAATGAATGTTAATTATAGCGCCATATTGCATCTTACAGCATAGCTGATAATAATAGTTTGTTTGCTAGCTGCTTCATAAACAAAAAGGTATTCATTAGAATACAGAACAACAGAAATTGTGATAATGAAATATTAGTTAAATAAAACTGTGGCCAATGAATTGCAACCTTCTACACTTTTTATGGAAAAGTATTCATAATTTTTGTACACAAATTATGTCAGTGTTGCAGTCATTGCTTTTAGTACAGGTATTTTACAATAACAAAAATGAATTGCCAAAATTTCTTTCTGTTAGAGAAGTTGTTGGATTAAATGTGAAATAATTTTATTTTAGAAAATAGACAATTTGTTTTACTTTAATAGAAATAAATATGCTACTAATTAGACAGTTAATTTTTCGTGTCAGTGTGTCATGAGAAATTGAAACAAAACATCCTAGTACCTTATCTTTTATTGTACAGCCCTAAGACAAAAAATCTAATGTATTTAAATAGTAAACCAAATGACTTGTCAGGTTAGTGTGGTACTTTCTTTTTTTTAGTGTGGCCAACTATTCATGAATTCATGAATATAAATAGTGATTTTGACCCAATTTTGGAGTATTTAACAATAACAGTAAGCGGAATAAAATGTCTTTTAATTCCAAATTCCTTTTATTGATTTGGTGATCGTTTTAACTGGTTAAATGTTGGACCAAGGCTACAAAATGAAAAGCATATGTATATCTACACAAGAAAAATACAAATTAATGGAATATACAGCTTTGTCATTTTGTTTTAATTTAACAATATTTTCTTTGCCACCTGAACGCTAACTTTTAGGAAATGACTATGCATTATTGATGTATGTGTAAGTTCGAAATTTCATGTATGGTCTAATTATTTCCAAAACTTCTTATGAGTTTAGTAAGTGGCCCTTTTGTTGAATATGTATAATATCAACATTATTATTGTAATTTGTATCTAAAAGATGAATAATTTTGTGCCAATCACCAAGATCTTATACTGAAATCTTTAAAGTAACATTTATCCTTCAAACCAAATAAATAAAAGTAATTTGGAATTGAAAGATATTTTATTGCAGTTACTGTTAAAAATGAAAATTTCCAGATACGGAATTTTGTAGCTGTAGCTTTAATTTTTATCAATTACCTTTAAGGATAGTTCAGTCTTCACCCCTTTTGAGAGGTATTAAAAATCCAATTGACAGTTTAAGCTGGCACTACTTCAAACCTACATCTTAAATATGATCAATATTAGTAAAAAAAATATTCGCAAAAAAACTATTTTTTATTTTTCATCTTCAAGAAGCTATAACGCAATAAAGAGGGCACAATCTCAAAATGCAAAATAAATTTTCGTCATATTTTTAAGCCTTTATTTTAGTGACATCCTTTATATGGCATGAAGCTAGTTTAGTCCATGAACCAAAATTAGCTGCTAGGCTCACAACATATTCCCCACTTCTTTGCAGTGTACCACACGAAATGCATCGACCCTTGGCTAACCAAAAACCGTCGCGTCTGTCCCATCTGCAAACGCAAAGTGTTCGCCCACGACGAAACCCCGTATCCCGACTCCGACAGCGAATCAGACTCCGACGACACCACCCCTTTAGTGAACCCGAACAACCAGCAGCAGCAGACGCAAGGCGGAACCTTTGAGCAACAGTTCGAGAACCCGTTCCAACGGGCTGCTCGTTCGGTCTCGCAGCAGTCGCAGGGTACCACTTTCGTCACCGCCTCCGACCACCACAGCATCAATGGAGAATTGGCCAGCGACAGCAGCTCCTACTCGGGTTCCACGGAATATCTCATCAGATCGACCAATAATGAAACTGTGTGCACTCCGGAAGTGCATTTTCCGGGTACTTCTGATGATAACGAGCCCATGGCATGAAGTGGTGAGGTGAATCTGCGACGGTTGTGTGATGTGATGGAGAAACTGCGTGTGAGTATTTCTTTGTGATGCGGTGGGTGGATAAGAGGCTCAGGAGTCTATTTTATGAGCTTCCTCGAGTAGTTAATGATTGCGGCTTCAGATAACCATCAGTGAACAGTACCATAAATTCATTAATTTTGGGAACAAAAGAAATCCGTGTTATGGAAGCACCTATATTAAACTGCAACTTCCTAATTAATTAAATTAAATTGTAAACTGTGTTACTGGTTTTGCATTATTATGGCCCATTTCTCTGCTTGCTCCAGGGTTAGCATGAATCTCAGAAATATTCATTGTTCTTATTGCTTTTCTTGAACATATATATAAATAAATGACCGCATGTTGATGATTCTACACCCACCAAAAAAGAAAACGTCCTGTTTTATAAATAAACTCACTCGGCATAATAGTCTAGTCCTTCTGTGATTGTGTAAAGGTGTGGATAGATACAATTTATTGACACCTTAACATAATGCCTCATTAACTTTTGATGTTCTGGTGCTAGGAAACTCCTTAATATTTTATTGGAATGTGACCTTTAATAAGATGTTAAACTAGCGTAGCTGTTTTGTGTTGCTGAATGTTAAAGAGACCAAAGAATAAGGGAAGTTTTGGCATACTGCTCTTACTCAGACTATTGGGTCTGTGCAATGTTTGAGATTTCCACGTCACTTAATTTGAATGAAAGTTGTTAGTTTCTTGTTTTGTATCCAATAAAATCATATATCTATCTAGTTTTCTTGTACATGTTCTTGTGCTTTATTTTTTTAAATAAAATTAATTGACTTTTCAATAAAAATACAGCACAATTAAATGTATATAGCATAAGTCCTGCATACCTTATTTGTATAGATCTTAATAATTAAAGAGAAATTGAATACAAGTTGTTTTAGTTCAACTCTGAAATAATAGCTGTTGAAAAACTGATCTTTTTTCCAGAACATCACATAGTGTTTTAATCTCCAGAACATGTGAAATAGAAGTTTTTTCTATTTTATTAAAACCCGTAACGATCCTATTAAGTTGTAATATAATAATATAAAAATAACTTTTTATCTGAAAACACAAGTGAGATAGAAAACAGAAGTAAGTGCTAATATGAAAATACATATGTGATTTTGTGAACACAGCATAACTAAAACAGCATAATATTTAAACAGAAAGTTGATAGCAGAAAAAAGATACATCTAAATTTTCAGGCTTTAAATATTTGTGGTGTGGTTTCCATAAACTTTTAATCCTGTGTTCAGTTTGAGACTTCCATTAGTAAGTATGGATCAAAAACAAACATCAGGTGACAACACACTGGATGGCAGAAATCTATAGAGAACTGTGAAAAACATAACTGGCTGTTCAACAAAAAATGAAGATATTCTTGAGATCAAGGACAACACTGGTATGATTATAAAAAAACAAAGAACAACTCACTGAAAAATTTAATCCGGCATCAAACTTTACTAACCCAGAAAAGTTTACTTACATGGCATCTGTATATTTCACTCCAATAACCAAACAAGAAATCATAAACATCATTTTTGATCCATGAAAAGTAAAATTGCACAACCAGATGGCATAACAACAGACGTTCTCAAAAGCTTAAGAAATATAATAGCACCATATTTTGCTAACCTCTTTAATGCTATCATTTAACAAGGAATCTAGGCAAACATACTCAAATGTGCAGTTGCCTGTTTATAAAAGTGGGGACAAGACTATACCAATTAATTTCAGGCCCACATCTGTTATTACTGGATTACTGGAGAAGTTACCAAGTGCAGCCTAGTAATTTACGTAAAATAATATAATATTCTATCAAAAATATTAATATGGTTTTTGCCAAGGCAAATCTACCCAAGATGCAATATTGCAAGTAACATCAGCCGCAAGGAAATCACTAAACAAACGTGAACCAATGATTGGTGTATTTGATGATCTGGAGAAAGCTTTTGACACACAGGAGCTATAGGAAATGTACACAGACTTTTTTCACAGCTATCTTGAAAAATGCACACAGGATGTCAAAGTTTAAAACATTTTCAGTAGTTCATCTAAAATAAAAAGTGGAGTATCACATGGTACCTTGCCGGGAGCTATACTGTTTCTGCATCTACCTGAATGAACACCTTACACTACAATAAAAAAGGCCGCATATATCATATGCAGGCGATACAGCAACTGTATACAAGGGCAATACATGGAATATAGTAAAAACCCAAGCAGAGCAAGATCTATAATATTTGAAAGAATGATTTACCCACAGATAAATTTCAACAAAACGAAGTTTCTGGCCTGCTGTTTAAAATCCATTTATAATAAGCCTTGATAATACCATACAGAAGACCATTACAATTTAAGTCGATGTACTAGAAGTACGCAAAGCAATGAATTACATATGGCCATACTCACATGTCTAACGATACCACAACACCCCACAAACATAACACAGGGTCTAAAGAAAATAGAAACTTGGTGCAATTAAGAACAAACAAGAAAATTACGCAAAGAAGTTCTGGTTACGGCAGGCCAAAATTTTACAATTACTTCCTCACATAATTAGAGATGTCAAAACCTTCAGTAGTTTTAAATTTAACGTACAATATTTAGATTTATCTACAGTTAGTAATAATTAAGACTGAATGGCGTTTTGCAAGTTTTTATCACATCCATTTTTTATAAAATACTTTCATAAACGACTGCTACATTTGCATTGCCCACAATTTGTCATTTCTGTATAGAAAATGTTCACGCCAAGTTAATTTTAAAGCGCAAACAAAAAAGGAAATCTGAATCCCTCTACACAACCTCTCCATAAGTTAGGGATTTCGTCAGGGGTATCATTTTGTCTCACAACAATGTTTAAGACATTCCCCACTAGAGGGTACTCAATTGCAATAGGAATTCGAATTGAATCGATATTTTCAATTAAAATCGATTTTTTCGAATCGATACATACCGTCTGTGCCTTTTTGCATGCAAAACCACAAGGATTTTGATAGTCTAAACATGGAATGTGTTTGAATGAATGCTGAAAAATTCTTCAATCTTCGATTCGTTATTCGAATAGGAAATAAACTAAATAAGTCGTTTATCCGGGACGAATATAGGAATTCAGTACGAAAAGTATTTATTTGAATAGCTTTGTTCTTATATTGAAGGGAATAAGAATGTATCCAAGAAACATACAGATACAAACACCACTTCTTAATTTCTATTGTTATCTAGTACTAATATAATTTATTGTAATAATAATAAATAAATTAATCAAGAGTAAAGATAATTTTAGACTCTAACAAAGGAAATATATATTTAAATTTTGAATCGACATGAGTTCATTTAGTCGAATATGACTATTTTATTCAAAAATTTATAATTTATGCAGTTATTTCATTTTGTTCGAAATTAGGCATTATCGAAAGTATGTTCGCTCTGTTATATTTTAATACTGAATTTACTCGATACTAACTGACAGCGCACTAATTTGAATATGCCCATGCCAGTTATTATGTTATCCAGTAAGTATTTGCTCTATTGCGTTTTTAAATCACATAAAAATAACTCCGTTTATGAGCCTTTCCTCACACTGTTTTGAAGTTTTTATCCTTATAGATCAGTGTATGAAATAGCAAAATAGTAGATGGAATTATCACGAATCGTTCTACTTCTTCTTTGTGAGATTACTAACTAGTAGGTAATAGATTTGATTGAAATAATGGAAATGTTTACAATATACACTTTTTTATTGATAACTTAATACAGGCTGATTGATACTATGGTATTCTTAGTGCTATAGACACAAACAGAAAAAGTGCCAATCATCATTAGACTGTGTAATTTTGTTTTCACTTCATGAAGGGGATAAGTGCAGTATTATTGTTTTCAAGTTTTCTTTTTCTCACTAAATTACACATCAGTTTCAGTGATAAGTAATATGCTATTTCTATGGCACTTAAAAAGCTAAAACCCAGAAACAATCCCAGTAATCCACCTGTGTTTGCTAAAAAACAAAGATACCTCAAGATAGAAAAGTACCTACCCCAGATTTGCTTTACTTACATAAAAATTCTGAAAATCCATATAGCTCACTCTTAATGGTTTTCTTAAAGTTGACTTTATCAAAGTAAAAGTGCATAATTGCGACATTTTCGCTAGAAATAATTTTTATTATAATGTGCGATGTAACAGAAGAAGTAGTGTTACATGAAATAATCTGGTGGTATATTGGCGGGTATTCTATTAATTTTCGCCTTAGTAGTTAACATTGATTGCGAACCCCACTTCCCATAGCTTAATTCGAAGCATCCAGGTAAACAATTACAACTAAAGCTAAAACAATTAGCATTAAAGGCAAAAAATACAGTATCATATAAATATTGTTGCACAAGAAAATGAAGGTTGTAACTTAGAGTTTGTTTCATACCCAGTTTGTGCAATGTCCTCCATTTCAACTGGAAACGAATATAAAATGTGTAGTTATGAATATTTACGGTTGAAGATAGTAGGTTATACCTTTGGCCTTGTCACTACAATCTTCTTCTCGTCGTCCACATATCGTTGTATTAGCGTTTTCTTTTTGCAAAACCAAGTTAATAGTAATTTCAGAAACATGTTATAGTGACACTTACTTGGTAAAAAATACGGAACGCATCCACATTTATTTTGGGTGTGATTGGCCTGGCATTCCAGTTTGCAGTTACGCTCAGTGTAAGTTCTACAATGAATATATTAAAAAAAGACAATCAAATAAATTCTTTTCTACAACATAATTTTTATTTATTAAATTATTATTATTAATCATATTTCTGAAAGGAAGATGTTGAAGTTGTAGAATCCTAGATTAGTTGAGATATTGCAGTATTTCTTCTTCACTTGCCAATAAGTCTCTCAGAAGTCAATCTGAGTGAAAATTTTGCCACTATTAACAGCTGCAAATTATATCTTCAGGTAATGACAGTGGATGCTGATTAAGTTCCAAAGCATCGTTAATTTTTTTGTGGTCGATTGAGTTCTTTCTCCAAGCTGTATCTTGAAGCCTTTCAGTTTCAGCGAAGCTTTTACAACAACGTAAAGTCCCAGATTTTGTTGAAAGCATCTGGAATAATTTGTCTAAGTGTCTTGATTGCTTTGTGCATTGCTCTCTGTCTGATCGTAACACCAAGTAACTGTAATTATTATTAGATAGAACAGATTATGAGACAAAAGTTAGAGAATTGTTAGACAAGGAAATATATTGAAAATTATCCCGAGATCTTACCTCAAAAATTTCCAGAATTACTTACTAATGATCTTATCAAAACTTCAAATCTTTCGAATGAGGAGAAGTATTTTTTAACTGTTCCTGAATGCACGGTACCTACCTAAATTGTATGGTTTGTTTAAAATCATTAAAACTAATGTCCCGTTACGACCTATAGTTAATATGATTGACAGTCCTTGTTACAGATTGGCAAAATTTTGTGTTAACCATTGAAAAAAACCTTATGAAGGAAAAACCAATAATTTCATCAAGAATTCTTCAGACTTTATTGACTTTATAAAAGGTTTAAGTATTTCAGAAGGTGATATTTTAGTTAGTTTTGATTTGGTTTCTTTATTTACGAAAGTACCCATACCTGAAACGATAGATATCATCAAATCCAAACTAAATGGAGATACCGTGGGTGACACAATACCCAGATCATCTAAGCACTGTTTAAAATCAACTTATTTCTTATGGAACGGTAATTTTTAAGAAACAAGAATCAGGTTGTGCAATGAGTTCACATCCAAGTCCTATAGTGACCAATTTGTTTATGGAAAAATTTGAACAGGTAGCGATCAACAGTATTCATTTTAAGCCAAAATGTTGATACCTTTGTTATTTGGCCCCACGGTATAGAAGAGTTAGGTAGGTTTCTAAATCACTTGAACAGTTAGGACACAAGGTTTACAGAAAACCAAACAACACAGAAAGATATTGACATACCACATCTCACCACCGATCAACTCAAATGTTTGTGGTAATATGAGTTGGGTGATATGTGGAAAGCTATTTTGTAGTCAACTTTAATCAAGCGGTTCGTGTATATCTAGTAGGTAGGTAGTTCCTTGCGAAAACATAATTATTAACATTATGGTCACTGAAAGCATTTACCCTCGTATACCAAGTAACTGTAGTTCTTTTAGCACCTCATCTGGTTATCATTCCTTCGTGATGATTGTGAACGAAACGTGTCACTTTCTTGAAAAATCTTCTGATTACACTCCTGTTACTGGAGTCATAATGTCCACCAAAAGGAAATCTTTTTTGTGTCAAACTACAAAGGGTTATAGTAGAGTTAATCTAATTACTGAAATGGTACGATGTCATTCATGAATTGTTAAATTTCAGAAGTGTAACCAAAACCCACGCTTTTAATCCGTTTCGGCGATCGAGAAAATTGTCATCTTGGTGTTAGTAACGACCCAAAGTTTTTAATCAGTCAGTTCTTATATAAAGATGAATAAAAATAGGTAAATACTTTCCTGTAATACTGCAAAGGCCTTTCGTCATTAAAGAAACATTTCCTTTTGTTAAAAGCGATGCTTCTTAGACTATGCGTCGCTTCCGATATTTCTGGTATTATTATTATGCGACTTTCCACACCAGTTGACACGAAGAAACTAAAATCCGCCATTTTTGGTGTTTCGATGGGATTCGATAGAAGGACCTTTAAAATGACAACAAACGCATCCAGTTACCTTAAAGAAAGGTAATATCACCTTGAATCCTGCACTGTTGGTAGATGAACAGTAATAGTCTTTAACTTGTGCATCCAATACAACTCCTAGTCCCAGATGGGCTCCAGCACCTGTGAGCAAAATATTTGTCATAACACTTTAAAGGGAGGTAAATTACCTATTCTTGTCTATTTTGCAAAATGAATGTGGATCTGTCGTATTGGTTTCTTACCTAATGGACGTAGTGGCAAAGCATCTCGCGGAACAGAACTGGTGTAACCCTTTTCCGGTGACCAATCGTGTTTATATCGTGGAAAAGAGTTGTTTAAGAGATCTATATTTAAGCTGAAAATAATTAGAATGAGCTACTAAATAATTACTATATAATGTAATCTACCAGTAAGATAAAATGTATATATAATAATAAACCTACACATCTCGAAATATTAATTCAGGAGCTACCATGTTGAAGGAACAACATAGGCCTTCATCAGTGAGTTGTGCTTTAAATATTTTTGTACAGTCTACTGTTGTTTGTCCCCAACGACATGCTTTTAGCATTGCAGTGCAGGGTTGACCAACCTAAAAAATAGTTAGTTCCGCAGATTTGGTGTTACCTTGTTTCCTCACCTTGAGAATGAACCTAAGGACGATGTCCCAATCCGTAGAAGAAGCTTCACTTGAAAATGTATTATTTAGATTGCAATAATCTTCTAAAAGGTGTCTTTCACTGTTCAGGCTGTAAGAAAAAATTAAAAAAAATATGGAACTTTTAGGTTAACCAGAGTAGTAAGTTAAGACCAATGTTATATTTTTATGACACTTCAAAAAATGTTGTGTATAAACTTCAACAAATTTAAAAGGGTGGCAAAGTCCGAACAGAAATATTCTGCGAATATGGTTTTCATTGTTCAAGCATTTTATTACGGCCCGACCATAAACCCCCATAAAAATAATGACACCCAGATGTTTAGAATATATTTGAACGATATCTGTGAGAATGTGCCATAATCAATTGTAACATGAATACAAGTTAACCTGCAACCAATTTACTTCCACATCCAACGGATGGGAAGTATTGTATCGCAAAAAAAATTTTCAAAAATGTTTATTTGCTCATTCGCTTTAATATGGTCGAAACGCAAACAAAAATCTTGTGTGTGTGTGTGTGTGTGTGGTTTTGTTTGTGGACACGATAACTTTCGACAGACTTAATAAATGAAAATTGGGGGGTAACTACCCTTTTTGCAAATTTTTATTTTTTATATTTTTTTCGTTTTAGTATGTGACTAGCAGTATAACTGCGAGTATTATTCGCTCTTATAAATATCGGTACAGCAAACTGTTTAGAAGATATTAGTAAAAAAGCGTCACTTAAAAAAACTGTTTTCCTAAATATCTCCGAATATATTTAATATATTCAGAAAATGAAAATGCCATCAGATAGGAAATAAAAATTTTCCCAAAAAGTGTCTTAGAAAATTTATTTAAAATTTTGACATTTTCGAAATATTTCCAAAAACCTATTTTGGTCCCTGCTCGTACGTAAATTTTGGTATTATATAGAAAATCAAATTTCTGATCAGAAAGCACTCTTGTAATTGTTTTGTTAAGTTAATAATTTTCGAGTTATTTGGAAAAAAACGATTTTAAAATTTATATATTTTTGCTAATATCACGAGGACTTTGTCTTAGAAAAAATGTGTAGAGAAACAAAATGCTCAAAACCTGATTGCTAATCGTTTAGTATAAGAAATAAAAACGTAAATGTAATTTTGACAATTGGACGTGGAAGTATTGATTCAATTTGCAGCGGTTTTTTAATTATGTTCTAAGAAAATATGTATAAAGAGCTTAATTCCTGGAAATGCTCCGGCAAACTTTCTCTAAAATATTTACCTGTGTTCCTATTTAATCTTCTCTAATCTTTTCTCGTGCTGTGTCAAATTTAGAAACGATCATTTTCTTCTTGTGTGTCAATAGATGGATATAATTTCTAAACAAAATACTTTCTTTCAAGATTATACATTTTATTTGCGTTACGTAAGGTATGTTTTAAAATAGCAGTTTTTAGAAAAACACTACAAATTGAAATATTCTTATAGCACTTACTTATTATAAAGATGTGGAGACCGCGGAATGGGGTGGAATGTTTCCCACCCACAAGAAGGTGAAATCAACGTAGAGGTTGTTGAAGAAGTTGAAATGACGCAAGTTGTTTTTAACAGTAATGTTGAAAATCATTTACTCCAAGAGTCAAATCTCAATGAAAGTAAGCAAAATCATTTACCACCTGAAGTTAAAGAAATAGTTTTGGAAGTTTATGAAAACATAAAAAAATGCGGAGGGAGAAAGTGGGGCCGTCGCAAAAACCAGTAGATTGACCAAAACTTAACAATCATCTGAGATAAATATAGCTGGAAATAGAATTTAGGACAGAAAAGTTCGAAAAGACGTTGGTTCGTCGAAAGTTTTTAAAGATGATCATTCAAATTTAATACGACGTATGATTTATGAGGCGTGCAAAAATAATTTTTTATTGACAATTGAAGAATTACACAAGAAAATTAAAACTAAGCGAAAAATTAACTGCTGTAAGGAGAGTTTACGTAATATTTTTAAAGAAAAACGGAGTTTGATTATAAGAAGAAAATAAACGCCCATAAATATAGCTGTAAGGCTTCAAGGCAGAAAGATGATCACACACATTTAATACGACATGTTGTATGAGGCATATAGAAATTATTTTGTATTGACATTTGAAAAATTACATAAGAAAATTAAAACTGAGTTATAAATTAAATGCTGTAAGGAGATGAGTTCACGTATTTTTTTTAAGAAAAATGGAGATTATATAAAAATAATAAACGCTAAATGCTTATGGAATCTCTACGAATTTCGGAATGGCCAATAAATTACTTAAACCAAATTACAAAAAACTTAAAAAAAACATGAAAGTATGACAGCTGAAGTTTTGCAGAATCGGTTTGAAAATAATTAAAGTAATAGACAATGCTCTCATCATTCTGCTCAGATGAAAAAATCCAAATACGTAATTATATAATAATAATAATAATAATAATAATAATAATAATGGTAATAAACTTAAACGTCGTAGTATTAACAAGTATAATAAACAGCTAACCAACAATAACGACTCTCGTCTCTTTAGACGTTCTTACAGCAAAAAGAAAACAAATCAACATAAGGGGACTATTACATACAGTATACAAAGAAAAGGAAAATGCTCGAAACGGTGCTTACGAAAACAGAACTCTTAGAGGGGAAAGACAATCACAAAAAGAAGAGAAACATATGTATTGAGATATTAGGGATATATTCAAAGGAGGAAAGAAGATCATGTACTACAAAAGCGTGGAAAATTAACAGTAACAAGCTCAAAGTAGGACGACCGTGCTACACGTGGAGAACAACGGTGGAGGGAATCATAGCAAAATCAAACGTAACTGAAGAGCAGTGGTCAGAAATCCAGTGATGGGCGTTTACGCGTAAATTATAATTTTCTACCTTACACGAGTAAAAAATGTAGATAAAGCACTTTGGTGTAGATTTTGAGTAGAAAATATAAGACGTGTATATTATGGCTAAAGTATACTAAATATATGCTAAAACTAAACAGAAATTATTTTATTTCTAACTTCCCTGTTTTGTTAGCTTCTCCATGTGTTGAATTTCTTATTTTTTTAATTTAATAGTTTTTATCTACAACTATTATTACATGGAGGTGTTATAGGCGTATCTGTAGCAACATAATACAACCTATATTACACTAGGGAGATATTTGTCTATTATATCAGATTCGAATGTAATATAGTACATTATACACGAATTGAATACTATACTATATCTACAACTGTACGAGTATACAGAGGGTCCCATTGCAAATGAAGGGTATTTTTTACTGCAACTATTAATATTTCAAATTCTAATGTTACTATTAATTTCATCAATAAATAACATTTAAAGAGGATTTCTACAAATAATCTTCATTTTCAATGTGCCACTCTGTATACAGTTGTAGATAAAGAATAATACTCAATTCGTGTATAATGGATCACATTACACTCGAATATTAAAACAATTCCCGTGTAATATGGTCTACATTATAGACTTATTATAATATTTTAATATTTATATTACAAACATGCATAAAATATTTTAGTAAGTCATGTATCTAAATGGTTTTGTTACTCTTTGGGGCAATAAAGACAAAGGATACCTGTACGTTACGAAGTCTTTCCTTCCATAACTATATCAAGTACATATATCCCTAAGAAGCTTACTTCTTACATGCTATCAAATTCTGAAGCGCATATTTCACATACAAAAAAATATATTTAGGTACTATAACTAATTATCGCTTGCTACTTGCTTCTTTATATCAATGTACCTAGTTCAAAATGAGAATTGTGTGTATATCCCGCTACTACAGCACAATAAAATTGACCTGCAATTTAAAAGATTGCTATAAAAGAAGAAGGGTAGCGTATGAAATTCAGAAAACTACAAAGTGCTTTTGACAGCACGTGTGTCCTGCTTAGTCTGGTCTTCCGGCCTTAAATAACGTATGCCTAAACAAGTTATTGTTGTTTGAACATTTGTCTTATTAACCTAATTATAACAGGGTATTATTTTGTTTAGTTACAAATAGCAAAAATAATAATGAGATACAAAAAAAAGTAATATTACGTTTGAGGCGTTTTGTGCAGTACTGATAAAACACACAAATAAAACACCAAATATTTCTGTTTATCTACACAATGCTATTTTCTACAGTAGACTTTCAAAGTATAATATTACATAGTTTACGCGTAGATAATAGCGTAATCTACATGGCGTATTCTACGCGCCCATCACTGCAGAAATCGCAAAAGACAAGAAAAAATAAACAAGGAAATCCTGATGCTGTATACAATCTGAGACAGCAGCTCGAGGAAGAACAAGAATAATGCAGCCGAACCAAGCTACCATCCGACACGGAGGCTAATCAAAAAGTATCCGCCAGTTGGATGCCCTGAAAACCTTCCCATTCTAGTCCCAAAATTCCTGTAACATGCTCTACGTGGGAGTCCACTAGCAACAAGCGTGTCACCCTTCCAACCCAGCGTAGTTGTAGCCGGCCCGGCGTTATATTCGGGAGCGGCAGAAATGCCTACCGTACGCTGGTTCGATCAATCAATCAATCAACAACAACAACAACAATAATAATAATAATAATAATAATATATTGATTGGTGTTAGTCATACAGAGTATTTCATACAGGTCAAAGTATCGAATAATGTATACGAAATGTTTACGAAAAGTGGAGTATGAATTCACCCACGTTATAGAAGGCATGCCCAACTAATAAATTTTTGATAAAATTTTTGAATTGCTTGAAATCGAGGTTCTTTACATTTGTTGGTAAAAGATTATACAATTTAATACAGAAATAGCCCGTGCTGTTTCTACTGCGGGCCAACCTTAGAATGTCAGCTTTTAGTAATTCCCGATAACTAGTGGAGTAAGTGTGATCAAAAGAATTATTATACTTCTGTTTATTTTGATGAGTGAATAGAAGACATTGCATAATATAAATGCAAGGTACTGTCACAATTTTGAACGTTCGGAACACATTTTACAGTCACTTCGATACACCCACCCTGACAGAATCCTGACACACTTCCTCCGAACCTTAAAGACCTTAGGAGCATGGTCAGTGTCCTCATGTGAGAATAGCGCCGGAGATTATGAAATAGGCATGATATGCATCAGTGAACAATGTTGGAGTTGAGATAGCATACGTCTTCAAATAAAAGAGAAATCATGACTTATATTTTGAGAAATGTTATACAAAGAAACAACTAAAGACAAAATGTTTTGATAAAACGTTCCCAATTGATAGTTTGGCTAAAGAGCATGGACACAAAGGTTTACGGCTACCGTCGTATCACTGTATATTTAATCCAAATGAAATGATTTGGGACGAATTTATAAGTTGCGAAAATCACAGCAAATGGTTGGTCTAACTGTGTGCATCATGTGATTAAAAAAATAAAATTTTTACAGGTAACGGAATTAATAATTCAACTTGGTGATGGTGATGAAGCAGACGATTTTGATTTTTTATTCCTTAAATTTCAACATAACGGTTGCAAGATTTTAAGTACGGTTCTGTAATGTGTACGACAACTGCCTGGCAGGCAAATAGTTTTACAACAGTCTGTGGTTGTGTCGTAAAAAATAAGGAAAGTTAAACAGATCGTTATTATTATATTCACAGAATATATCTGGTCCCAAAATATAAGATACTAACCCATTTGTTAATATATCTTCAGCTTCCTTTCTTACGGCTTGGTTCATATTACAAATAGTGATGGCTGGGAACGGTATTGTATCAAGTGTGGCATCCATGGGATTAAAGCTAATAATGACCGGACTTGCGTACCATTTTTTATATAGGGTAGTTATAAAATAGGTTGCAAATGCAAAAGCGCAGCTAAATGCAACGAACCAAAATATCCTGGAAGTATATACGATGAATGTTTATGTAATTAGGGTTAGAAGCTCCTTTACCTTTCTCCGAGTGACAACCTTCCGTCTCCTACATAACGTAAACCATGCAAAGTACATTTTTCTAGGAACTCCTTCATATTGATCTTCAGAGCATGAAGGCAACTTTTAACGGGGGCTTTAATTTCGTTCCTGAAAAAATTGCTGTAGCATAGTTTTTTTTAACGACAAGCCAAGAAAAGCTTTTTGTGAATAAATAAATTCTCTAATTTAGTGGTAATTTCAGCGACGATTGTCTGTAGCGCGCATGATATTCGTTGGTGTAACGCCTCTTATTTCTAGACAGCTATCCTTAGAAAAATCTTTTTCAAATTTATTTATAAATAGCTCGATCTAAAGACAGCTAAGGGAAGAACCCATAGATTATCCTGAAGTTTTTATAAAATTTTAATACAATCTTTAGGAGGAAATGAACTAAAAATGATTCTTTGTGAATAACAAAACTACTGAGTTTGTAATTTAGATCCAAACTGTTTTTAATAGCAGAATAATTATTCGAATTTAAACAAAGAGAATTTACGTATTAAACGACTCAAAGCCTGAATTTTATAAGATTCATCTACGATTTGTTTGCAATTAAAGAACTTTAAATTTTGTTAACTGTATGTAACAAATCCTCTAATTTTGAATTAAATTTAACTGCCCGATCACTTTAAATTTTAATTAAAACAAAACCTCCTTTAAACTTGCTCATTCTAAATCAATGATGATAAGATGATAAGACGAAACATACCTATGCAACACCTCAGTTGATTCTTTTTGTGACCGTCCTGCATATCTAATGGCATCATGCACGTTGAAAATAGCAGCCTCATGTACCCATCTTCCGTTGTTTTTATTGGTCCAGGAGTCCAAAGATCGTCTTGGGCGTACAGCGTTACCGTTCCACAAAATCATTGCCAAGTGAAGAAGAAATGGCCTTCTAAATGTCTGGATGAATACAAGCAAAGTACATCACCTGCGCCCGCATTTTATTCGCTTGATTATACCTTGCGTGTCGAAAGTCTGTGTTTTACGTAATCGCGGTTCATCTGTTTGTTTCTCGATGCACTCAATGCCCTACTGGAAGGAATATGGGTCGAAATGGGTAAGGGTGTAAGGCCCAGTTCTGTCCGTCCTAGTCGATAAAACGCTGTATAATTACGTTTATGTTGTAGGTCATCATTTGTTAAAATGTCATCTAGATGTCCACATGTCAAGTTCCATTAGAAGGTGGGTCTTCAGATGGGAAAGAAATCGGTTTTGATTTAGTAATGTAAATAAAGTTAATTGGAATGGATACACATTCATTTGGGGAAGTGACACTGATTAACACAATTGCTCTATCATTTATGCTTTGTACGTGCTCGTTAGGCGAGCTACGTAAAAGTACATAATGGTCTCGTTATAGTACTGCTGGTTGGACGGGATTGATAAATTGCAACCGTTAGGTTAGTCTTTAAGTTAGAAATTTATCATTTGATTATGTTGCAGTGCCTATAATATAAATTTAATTGATTACGCTAACTGAAGGTAAGTTTTTGATCGTTAAAGCAAAGTTGAGTCACCTAGAGAGCATAATTCCGCATTTTTAGGGAGAAAATACATTGATTCATTATGGTACACGTCTTCAACAAACATGACTGTAAATTGCTATATTGATCGAATGAAAAAGGTCATCCACAATATGCCAAAGATCTTTAAGAAATCATCGAAGACAAAAATAAAGAAGAGAATTAAACATTTATGATAGTGCTGACTGATACACTACGAACGAACGAACACAAGTACTGAAGTTGCAAACTTAAGATCTTGTCAATCAATGTTCTTGTAATTCTGTATGAGTACCTGAACTATTATAACAAGTAAACAAAAGTATAAATGGATTAGAAAACAAACTAGTTGCAGTAATATCAATTAATAATGCATTAAGTTAAATAAATAATTTTTTTTCAGGTACCTCAATGTTGTATACTAGGAAGTAGTTCAGGTTTCAATTCTAAGCAATACTGCCTGAAACAAGTAAATGTGTTATCTAGAGGGACGAATAATAGGTGCCTTTTTCTTAGTTACAGGCTACTTGATATGGATGCTGACGTTTGATGCTTTATAACTAACTTCAAAAGAACCGATTGGATCTATTTACTTAAAATTCGGTATAGCAAGGGATACCCCATTAGAAGGGGCTTGTCATTTCCTATACAGTGTTGCTTAGTTTTTGAAAATCGTTCCACTCTTTTAGAAAATATGGAACGTTGAACTCCAACAATAATGTATGACGAAAAATGCACAAATCAATTTTCATGTATGCGGGGTCGTTCTCAATGATTTTTGTTGGAGCGGGGTCGATGGCATTTTGTAGTCAATCCAATGTAGATATCGCCTGTTAAACTTCCAAGAAGGAAAAAGGTCTTACAATGAAATTATCATTGTTTAAAGCTCGCTCACTCATAACTTCACAAAATTACTAATAATAATAATAATAATAAATCTAATGAGGTATCACTTGACCACCCCTCCTTCCCTGCGGTACGTTTTCGATGGGTCACCCTGTATAAAGTAATTCATGGAATAGTAATTGTCTTCTTGAGCGATATCTCCATTTAAGATTTCATCAAAATACTTCTTCCACCTTTCTATTGCCTTTTTTCGTCCAAAATTAATTTGCTTTCCTTATCTTCGCAAAATAGAATTCCTTCCTATATTCATAACCGCTATTTTTCAATCTCTGATAGAAGCTTCTTATATCTCTTTCCTGTTGTATTAACCATTTACAGCACGTTAAACGTTACAGGTCGACGTCGTGTATACTGATTTGAGGTTTTTGGTCGTGTTAATCACTGCTTTCTATTGAATAAACTGCGAAATTTTGGTTTTTGCGATGGGCTTGTCTCTGTTGTTAGGTCTCTTTTGATGGATAGGCGACAATTTGTTGAGCATGGTGGTTTCAGATTTAATACTTTTCATGCAACTAGTGGAGTGGTTCAGGGTTTGATCCTGGGCCCACAATTATTAGTAATATTTTTCAACGATATAGTGGAATCGCTTAAATGTAATGTTTATATGTATGCCGATGACTTAAAAATACTGAAGGTTCTTATTCGGACTGCTCGCTCCTTCAGCAGGATATTGACAATTTAAATAGATGGTGTTTCACGAACAAACTTGAATTAAATAAAAATAAGTGCAAAATAGTGACCTTCGGCAGAAAAAATGTACGCATTAATTTTTTCTACAACATCTCAGGGAAGGTACTTTCCAAATGTGATTAGAGACTTAGGTGTTATCGTTGACTGTAAGTTGTCTTTTGTTCAGCACATTGAAAATGTTGCGGCTGCTGCACTTGAGACTCTAGGGTTTATTATGCGAAATACTTCTGAATTCAATAACATTTTTGCTATAAAGTTATTGTTTTATGCCTTAGTTAGATCTAAGCACGAATAGTGCAGTGTAATTTGGAGTCCTTACCAGCAGCAATATATTGATCTGTTGGAATTAAGAAAGTTTTTCAAGTATCTCTACTTTAAAATGTTTGATGTTTACCCTACAAGACATTGTGATCAGAGCGCGCTATTAAATGTTGTTAATGACGTCTCTCTTGAGAGTAGACGAAAATTGGCATCTATTGTTTTCTTACAGAAAGTTATTTGCGGTAAAGTAGTTAGTAGTACTCTTCTGAATGAGATAAGCATAAATGTACCCAGAGTTAATAGCGGATCGCCTGTTCCCTTTTATTACAGTGTACCGTCCACTCCGTTATATCCAACAGTAACTTGATATTTTTGACAACTTTTCAACGAGTTCAGTGAAACGAAAGTTGCTAAAATTGTTTGCTTAGTTTATAAGATTTATTGGTGTACACTCACGCATGTATAATATGATTGTATTTTTTTTCTGATTTTGTATATTTGTATTTTTGTGCCCTATATAGACAAATATGTCTGTCGGGCATTAATAAACATTATTATTATTATTATTATTATTATTATTATTATTAATCTTCAAAACCTCTCATTGGATTTTTGTCTACTTTTATTGATTCTTCCTAAATACCAAGGGGATAGGCACGTTATTGATATGGTTTGAAGAAGAGCAGATAAATATATAGTCTAGTCTCGAATAAATCAATTTTAAAGGGGCGGGTCTTTTGTTCTATGTTGAATGGAAGAAGTATATCCACCTCAAAAATTGAAAACTGCAGTATATCTTTCAACAATGAGAACTTCTACTTACTTTAAGTTAAAGTATCCTCGTAAATCTGAAACAAAAGGGAACTGTCCCGTGTTGGAACAATTTTATCAAACTTCTTCCGCCCATAACGGTTATCATCCTATAAAGACGTCTCCATCGCTTATAATAACGTCTCTTTAACCCGACTTTCCACACACAAATTTCACGGCAAATAACTCTGTGGCGTGCACATTTCACAATTCGGTACAACAAAACCCCGTCGGACGTCCGTTTCGTACGTCCACGGGGGGCAGACAACTTTTGACTTTAGACAACGAAATGCGAGCAAATGCGGACGCAAAAAAGTTGTAAGGAGCGTGTTTGGGGGTCCGCATGGGGGGTCCGTGCTCCAGAAAGGGCCACTTAGTTGGGGGCACGGGCCACATGCCTCGCACCCCTTGTGTGGTGCATATGTCCGTGTAATGCAGGCGGTTTAGGGGTTGTTTATTGTAATATGCGAAACTGCAATTTGTCCTCTACGGTTTGTCAGGGAGGTCTTCATCGTCCGGTCAGATATATGTTACTTCCCTGTGGAGCTCGTAATTTGATGGTTTTCGTGTATTGTCGACTGAAAATAAGGTGTTATCTGATTGGAAGTAGATTTACAAAAAAATATTTTTACTTCTCTAAAGTGATATGCATTCGACGTTTCTTTTGAAAAAAAAAAGAGTTTCTTTATAAATCACATAGTAAGCATTGAAAACAACTAAAGAAAACATTGCTCTTACTTGATAGTTCAGTGTTACGCTTACACGTTTCATTTATCGGTAGTTTTGGTACAAAATAGTTTAAAAGCGATTTAATTTTTTACATAAAAAAAGTTTTATTGTTAGATGGCCCTATGTTTGTTGCTGAAAGATTGCTATAGGTAAGCCCAATTTCAGCTCTATAAAATATAAGAAGCAAATATAGTTCCTATAGTTCCTATTATTGATTTAAGTATAAATTACAATTAGTCTTTGAAATAAACTCGGGAAGTGACGTAAATACTTTGTAAAAAAACACCAAACTTCACGTAAATAACAATAAAATTTAACCGTATGTATACATTTCGAGCCCACAAAGCTCGTCTTCAGCGCGCAGCGTTACAATTGATAACTTTAACGTGTTACAAGGGTAATTATAGTAAACAGTAAAAACGCGTAGTACATAAATGCATGATCATTGAGTTATCTGACTACTCCACCAATTTGAAATTATTTAAAGGGGTTATATCTAAATTCAATAGCTTATCTCTATTTTTCTTCTTACACAGGTTGTCCGCAAATGATGAGCAAAAAGTTAAGGAAGTGATTCTACTCTAAAACTTAACGCTATACCATTTTGTCAAAACTTTTTCGATTGTTTTTTTAATAACTCCTATGGCAAAGGACTTAAGCTGTCCTTGGCTTTTGAATTATCACCCAGAACTTGTCTATTTGTGCTTATTTATAAATTTTATTATCACAGAAATTAGGATCATTAAAAAATCTTAAAAAGGTTCTCTTGTTACATTACCATAGGATTTTAAATTTAAGAAATTTTACTCAGCTCAGCATACACAACGAGACTTCTTCTGTTTTCCAGGATTTGCAAAGTGTGCTTTGGTAACAAAAGCGTATTTTGACAAGTGGGTCAACATAGTACTTTGAATCCGCGACGTGTGTGTTACCAACTACCAATTAACATTTTATGGTTACAATTTTTCTTAAATTAACATTAATAATAATAATAACAGATATACTAATACAGAACTAGGTGATTGCATTATTACTACGGGTTATCTCGTGGTGATTCTCTTGAAGCAAAATTTCTAACTAGAAGGATACAACGTTTCCTGCTGTTTACTACCATTCAAGGAAGACTAGACGAGTTTGGATCATTCAAATCTAGAGTGTATGATGCAGACCGTAGACGAACCACTCGAAGAGTGAACCCGCGTTAGAAATTGCATTGAAAATAATCCAAATACGAGTACGAGATTAATTGCGAATCAGGAGAATATTCCAAAGAGTACAGTGTATGAAATACTGAACCCTTATCATTACCGAAACGTTGAACCTCAATCTCCTGAAAAATAGATGGCTCGTGTAAACTTTTGTAATAATATTATCAATCTCCACAACGATATTCTTTTCATGGGCGAAGCTAGGTTTGGACGAGTACGTTTATTTAATGTTCATAATGAACGTTATTGGAGTGGTGAGAATCTTCATTTGGATGTAGAACGTGGTTTTCAAAACAGGTTTTCTGTTAACCTGTGGGCTGGCATTGTAGAAATCTATCTAATTGTACCATATTTTTAGCTCTTCAAATAAGAAATTTCATGTGACTGTGTCAAAATTAAGCGCCATCCCATTTTAATGTTGATGTGAGGAAGCACCTTAAACAAAGCTTTTCTTGACAGATGAATGTGTCAGTTATGTACAGTACAGCCTGCAAGGTCGCCTAATTTAAATGCTATCCATTTTTTTCTTTTGGAGCTATCTAAAATCGCTTGTGATCAAACTCTGGTTCATAATTTTGAGGAACTACGACTAAGAATTGTGGAGAGTTGCGAAGTTGTAGCTTCTTCGGGTAATGAAAATCGTTTACCACAGAATTTATTCTTCACGGATGGGAACAAAAAGGAATAATTGGGTGCCAAAACAAGTCTGGTATGGCGTATGATCCATTAATTCAATGTCTTGAGTGCTCAAATAGTCTCTTGTTTGAGCTGATGTGTAAGAGCTATAGCATTGTCATGATGAAGAACAATCGGGCGACTCTTGTTTGTTTCACCGAAATATTCTGGTAAACAGATTGTTGTGCATTTACTGTTCTAGGATTCTCTAGAAGCACTGTTCAAATATGAATAGTTTTCTCTAAGAATCTGGCCACAATTTTCTTTGAAGTGCTCTAAGTGCGAACAATTTTTTTGGATTTGGTTCATCTTGGAATACCGATATAGTCGACCGCAGAGACTTGATTACTTCTAAACTGCGCCTACTTCATTAGTCCATGCGTACGAAAGTGTTGTCAACATGTTAGGCCGCCCACAACACTTGTAAAGGCAAGAAAGCGTTAGCGTCGGTGCTAAAAGTTTATTTTTATTTCGATTACACTGCCGCCCTGGGCTTATTTTTTATGTTTCTCAAAATCTCTTTCACCAATCGAAAGAGCACACTTTTTGGTTTCATATGCTGTATGAAAAGTTAAATATCCGTAATAATAACAAGGATACAATTAGTTTAAACAAGCCATGTAGAACTCGTTTAAGGCAAATTTCGGCATCGAGGTATTTTTTTTACCTAATTGAGTTAGACCTATAGTTGTGCGAGACGAAAGCTGCAGAAAAAGTCGAAAAAGATGCAAATAAAAGAATTTTTGTGGTAGCTTTACATATAACGAAAATATGTTTTTTTTATTCCGGTGCCCGAATCTGCTGGACGCCGCGCGACCTCGTTGCTGTGCCTGGAGTACCTACAACCTGAGATTTTGGAAGTTGGATGCATAAAATAAAACCGGAAATTGGTACAGTCGTTATTATTAATTTTTAAACAACACAAGTTTGTTATATAACCGTCTAATTCTATGCTATATGCTATTTTGCGTTTTGTTCAGATGATGAATTCTAATAGTTAAATACAACTTAGCAATTAGAGTTATAAACTGTATAATATAATTATGTTAAAAAAATGTATTCATTTAAGAAGACAAACGAAGTTTCTGCGACAATCTATAATAATTTTATTAATCAATGGCAATGGTCGGATAGTAACAGCTACATAAACTCTAAACACGACACTACACGATGTCACCATGATAAAACTAAAACTTAACAATGCCACTCTTTGAGACCATACACAGCTGTTGCTATGGAACAAGAACAACTTATAGGTGATATAGCTCCCGGTCTTTGACTGTGAAGTGCCGCTTGGGAAGAAAGAAGTCATAAGACGTGCAACGACTAGTAATGATTTTAAGGAGCACTAACTAAAAAAATCGCAACTCTCTTATTTATTGCGCTATCACAAAAATGCTATCATTAGTGTCGTTTTCGACTTTTTCTGCATCTTTCATCTCACACAACTATAGGTCTAACTCAATTAGGTAAAAAAAATACCTCGATGCCGAAATTTATCTTACGCGATTATTACATCGGTTGTTTAAACTAATTGTATCCTTCTTATTATTACGGATATTTAACTTTTTCTACACCATATGAAGCTAAAAAGTGTGCTCTTTCGGTTAGTGAAAGAGATTTTGAGAAACATGAAAAAAGAAGTCCAGGGCGGCAGTGTAATAGAAATCAAAATAAACTGTGAGCACCGGCGCGGGCGCTTTTTTGCCTTTACAAGTGTTGCGGGTTGCCTAACATGTTGACAACACTTTTGTCGCGCTGCTAGCAGTCTAGAAGTATCAAGTCTCTGAGTCGACTACTGTTTATTTTCGTGCTCATACGAATATATCCATGATTCTTCACCTGTCACGATTTTATAAACGCCTTTTGAAGCACCGCTATTGTATTTGTTAGGTATTTCTTAACACCAATCAATACAAACCTTTTTGTTGAGCGATTGTCAAATTATGTGGAATCCATTGCGAACATAACTCTTGCACAGCCTATAGGTAACAGTTTAAACGAGACCAATCCATTATTGTGTATATTTTTTACTTTAGACTCACTTTKAACACTMAAGAACTCGTTAATTGTTGATAAAACTTCGCTCTTCGAATATTGAAGAGCATAAGAGCGGACCAATCATAATAAAAGCGGTGAAGCACTTCAGGTCACGGGAGTACTTGGTAGCGCACGGGTGCAACAAGCTCCTCCAGATATCCAGAGGTGGGCCAGCACGTGTGACACACGGAGACAATGCTCCCCGGGATAGTTTCAACGTCGACGACCACGGGGTGTTCGATCTCCCGCATGGACATTGTCAGCCGCTCCTAGCTACGTTTGATCTTGAATTTAATAAACCCTGTTCCCCTGTCATATCAGCCGGTTCGTTCGCGGAAGTTCACATTCCTTCGGGAGTAGCTCTGAACATCCATGATTCCTAAGTCAGTGGATGGAGAAATCACTGAAAAGTCTTTGGATTTTGTTGTAATAATCAGACTACGCTATTATAAAGGCTGACCAACAAGTTATAAACGATTTTATACAACTGAAAATGGTTTATTTGTATTTTGCCATATGGAAATACAGGGTTTCTATAAATGATTGATGCATCCAGGGCGCTGTTGGAAATTATCAATTAATTCAATTTGCCGCCTCTCAGGAAAGTGACGTATACTTGTCATTTGTCGATTTTTTAATTATTTGATATATTTCAATATGAAAAAACGCATGGGAGTGAGTATTTTCAACATATTCTTTAATGTTTTGTGGGAGAATTAACTTAACGTTGCAGAAAGCTCACATTTCGAGAGCTGTGGGGTGACATTGATTTGCAACTTTCAGTACTATCGGCGCTTGCTATCGCCGTGCATATTGTAGCTTGGCAGCAGTTACAAAAAGGCGGCACAAAAAATTCAGTAATCAACGCCGCCCGCGTTACATGAATCATTTATAGAAACCCTGTATATGCATGTCCAAGTTAACTTAATAGCATATTCCAGTAAACAAAATTTGATAGGGTTGCTATGCTAACAATCTACAAATGATATGCATCAAGAGCTTTTTCCAGCCTGGTAAGCATGGCACCGTGCTTTCTCTAAATACTAAAGGTACGTAGTATAGGACAATATTGTGAAAATATAATTGAATTAATCCTAATTAAATATAACAATTTGAAATAACTAAATTCTGAACGCCGATTGACAACTCATCGTTTGTTCGTGCTAGTGGAAGGTGAAAAGTAAATCCATGTCTTGCTCAAAATGGCAATTGATATAGTAGCAATGGACAACCTGCCTTATTTTTTTATTAGTTTGACAATTAAGTTGAAGCAAGCCATCTATATTTTCATATAATGCAGCCATACCATGTCGACATGGTACCACCTATATCAGGATATACTCCAATTTGAAACAAAGAAACTTAAAAAAATCGCCTTTGGATTCTATCCAGCTTAATCGAATGAGATACATAAATAGGATATCAGCTCCTTTGATCTCTATATTTAATTTTACAGAGAACAAAAGCATAAGATAAATTTTTTAAAAGAATCATATCACACAAATTTCTACCAAGTTGTATTACGAATCCCAAGGATATATGTATAAGCAGAGCTACAAACAAATTGAAGATGTGTGAGGAAAGACAAATCAGAATCAAAAGTTACACCAAGGTCTATATAAGTTCTTTCTTTTTCAAGGTTCAAGAACAGATCATTACCTAATAAGGCGCGTGACTGCGCGTAAAAGAAACAGTTCAGCATTTGTTGACATTTAACTTTAATTCAAATTTATTACACCATGCAAGCAACAATTGTATTCAAGTTTAATCTAAGTTTAATCTAAGTAAATTAGTATCTTTTTTAGAAGAAATGGAGTTGAATATTTTTATGCCGTTGGTGTAGGCAAGAACTCGGCAAAGAAGGGAATACTGAAGCCTTGAGGAACACTAGAAGTAACAGAAATTTCCGACGAAAAGAAGGATATGTATCAAACAAAAAATTCTATCTCTTAGATACGACTGTATTAGTTGCATAGATTTAGAAGAGAAACCAAAATAACTTAGCTTATGTAAAATGATATCATGCTGAACTGCACCGAAAGCTTTGGTGAACTCTGTAAAGATTAAATCTGCCTGACCTCTAGAATCAGTAGTTTCAGAAATATATTGCGTGAACGAAGCAACGTTGGTGACCATGGAACGACCCGAAAAACAAATCCATGTTAGTTGGAAGAAATAAACTTGTTTACGTTGTTATAAATTCTTGAGTATAAGCCTGCCTTAACAGATTGAGTATTACCTCCCTTCTTTACAWCAGGACAAACTCGCTTCCATTTTGAAGGAAATGTTGAAGTCATAATTGCTAAATGAACAAAATKGACAAAGTTTAAGCACATGCTTCTGCATAATAAAACTGAGATGAGATCATCGCCAGCAGTTTATGAGGAAGCTTTGTCTTCAACTGTGTAACTTCTCCAACATAAACTGATGAGAATCCAAAGATTAATGTGTTGCTATTTATGTCAGAGAAACTCTCCCTACTAATAATAGGCGAGTATGAATTAGCAAAGAACTCTGCAAAAGCAGTTTCAGAAAACTCTGAAGTCCGGTTATAAACTGTACTAGGAATTCTATTGGAATCATGTTTTTGGTTTATGAAATTCCATAAATCTGCAGGGTTGGATTTGATATTTTATTCAGTCGTAGTAAGGTAAGCATTATAAAACTGGGATATTTGTTCTTTAATTAAGTGTCTCAGACACTTAAATTCATTGTAAAAATACAGATCACCGTACTTTAGCCATTTTTCTGTAATATTCTTTAGTTCTGAGATTTGCTCATATATCAGACGTGAACCACATAGCATGTTTCGAGTTGCGAAAACGTGTTTTGGGTACACATAGATCCAAGATCTCATTAATCAGAGCATATAAAGATTTGATGGCATCATCAATACCAGGAATTAGTCCCAAGAAAGTCCCATCAATGCTGAGTATTTTTTCATAAAGGAGAGGAAAATTAATTCTCCGAAAGTTATACACAAAACGATCAACTTAGTGGATTTAGAAATTTTTAATGTATAGAGAAGGATGATAATAGCCTTCTGATAATAGTGGTGATTCATAATGACAAATAAGTTTATCAACATAATAACTAGTAACAATAAGAGCCAAAAATTTGTTATTACAATTACAAACATAATTTTACTACCACATCCAACGGATGGGAAGTATTGTATCGCGAAAAAAATTTTCAAAAATTWTTATATGCTCATTCGCTTTAAAATGCTGGAAAACGTGTATGTCTGTGGTTTTGCTTGGGGACACGATAACTTTCGAAAGACTTAATATATGAACTTGAAATTTGGCAAACGTATAAATCTCAACTACCCAAAGCGACCTATTGTTTGTGGGGTAAGTAGGGTATCGGGAAGGGGCCTTTTTGCAAATTTTTATTCTTTTTATTTTTTTTTCGTTTTAGTATGTAATTAGTAGTATAACTGCGAGTATTATTCGTTCTTATAAATTTTCGGTGCAGCAAACTGTTTAGAAGATATTACTAAAAGAGCGTCACTTAAAGAAAACGGTTTTTCTTAAATATCTCCGAATATATTTAATATATTCAAAAAAGGAAAATACCATCAGATAGGAAATAATATTTCTCACAAAAAGTGTCTAAGAAAATTTATCCAAAATTTTGACATTTTCGAATTA
This sequence comes from Rhyzopertha dominica, assembly GCA_025024175.1. Lineage (NCBI taxonomy): Eukaryota > Metazoa > Arthropoda > Insecta > Coleoptera > Bostrichidae > Rhyzopertha > Rhyzopertha dominica. Next base: position 2,061,019 of record QCXZ01000042.1, read on the forward strand.
TTTCCAAAAAACTTATTTTGGACCCTGCTCGTACGATTTTTTAAAATTTTGGTATTATATAGGAAATCAAATTTCTGATCAGAAAGCACGTTTGTAATTTTTTTGTTAAGTTAATAATTTTCGAGTTATTTAGAAAAAACCGATAAAATTTATATATTTTTGCTAATATCACGAGAATTGTTTGTCTTAGAAAAATTGTGTAAAGAGAAAAATTGCTCATAACCTGATCACTAGTCGTATAGTATAAAAAATAAAAACGTAAATGTCATTTTCACAATTAAATGTTGAAGTATTGATTCAATTTGCAGCGGTTTTTTCATTCATTTGTGTAATATTAAGAACATCTATAGATTGACGAAAATATGATGTTTTGGGTGACATGCTATAGCTCACAAAATCGGTTAAGATAAAACTACCAATGTCATCTGCAAAATATTCATTTCCATTCCGATTTATTTAGAGTTCGACGAGGGTTGCGATCATATGAAACAGGGAGAGCAGAGTATTATTACATTGCATAAGTATTTTAATGACGCAGAATAGCTCTTCAACACTGTTCGCATCAAATATTTTAATTATGGGGTGCTATAAAACCAGATATTTGTATTTAAAATCATTTGACATCAACTGCGATATTTGACTATACATCTTGCGCAAAAACAAATTTACTAAGGTTTTACACTAAATGAAATAATGGCTTTTAAAGAAAGTCATACTTATTTAATATTTCACTTACTTATCTATTTGATATTGCAAAGCAGAGTTTTATTTTTTATATCTTTGCAGTCTGTTAAATACTCCGTTCTAATATTTTCAGTACGAACAAAGATATATGAAATGTGAAACAAAAAAGCACTGATAGGTTTTTAAGTACGCTTCATGTAGGCTTGTCAGAATCTCTTATACCTAGTTAAATGCAAACGGCAGTGACGAATTAATTAGTTTCGCGCTGCAACACAGTACTGAATACATATAGGTAGGTGAATCCCAGGTCCCAGACCATTCCTGTACCACTGTGGCGTGATGGTTGGTTAAATTCGTTCAAACGAAGTGTATCAGATTCAGTTCATCCAAAACGTACACTATTAAAACCGGCCAGAGTGGGTAATCCCATCTCATTTGTTGTTACGGGGCAATAGCTTGGTATACTCTGTTAATTTCAAACCTAGAACTGCATACAGAATTAGATATATAACATGCATGAAATTAACGAGGTTCGTTAAGGATGGGTTGATTGCAGCGGAACAAACTACTGAGTAATTTTAGGCCATCTATCTAGTTTTATTCTTAAACCGCTTTGACTGAAACATGGCTGCAACCAGATGTGTGCAACAGTGAGCTAATTCTGAATGACTACTTAGTTATTAGGTGCGATAGGAAGTTAACGCAAACTAATCTTTCTCGTGGGGGTGGTGTTCTCTTCGCCGTTAGAGCTTCTGTGGTGTCTATGGAAATTGATCTCTCTAATATTACAAGTGCAATACTGCATATAGATCTGACGCTCTAACTCAGGTACAATAATGTAGTCGTTTACATTCCGCCTTAAACAACTTACTCTGATTTGGAGGTTTTCCTTGATTTATTAAGCGACATTTTAACCAATGCAATGGTATTCTTAACAGTTATGACAGAATTTTAGACTTGATTTTCTCTTGCATAACTTACTGCAGTGTAGACAGATCGTTGTCACCCTGGTTCCTGAAGATGTGCTTCATCCTGCTTTGCATATTGATGTGTCGTCAGGGCCGTATCGAAACCTATTACTTTGGGGGGGGGGGGTAGGAAGTGGGAGAAAGCCGACTCAAAAACAAAAAGAATTAGTTACTTTAGACCACTAGAATACCGAATAGCGCACAGACATTGCAAAAAGGAAAAAAAATAATGAAAATATTATGTATTTAAGTAGCTCTAGAATACATACAGGGTGTGTCACGACCAGTTCCTATTAGACGTTTATAGGGAAGCGGCCAGAGTAGAATTATGAAATTCTGCATTATCAAGTTTTTGAATGTGATCTTTTTAATGAAAATAATTCAAGTGCGGCTTTATGTAACACATGATATACCTAAATGTTAAAATTTTCTAGATATAAGAGTTTATAAAAAAATGTTGGCAGCTATAGGGTTTGATAAGTTTCTCGCTATTAAAGTTTTTGTCTGTTTATACAAAAATATTAAAAATAATAAAAATTGTTAGTGTTTTGTTTTTGTCGGTGGTGTTGAATCTAAAACAATTCTTTTATTTGGTCTTGTTTTATTAGCCTTCGTCTTTGCATACAATAGGCGTTTGAAAATGTGTAAAGTAAATTGTCAAAATGACAACGTACATTATCAAATTAAATAATTATTTGTTTATTATTTCATAAATAATTATAGACATTCCTTTCTTTCACTAGCAAATATTTTTATTTGATAACTGATGCATAAAAAGCGATTTCAACAGTTTTTCACATAAAATGTTAAATATCTAAAAATCTATTACATGCTTGTAGCTTCATAATGTTTTACACAAATCACAACTAAAATTTTCCCTAGAACTAAAAGCGGCATGAAAAATAGGAAATTCCATTTAATTTTTTTGAGTTTTGCTTATTTTTAGATACATAACTATGACGTCATCCTGTAACTGCTGAATACACCATTTTCAAATTTTGATTGGACCAAGGTGTATTTTGGACCAAGGTGTATTTTGGACCTTTGTCATTCATATTATCGACATTCGATTCGCATTTGTTTGTGTGGTAGGCGTCGAACGGGATCCTGTAAAAATATTATATGGTTCTATTAAAAATAACGAAGTTGGCGTCTACTTCCGGTATAACCGGAAGTAATTTTAAGCTGGCTTTATTTTCATTAAAAAGATCACAATCGAAAACTTAATACTGCAGAATTTCATAATTCTCTTCTGACCGCTTCCCCATAAACGTCTAATAGGAACTCGTCGTGGCACACCCTGTACAAGTATTAACAACGCCTAATAAAAATTAAACTAAAATACCTTATACTTCTACTTTGGTAATTGCTAATTGCCACAGAGTGTAGCTAAGCTTGTGAGTGTCAAAATAATATGAATAAACATAATACAAAATTAACAAATAAAGTTACAGCCAGTCTTCTGTATTTTAACTGTAGCCCAAGAGCTAACTAAATGGGAAAAATTTATTTGATCTGTTATATCCTGTTCACTTTTAATACTTATATATGAGTCCGCAACATATTTTTTTACAATTTTGTCACATTTTCCTCGATGTACAAGGTAGTTGTGAAAAATGTACTAGATATCTGTAATATATGTACTAGATTGTGAACTCCTATCTGACGCTAATATCGTAAAACAAACATGAATTTTTGAAAGCTTGTTTTTATATGAAATCAAACACAATAAGTACAAACAAATAAAAAACAACTTTGTGGACAACATAAAATTATGCTCCTCGAGTAAAATGCAACTTTCTGTAAGATGCAACCAAAAACGGTGTAACGTAGACCAGACAGTATAGTGGGGCTGTTCGTTGGGCTACCAACAGATGTTTTGCATGTTGTCATGTTATTAACATTGGCAAAATTTTGAAATTCATTATGAGTCAAGCGCTTATATTCATTGTTGAAAATTGAAATTGAACTTTTTAGGATACCCATAAAAAATTATTTTAAGAAGTGTACTAGATTTTAAAATAATGTACCAGTATAATAGACTGGCAATACTGGTGCCTGCCGAATCACAGTCGTTCATCGTCATCTGATGAGAAGACGCGAGGTTGTGAAAGCTGCGACTAACACGTAACGACTGCTACGAGTACTACTCGAGAAATTATTGCATATTCGCGGATGCCGTCGGGAAGCTAACATTATTTCTACACCACTTTCTTGATTCAACTTTAATTATGTATTGTTTTTTTTTAACAAATTTGACTAACCTATTTTGGATCCAACTGCGGCAGTTTTTAACCAACTGTCAGGGTATTGGGGGGTAGGCTACCCCCCRACCCCCCCTATGGGCCCGGCTCTGTGTGTCGTGCATACCAACATCAAATCCTAAATTTAGGCTGGATCAATCATTCTCTATTAATTTCAAGAAAGCAAAGTTTCCGTTACTATATAGTTCCCTCCTCGATATTGATTGGTCGTTTCTTACTGATATTATTGATGCTAATCTAGCTTGAGATGCATTTTATGATACATTAAATAGAGTATTCGAGATCTTTTGAGATTATTAACTGTATCCCTGAAAAATCCAAGATATTTAAACAATATAAGAGCAGCTCCACTACAAAACAAAAAAGTTAATTGCCTCGGCTTACAAGGATTACTTGTGTTGAAGCCGCAATTTCTACCGATCCAAGTAAGCTATGGTCTTTTATTCAGTGTAAAAGGGGCAACACTAGAATTCCTGGCGTTATGACGTATAGTAATCTGGAGCTATCCAACCCACAAGATATTGTAAATGCCTTGGCTACTTTTTTCAGTAATGTATATATCGATTCTGACTCGAAATCCTACCCCACTTCTGTTCGTCTGGACTGCATCTCTGAGGATGAGATTTGTGGCACTCTGAAAAAATTCTTTGACTGCTGGAGTGGACGGCATTCCTAGTTTTCTTTTAAACGATTGCGCTTATGTGTTTGTTGTTCCACTGTTTCATATATTTAACCTTGTTCTACGTTCGTCGGTCTTTCCTGAAATATGGAAAAAACATACATTTGTCCTGTAATAAAAAAGGGCAAAATTTCCCAAATTGAAAATTACCGTCCTATCTCCCTAATTTGTAACTTTGTGAAGATTTTTGAGGGTATCGTCTATAAGCAAATATATTCGTGTATAAATAAGTCTATATATTCCGCTCAACATGGATTTATGCGTGGGAGATCTACTATCACGAACTTACAATTCGTTTCTGAAGCATTGGATGGACTTGGTCAGGTGGACGTTATCTATACTGATTTGCAGAAGGCTTTCGATTAAATTGATCACTTTGTTCTTTTAAATAAGCTGGAATAGTTCGGCTTCTCTTCCTCTTTGGTACGACTTTTTTTACTCATATCTGGTATATTTAGAGAAAAGAGTGTGCGTTTTGCGAACTTACTTACTTACTATTCCTTTCTTTCCTACTTCCGGAGTCCCGCAGGGATCGAATGTGTATGAGGGTGGATGAGTTCAGGGACCTGTTATCTTTGACCACAAATTTACCTTTTGCAGTCACATATTGAACACTATCAATTCGTCTTACAAATCCTATGGATTTATATATAGAAACTGTAGAGAGTTCAGACGATTGGGTACCTTGCAAACATACTTTTTCCTTGTTCGCTCTAAGTTGGAATATGCAGTTTTGATCTGGTTTATTATTATTATTATTATTATTATTATTATTATTATTATTATTATTATTATTATTATTATTATTATTATTATTATTATTATTATTATTATTATTATTATTACTATTATTATTATTATTATTATTTAAGAATGGATAATAAGTTCAATGTAATCCTTCGGGTTGGTATTAAACACAATGAAAAAAATAAATTACTACTTACCCACATTTTCTAATATCACATAGTGTCATCTAAATCAGGTATAAATAATACGTAATTGAAGTAATTAGGAAATAACTATTATAGGTTAATAATGTCATATACACAGTAAAGTTAAATGGAAACCTTGAAAGAGCCCGAAATGAAATCATTGTCTTAAAAGCCGGCAGAAATGCTTCTCCTTTCTCTATAGCTAACAAAAGCTTCTAGTGAGGCACGTTTTTACATAATTTCTTTCTATATTCAAAACAGACGCCACTTTTCCATGTTTTCTCATGAAACAACTGAAAAATCAAACAAACAAACAAACAAAACAAAGCAAAGCTTTTAAAGGTTTCATTTGTCTTTGCCTCGTTTTAAACCACCCAAAAATTAAAACAAAAAATGAAATTAAATGTCCATATAATCAGTCTAGTGACGTTTATTGCCTTTGGGAGCGTATATATATAAAGACTGTTATTATCTACTTTGCTTTATAGATATATAGTATAGACTGATAGTTTACTACTATTTAATTGCCCACCAACCAAACTAACTTATTTGTTTATCATATCTTACTTGAAACGAGTTTTTTTTCTAGATTATTTTGAGTAAATAGAAGTTAAAAAAATACTGGATAATAGATCGAAGTATAATTGCCTAATTATTGTCAAAATAAACTCATTCACTTACTGGAATTAAGGCATCAACTTTTGGTTATAATTTTTTATCATAATAGTCACGTTAGATCAAAAAGGGGATACTTCTCATCGGATGTTGTATTTCCAATATACCCATATTAGACCAAGAAATTTTTTTTCGGACATTTATTTGTTTTCTAAGCTTAGAAATAAAGGATAGTGTTCTGCTCAATTTCTCCTAGGCGTAAATCCTTTCTAGCCACTTAGTTATATCTATTTTTTTTCTTTCGAATTAACTCTCTCGAAGATGTGGAACAGCCTCGAACGTTAATATGAAAATTATTCACGCGCAAAACCACATCAAAAACTCTTCAGGGTCCCAATAAAAGTATTTAAATATAAGCGATATGAAAGCGATTGTGTGGGGGTCTTTCGGCTTTCATTTTGGCTGCATCCGTAATTTCAACCCGACAAAGGATCCAGTTACATCGGTCTATTCGGTCCAAACGAAGGGCAATAGGCGATAATCCTAATAATAATACGACCGAATGTGCAAATCATTAGGAGATGAACAGTTGCTTCCATTATTTATTAACGATAGCCACCGCGGGTGGTTATAATCGGCTTCTTCAAAGAGACATTTGTAAAAACGGGCATTATAATTACCCAATTCTTTTTTTGTAGAATTATATTGCGGTCGGAAAAAATACCATCAAATTCAGTGGTGCCAGATTTTAAAAATCTCCCTAGAATACCCAACTCTCTTGCTCGTCGAATGCCTGTTTATGTGTGAGGACACATTTGAAGCTGGCGGCCTTCAACACTTATTCCAGCTCTAATAGCGACATGTTTTCTTTAATCTATCTTACTAGGTATCAGTTTTTGACTTCTTAACAGTGGAATCGTCCAAAACGAAAAAAGCGTTCTTCCATGGTCGACTCCAACTCGATCAATAACGAATATTAATATTAATATTAATATTAGTTCGCGGTACGATCAATGGGAGAACGAAAAGGATATCTGAAAACATCTGGTAGTTCCGATCGTGGTCCYCGCGTAGATCCAACCTACTGACGTTAGTGCACGGCGATCTTTGATGTCCTGTAACTTTTGAAGCGGAAGGTTGCACACCGTAGGGCTCCGGATTGGAGGTCACTGGGTCATGAGCTACTACCATACTAAGTTTGGTCGTGATCAGATCATCCATATCATTGAGTGATATATTATATATAGTTCTCCAACTTTGATGACTTGAAACTTTTGAAGCAGGAGGCTGCACACCGTAGGGTTACGGCTAGTTTCATCCTTGTTACAACTCTTCAGGCAGGAATACCGATAATAAGCCTGCATACTTCAGTTCTCAGGACCTATTTATCTGAGATTCCTCTAACAAAGAACCAGATGCTAAATTGTTATTACTTCTGAGAGAATTCTTTCCGTACTGTAGTGTCCCTCAACCTTCATTATAACGTGGCATAAAGCATTTTCAGTTCTGAAAAAAAATGGTAGCTCAGAAGTTATTTCTTAATTTTTAAGTACTCAGGTAGAAGCTGGCTACCATTTTTTGTTCACTATCAGTAGGTACTTCTCAAACAAATATTTCATCACAGTAAAAAGAGATACTCGAAGAATTATTTGAAAATATTAGCAACAGTGCGATCTGCAATTTTCAGAAATTGTCACAGCTTATGTCTCCAAAATGGAGTAACTTGGGACCAAAAGAAGAGAAAACTGGAGTAAGTTTCAAACCACGCACCAAGGCTGCAAAACTGACACATGCTTGGAATGGAAATGGGATAAGAAGTCATTGATTTGATATAATATGCAAATTTGAATGAATCACTATCAATATTATGCGAAATAAAGTGTATGACAAACAAATATTACTCAAACATGCTACAGAAATTCTTTTTTTCTTTTCTTGTCCATATTGATCATTTACAGATTTTTCCTTCTTACCTTTATATCTTAATGTGTTACTATCACATTAGGTTTTCGTCAATTTTTATACAAACTTCTTGAGCTCCCTAAAATATAACTATCGAGCATTTATAACAGTTGATCTTAAACTCTTTAGTTCGTGGGACAAGAAGTAATCGAATGACAATGATTAGTACAAGTAAATCTAAAAAAATCGTAAAGACAAATCTTCTTGCAGTTATTTGGTGAAAAGGGTCCTAATGTTTCGGCGCTTCCATGCTTTTTAAAAATATGCGTACTTTAAAATAATGTTCAGATATGTTGGTGTTGATTTTTAGCTTTCATTTCCTGGTAATCTTCTAAGTAGAAAACTGCCGCTTTTGGATCATATTCTGATCTTTTTACTAACATATTTAGCTTTTCGTTTATGGTCATTTTAGCTTTTTCCTTTACATTTTTGCTGCAGATTCTGTCACCTTCTCAAGAACTTCCCTCATATCTTCAATGCTTAATGTCCTTTCTCTTCGGTGCCAGTGTTTCGTCAGCTATTACAGAATGGAAAAAATACATAGATTGGCTTGGGATTTTAGTATAAAAGATGATCCAATAAAACCTTAATTTTTGTCAATCGTATAAATACAAGATTTAATATACGTAAGCGAACCAAATAATAAGTATTATACCAAATTTTTTTTGTAAAATACATTCATTTCTATGAAAGAGTATTGCAGTTCTTAGTCTATAACTACACATTTAAAAAAACAAGTTTGATTAAAAAAATCTTGTAGAGTATATCCGGCACTAAAGAGTCAGCACTGATGATTACATAATTACAAACCCATTGCTTTCCTATTGCCCACTTTTCTTTTTTTTTTGAAATATACTTTTGAAGCAAATAGTTAAGCGAACAAATTGTTGTCTACTAAATAATTTAGATTTCAGAAAGGTATATCAACACCATATTATGCTATTAACTGCCTTCTTAGTAAAAGCATTAAATATTTATCAGATTTCAGTTGAATAAAGCAAAGTTTAGGGCTCCCCAAGGATCCATACTGGATCCAATGTTATATTCAGCTCGAATATCTCGCTTGATTTATTATATATTTCGTTCACTAAAAGTTGGTTTAAGCAAACAGACTTTGCTTGAAAGCGGAAAATCTTAAGTTTAATAAGAAGTTTTTATTTTGCAATGATTAATTTCTACTTAGTTTGCGATATACTGGCATGAAAGCATGTCAATTAATCTATAGGAATGCTTTGAACTGTTGCACTGTTGCATCAAATAAAAAAAGGAAGACATACTTCATCAACTTGAAATATTCTTCCCCACATTCACATGGCAACGCTGACCGCTTTATTAAAGACGCTCTCCCAAGTGCTCCACTGAGTGCGCTTTTAATGAAGCAAACGATGATTCTCGTCTTGAATAAAATTTCGTAATGACAATTTAAGGTTTAGCGCTCATCGTAAAGTTCGTCGTTATTTAATCGTTTGCCTATGAAGCCTGAAAGAGGACGTTAAGGGGCAAATTTGCGTAAGGATAATTTATTTTACGCCCGTGTTTGTTTCAGGATCGGGTTGCGCGCTTGTATTAAATTACCTAATTGAGGCGCTGGTAGCCACGGCGTCCTTTTGATGAGGTACAGTATAACGATACGGGGACATCGATGTCGAACTGGGGGCTAATTTTAATACAGCCCACTATTTATTATGGGACGCAGCTTTATTAGACCGTAAATTCTACTGAATGCGCAATATATGTATAAAGATGGCAAAATCGTTCGCGGGCTTCTGAGCACTAGGTACTAATATTAACTGAAAGATGAGGCATGCTACCTACAAATCTGGTACGACTTTCCGGTTTTACAGCAACGTTAATTTCAATGGTATTGGTCAAGTTCTTTGAAGATGCCGAAAACGAACAACCTATAGTCAGTTTTATAAAAGCAATGCAACACTGAAAGAGGCGTTTTTTATACATGACCACCGTATTAGAAAATTTTTATAGGTCTTCTAAGTGTTATTCACTAGTGGTGGATTAAAATTCATAATACCACGCTTCGATTTTATATAGAATTATTACAATGGTCTACAAAGTTACCTTCTTCTATCGTTATCCAAAAATTATGCATAATTCTAAAAACAGTTAATTGTTATAAGATGAGAATAACGTCACATTTATTCCATGAAGAAAATCCTCTTTTAACGCAACATAAAGTTAAACTACAAATTTGCAAGGGTTATTTATCAAATCAAATAACTTTAAACATTAATCAAAGAATTCTGAATAAATGTTTTATGATTTTCCTGAGTATTTAGCATATGAAATGTCCCTTTTATGTGTCAAAAAGTAATCAGCTAGCATATTCGGATTCTACTTGCCTTGATACCGCTTTGATGAAAGCGGTCTCCATGTTCATCACTGACTACTCCTAGGTTTTCTGGGAAGAAATCCAGATGAGAATGAAGAAAGTGTATTTTTAATGACATATTTAATATCTGAGCTATATATAATAATAATAATAATAATAATAATAATAATCGTCTTTATTTCATTTGGTTACAGTGGTAACAGAGATTACACATGCAAGAAATATTATAGGCGAGGTGTCAGCATAATGCTGTTTTTCAACCTGACCTATGTAAATGAATTTAGCAGGATGAAGATTAAATAATTAAACTAATTTATATTAACTTACAGCTAAAGAGTTACAAAAAAAATTATAAAAAAAGAAAAAAGGAATCAGATACAATCGGTTATTTACAGATACTAGAAGAGATAACAGGCATTAGGCTGTTAGTATGTATTCCTTCAAACGCTTTTTGAAGTTTCTTAACGAACAATTTTTTATTTGTCGTGGAATTTTATTATAGAGAAGGGGGGCTTGATAAGCAAATGACCGTTCATAAAAGGCAGTTTTATGATGCGGTATACTCAACAATCCGAGGTGTCGCAAAGTCCGGGCAGCAGTAGCATTAGTGTGAAGGCAATTGAGCTTGTCAAGAACGTAAACAGGAGATCGATTCATGATCATTTTGTGGGCCATACAGAGAAAGTGATAAGAACGAAGACGATCAAGCTTAATTATCGCTGAAACTCCTTGCTCATACTTTCTAATCCCAAATGCAAATCTAAAACAAGAGTTTTGTATTCTTTGTAACCGATTTGCATCCCTACTAAGCAGAGTCGGTCCATACACAACGTCACCGTATGATAATCGTGAGATAATAAGCGAATAACACAAAGATAATTTAAGGTTATTGGGTAATATTTTTCTATGAGGGAATAAATTTTTCAAAACATAATAAGAGGATTTGCAAAGGGTATTTACATGGGTAGAAAATCTAAAGTTCTCGTCGATATACAGACCCAAGTTCTTCCACACGGCGGCAAGGCCTATCTTGGAACCATGAATTTTGATGTCGATAGACAGTTTCACGAACCTTTCCACGGCCAAATAGCATAACCGCCGACTTATTTACATTTAGATTTAATTTATGTGCCTGGGAGATGCTATAGAGCTTACCTAGATCATAATTTATTGCCTCGCAAGCCTCAGATACTTCAGTTTCACTAAAACTATACCAAATTTGTGTATCGTCAGCATAATAATGCACTTTGCAATAAGACATAGCTTCCCAAAAGTCTGAAATATATATTGAAAATAATAACGGCCCCAAAAGTGACCCCTGCGGTACACCCTGCTTCAATTCCAGAGGTTCCGACCAAACATTGTTTATTGCAACTCTCTGAGTACGGTTACACAAGAAACTATTTACTAAGCAGACAGAATCTGAATCCATACCAAAATATCTTAGTTTATTGCAGAGTATCTTATGATCCAGGGTATCAAAAGCTCGTGTATAATCCAGCAGTACCAAACATATCAATTTGTTATCGTCTATCGAACCACAGATTTCGTTTCCTATGTGGACAAGTGCAGTTGTGGAGCTGTGATGTTCTCTAAATCCTGACTGATGTGCAGATATAATATTATTGTCATCAACAAATTGTTTCAACTGATTAAATAAAATTCGTTCCAAAACCTTTGATATGGTGGGCAGTACACTCACCGGCCGAAGTTGAGAAAACTCGGTGGGATCGGCCGTTTTAGGTAATGCAACCACACGAGCTTGTTTCCACGCTATGGGAAAATATGAAGAAATTATACATGTATTGATAATAAATGTTATTTGATTTAACAAACGAAAAAATACTAATTTAAGCATATTAAGTGAAATGCCATCCAACCCCATAGCTCCGCTCTTAATGGTACCGAAGCTCCTCTCCACCTCACTTGGATCCACGGTATGGAAAACAAATTTAGTCTGTAAATCGCGAACCTCACTATACTTCTGTAAATACTCTAACTCTATTGCGCCTGGGACAGGAACTTGAATATCGCAAAAATGTGAGTTAATGGAGTTTGGGTCACTTAAATTGATATYAAATATGACATTAAAAGTTTTTTAACTACACACTACACATACAAATTTTCTCGGTTGAGTTACTGGAAGGTCACTTATGTAAAGGTTGAAAAAAATATGCGACAGAATCGATCCTTGTGGAAGGCCATTATTAAAAATCCTGAGTTTGCTACTTTTCTTTTCCAGAAACACTCTGAATTGACGTTGGGACAGCATTCGTTCGATAAGCTTCACAGTCTTTCCACACTTCAGAGTATTAAATAGTTTGAGGATCAATCCATCTTTCCACACAGTATCATAGGCCGCCGATAAACCAACTTCAGCGTATGTTATTAGAGCCAAGACTTGGTCACAGCAACTTCTGTTCTTCCGAAAACGTGCTTGTTCCTTCGGAAGTGAGTCAACATAAATAGGTCCTATTCTTTGGTATAGTAATTTATCTAATAACTTGTAGCAGACATTCGGAAGGGCAATGGGTCGGTAACTTCCTGCTTCATTTGGAGGTTTCCCAGGCGCTAAGACAGCTTTGTTTTCTGAAACAAACTTGGAAGAGTACATTATATCTAAAATATTATAGAACAATAACGATCATTTTAAAGCATTTGGCAACAAGTTTTCAAGAATTCTGCGTAAATGCCATCAAAACCAGCAGCTTTGTGGTTTTTCAGAGCATAAAATCACAAATTGTGATAACTCTACTGAACATTAGCATTTTTTCTTAACCGATTAAGTTTTTCCTTTGTCACCTTTTTCAATTCCTCCATAGATATTTAAACATAATTGGAAATATTAACCGAAAAGCTAAAACATTAGGCGAAATTAATAATGTTTGTTTATGTGTTTCATCAACGGTTGGTTCGAATTTTTTCAACAACTGCTGCGACTGGAGGGGGTGAAGTTCATGCTCTGTATTAGAGTATTCCATTTTTCTTCCGATATTGATTCAGGGATACTAGAATCCTGTCAGTCAATTCATAACTGCGATGTGCTGGATACTGTCTGTACAAGGCATTAGTTTCTTTCTTCCAACAAGGGACGTAGCATTTTCGAAAAGCTCTTGGAATTGTTCTCTTTGCAGCAGCCTTTACTATACCTACTAATCTCTTGTAGTTTTCAGGAGCTGCATTTTGAGTACTATATCCTAACCAGTCCGCTTTTTGAAAGTTCCATCATGGTTTATCAAGTGATGGCACATCTCTAATCTGTATCCCAACTACTACTAATTATGGGCGATGTTGGCTTCGTGGAAAGTCATTTAACACTTGCCGTATCACACGAAGAGGCATTAAATTATCTACATAGGAGGAGATGCAGAGGTCTGAATTGTAGTCACGTCTCTATCTCGCCGAATGGAAGCTCTTTTTTTCAGGGTAAAGATGCTCTTCTATCCAGTTCATCAGAGCAAGTCCGCTCATGTCGTTATCGCTGTAGCCCCATAAATTATGACGGCTATTGAAGTCACCAATATACACACAACAACGTCGGGCAGAAAGTATTCGGATACTTATAAATGTCGTAAATGGAGAGGTCTTCCACTTTAGTTATGATCATTTCAACACCATTTACAATTTCTTTATTACCTAACCGGAAGTTGGTTAAGTCGGATTTCACATAAGTTGCAGACCCATGAATACTGCTAATTTAGAGAATCGATTAGGGTATATCCCAAGATCGTCCCTGGTCTACGGAGATCTTGAACATCGACCGCATGAGTCTCTGGAAGAAGTATCACATTCACACTCTTGCAAGGTAGTCGGCTTTATCATTTGTCTACCTTCCATATTTTGTGGCGTCCATTGGAGATTTCGGTTGTGCAATGCTGGGATAGGCTAGATGGTGTTTTGCCTATAGAAAGCAATTCACAGAGTGTACCCCAAAACCAAGTTATGACCTGTCCACGTTAAAAATGATAAAAGTTCGAAAAGTACGTTCCGTTCCGATCTTTAATTCATGCAGTTGCAACTCCCACACTAGCTCGTTCTTGTAAATCACAATTCGTGATGATGGGCAATACCATCCAGCCGGTTTTATTCTACATTCCTTACAAGTGTTTATGGGTATGCTTCATCGTAAATCGTAAAAATTAATTAATAAGTGATAATATCGAAGTTTTATTTTTCCGTTGTGACATCCTCCTAAGTCCTACGCCAATGTCGAAATTCCACGCTACCATAAAGTGCAGTTTACGATCCTCCTGGCAATGACCACATCTCAATTAGATTGAAACTGTGATTCAAACAGCTCGACCCATGCATATGCCCATGTGTGTCTCCGCTTATTATTAACAGTAACAATCCTACACAGGTTGTAAATTAGAAACAAATTAATTTGAAGCGGAAGGTAATAATCGTTATAAACAAAAAATATCACTATTAAAAGTCACATCCCCATAAAGTCGGTAGTTTATTCACTTTTAAAGGACAAGACGTTTATTACCACAAACATCTTAAATGAAAAATAATGCACGGGAGTTTGAACGTTTTTCTGTTGTAACAGGGAATAAAATTATACCGTTATCGTAAAATCGTTTTTCTTATAATGCGGTCGCAGTGAAAATTAAAATCCATTACGTGCCGTCATTGAGCCGTAAATATCTTCTTGTATAATAATCTGGGCATCGGTGTTTACGCTATCAGTTTATTAAGAGCGCATTTAATGCAAGTACTCGTGCAATTATGGATCAGCATGTATCAAACGGATCAGGGGCGTAAAATTTAACTGGATATCCCATGCAGGTATTGCATTAAACATACTTAGCATCACGACTATAATAATTTATTGTGATTAATCTATTAAACATTCTTCTGTAGCAATTTCTTTACCCCCGATATTTGTTCTGGCTAAATATGTTTGATTCGTTCAATAAACTGATATTTATAGTTCATTTAGTTTGGTAAGCGTTCTCTTTAGGATCAATGCCATACCTCCAAGTGTTAAATTACACTTCAGAATGATTCCCTCTCGCTAAAACGTGGAAATTCAAGATTACATTGGCAGCAATGAAGTATTTGGACTTCACCAATGGTCAATGGTATCAACATTATCTTTACATCGCTTTGAAGACTTTAAGGCCTTTTGTATTTCATCTCGGCTCTATTTAATACTTCCAGATACTTTTCTGAAACGAGACCGCTTAAAAATCTTTGATCTTATAATAATAACCTTTATTCATGTTGATAACCATATAGGTTTTACAAACGTCAAAATCAATTAGAATTGCTTCAATAATATTAAAATAATAGGTTTGGACATCCAAGAACACAATAAAGACATTACGTGTTCTTACAGTTTGTAATAAAATCATCAATGTTATAAATGGCTTTAGATATTAAATAAGTCGTAAGACGACCTTGAAATTGTTTTATATCTAAATATTTAATATTATCCGGTAGAGCATTATAGAATTTGATACCAAGATATTCACTGCTCATTGATTTTGACAATCTGTTTTTTTTTTGACAAAGGCTGTCATTATTAGGCGTATCGTGGGAGTGAATATCTTTGTGTGTTTCAAAGCTAGCAATATTTTGCTTTATAGCTAATGGACTTTAAATTTCCAAAAATTCTAACTGCTTTTCGTTGCAGTTTAAAAATTCTTTTTGCTATGCTTGCATGACCCCACAATATCAGGTCGTAGCACAAATGAGATTATATTAAAGAAAAGTAGGCATTTCTTAGAGTAGATATTGGTACTACATTTGGTAGACCTCTTAATAAGGACAAACCTTTACATAGCTTCTTTGCCAGGGAGTCCAAACACCTAAAAATTTCGTAGATTGGATTTGTTCAATAGGTATTGTATTGCCATTTTTTAATGTACATATCATAGTGATAGATTTATTTGTATTTAAGCTAAGTTTGTTTGCAGCAAACCATCTAAATGCCATCAACAGAGCATCCTCATTATTCTGCAAAGTTTCTGCTAAGAATTTGTTTTTACTAAATAAAGTTGTGTCATCCGCAAACTGAATACACTTGTTTTGCTATAAAGGATGAGAAGTCGTTAAAATAAATTAAAACTAATAATGGTCCAAGGATCGATCCTTGTGTGTTGTTAAAAAAGAAGTTAACGTTTTGGAACTTTTTGAGTGAAGATTAGAAGTGTACAGTTTTCTCAATAAGATATCTTGTGATACACAGTCGAAAGCATTTGTAAGATGTAGAAAGGAGCACACCCCATATTCATTATTCTCAAATGTTGAGTTTAATTTTTCAGTTAAGGTCGAGACAGCTCCTATAGTATTACGATTCCTTCTAAATTCAAATTGAGAGTTTGAAAACAGGTTATTTGTTTCATAATATTCGTTTAACTGGGCAGCTAGAATATTCCTCAAATATTTTAGAGAAAATTGGCAACAAAGCTACTGGTCTGTAATTGCAAGGATCCTTTTTCTATCACGTTTCGTGTATTGGAACAATAATTGCTTTCTTCAAACAGTCTGGAAAGTATGATGTAGTTTTGCACTTATTTATTAATTTTGTTAAGGGATTTAAAATACATTCTTTGATTGATTTTATGATTTTAACATTAAGACTGTAAATATCAAATGACTGTTGATTGCCCTTGCACTAGACATCTCAGAATACTGAAAATATTTTTTGTTGATTGCGGTACAGTTTATGTTACATAAGCGTATAGGATCTTCATAGCCTTTGGTTAGATTATTGGTTATTTTTGTAGCAATATTTGTAAAATATGAATTAAAAGAATCACATGTAATATCACAGCTGGTACTATGTTTTATATTTTTTTAAATTATTTTTTATTGATGATTTTTCATATTGCTTTTATTTTGTTGTTACCTCTGTTAATTAATTCTTCATTAATTTTTTAATCTTATTTTGTTACGGTATATGTTTCTGAACTCATTTTTTTCATTTCAAGAGTTTTCATCGTTCAATATACCGGGCCTCATACAGTTAGCAATATTATTTAAATAGTGTAGTTTGTTTCTCATGTTTTTTAGTTTTTCATCAAACTACTTCATATTTTTGTTTTTGCCAACAATTTGTTCTTTTTCAGCAAATGCAAGACTAACTAGCTCACTAACTGTTACGACAAATAATTCAAAACTATCATTAACATTTAATACATTAATAAATGACCAGTCAGTGTTCTTAAGTGAATGATATAACTGAAACTTCGCTAGTTCAGTTATAGGTCTACATTTAACAGTTTCTTATAATTAACTTTATGCCTCTATGGTAGTCTCGACACGCCTGACACTGCAAGAGGACTGGTCTAAGTTTACAAAAACATTATCTATACAATTATTTTTATGGGTAGGGAAATCAATTATTAAATTTAAGTTGTAGCTGTCTATTAAGTCATATAACTTATCAGTTTTGTAATTTTTTTCGTTTAAATTTACATTGAAATCACCTGCCATAACAACTATATGTGAAACTATATCTATTTATGCTTAACCCCTCAAGACCCGATTTTTCATATAGGAGGTAAAACATGTTTCTGTAGTAATAATTCGAGAATGTGTGTCTATAATGATTTTCTTTGGAACATCAAGATGTGGCAAGTGGTCGATGGAATCGTGTTGGACTTCTGAACATGGCCTGAATTCTTCATTCCCTGTTGCAACTTTAGATCTGAAGGCTTCAGGGCTTCCGCTTCTTTGCCTTGAACCTGTACTGGCTTACCCACTTTCACTAAAAACTCTTCCAAACGAAAATAGCCAAATCTACTCCATGAAAGATTAGATGAAGTGTCCACTTTTTCGCACGAATGTAAATGCTATATGATCCGATCGTTTGATTGAGCAAATCAACGCCATCCATTGCATGATTATATAATTTTACAATTTCAGGCTTTCTAACATCCACGTATTTTTTTCAGATTTATCCCACCTCTAACCACATTTTTCTCCCCAGCACCCACAATATAGAGGAGGTTTGTTAGATTTATTCACTCTTGCTGCTCCATCAGCATTTATTTTTTTATGCTTCAGAACTTGCAAAAGTTAAAACGACGAAAAGTAATTGTCAAAGTACAGCTTGTACCCTTCTTTTTGTGTTCCTTCTGAAAGATGAATTATAACTGATGCGCCAAGACCAAAAGTTTTTATATTGTTTAGGTCTAAGCCAGCAGAAGCCCCTTACAAAATTACAAAATTGTAAATTAGCTATTGCAGATCTTCCACATAAAACAAATATTTGTACATCCCAAGGAGTTGGTTTACCTTTCACATATTGCTTTATTGAGAAGTGTCCTCTAAATGGAACGATTTGTTCATCGATACATAAATTTTCTTCCAAATCTAATTTTGTGCAACGATTTGGTTGGCACAATGTAAATTTGTTCCCATTGAAAAAAATCTGTCTTTACTCATTGTTTTAATATACAAGATCTTATCCCAGAATAATCGAACTTTCGGAATTTTGTAGACAACCGATCGCAATGTGCAATTTAAATAAGCTTTTTAGTTAGGCTTCATTTGTTGGTTTGAAATTAACTTTCTTTTGGTGGGCACACATGTTAATGAAGTTTGCCAATTTTTCAAACTCTGCATCATTTAGGTATATATTTGTGAAAATATTCTAAAGGGCTTAGTAAGTGAAGCTCATCATTTCTTTGGTCTAGATCATTCCAGACCGTCTCAGGATTTTGTAATTCATGTTTACACCGTTTTATGCCATCTTTTTAAATTATTATATACTGGAACTTTGGTTCATTTACTGTTCATATATAAAGAGGCAAAGGCAAATTAACTTCATCATCCCAGTGAGACTCAGGAATTTCAAAGCTTTTTGGACGAAATTTGGTGTGAAAAGTGGGAAGTCATTTTCCTCGTCCCCTTGATTATTGTCGCTCAAGTCTAAATCAGAACAGTTTTCTACCAAATCCAATAGAATTGCTGCATCCACAGGATTTTTTTGATCATATTTTCTTTGGCATCTTCTATCTTGAATAAAACAATAATTATTACTTAATCATGTACATTATTTTAGTCACAACTGCTTTGACCAATTATTGTGCATAATTGTACCGCCTATATAACAGAGCCATTTTGTTTTACCTTGATAAATAATTTAGGGACAATACAKCCCCGATGACACAAGATTTGTTCAGTTGGTCTCAATAGATTTTCAAAGACATTTTTAATTAACTTGGTTTTTAAAGAACATCATTTGAATAAAATATTTTTATAACCATGAAGTATAGTGGAACAAATTATCGGCAAATAGGTCATGACAATTAGAAATGCACAGTGTACAGAAATGATAACTGTGTAACGGTTAACACTAGCGATTTTCTCGGAGTTCAGAGAGAAAGTCACTTTTTTCCTGTTCGCAGAACTATTATAAGCACAGTATAACAGGGACCCGTGTCAGAGGGTTTTTCTTTCGACCAAAGATTTATGGTAGTAGGCTTTATTGGTCGTATATTTCGGTCCCATTGTTCGCCTTCAGGGTGCTCAATTTATGTCGATCTGTTTACACCACCAGTTTTGGAAAGATTTCATGGGAGGTCATTTATTGCTGCTATTTCTTTTTTTGAAGACGAAACAGGTTTATTTAGAATTTTTGTTAAATATTTGTTGGATATAGTATTAGTGTTTACCTGTATAATACCTATAGCGGTGGAGTAAGGCATGCAGTTAAGAAAATTGTTCCTATATGGGATAATTTGGAAACTAGATATCTATATACTATATACCGTAATTACACAGTTCCTTTAATAATGCCTGTCGCAAGACACTGCATTTTAATATATTCTTTTATTACTCATGATTAATTTCATTTACCATTACCATTGACAAGTTGAGAAAAATTAAATTTCAGTTGTAAAATCTGGATGATCAATTTTTGCTGTTTTTTTATTGGCAATAATTATGCTAAAGATGAGTGGGGTGTCTGGTAAACCCGTCATAATATTGTACAACGTACAGTTCTAAAACATTGATATATTTCGTAACGAAATAAATTTGTCAAAACTATTTTGATACACTTTTGTTACCAAAGCACACTTTGCAAATKTTGGAAAAGAGAAGAAGCATCCTTGTGGATGCTGAGCTGGATAAACGGGTTTTTCTCGAAAACGGCTTTTAAAAAATTTATATTGTGGATATTTTACTATATTAGGTCGTCRAATTAATATTTTATGATTGAGCAACTGTTCTAGTTMCTTGTAAACGAAGATGCAGTTTAGTAAACGTTTCAGAATATGATAAACGGTTATTTGGACGACGCTGGGCGTACATAGCCTGTAGTCTCTAAGATATCCCCTTATTCGCTAATCCATTTAGTCATTTCAGCATTAGTAAATACAGATATCCTTAGAAAGCTGAAAATTAACACAAACGATAACAGTAAGACCATATAGAATATTCTTTTCAACAGTTCAACAGTTCAAG
Source organism: Rhyzopertha dominica (assembly GCA_025024175.1). NCBI lineage: Eukaryota > Metazoa > Arthropoda > Insecta > Coleoptera > Bostrichidae > Rhyzopertha > Rhyzopertha dominica. Next base: position 2,081,895 of record QCXZ01000042.1, read on the forward strand.
AAAACTTATTACACATGTTTCCGGGAACTTTTAATTTTAAAATTGAATCACGATTACTTGTTGTTATCTACATGCAAATCATAGCATTTTGGAGCAATAAGAATTTTTTAGACCATCTGAGGTGTACGTTGTACTCGTTATTTTAGTAAGTTAGTTACTAAAGGTGATTCTTTGTCATTCTTGAAGTATCAGTACCTGAGTAAATCAAATTTATTGTAGTCTTAAAATTCTTCACTTCGGTAATTTTCATTAAATCTGTTGAAGAACGAGCTTGATCGGAGACTTTGTAACAAATGAAGCTGCTTCAAGATTTGTCATTTTTGCATGGAATGTCATCACATATGAAAGAGAAACGTATTAAGGTTTTGATTTATCTAACTAAACACAATTATTAGAATGCATACCTATTTTAATTTGTTTACTTACTACCGTCGTAAGTGGGCGAGAAAGTATTTTGGTTGTTCTTTATTTGAATAATTTTATATACTCATATTTGTTATTTTTAGAAGAATATATTTCTTTCCCGCCATGCAAAGTGCGAAGAGACTTCAGCAAGATACTCAGTTTCGGTCGTTTACCTCAGAATTAAAAATATAGTAACACCTTGACAACTTACAATGTCTAATTATGTTATCATGCAGACTGATTATTTTTTACATGCAAGCGGTTAGGTAATAAAGGGAATGATTTGCATATATCGCGCGTCCTAAGCATAAACACCTTGATAAATTACAAAATCTAGCTCGCCACGCCTCTGCTGCTTCGGATTGGCTACTTGGTAATGGCTACTCACGCTTCAGCACTCTGTTTCATAAAATATAACACCTCGATGCACCGGCCAACACGAAATTACCGTCCACGTTGTTGTGGCCTGTTCATTCGATTAAGCTTCCGATTTAACTATCAAATATATGACAAATTAAGGTTTGGGTTGTGTTGAGCAAGAAAAAGTCCCAGGCCTGTTGAACATCTATTTGTAATTGATACAAAGTCTTTGGTAGCTGTGCCTCAAAAGTGATGGTCCAAACATACGTTATTATCAAATTGTTTGTGGTTTAACTTACATTTATTGCGTGCAATTAAAAGATTCATCCGCAAGTGTATACCAAAATCAACGATACAGCGGTTCTTTAAGAGATAACAGTATTACCTAGTCGTGCTATATTTACAGGTATTTAGTGTAACGAATCCCAATTAAATTGTATTTTTTTCATTTTCTAAATACACCTAAGAATGTGTTCTTATTAGAGTGTGCATAAAACATAATCAATTTGTGAAATAGTGAAACACACTTAGTTTATATGTTTTAACTTGCAGAATTTGTAATGTTGTGTTTATGTCTTCATCTAAGGAACCAAGTTGTCTACGTCTGTCGTGTATGCGTTCCCTAATTAAAGTAAATTTAGTTTGAAACATTATTATTGTGTGTTTTAATATTAAGAAATTTTCGTTTAACCTTTTTATCTCTGCAGCGTTTACTAATCCGTTGACGAAGCTCGCTTTCTTCAATGTACTCTTCGTAGTCTTTATATACGAGAGTGAATGCTTTCAGCGTACATGCTTGTGTCATTCATAAAAAAAATTGTAGATGTCTTAAAATAAGTGTGTGTTTATTTGCAGTACTAGATAAATTATAATTTGACTTTTAGGTATTTAAGCATTTTAGCAGTGTTTAAAATAGAAATACGTTGTAAGTATTCTGTGACACTTCTAGATCTCTTTCAATTGCTGAACCACCAACTGCCAAAGAAACAATGCAGTTGTATCAAATATACTCTGATAACAATAAACGCAGCAAATCACAAACACCATTGTTTTCATAATAAACGCAAATAATGCGAAAAATGTCCGACACAGAACTCTCACAGTCGAACCAGCAACAATATTTTTCAATCTAAACAATCCTTCYTTTCACAGAGKTCGAATTAAAGGTGTTAATTAAAACTTTGCATTYTTGAAACGAGATCCTACAGATTTAATAAAGTTACACAACTTATAACTTCCGAGCTCTAATAACTCMGGTAATTTATTTCTCTCGCCGGTGGAAGAAAGCAAGGTAGTTATTAAAGGAAAAATTTGTAACTCAATTAACGTTTGCTGCCGAGGTTGCCTTGTAARTAAAACTTTGTTATTCTCGGTTTTGTTTAGAGACGAGCCTGGTTTCATTTATAAATAAGGACTGTTTTTCGCCTTGGTTTGTACAACATACTCACAAGTAGGTGCAACATACGTACATTATACAGGAAAGACTGAGTAGTATTAATAAATCTCAAGACCTATATGTTTAGAAAGAGATACACATTCACGACTTGAGATACAAAAACGTGATACCCTCCTCGAAGTGGTTCATTGGTTGCTAGATAAATTAGACTTTCTGCTTCCCTTGTGAAAGTGAGTTATCAAGGAATACCATAGCACCGATAATAATAATAATTGACATTTGTTTCTTATATACTGTAAATGGTTTGTATATGAAACCATTTTGTTAAAGAAAAATATCATTGGTGGACAATCACAACAAATGATGTGAGTACTTTTATTATATTTGATCAATTTTATTGTACCTTTTGGTATTAATAATAGTGTACAATGGAAACTAATGGAAAGAATTTAACTTAAATCGAAACCTAGTCTGAAATTTGGGTGCCCAGTGTTATTTCTCAGCTATGCATAGGTTGTTGTTTTGAGAGCCCATTGTACTGAAGCCTAAACTTATTGTGCTCTTCTAAGAGGTATATCTTCATTACCCGCAATTTTGAGCACATATGCTGCTACCGGTGCCTCTAATGCAACAACTTCGCCCTTGTTATTTCCAAGCACGAAAGCCCTTTTCACACTATACAGGGTCCGCCACCTAAAACAATGTCAAATTGTAAATAAAGTTAATTTTTGTAAATATTTTTTACCCTTACCCCGTATAATAAATATTGCCTCACAGTTGAATGCCGACTTTTCTCTTCTTCAATTTGTGTTATTACCATGTATGCGTAATTTTTACTCCTTCTTAGTAAAAAACAAGAAAAACTAGTCGCCGCCATGTTCTGTTAATAAGGTCGTTAGAATTTTTTAAGTGCTAGTTTAGTAGCTTATTACGGTACAAATTGTGCCTACGTACCCATCGTTGCACACAAAACTATAAAATTTGTAGAAACTTTTAAATAAATCAAGTACAAAATTCGTTCTAAAGAGAGAGAGGTTAGAATGCGATACCCTAAAATGAGGCTAGTGCGTGATGTAGAAAACCAACCAACCAACCAAACGCAGGGTTTCGTTTGCTAGCCTCTTTCTGTGTAGAACGAACTTTGTACTTAATTTATTTAAAAGTCACTCCAAATTTTGGTGTTTTGTGTGCAGCGATGGGTACGTAGGCATAATTTGTACCGTAACAAGCTGTTAAACTAACACTTAAATAATTGTGAACAGCCCTATAACAGAACATGGCGGAGACGCATACATGGTAATGACACAAATTGAAGAAGATAAAAGTCGGCATGCAACTATCAAGCAATATTTATTATACGGGGTAAGGTTAAAAAATATTTACAAAAATTCACTTTATTTGCAAAATATCATAATTTGCAAATAAAGTTTTGGACACTCACTATGTTATTTTTAAAGAGTTCAAAAAGATCTACAATTTGACATATAACTTTAGGTTGTACCTAAAAAAATAAAGAAAATACGAGCCTGGGAAGATTTAGGTGGAGGACCCTGTATACTAAGAACGTATATGTAACTATAGGTATCACAATCTTAGTATAAACCCAGTAATCCATTTTTGGTTGGATCATAATCTTAATCGGAATAGTGTGGGTAGTATGTTGGTATGTAGAACACGTTAACAAATACTAAAAATCGTCTTGAGTTATTTAAATGCTTTTTTCTATTTCGCATACGCAATTTGCGTTTCTTAATAGAGCCATTTCGAAAAGCAGCTTTTTATTTTCCAGTGTTAGTATCACTAAAAAACATCAAACAAACTCCACTTCGTAACGTCGTAACTGTCATGGAAGTTGTCAAAATTGACAGCCAACTTAAGCATGGCAGGTTAAAATTCCCAAAATTTTGAAATTTCTCATATTTTCCTGTGTAGAAGACGCGAAATTGGAAAAAAGTATAACAGTATAGTATATATATCGCCTTTGGCTCGTTTTGTAATGTTTGGATGCCTGCTATAAAATGACGCCTTATGAAACTAGTTTTTTACTATTGTACCACAAATAAACTTGACTGTTTTAAACCATCATCAAATTCTTTATTAGGATTTAGACTCCCAAAATAAGAGTCCTCCACGAAAATATTTACACAAAAGAGCACGATTAGGAATTTCTTCGTTTCATTATTCCTCCACTTGGCCGCAAATATATCTACATCCAAAGAAAATAAAAGACGAAAACAGCATGCCATCCCTAAAAAATTAACTCCACGAAGGCCCAACAATAAAAGGATCTCCAATGGATTCCCCGTTATAAATTAATTCTTTTTTATTATTGTGAACATTTGTCATAATTTGCAGCCAACACAGCGCAGATGTTGTGTCACTGTTTTCTAACCCCCGGCCCCCTGTTGCTCCGACGAAGGGTAGATTCGTATTTTCTAAGGGAACAAAGGATTAGACAGCCATTAATATTGTTATTATAGTAAGTCTTGGGGTGATAATTTACTTTTTCGGTTGTTGTAAATTTGTACCTCTTTAATTAGAAATCCAAGCAAGACGCGCTTTCGAACACTTGAGTAACCTAAGGCAAGGCAGGTGTTTACTTTATGTTATTGTATATAGATGGTTTATCAGTGACAACACTCTGTAGGGGTTATACAGTTGCTGGAAATGGATGTTAGCTCGAATTGATGTGGGCACGTTAATTTAGATGAGCATTAAATTATTGTTGACAAATGTAGTTCTACAAACAAATCATAAATGTGGAAGATGGTGGAAGAATACCTTTCGAAAAGAGTTGTCAAATAAAAAAGTATAAAGTCTCATGTCATTAAAACTCAGTACATACGAATATTTACGTCGGTGTATGCTATTCGTATCTTAAATATTTTGCATTAATACTTACTTTGACATGTTGTTTTCCGGGCTGGTTCCCACGTTGGTTGTTAATAACCAACGTGGGAACCAGCCCGGAAAACAACATGTCATCGAAACAACCACGGAAGCCTTCAAACCAATACTTACTTTGGTGTAATTTTAGTATTTGTAATACCTTACAAATTCTAGAAAGTTCTATATTACACTCTATTTGACCTATAAACAACATTTTTGAGTTGGTATACCGCTTTCGTAGAATACCCTTCGTTTCACCCTTACTACGTTTTATACAATGATAGGCAGAATAAAAATCCAATTACACTTCTCGAGACAAACGTAAAGCACTGTGCGTCTATGATTTTGGTCCGGGAGGATATAGATGGCGAACGTTTGGATTATTACAAAAAAAATGTCTACAGAAAGAAATAGTAGCTTAGCTCTATTTAAAATCACCTGACAAAATTGATAAGTACATAACTACGCCATACTTGCCAGAAATAAAAGAGATCTTTCCACTTACATATCCGTGGCTTTGTTGCCAATTTTCTTTAAATATTGGAATAAATTGTAGCAGCCCAGTTAAACCAACATTTTTAAATAAATATTCTGTTTTCAACACTGAATTTGGATGTAGGAGAAATCGACATTCTATACTACACTATTTTCGAATTTAAAGTTCTCTGTAGTCTTCCTTGACCACGCAGTCTTTTAAAAGATTCTGTTTCCATTAAGCTCCTATGTACTGTAGAAAAGAAAAGCTTTTCTTTCATGACGTCCTATTACTATGCCTATTTGATGATTATTACATTACATTAATTGTGCTTCTTTCATGGTAGTAGACGAAGCGGTACCTAACTATAGACATGTGAGAAAAGCGTACCATTTTTGTTTATTTTGAATAGTTCTTTAGGAATGTTAGGTCAAATTATCGTTTGTAAAAACAAAAACAATCTTTTAGGTTAACTGATAGTGATGTCTAAACTTTAAATTGAACTCGCTTATGTACCCTAAAACAGTTTAACCAAAAAATAAGAAGTTATTGGGTTTATGACCCACCCTGTATCAAAAAACCAAGATTTTACGAGGCAACATTTATATGAAAAAATCTTTTTATTTTTATTCACAGAATTAGTGGTCAAATTGTTGCACTATAATTTCGGAGCACCTTGTATAGTGTTTGCACAATCATTGCCACACTTTTTGTTCCTATTTATTGAAAAGCTAACTGAGGAAATAATGATAAAAACGCACAAATCGCAAATAATTACACAGCACTTAACGTTTTATAAACGTTTAATGACAAATTATAAACACTGTCATATAAAAAACCGCTGCAAATTGAATTAATACTTCCACATCCAATTCTCAAAATTACATTTACGTTATACGATTAGTAATCAGGTTTTGAGTATTTTTTCTCTCTACACATTTTTTCTAAGACAAACAGTCCTCGTGATATTATCAAAAATTCATAAATTTTTAAAATCTGTTTTTTTCCAAATAACTCGAAAATTATTAACTTAACAAAAAAATTACAAGAGCGCTTTCTGATCAGAAATTTGATTTTCTATATAATACCAAAATTTAAAAAAATCGTACGAGCAGGGTCCAAAATAGGTTTTCTGGAAATATTTTCGAAAATTTTGGATAAATTTTCTAAGACACTTTGTGTGAGAAATTTTATTTCCTTTCTGATGGAATTTTCATTTTTTATATATTAAATATATTCGGAGATATTTAGAAAAAACCGTTTTCTTCTCTAAACAGTTTGCTGTACCGAAAATTTATAAGTACGAATAATACTCGCAGTTATACTACTAATCACATACTAAAACGAAAAAAATATAAAAAAAATAAAAATTTGCAAAAAGGGTAGTTACCCCCCAATTTCGCCCCCTTCCCGATACCCTACTTACCCCACAAATAATAGGTCGCTTTGGGTAGTAGAGATTTATACGTTTGCCAAATTTCAAGTCTATATATTAAGTCTTTCAAAAATTATCGTGTCCACAAAGAATACCACAGACACTGACGTTTTCGACCATTTCAAAGCGAATGAGCAAACAAAAATTTTTTAATTTTTTTTCGCGATACAATACTTGCCATTCGTTGGATGTGGAAGTAAAAGTACATCTTGTTGATGGTGTGTCATGGAAATAAATCCAAATATTTTCTGCTTTCTTACTTAATGCACCTGTAATATATACCGATCAATAATTAATCGCTCAGTTGCCCATGAAAGTCGTATGCGGTTACAATGCCTTTCAAAAATCTTTTTTTGTCCAAGAAAGATGTTATCTCACCCGTACACAAAAAGGGGCCGAACACAATATTAATGTTAAAATAAGACATGTCACCTGCATAAAAGATGGGACAATTACGCAGAACAGGCCATAAATTCACCGGCGAGTCATTAAATCTGAAAGGCCCACTTGATGCTGGTCACCGAGACCGTGTCCTTCGGAGTTAATTTAAAACAAACTAGGCTTCTAAATAATATTTCAGGTATATCGAAGGCGGTGATCCCACAAGGACCCTCTGTCGTGACTTATCAGATTCACAAAAAAGGGACAAAACCGAAAATTGATGTTTTGCCAGCTTTTAAGCTTTATCAATTCGATATTCTTCTGACGCACAAAGGGCCGCCCTTTGTTGCAAGTGGGGGTTGGGAAATATTTATGCTGGTCAACGGAAATTTTGACAGATTGATTTGTAATGTGAGATCGCCGCACACATAACAGATTTTCCTGTGTCGAAATAAGTCTAAAATTCTGAAGGATTTAATACCCTAATTGCGTTGAGAGCGTTATCGTGTTTTACCCTACTAGATACAATTACCAGTCATTTTCGTTATATATAGATATTTTCAGTTGTAATGTAGTAATTCTTTACATCATCTCTACGCCTGGATTTGCAATTTTTTGTTTGACTGTATCAGAATAGTTGTCAGTGTTATAGTCGTTTGAATTACGTTAACTTTGTAACAATAATAGTTCATTTAACAMAAATGCACATCTTGGACATGTAACTAAGATAAAAAAGCAGTTAAAGTATCAAGCAACGATCTATGAGACTGACTTATCCAGGGGGTTTTACAGCTTGATGGTCGGCCGTCGTAAACTATTGTATTGTAAGTGAGGGTTTTTACAACCTTATGGTCCGCCATCCTAAACTATTGAGATTAGTGGCACGCTTCAAAGTTCCTAAATGGACCGTATTCAAAAAAATATCGTTGGCTAAAATTTTAACTTTTCCACTATAAATGTTTGAAAATTGTTAGTTGTGTTAATTTAGCAATCAATAAAACATAGAAGCTTTTATAACAAATTTTATTTAATGCAGACCTGATGCTAACTGGCGCGACCCGCGATCTATTTTTATGTGATACTTTATTGGGTTTAAATTTTCCGATGTATAAAATAAAAGTATTTGCATGTCATAACGAATTTATAAAATTTAATATAAATACATTTGTTAGAAAAAATTTACAATAGTGCACAATAAAATTTATACTCGGTATCGGTTATGTTCATTACAGCTTGTTAATTAGCACATTACAAGAGTCACAAACTAAAAAAAAATACTCACTATCACTTTCACTGCTAAAATCACAATTAACTGCTATTGTTAATTCTTGTACATGATTCGCTCTGTACCGATTTTCAATGTCCAGTACATGCCGCACTGAATTTCTCCATGCATCGACACTTGTTATTTCAGCTTCGTGACTAAATTTTAGCAGCATTTCATTGCTAAATTTTCCACCGATGTTCGTCGAATTCTTTGTTTCAACTGCCCCCATATCATTTCAATGGGGTTGAAAATGCAATGATATGGGGGTAATCGTAGAATGGTGTGTCCACATTCAGAAGCAAGAATGTAGATTTTAAATTTCTTCGAAATTTTTTTTTGTGTAGTCCTCTTCGAAATATAAATCTTCTTTTTTCAAAAGCTCTTGAATAGTTGCCTTATTAGTTGTTGTATTAGGAATTTTATCCAGTTGCTCCGCAATTGTAACTAGCGTTGTCCATTACTATGACGCTGTTTGGTGGCAATTTGGCGAATAAAATGTTTTTAAACCAATTTTCAAACACTTCCACATTCATATCAGAATGATAATAGGCGCTTGCTTCTTTTAAGTTTTTACATCCAAAATACAGGGCTCCAGGAACGAAACCATTTTCACCTCCTGCGTGTAGAATCATTATTCTTTTTCCTTTTGACCACGGAATATTGACGTTGCACTTCCCTGAGTCATCAAGCTATCCTTTTTTTTATTGTATCATGGGTATCGTACCATGTTTCGTTGAGGAAAAATATCAGACGATTTTCCTGCCTATACATTTTTATTGATTTTAAATAATCGTTTCTCCACTTTCTTATTACCTGGCTTTCCATCAAGCATTGCTTCTTCTCCACCTTTTTCATTGAAGAGCCAATGGTTTTAACATACTTTCGCAGGGTATGCTCGGAGCAGTCGATAATATTATCATTTTTCAATTTTTTATATAACACGGCGATAGTTGGTATAACATTATTCTTGTACATTTCATAAATGTTTCTTCTAATAAGATCCGCGTGAGTTGCAGTAAATTTTTTAAAACTGTCTTTCTCTTTGAAGGCCCGGATTTAACAATTCTCCAGATTGTTGATCGTGGAGTTCCAGTTACTTCTGCCGTTTTATCTAAAAGTTGCTTCTCGCCATCTCATTCCAATAATAATACCAAATAACGCTCATTGATTTATATGTACGGAAAAACAATTCCAAAAAAGCCTAAACACAATTTTTGGATACGGTCCACTCCGCTGCAAAACAGTGGAACGTGCCGAACCGTTTGTTATTTACGACAGCTACAGGTAATACTTGTAAACCATTGTGAGCGGTAATCGGCTGTTCGTATAATGAGTCTCATAGATTGTTGCTTGCAACTATACCAATGCAATGAGTAATGATGCCAAATTGGATATTATGCCTGAGCTTGAGCAAAATCTACATAATTCTGGTCGATAAGCAGCCGCAATGTTCGATGTTAGTAATTCATTGATTATTCGAACATTAAATTAAAATTAAACACTCCCTATAAAATGACACCAACTTTAGGAACTCATGAAAAATGATTGCGATAGAAGTATATACATAAAGAAATGATGGTAATGTTAAATTACAATGTAATCCAGTTAATTCCATTTTACTGATACACACTGTATAGTAGCAAAGGTGTTGTACATCATATTGTAAGTACAGATATCATTAATACTAGAATCTCTTTAAAGTAATTATTGTTGCAGATCCAATCTGTTGCTCTATAAAAAAAGAATATCGAGTGTTCTTTATTTATTGCATACAATATTCATTACCCATGGCTTTATTACTACCAAAAGAGCTTACACAAAGTACTCAATGAAATAAGCATCATCCGAATCACCAATATTAGAATAGCATAGCTTCATGCCTACGCATTTTGTCCTATCCAGCATCGAAATCTTTCTTCAGTTCCTCCTTATACGTTTCGTTCGTGCTGGTATGCTTAGTCGGCGCGCGCGTAGATCGATATAAATCTACACTCACGTGTTCTGAAACCCTCGATTTACATAATCGCCACATTCATAATCCGGAATTACAATTTCACTGTTTGTTATTTATACCTCAGGTATGTTTAAAGTGGTATTATATGGTCGTGATTAACTAGATGCTTGACTCGGATATGCGAGTTATTTTAATTCGAGAATAAGCGTTGATAGAACTTTATTAGATTCTTTTGGGTTCAGTTTCCTACTGATTTGTATTTGATAAATGGGTGGCTTGTTTGGACCGACAACGATTCGAAAAAGGATATTTATTTTGTTATGATTTAGGAGTGGATAATAACAAGAAATTCATTCTTTAATCATATTCGTTTAGTTAAATCTTGAATTGTGTGTTGTTAATATAAATAAAATAAGAAAACTACTAGACTATATTATATTTCATGTGATGTGCTGATAAGTTAATCAACCAGAAAGACATAAAAATATATTTGTCTGTATGCAATATAAAATAATAAAATTGAGAATGTTTACAGAATACTTTGAGTTTTTATGATTATAGCAAAAAAACATTTTAGCATTCGATTTGACAACCCCAAAGTAAATCAAGTTGGAATTGTTTGTTTTAACTGCATTAGTTAATATACTGGCAGAAAGGCAAAACTTTAATCAGACTAATTCAGACTTAACCATAGGATATAAAGGTATGCAATGTCTCTCACTCGTTTACTGTCTTTTGCACTATTTTCTTCCACTTAGTCCTGTCCTTTGCTATCCTTCTAGCTTCGTCCCAGCTGAGGTTTCTCTTCTTCAACGCCTCGGCCACTGTCATGTTCCATGTCTACCTCTTCTTTTCTAGCACTTTTGCCTCCCATACTAGTTTTGCTGGCCTTTCATCATTCATTCTCACAAGGTGCTTGAACCACTTTAGCTTATTTTCTTCCATAGTTTGTTAAATCTACTCTAATTCCAGTTCTTCTCTGATTGTCGTTTCCTTTTGTGTCCATTCTAGTCACCCCTATAACACGTCCTAAGTATTTCATCTCTGTTGCTCGCAGCCTATCATTTAACACCTAGCTTTCACACTACCGTATGTAAGTATTGGTCTACACATGGTCTTGTATACCGTCAGGTCATCTGCAAATGCGCATTCTGCTAGCTTTACCACATTTAGTTTTCTATACCGTAATTTAATTTCGTTGACCTTGTTATGTAGTTCCCACAATATATCTTCTATTGCCATGATAAGTATTGCCTTAATCCATTTACTAACTGGCAATCCCGTGACTCCATCACGTTACTTGTTCTGACGTAATTTTTTGTTACTGTATAAATTCTTCATGCTTTTTATGAGCTTGTTATTTATACCTTTTTTTCTCTATACTTTCCCAGACCACTCTTCTAGAGATGTTATCAAATGCTTTCTCTGAGTTTAAGAATGTTAAACAGATTCCTTTTTCTTTGACTGTCTTTGCAGCCATTTGTTTAATCGCGCGTGCTTCGCCCTCTTCCAAACCCGCTTTATGATTGGTGTAATTGTGGTTTCAGCTTTTCTCTTATTCTTGCTTCCATCAGTCTTTTATAAACCTTTGCTACTATACTTAACAGTGTAATATCGCTATATTCCCTAAATTCTTTTGTGTCACCCTTTTTATCTATTGGTACAATTATCTTCCAGTAATCCGATATAGCTCCTTTATTCCATTCCATATTAAAGACTTTTGTCGACACTTTCCTTCCTTATGGTCCCATACTTTTCTTTTACTTCTCTCTGTTTTCTATACAATTTGTTTCACTTTCTGGGTTAAGTCGCTCTTCGAAATATTCTTTGCATCTGTTCATTGTTTCACTGCCTTCTGTCAATATTTTCTCTTGCTTGTTTTTTTTCTGACCTGCAATTTATTTTTTATCATTTCTGGCGTTCTTTAGTCTTTCATAAAATAGCTTCTAGTTTGCTTTTCTGTTTTCCTCCATTGACGTCCCAAATTCTTTGCTTTGCAATATATTGTTTCCATACTTTTTGGCTTTTTATGTCCCCATGCCACCAATGTGTCTGTTTTTTCCTTTTATCTACTAAGATTTTTCCACACACGTGGAAATATTGGGTAAAATGTATACATTTTGTGGCTTAGTATCTTGCGGTACAACTTCTTCTATATACAGGGTGGCCCATTAGTGCGTGGACAGAATATTACGCAATTGTTATTACAGTTTTTTAAATTCTGCCAGGGCAGCGTGGTAGGGAGTGATTAAGTCTACAAAATAAAAATATTTTTACTCTTCCCTCCAACATATACGGGGGTGGTTCAATACATTCTTATATTTTTTTAAATGGAACACCCTGTATATTATTACATTTTTGGATTCCTCTTTTAATTTTAATGGGACTTAATATAACACATATGGGGTCCAAAATGCACTGTTGTAAAGTTATTTCATGTTTTTCCAAAATTTTGACATTTTGGAAAATTATTATATTTTCAAAACCTTTATAGCTAGAGGTATGCAGTTTTCGCAGGGATGTTACTAATAAAATGCACATCACCTGTAGATATAAAGGATTAATATAAGAATAGTTAGTAGTACTAAAATTTACTTTAGAAAAGTGATCATATTCAATCCCAGCCAACTCGATTTTTTTAAATAGCACCCTATTTTAGTTTCACCGTAGTTCAATGCGCAAAAAAATTTCGTTTTATATGATATAAAGAAGTATCTATTTATCTCTAATAGTTTTCAAGAAAATTGCATATTTTTAGGTTTAGTTATATTTTAGTCATTCTTGTAGTAGGCCATGGGAAAAACATTGAATGCGCTTTTGTTAGCTTCAAACTGTCAATGTCTGCTTGATGTCAGTAGTTCTACTACATTTGTATGTGTCTATCTTCAATCATTTTTGAGAAAATGATGTGTGTACTGCTTTAGTCATATTAACATTAATATAATATTTAAAATTAAAAAAAAACAAATAAATATAGACCACATATGAGTATTATGTTTAATTGAAAATTCAAAGACATCGTTAAAAAGCAAAAGCAACAAACGTAACCCATAACAAAATAACAAAAGTAGGTGAAAACAAAACAAAAAAAATACAGGAAACATAACACACAACAAAACAACACAAAAGTAACAAAAGTATCTGAATACAACAAAGCAACAAAATGCAAGGAACCTAACACAACTAAATAACTCAACTCAAAAGTAACAATAGTATGCAAATACATGGAACGTAACAAGTAACAAAATAACACAAAGTAACAATAGTATGTGAAAACAAGATAACGAAGAATGTAATGGCACTGCAACCTACAATAAATGTTCAAAATGGCGACCGTTGTGGTGCAAACACATTTCAACTCTATTACGAAATGAGACCGCCACCCTAGTTAAGATTTCGGGTGTAATACCCCTGAACGCTGCCCTTACTCTATTTTTCATATCTTCCGCCGTCGTAGGTGGAGTTTGGTAGACAATATTTTTAATATAGCCCCACAAAAAAAAGTCAATCGGTGTTAGGTCAGGTGACCTTGCTGGCCAATGAACTGGTCCTGCCCTTCCTATCCATTTTTCTGGGAATCTGTTGTTAAGCCACATTGTCACTATTTGGCCATTGTGGGCAGGAGCTCCGTCGTGTTGAAAATACATGTCCCTCACGTAAGCCAAAGGAACATTTTCCAGCAAACCAAACAGTTCATTCTCTAGAAAATCTCTATATCGCAAGGAATTTAAGGTACCGTCAGAAAAGTATGGGCCTATTATGTAGCTTCCAATAATTCCAGCCCATACATTTATAGACCACCTGTGTTGGTTATGGTTCATTCGTAGATGGTGCGGGTTTTCATCGGAGTAGTAATGATAGTTGTGGCAATTAACAAATCCATTTCTGTGAAACGTAGATTCGTCCGTAAAAAGCACATTTCTTAAAAATTCTTGATCGTCATTGATTTTTTCTAACATTAGGGTACAGAAGTTAGTCCTGCTTTGAAAATCGCCTTCGTCCAACTCTTGATGCAGTTGTAACCGGTAAGGATGGAAATTATTTTTGTTCAAGATGCTGTACTGAAGTGCGGCATATTCCCAAATTTCGGGTTAGTTGCCTACAACTTATATGCGGGTCTTCTACGACGGCAGCCATAACGTTAAATTCATTTTCTTCAGTTAAAGAATTTTTTGCCCTATCATGCTTATTATACACCACAGATCCTGTCTGCAAAAACCTATTCAAAACTTTTCTGAATGTCTCTTCTCTCGGTTTTCTTTCCCTCTCAGGAAACCGTGCAGCGTAAACTCTACTTGCCAATAAGGGATTTTTATCAGATCTCCCAGGATGAACACCATGTCAACTAATTCATTTTGAGAATAATGAGTCATTTTTAAAAACTAGGTACACTAAACACGTAGATAAATCACTAATAACACTAAGCAAACATTGACAGTTTAAAGCTGATAAAAGTGCATTCATTGTTTTCGCCATAGCCTACTATAAAAAGGACTAAAATAAAACTAAACCTAAAAATATGCAATTTTCTTAAAAACTATGAGAGATAAATACATATATCTTTATATCATATAAGAGGAAATTAATTTGCGCATTGAACTACGGTGAAAGTAAAATAGGGTGCTATTTAAAAAAATCGAGTTGGCTGGGATTGAATATGATCAATTTTCTGAAGTAAATTTTAGTACTACTAACTATTCTTATATTAATTCTTTATATCTACAGGTGATGTGCATTTTATTAGTAACATCCCTGCGAAAACTACATACCTCTAACTATAAAGGTTTTTAAAATATAATAATTTTCCAAAACGTCAAAATTTTGGAAAAAAATGAAATAACTTTACAACAGTGTATTTTAGACCCCATATATGTTATATTAAGTACCATTAAAATTAAAAGAGGAATCCAAAAATGTAATAATATACAGGGTGTTCCATTTAAAAAAATATAAGAATGTATTGAACCACCCCCGTATATGTTGGGGGAAGAGTAAAAATATTTTTATTTTGTAGACTTAATCACTCCCTACTACGCTGCACTCGCAGAATTTTAAAAGCTGTAATAACAATTGCATAATATTCCGTCCACGCACTAATGGGCCACCCTGTATACCTCGCAAGGGTTTTTCCATTCCACAAACTACTTGTTCTGCATTAAGTCTAATTTAGTATAAAATCATTGTTCTGACTAGGGCTGAGCGATACCATTAGACAGGTATCGACATTCGATACCGGTGCACTATCGATACTACTCAAAAGTATCGAAGTATCGAAAGTATCAAAAGTATTGAAAGTATCGAAGTATAGAAGTATCGAAAGTACCGAAGTATAGAAGTATTGCTCGTAAAAGTATCGAAATATCGAAGTACCTAAAGTATCGAATAAAGCTGGGCGATGACATTCGACAAGTATCGATATTCGATACCTCCAATATATTTGATGCTGTCAATATTTTGGATGCTTCTATTTTTTTGGTACGCACTTTTCCAGCTTTGCATTGTTTGAATTTTTAATATTTTCATAACTATTAATAACGCCGATACCTTGGCTGCTGCAATACCTATGAAGCTTCTCATACTGTAAATCAGTGTGATACCCGATTTTCAAAACATTTGATACTTTCAATACCTTTGAATACTTTGAACACTTGAATACCACGACAAAGTGGTATCGATATTCAATACCGGCAGATGTAACGATACTTTGAGTAAGTAGCGATACTCTGCCCAGGCCAGATCAATGCTTCGATATTTTCAATATATTTTATACTTTCAGTACTTGATATCATTTTGAATACTATATATCGATACTTCGATACTTTTCAATACTTTGGAACTTCGATACTTTTCAATACTTTCGACACTTCGATACTTTTAAACACTTTCGATATTTCGATACTTTTTAATACTTTTGGACTTCGATGCTTTTGAATACTTTCGATACTTTTGAATATGGTATCGATACTCGATACCGTCAAAGGTATCGATACTTTGAGTAAGTATCAATGCTTTGCCCAGCCCTAGTTCTGACTTGTGCATACTTCATTCACCTTATAGTAGAAAGTCGTAGAGGCAAAATATGTGCTGTTGAGAATGATACTCCAAATCTTAAGAAGATTTTTTTATGAAATGACAGTTGAAGCCAAATTAAAAAATTAAAATTTGGACGTGCTATATTCAGTGGAATGAGTAGGTGTGTGTATGTGCGCRCTTTCTTAAGCGCATATCTATAAAAGATCTGACCCATTCATGAGCTACTGATCACAACGAGCTTCAACTAAATGAAATCTACCTCTACGACCGAAAAAGATCGTATCATCGCCATTTAAATTAAAATATTCCGTCTTCCTTTGATGTAATTTGGACCAATTGCCGGGCGTTTCGGCATCCGAAAAGGAAAACCACCCAACAATGACACTATTTATAAAACCGAATCAAATCGGTCGACGCATTTAATTTCCCAGGTAGCCCAAATCGGAGGGAACCCTTTGAAGTCGTCCGCCATTGTTATGCATAATCTTAATTAAAGTTATTGCCTGTCGCCATCTTGATTCAACCGCGGTTCGCGCTTACTCATCATGACTTTGATGTAGTGCAATCGGCATTATTGCTCGCGTACGTACGCATGTTGGGAGCCGTGTTGCGCCCATAGAAATGATGCTAAAGGCCGTGTTCAGCGCACTGGCATTTACAATCGTCTCAAAATCACCGTAGACTTATTGTGGTACAAATGAGACATCCAGTATTAAAACTTGAATTACACAATAAACATTAAATTGCCGACGATTTTGAAAATGACGTTGTCCAGTAGTGACCATTTTCTGTTTCGTCTGTTATAAACATTATTTATAGAAAATTTTGCCTTTGCAAATAACATTAGTCAAACAGTATTAAGTATTACTGACGCTTATTACTATTTCGACAGAACTTTGCTGCTCCTATTGTACGAATAGAAACACTGGAATGCGATACAGTACAAAACATAGTCCATTTATGTCACTCCCGCACCAGCTACAACATAACACCAAAGATATGTCAGAACTACGTCAGACCGGAGCATAATGTAGAGAAGCGGCAAATGGTTCAATAAGTTCCATGGGTAAATAAGGAATAGCTTTAAATTGAATCATATGAGGGTCAAAGTACTCCAGTAGTTTCTCTCTCAGGTATTCAAAGTATATGCATTTGGACATACGATGGATGGGATCATTTCGCTCCGCGTCACATCCTACATCCACAAACATCACTTCCAGATGTAAGTAAGAATTTAGATGGCAATGCCATCTGTCAGCATTACACTGACATGATGACAAAGCCACCTAGCTGCCTTAACGGGTACTGCTGCAGTTGGTTGAGGTGCAGACAGCACAGCATCGACATGCATTTTAATCACTTCCAGATTTTCCAATCCTATGGAGATGGCTTAGAAATTTGCTATGTCCTGTTATGACTGGACAGGCCTTGTATGACAGATTCAATCGGCTAGCTTGGACCTGAGGAAGGAATGTGTCCCACCTTTCCTGTCGGATATTATGTTCAAGTATTATTAGGTATCCTTTAATGTGTTTTATTAAGATAAAACCGTCTTTCTCTAGAAGTGTATTCTGGTAAACGCAACTATTCTCCTTCTTTAATAATTTGCAGCAATTTATACAGCGAATTTCTAGATTTAATATGGAAAAAACTGTTATAACATAGGCGGCGGCGTTAAAAACAGAAGAGCAGCAACCCCCGACACATCGAGCAACCAAGTCAGATAACGAGAGAAGTTTAGGTTTTATTTTAGAGACAGATTTCGGAAGCTTAAGATACAACCATTGTAAATAAAAGTAATCGATTTTGAGGCAGGTATGTCCCATTTTACTTTTACTTTACTTTTTAGGGACCACAGTATTTTCTTAGCTCCGTTGCAGACATCATTTACGTGCTTTTGAAAAATAACTTTTTGATCTAGTACAACCCCTAAGTAACGAAATTCTTCAACAATATCAATCTTTGTTTTGTTGATTCTGACATGCAGACCTCCATAACGCATTTTTTTGTGATTTTTAATACCATTAGCTTCGTTTTCTTCTCGGAGACAATTAACTTTTTGGATTTTGAAAAATTGCAGACTTCCTGCATTGTGTGCAGAATATTTACTGTTTTTACAAATTTTACAAATCATTCATGCAATGTGGGCGGCACTGATTTATTAATTCTTTGTGCCGCATTTTTGTACCTGCTACCAAGCTACAATAAGCACAAAATACTGTCAACTGTCATATACGGTACTGAAGGCTTCAAATAGTTACGCCACGAAATCAGTGTTTTATACCGATTTATAACAACTTGAGGTTATATTTTTTCAAATGTAAATAACAACAATAATGTGCCTGTGTGAAGCTACACAGCATTTTAATATATATAACTACGTTCGTCATAAGCCCATTCCTTATCACTTCACTTTGCACTTCTTTCACAACTAACATGTGGCGCAATGCTGTTTACAATTTTTGCCTGAAAAGCTTTCCCGTAAAATACGCAACGTCACTGCTACTTAACCTAACTGTAAATTTTACCATTGCGTTAGGCTAAAAACATCTTTTAGCTCATCACAATGCAATCTAACAAGCTTACTGTAGTCAAACCCACAATTACGTTATGTAATCTAAAAGTTATACGAAACCCTTTCACTCCACAACTTTCTCCAGTCTTAAAGGCAATTATCGCAGACACTAACACACTCCCACGCGTTTTCTCGTATTGAAGTATACAAAATAATCCGGCAATCGATTGATGACAAGTATCTGTCAACACAATAGTTGTGTTCCCTTTTCTGAGAGGCGGCAAATTGATTTAATCGATAATTTTCATGAGCGCCTGGATGCATGAATCATTTATAGAAACCCTGTACAAAAGAAATCAACGTGGCGCCGCCCTTTGTCTATGTTATGACCTTCTGGACGCTGATATAAATTGGTATACACAACGTTACAAATACGTAGATGGCTTTAAATGTAATGCGTTTTCATGTCGTTTTTCGCTTCAGTATTAGTTTGTTGTTGCTATTGGGAAGTTGAAGCGTACAGGAGGTATTTACCTATGTATCTATGTACGATAAATGTTATATACCTATTATATTTGTTTTTCCTGGCAGTTAAATAATAATGATTTGTTTTTGTTTGTAGCAATAAAAGCTGTAATTGATGTTATATGCATTTCGCGTACATAGGAAACATCATGAAAATTTTGCGAGACTCGAGACGAGAGTTTTAGTTGCGAGACGAGACTCGAAACGAGAATTTCCTTGGGCATCGCACTACTCTCAAAATACCATCATTATTTTCGAAAGCGCCCAGCAGATTAGACTTCTGAAATTTTTCGGATTTGCCAGGATTTCTCTTTCTCTGCCGTGATGAGTTTCTTAAACATGGTCTTGGCTTCTTGTAGGCTGTTATATAGGACTTGTTTCAGATCATGGTCTTTGTTTTTATAAAAACAGTATTTATTATTTAAATATTGTTTTCTGTACCTTTCAGTTGTTTCATTGCGCCAAATTTTATATTGTTTTTTCCTTCGGCTGTAGTTTTTAATTATTTCATTTAATCTGCTATATAACTTTTCTAGTGCAAAATTCTTTATTTTTTTTTATTTGCAACCTAGTTGCATAACAAATTGTTTCCCTTGTTTATCTCATCATTTTCATTCTTACTCATTCCGGCGTCTAACAAATTTCATTAGGGTACACCATGGAAACGTACACAAATACTGATAGCATTAATTACGTCACTCGCCCTTTAGATCCGGTGCACTTAATGGATGAATGGGGTTTGGTAATTGGCCATTCACTTGTTTTCTCCGCAAATCTCAATAGGGGGCTAAGCAATCTGATTTGCGCTTAATGCCATTTATTCAGCACTCGTCGCTTGAGGACGCGGAAGTTCTGTTAGAATGTCAGTTGATTGACTTGACGGGAAAAATTACATTGCATAATGAGCAATTGTGCGAAGAAATAAAACAACTTATGAATCTCTTGTTTCGCATACAGTTTACTGTACTTCAAGCTCTAAAAACCATATGTGATGCAGCTGCTCATGGGCGTATCCAGCTTTTGTTATAGGGGGCAAAACAGGAACGTCCTGTAGAGTATAATTCAATATAAACAGAATTAATAAATGCTCATAATATATAGGTACTTAAGTAATTAGTGAAGTATTTATTCCATGAATAATCTTGGTGGATTTTCTCCAAGGCGACTTAAAACATCTTCTGAGAAATAAAGACACAAATTATTTATATGTTTTCTATGTACACTGATCATACAAAGCTTCTTTATTACTAATTCCGTTATTGATGAACTCAGTTAGGTGAGGTGCATTCAGTTGCATTGCTCTCACGTTTAACAAAAAAATTAGTTGATACATTTTATTTGGGAGAATAAAGATCCGTGATCCACATAATGTATAATGATATCATACGAAGTACCAAAGGAACATACATTTAACCTTAAAAGTTCTACTAATAGGAGCACGATTTCTGATTCAGAATAAACACATATCAAAGATTAATAATATTGTTTAATTAATAATTAAATTTCTCACACCAGAAGCTTTAGAAATTTAAACTGGGAGTTCATATGTATAGGTGCTAAAGATAAATTGTAGTAATTTTTACTCCCCAGGGAAAGAGACTCGATGGATAACTAACATTATTAAAACTTAGAATGACAAATGCCTCAGCATTATGCGTCAAGCCAACCTTCTTAGATCGCCAGTGCATTGCTCTCAAAAATTAAGCGACTACTTAATATTTTAACCAAATTAAGCTTCATTTAAATAAACTGAAATGTATTTAATTGCATTTTTAACAACACAACGGGTTTTAATTCGTGCTGATAATGCTTTTACTGGATTCCTAAAACTTATATTAAGTAAACTGACTTTCATAAACGTGAGTTCGAATGGATTTTTAGTTTTTTTTTTGTTTTTTTTTGTATTAATTGTTAATATGTAATGTGAATTTAGAAATTTGGTACAAAAGTTAGAGGTGTCACCGAATATATGACAGATTCTGATGTAATTCCATATAACAGTAGTTAGTTGAACAATCTTTATGGGGAAAGGTAGAAGAGCTGAACTAAGCAGAAATCGTGTTATGACTCATTCTGACCAAGATAATCTTTTAAAGCTATATTCGCCCTAAGACAACGATTCGTAACAACAAGGATGTTGCAGTTACAGCTTCAAAACGCACATGGCATCGATTAAGCTTGGAAACCATTTGACAACGACTTATTAGAGAAGGTCATTTGCAAGGGTCAAATATGAGTTCTGTATTTGCAATTTTGTAAATAAGACAATTTTTAGGTGTACACAGATAATTAACCAGCTAAATGTATGGGAAATTGGAAAGGCCCTTGTTGGCAACCCAGGTCCAGCTGCCCCCCCTTGCGCCCCCTTTGGTACGCCCATGCAGATACTTGTTCCCTTCAATATACCTACAATGAACGAAGCTACACATGCAAGTTGTAACAGTATGAATTAAAAAACAAGTTATTTGTTACTCAATCAAGCATATTATACCATCCTTGTTAAGAAAATACCTACAATTACAAATTTATCCTCAAAAGTTATGTTCACAAAATTATCTATTGTGTACAATCCTATTTGTAGGACAGAGTCTATTTAAACGCTTCGTGGTTTCTATAAAAACAAGAATAAACCTTTTACAGCATTTTGTTGTAGAAAGTACGTGTAGTTGAATTAAACTGGTTAACTACAATACTGAATTTAGAATTTTTGTTGTTTATAAACCCCTAATCAATTTAGGGTTCATTTTAAAAAAAATCATATGGTTTGCAAAACAATGACATTCAATAACCAATTACATCAAATTTTTTTTTGATATGGTATTCAGTACATCATACCCATCTCAAATATTTAAGGTTAATGCTGACGAAATAGGTGCATATTTGAAATTAGACTTTCATATCGTTAATGGTTCTTATCGGCTTAGAGGTCATACATTCATCATTAGCTGCTTGCAAAATTACTTTAGGTAAACAATTCTTATATGAGGTTTTACACTACAATATATTTTTCAAACTTTTATTTGAAAGGGAAATCTACATTGACATCAACATAATTACAATTATTGATGTTAAGTAAAGGATTTTATCATATTTTTCGAAATATTAGACATTACAAGAATTTTGCTGATGGTCTTCGGTAGTACTGTCTTCATGTAATGCCATTTTTTACAAAGCTTCCTAATTATTTATAGAACTTTTAACGTACCACTCAGTAACTGAATTAGAGTTCCTTTAGGCCCACACCTTCTGATGCCTTTGCTGAAAGTTTTTTCCCCACTAGCTTTTTGAGAGTGCTTGAAAACAAGCATAAACGGTTTGTATCAACTTTTCGTAAACCCCTGCGCTATTTACGTATCTGAACATATTCGGTCAACTCAGTTTCTGATGTTTGAATATCAACGGTGATCCAATGGGCTGGATGTTCAACGGTAACGTTAAGTAATTCTACACTATGAGGGCAACGTAAAGAGTTTATAATGACTTAGGTACTTCTCGTTCAGAAATTCACCTACATGCTCAGTTGTCTAAATCTTTGATGTTTTGGCTTGTAACGTTCATTTTTTGAAGGTCAATATGCCATACTTGCTAATACTATTTACTTCGATTACATAAAAAACGTCTATGTAATGTTTTTTTTACGATAATTGTCGTTACCCTTTTCTCTTAAACTCTCTGGTCTCTTTTTCATAAAGTTTTCTTGATTTACTTGGCGTAAAGTGTTCAGTCATTTGCAGCTTTTACATGTTCTTTGCATTACACTTTTATTTTAATTTTTACCATTTTTTTATGAATAAAAATCTCTATCGCTTTGAAAAGATAATGAAATATGGCGGCTGATATTTATTAGTACGCGACAACGTTAACGTTACATGTTATATGAATGCATCAATTTACAGTTGCAGAAGGTGATACAGAAATTGAGAAATTGAAATTTAATGAACTTTCTACAGAAGAGTTTGAGAAGTGCTGGCGAGCTTGTAGTAATTACCGTGTATTCAATATTTAAAATACGTCTTCTACTGATGCAATTTTCGAAAAATGGACGTCAACAATAATTTACTAGACCAAAGAGAGGAAGACTGCAAAAAGTACTGAATTTCTTCACAAGGAACGCCGTCAGGGACAAAATATTAGGTAAAGGATATTTTACAAGAAGCAAAATCGGGCCGTATAACACAAAGTCAGGCTTTATTAAATTATTTATGTACATGCTGAAAATTTTCCAAACTTTTAGAAATATTTTTTATCCAATTATGTGGTACATCAATAAGTTATATTTTGCATTTCACTTGTTTCAATTCCATCATTACTAATACGCTTGCGAACATAAAAATATTTTAATTGCGTTATACCATTTCTGTTTTTTTCTACAGATAGTCGAAATGCAGCTGTATATTCCCATACAATAAGCAGTCAGAAAACACGAAAATGGAAAGAAAAATACAGTGAGGGTAACCATCATGCAAATATTCACAGGAATCGATACTGTTTTGTGGACAAGGTCATAGACAAATTGAGTACAACTTGCAATATTTCAAAAATAGGGACTGTGCTATTCAACCATTTTTAATATACACAGGTACAGATATTCAATATTCAAGATACATGCCATCGACATGTCTAATATTTTTAATTTAAATTTTTCTGTGAGGTCTCCTTTATTTTGGACTCTTATTCAACTTATTCATAAGCTATTTTACACAATGTAAGTAGTTACCTAACTATTTTTACGGTGTTACTGTAATTTTATTTCTTTTATTACTGCAAAGAAGTGTTTTATTTTGATTCTGTTTATAGTTGGCAAACATATTGTGATTTTAATGACTAATGCACTTTATACAGTTACCTATTGTTTGATTTCAAGTGATTGCTTATACCCGGTCTCCCAGTATCCCGAAGATGGTTTAAGGTAAAAGTTTGGGATTTTATGACAAAGGTGACATCCTGGAATTCAACTAAAATTACTTCAGTTTTCAAGCTTTCAATGAAAAATAGAAAAATGCGGTTTTTGTAAAAAAAAGAAGTTGAACGAAAAGGTCAAAGGTATAATTAAATTGCTTTACTTGAAATTACAACATAATTCCACAAAACTTTTATTCAAGGAACTTGACTGAATAAGACATACTTTTTTCATTCTTTGTATCTCAATTACTGGCACGGAACTTTAGAATGTCTAACGTCATGACCTAAAACATTTTTACTCACCTTTTTGCAAAGCCTGCAGTAAAGTTGACTTGAATCTTAAAATTATTCTGGTTAAATTCTGCAGTACCACATTTGTCATAAAATATTTTACTTCAAACTTCTACGCTTAGCTATCTAACCGCCCTTCTTGGAACACCCGGTATAATTTAAAACCCCTAGTAATTCCAAAAAATATCAATTTGTTACAGCAACCAAAATATTCTATTTAAAGAAACATTCCGTTAACCGATTATTTAAAAGCATAACATGCATTTGTAAATGTAACAATCAAGGTAGTTAACATAACGTCAATGTTCTAAAGCCGTGATAAGTTGGTTGTTAATATAATGCATTATTTCAATGAATGTAATTATTACATTAAAAACGTTGGTCATTGTACATAGTTGTTATTTATAAGGAATGGAGAATCATTTATGCGATGAAAGTTTTCTTTGGACCAATATTAACGAACACGACGAGATTTGGTTGGGTATAGGTGCCGAAATAGTTGGTAGTATTATACATAAGTAATCTTTTATTAATAAAACATTATTAAAGAATTCAGAAGCGCCAACGTGCTTGTGATTTTTCCCAGAGTTAATATTTTCTCTATCATCATTATACTCACTGCATAAATTCATCAATCAAAGTAAAAGTTTTATTATCCTCGTTCAGCCTATTAATGATATACGTAATCATTTTCTTTGGCTGCCCGAGGGCGGCAAGATGGACAGACTTTTTTCATAACACAGCTGATTCTTTATTTACCTTTTTTGTATCGGGGAGTATGAGCAATGACAATGGCGCCTCTACATTAGCAGTAATGGCTTCCAGAAATTACGTTATTAATCTTAGTCGCTGAAACTGCCAGGTAAAATATCGACTGAGCGTATTCGTGGTCGTGTTGGATTATACTGGTGGATCTTTTTATTGTTAGGAGAAAGCCGAGTGTCCGTCTACGTCCGAAAAACGGCAAATTGCGGTAACGCCGAGGTGCTGTTTCTTAATGGCACCTTTAATTATTATAATTTAATTTTCCCCGCTCCCTGACTACCAAAGATAAACGTTTGTTTTTATATTAATTTATCACGTAATTATGTTAGGGCCGTAAAATAAATTTAGAACATTAGAAACACCCAGGTATAAGGCGACACGACCGCAGGTACAAAACATATTTATGTATTCAGCGTAGTTATGTTTGTGAATGGGAATGAATGCAGGTTCATAAAATTTAACTGCTTTTTTACTCGCCTATATATTTAGCATATACAAATATAATGCTTTAGTCCCTTTAAAATTTTCATATTTACGATCACTGTAGAAGCTTGTACCCCTGCGGAGGAACGGACTGTCTCCTCTATCTGGTTTTCAACTATGATGTTTGTTATCTATTAGGCGTTATAACTTTTACACAAAAATCCAGCCTCCATGAGCTTTTGTAACGCATGTCAAGTCAAGTTTCTCACGCTACAGGACATCTTTGTGTGACACAATTAGTTTGGTCATTGATATTCAACGCTTTTAAATGATCCATAAGAGCGTTGTTATATTCCAATGAACATGCATTGTGTACAGTGTCCCAACTAAAATTGTCACCCAACAAAAACCCCCTTTTGTCCAACTTTAAAAAAATACGCTTAACGTTGATTGTCTCTGACCATTATTATTTTACTTTTACATCATATCCTGTACCATCAAAATATTGCGGGCTTGCACCTTTCAATATTACTTTTTGTAGATATTTATCTCTCAAAATGGTACCTAATCATGACAAGAATCAGTATCTACCCTTTGACTACATCTGAAATACATTTATTTAATGTTCATAGTGTTTATTGTTTTGATGTTTATTAATTAAAACGACCTGGTAAATAATTTGTGTCCACTAAAGAAACATTTTTAACTAAAATATTGTAAACTAGTCTCCATTTGCTCAAAGTGGATATTTAGGTGTTACTTTTTAAATATTAAACTGCAACTTTATCCACTTTATTTAAAAACGAAAAGCGTCACGTTTAATTTAAATTCTTTTGTAAATATCATTTTATAAGGTACTGACGATGACTCGTAGTAGCCGAAAATGCTTTACCGCTTCGTTTATAAAATAAAGTGGATAAAGTTGGACTACAGTTTAATCTGTAAAAAGTAACATAATGTTTAATTCATATGCCTTCTTCTAAACTACATGATTAATTTAGAACGACAGTTATTTTCAACTGACTGATATTTATCTACATTGCAACATTCCAACTTGTTTAAAACTTGTTCAATGCAATGTAAATTTTACATTTTAAAAAAGCTCGATATAATTAACTACCTGTCATAAATGCATAGCTATTCCTAGATATGTGTTATACAATACAAAAAATTTTTATGGCATTCAGTAATTATGAAACAGAGATCCGGCAAATAACGTCTTCTTTGTGATTCAATCTTATTACAATAATAATGATTGTGTGGTGGCAGCACACCGGCAATTTCGAATTAATTTCAACATTGCCCCTCACAGGAGAGTTCCATCTGCCCATGCCATAAAAGAGTGGGTTCGTAAATTTGAAGATACTGGATCAGCCGAAAATGTCAAACAAAAGGGACCAAACAGAAGTGTCAAAAGTCTTGAAAACATTCATCGATTTAGAGCACCTGTAAAATGCAGTCCAAAACGCTCAAGTTAATGCTGCAGCATGAACTTGACGTTCACGATTTATGGATATCTGATGAAGCACATTTCCATTTATCTGGCTATACCATTAACAAAACAACTGTTATTGGGCTTTAGAAATCCACAAGAACTTCATCAACAGGCGTTACACAGCCCCAAGGTAACAGTATGGTGCGCAATGGAAATCATAGGTCCTTATTATTTTGTGGATCACAATTAAAATGTTCTAACAGTCAATGCTGCACGATATACTGACATGATTAACCAGTTCTTTACACAGCAACTGAACATTTGCCCATGGAACATAGCAAGATGGCACTGCTTCACATATCGCAAGAACGTCAATAGATTCCGTGCGAAGATTTTTCCAGGTCGTGTTATCTCCAGAGACGGAGACATTGAGTGCCCCCAAAATCACCAGATCTTACACCATGCGACTATTTTTGTAGGGCTATCTAAAAAGTAAGGTGTTTATTGACAAATCACGAGATATTCGGGAGCTGAAAATGAAAATTCGGGAAGAAATTGCTAATATTCCGTTGGATATGTTGCGTCGTGTTGTGCAGAATTTCAGCGTTCTGCTTCAGAAGAGGAGGCCATTTAGCAGGCATAATATTTAAGAAATAATAATGTCTCACGATTATCTTGTTTTTGCTATACCTGTTATATGGAAATAATATATTCCAACTCAATAAGAAGACATTTTAAGGAAAGCAAAGCCACTTCCACTTTTTAATGAGTATTTGTGCTTTTTTGTGAAATGCAATGTATAAAGTATATTTTGTGTGCAATTTCTTTATTTTCAGTTTAAGCCACGTGTACCTACAATGATTAACATTCAGGATGAATGCCTTGCTTTTAAAACTATCATTTTTAGCAATGATTTTAAATCTTGTCGTGACGCACAACGAATAATAAGCAATGATCTTTTCTAGAAATTCCAAATTTGAAAATTACGTGCAGTCAATAGTTTTAAACAAGTTACTGATTCTATAAAGCGATAATCCAAGACAAGACGTTCAAGCAAATTAAATTTAAAACAAAATTAATTATAGGAATCCCAAGGAAACCTTTTGACACTTCTGCAGTCTCTGTTTTTGAACATTGCCATCGTAAAATTATGAGTTATGATCTCGACTTACACTTTACGATGATACCAGGCTCTGCAGGTAACCGACAACGTTCCAGCTTCGAACAGCATGAGTTTCATCAATCATCAAATCAATAATAATTGAAAGACACTGTCAGTAATGGCAAGCGGACCTGAAACATGACAACAGTCGCGTTCAGCGGAAAATGTTCAGATTCTTTTATTGTTTAACACAAAGACACAAAAATTTAATTTTGTACGTATTATCAAAGGGGTATTATAGTGTGCAACAACCTTGGTAGCTTTTTTTATTATGGCGCACCTTTGAAAATTAGTAAATTCATGTGTACATGAATATACCGTGAAAATCGAATTGGAACATTATGTATTCCAATTTCCGCAATTCATTTTAGAGTGGATGTAGTATTCAATTATCTGTTTGACCAATTTTCAAAAGTATTTATTACAGATCCGATTGCTTACGTGAGAATACAACGCTGTGAAAGTCGGGCAACACCACCATCCGTCAAAATAGTTTCGAAATATGCCCCCTCACATGCTTAATGGCACTGAATTAAAGTCATTAAGTATGTAATTAGATTTGCCCGCAGATCTAATTTTGTTGTATTGTAACTGATCCGCAATTAAATCTAGAATTGGCTTGGCTGAATTGTGAGCAATCACTAATGAAGTGTGAGGAAATATACACTTGATGTAACATGCAGGATGCTGAGCAGTGGTATAATTGCGCGTTTCCTAATTTGTACATCTAATAAAGAGCAATATAGAGTGTGTAGGGTGCTACTCTTCATTCAGTGAATTTTTGACGTTAACGTCGTGATTTCGGTCACACCTGGACAAGCAATTTTAGTGTTTTCCTGGTTGAATAAAGCAGTCATACAGTACTTAGTAGTTAGTTCTAGATTCTCTCTTATTCTCCGTATTCTGTCAACATATTTGCCCCCAATAATCGTCTTCAATATCCTCCGTTTCAATGCCCTCAAATTGCTAAGATTTTGTCTCTATTCACTGTGTTTTGTTTTTCCAGTGTATATTACATTTGGTGTTAGAATTCTTACGTCATTCCTTTCAAAATAATGACTCTATTGACAACTTATCTTTAGCAACGCTATTCTCCTATAATTATCAAATACGGGTCACACTGGCAGTTTTTCCTATATTCTTTCTTCTTTCATTAACGTGGTTTTCCTTTCCACTAATTAATTTCCTTTCTAAATAAACCTTTCTGGCGTTGTGTCGCCCATTCCTGGACTCTTGTTATTTTTAAGCTCTTTTGTTATATTCGATACTTCTATAATACCAAACATGTCTTTTGGATCATTCTTGCACTGTGCTAATCTCGCATTCTGATATACGAGTTCCATCTTTGTGGATACATCACTTACTTATTATACAAATGTGGACACCCGTGGAATGAGGGGTATGTTTCCCATCCACAAGAAGGTGAAATCAACGTAGAGGTTGTCGAAATGGCGGAAGACGTTTTTGACAGTAATGTTGAAAATGATGTACTCGAAAAAAAAATTCATTAAACGGAATCATAATCTTTTACCATCTTAAGCTCAACAAATAGTTTTTCATGTTTGTGAGTTTTCTAGATGTTTCTTGTACGTTAGAGATGTACCTATCTAGGGTCACCCCAAGGTATTTTGGCGAGAAGTTATGTTTGAGGATTATGTTATTTGACATAACCTGAAGTTGTTTTGTCTGTTGATGATTTGAAATAGCAATTCATAATCTCGATGTTTCTTGAAAGTTTTGTTCAAGTACAGAAAAGTCTTTATTTTGCAAAGCCAATGCCACGTCGTCTGCATACACAAATGTTCTCCATTGAGTTACTGTAAGGTCACTTATGTAAAAGTTGGAAAGAATAGGCGACAGAACCGACCCTTGTGGAAGACATTATTAAAAATTCTGAATTTGCTACCTTCCTCTCCCAGAAAATGATGTATCCGAAGAGTCAAATCTCATCATTAAACGGGATCATAATCACTTTAACACCTCAAGCTAAACAAATAGCTTTAAATGTTTATAAATACATCAAAAATGCAGAGGGAGAAAGTGGGGCTATCGCAAAAATAATTAGAATGACTAAAATTTAAGAATCAATTTTGGGAAATATAGCTGTAAGTGAAATATGCGAAAACACGTTGATTCGTCGAGGCTTTTAAAAATGGTCACGCAAATTTAATACGACGTATGATTTATGAGGCACACAAAAAAAGTACTGTATTCACAACTGAAGTATTTACTCAAGAAAATTAAAAATGAGCTAAAAAGAGATTGCGTAATTTTTTATTATAAGAAAATTAATAAACGTCAAGTGCTTATGGAATCGCCACGACTTTCAGAATGACGAGTAAATTACTTAAAGCAAATAAAAAAATTTCGAGATGATGATAGACCAATCATATATGTCGACGAAACTTGGTACGATACCCATGACACTGGTGAAAAGGTTGGTACGAAAACGGTAATATGAAGGACCAAGGATAGATTACCATAAAAGTATGGCGGTTTTTTAAAATTGGTTTGAGAATAAACTGATGCCAAAGCTTCCAGCCAATGCAGTAATATCATTGTGCTCAGATTGCCAAGAATTCCAAATACGTCTTCAAATGAGGAAGAAATCAAAGATTTTCTTTTAAAACGTGACTTTATTTTGATGAATGTTATACGAAGAAACAACTCTTGGAGGTTATAGAGATAAAATGTTTTGATAAAACATTCCGAACTGTTAGTTTGGTTAAAGAGCATGGACACAGTTTTATGGCTACCGCCGTATCACTGTATATTTTAATCCAATTGAAATGATTTGGCACGAACTTTCAGTACAAGAAATTAGCCCACGTTCTATTTTCTTGTACTGAATTTCCATACTTACTGTTAAAACCGCGCAGATCGATGCGCACTAACCTGTTTTACCGTTTATAAACAAAACGTTCATAGAAACTACTTTTCGAACCTACGCAATAAGCGGGGTTGTTAGATTAGGCAGCTTTTGAACTGATATCGCCGAAATAAACTTTTGAATAGGGGCTATCTGTTATTTTTGGCTGACTACCTACTACCAGCTAATTAATACATCAACATGAAATGCAGTTTTAGGCCTCTTAAAATATGTATAAACTTTTGACAACCCCGGGAACGTGATGTGTTGTCATGTTTTTCTAAATGAAACGGAAGGAATGCTTTCACGGAATTGTGTACCTTGTTTCCCTATTTTGTTATGGACAAGTTCAAACAATTTTTCAAATGAAGCATTGCTCATTTGTAGAAAATTTTTATATGCTGCTGGATCTTCTATTAGCAGCTGTTCTTTCAGCACATTTAAAAAGCCATGCAATATCATTGTTAGTATCAAGGCTGATTTACTGTTAACTACAAATTGTGGTAATTCAGGGTGACCACAAACACGAACAACAGTAAAAGTAATTGTTTATGAGTGGGTTACATCTAAGGTCTACTTTTCTCTAGCAGTAGAATAGACCTTACATTGCATTTGCTATTGTATAAAGACGGAATTTAATAGATTAGCTTTAGGTTGAGAAAATCGCGATTAGAACTACAAGGGCGCATGCGCACGTATTGAAATACTTACTGAAAAGAATTTGTAATTACAAATTGAAAACAAAGCCCTACGCTTATTACTTGTATTGAAACGGCGCGCGCATCTAATTTTCAGTATAATAATTTTAAGAACTTATTTTAGTACTTAAATAAGTATAGTGGCAAACGGCTCTAAGGAGGAAAAATACTGCATCAAAATTTAGTGATAGCACCATAGAAACTACTCAAGGAACGAAGTTGCTAAAATCACAGTAAATAGTTGGTCTATCTGTGTGATAAAATAAGAAAATTTTAACACGGAACGCCTGGTGGCGAAGTTAATAATTCAATTTGGCGATGGTGATGAAACAGACGACAACAGTGACTCTTTTTAAGTGACTAAAATCTAATTTAAAAAATGTAAATATAATACCTTTTAGAAAACAAACAGTATGTTTTGTTATGTGTGGCAGACAAATAGTCTATGGTTGAGTTATTACAAAAATTAGGGAGTTAGGTAATACTCGCAGAATAATTGTGAACCCACAATATATGAAGATAGATAAAGATAAATTTAGTGTTTAAAGTAGTAGGAAAGTAGCCCATGAGAGCATTTGTATTTCAAGTAAAAATTAAGTTAAATCCTACTTTTTTCACATTGGTATAATTAGTCTTCAATGACGTCTTAGTACTCAAGGACCAGTACCCCTTAGATAAATCAGGTTCATCAATCTTTTTCTATAAAATAGAGGTTGAATTTCGTCTAGCACCATAACCAAGTGATCTTTGATACTTTAAAAACAAGGACTTTCTTAATTATATATAAAAAAAGAAAAAGGTAAGAAATTTGTCTTTTTATAATACTTTTTCGTTAAATAAATAAAATTTAATAATAGTTAGCAAGTACAGAAAAGCATTAGTAATAAAGTGTCATAAATTCACTGCACTAAATCAGCTCTATCTTCAACACCAGTCGTTTTCTGTCACCAAGCCAAACAAATACTGTAGATTTACGGGTCGCCTTGATCCATAGACAATGCTCGAACGCAAATAATGCCAAAATACGACATAATGGACTTACACGGCACTGCCCCTCATTGTTCACTTGTCAATCCGATCGCAATGAAGTTAAAAATCAAGTCAACCGTTCACAAAGCGCCTCTCGAGTTCTCACGGATCTAAGATGTCCGGTGCGGCAATCACCTCGCGCCCCTTCAGACCGGAAGTTACACGTGCGATTGTTCCGAATGTCTAATTATTGTTATTACAAAGTCAGGGGGTAACAACGGCACCGTTTCGCCGTGCATAGGAATGTCGCCGCCTCTTTGTGCCCATTGTGTCCGCGATCTTTGATTTTTCGATTCCAGCGGCGAGATATTTCCACGTAATTATGCGTCTAGTTGCATTGTTGGGATGTAAAGAGTCGTTTCTGTAAGAATGAGCTTTTGTCGGTGTATTCAAATCTCTGTTATTGCAGAAGGGTGAAATAGTCGTTGAGATTTTATAACGACCGAGCAATCAAAGTGACGGCAGTGATCGTTACATGAGAGTACAATAACTGAAGTGTAAGAACGTTAAAATCTTCATAGGTAATGGAGAAATTGAGAAAAGGTAGTTAGTCTATCGTTTATCAGTTCGATTTAGCTCTGTTGTTCCGAAAAAAAATAAGGCACAGCATAGTTATTACGAGAAGATTAGTTGCCATTAAAAGAAAGATCTAAGACAAGGAATTGGTGTGTCGGTCGAGATAAATAAAGCCAGGGCTGACGTGGCCTTTCGCGGAGTTAAAATTGACATTTAAACGTAATACATCAATTTCATAATTATTTTTTCTACGTACAAAAAATGAACAAAGAAAGAGTGAAGAAAGTATTGAACAAGTTGGAGAAAATTAATTTTTTTATTACAGTTGTATATTAATGAATAAAATCAGGCCTTACATAAGATAAAATTATAGCTAAAGAATAACTTCGAAGTCGTACTTTATTTACCTATTTACGCTAAAACAAGTCACGCAAGAATTAGAAGGCAAGCAGTGAATCTACTTCGAGTCCGGACTAAATATTTCTATAATGTTGGCTCTCACATCACATCTGCAATGCTACAAGAGATACATCCAAAACAGTTCAAATGTGTTAAATATTGTAATGTAACATACCCAGGTTCGTAGAGATTGAAATGTGATCGTCCAGTACTTACCTACGTTGTGTTATTTTAATTAAACCTACCTTCGATGGTTACTCACGTAAATAGGAAGATTTGATGTCATCATAAATAATACGAAACAATCTCAAAACAACTATAATTTATTACTAAACAGGATCAAATTTGGAGGGCTAACAAATTACAGCAATGCTGCTGAAAATTGTAACTTAAAACAATGAATGAACTGCCAATTCTAGATCTGAGTTCGATATCACTCTCAAGATTCAAAACTGAAGAGATTTTTGTTAGCATAGCCTACTATGGTCAGCAGGTACTGAGGTCCCATGCGGGAGGCAACTCAGCTATATAGTTGAATGGTTTGGTGCAAACACCTTGGTTTTTCTTTTACCAGATGTTTGCCCAGCACGGGAGAAAATATTAGTTCATGCATCAAGGCTCTAACATCACACTTTCAAGCATCATGTATAACTATTGCTGTGTGGATACAGCTAATCAAAGAATACGAGAACACAGTTAAGAAAATGATATAAATAGTTTAAAAAGAAGACTACAACAGCAGCATAACTTGCAATGTTACCGTTGACTCCAAATACAGCATGCATCCTAATTAATTAATTAACAGAATAGTTTGAGTTAAACAACTGCGTTGATTGGATGACAATGGTGTTTGTTTAAAACTATTTACATAATATGATTGAAAAAGGAACACAAACAATAAAAATTAAAAATTGAAGCAGTACTAACCTGTAAACAGTTGAAGGAACACTAAAGCGCATCTGCTTCTCGTCCACTTAAGAACCTACCCCCTCGAACTTCGCAAATATGCCCCATTCCCAAAACCGATACTAAATATAAACTGAACAATTTGAGAGGCAATATAAATAAAATACAGAAATTTGAAGATGGCATACCTGGTTACTTCAATACGCCACCGTTTAATTTATTGTAAATATCTTCGATTCTTGGAATAGGGCAATGCTCATCTTGAACGTATCGATTTAAAGTGATGTGATATGCAGTGCAGATCCTTACTCTTCATCCTTTTTAGCAATAGGTACTATTGGTGTTCTCCAAGAAGAATGAGTAACTTTTTCGATAACTCCTTGCTGTATCCAAAGTCTCTTCTAATTTCTCACGTAAAAGGTATGGAACTTGCCTTGTGCTCCATACAAACGGGTTGACAGTATTCATTTTGTATATACCTACTTGTATGTAAAATTAGAAATACTTCCCAATCTTCTTCGGACATAACATCGTTAAACTGCTTAAGCCACTTCTGTAGGTCTGTACGAGGTTCGCTCTGGATCACCTGCACTTCACAAATGTCTTGCCAATGCATCTTGAACTTATTAAACCATAGTGTCCACTTCCATAGGTAATATGCAGAGAGAGATACATAGAGTGGCAACTCCTCAGAGACGCATAATTTCCCCAGTGTAAGAACGTAACTTTACATTTGTAGGTGACAGGTTCACTGACTTTTGACATTGTAGAAACTGCCGTTCCAGTATCCAGTTCTATGTTGCAAAGTTTACCATTTATTTGCATTATGAGCATAATTTAGAAGCACATGTGGAATTAATTGTAGCAATTCCATTCAAGAATAGGGCAACTTCATCCTCAAAATCTTCATCTTCGTAATCTTCAGTTTCCAACTGCTTATTATCTGGATGCTTCATGCACACAGATTGTACGACCTTTGCGGTTGCAGCATTTACAAACAAGATTCTTGGAGAAACAGGTATCAGCCGTATAGTTTATGCCTCCACAACGAGAACAACGGCTGTAAAGTTCTTCAAATTTACGTGATGTCTTCGCTTTTGCTCATACAAAACTACCGGTCTGTATCTACCTGGATTCTCTTTTTGAAGTTTCAACCAATTGAGCAAGTTGGACAATTTCTTCAAATGTAGTAAATGACTTAATGAATTTCTGTATCTGTATGTGTATGCATTGAAAGACGAACAAATGAACTGACAGTTTATAGTCATTTTGCCTCAGTTCTGCAATATAATTTGCAATTGTGTCTCCTTCCTGCTGAACACGTAATGTAAATTTATGCTGTTCAGCTTGGGGATAAGTTCTCCTTAAGTAGCTTAATTAAATCTGAATACTTCCTCGTGATTGCGGAAGATCAGGTGCTATAAGTTTTGTAAGCGTTTGATAGATTTTTGGACTGCTGTACTCTATTACAATTTGAACGCGTAATTCATCATTCTCAGGTTTTGTGGTATCTACTCCGTTCAGTTTGATATGATTATCGAGACGTAAGTAGAACTATCATTATTTTCGTAATAAGGACGTAAAATCCCTCTTGAAGTTTGCCGAGAAGAACGATTCTTAGACGCCAGTTGACTTTGAGTAGCTTGAAAAGAGTGTAAGACAGCCGTAGTTTGTTGTAACTTTTTTTAAAATTGTTTGTAGAAAGACTTGAAAGTAATGACGTTTATATTTTTATTTTGTATTACAAAAACTAAATTGTTTTTATAAAGTAATATGGAAATCCATAGAACACTGAAATGAAGCATACATAACAAAATGATTGAGTGTTGCTTATATTTCTTAACTTTGTTCTTTGTGTTTATAGCCAATCAACATCATAAATATTTGAATTTATTCCAATAAAATAAAGAAACAAACTGAAAATTTCCAAGCAGCCAAATTATATAGATACACCTTGGCTAGGTACCGCTCAATCTCTCTTTAACACCCCAACGCCCCTCCTGAAGGAAATTTATAATCTCCACAATAAAATTCTCCAAAGCTCATGAAACCATTACCTGAAGTTGAGTAGTTAATTGCCTACTTGTTTTCGTTCCAGCGTCACAGTTGCGGTTTGCCTGCAAACTCTTTGCTACCGGAGGTCAGTCAATAAATGGTCCGCTGACGTTTGGGGTAATCCCGGATTACGATCTCCAGATAAGGATTCCAAAACGGATTAAACTACACAGAAGGTGTTGTATACAAATATTGGAATACGCCTACAGTACGGTGGTTGCATGTAAATTTAAAGCTTTGCATTTCGATGTTAGCATTTATCAGCTACAGGTATTCTGAAGCGGCACCTTCAGTAGGAAACTTTTGCTGCCGTGAAATTTTTGTTTCTGAATTTTATAATTGTTTAATGCCTTCTCCATAGTAAAAAGTAACGTAATATTTTGATAGTTAAGAATAAAGGAGCTAGATACATAAGGTAGATCTTGCTAAAACTATATGGCTTAACACAAAACGTATAAGTATTAAAGCTGGTCGAAGCTATTTAAACACTCTAGTTCAGTCTTATTAGCATCCGAAAAGAGAAAATACAAATGCCGCAAAACCTTGTCTTCAAATCATCAAAATCGAGCTCGATAAGGTGTATAAAGTAAATTCGTTGTCTTATGTCGTAAAAAGGGATTGATCTAGACTATATTCTACTGGATTTGTGAATAATAATGTGCACATCTGTTTGCGAAGTTTAGCCAATACAGAAACGTCCACAGATGTTGGACCTTAAAAACACTACTAGAACTAAAATGATAAATACTTACAGGAGGACACCTTGCAAACTGGAACAACAAAACTGAATAATGTTCAAACACAACCAAATCTTTATCATGAACAATTACAAAAAAGTTAAGAAGTGTTTACAAAAAAAGGTACTACCACTTCATCACACACAATCCACACAAAAATAATATTATATGGCTTAATCAAACAATTCAAGTACAATCATTATCTTGATCTTGTATGCAATAGAGTCCCATACGTATTCCTTATTTTTAAAGATACTTGGAATATTAATAAATCATCGACAAACAAAGTATACGAACAGATTAAGTTTTATTGCATTTTTAGATGTAACCTCTCTATACATTAATACCTATGCCCATTTTTGTAGCTATTCAGTAACACTAAACTCCAGTTTTACCCGATTCTAAAGTTTGTTCTACCAACATATAAAAGAAGGCGCTGGTGTCATAACAAATCGAGTGTCATAACAAATTTAAAATCCAATCAACTTATAAAAAATCAACTCGATTGGATCCTATATAAGAACTTATAATGGCTAATATGTAAATAAAGTTGCATTTTGCAAGTTAAACGGTATATAAAACCGACAAACCCTTATAGGGCACTAATTTTACAAAATTTTCTAATTATGGAGAATTCAATTTAAAGAATTTCTATCCCGGATAACTTGATTTTTTTTAATATAAAATGAAAATAAATCCGCAGTAATAATAACAATAAAAAATAAAATAAGAGTAGCAACAGCGAAAACAATTTTATGGTGATTAGGTAAAAGAAAACGCATAAAAAATCAGAGACTAAATTAAATGCTCAAACACATCATCATTTTGAGTTATACACTTTTCATTTTTTTAGTAGGGTCAAATGTATAGCTTGCGAAATACTTCCGTGATCCAAAGTATCTAATGCCCGTCGTACTCTGTCTATTAAGTCGTTCTTAGTGGTAACAGGAGTTCTGTATACTTGATCTTTCGCATAACCCGAAATAAAATAATCACGGGGTTTAAATTAAGAGGTTGTGGTGGATATTTCTAAAACTTTTAAGAATAGACCCCTACATATCTTAATAAAAATAGAATATCAGTGGATTTAGCTCTTTAAATTGAGTTTTCCATGAAAATTTTGCGAAAACGTAAGGCGTTTAAGTTAGTAATGTAGAAAATTTCATGGGGAATTGAATTTTTCAAACCGCATCTTTCTAGGTTGCTTTGTTTTAATTTTACTTTTTATCTTTTTCATCAGTCTTCGCTCATGCTGTGTAGTGGATTAGTAGTTTTAAAATGTTCTTGCAGATAAATATCTACTGTATAGTATACGTCCTCTACGGAAGTAAATTAAAAATATTCGTTGATTCTGCAATAATGTTTCAGCCTTCTGCAATATTAACGTAAATTAGGACCATATTATTAGTGACTCCCAGTGTTTATCCGTATTTTTTGTAGATTATTTTAGGTCTTAGAAGGTGGTTTACATTTGCAGCTAAAGCATTGACACTGGGACAAATAAGTAGATATATCTTGTATTATCGCTGACTTTACTGCAATAATAGACACCCATCTTTAGTAGAAGTAAAGGGACTTCTTGAAATATTCGACTAATATTCTCCATACCAATTCGTTAGTAAGGTTAGCCATCAGTCGAATATTTTAAGAAGTCGCTTTACTGCTACTGAAGATGGCAGCTTAGCTACCGAAAAACGTATTTAGTTAGTCTAAGTTTGTGAAATTATAAAGGTAAACATTGAAAGATATTCAATTACCTACTTCGTACATCATCCGCATTCAGGGCTGATCCTTCAGCCGACCCCGTTCTAATTTGTTTTCGACCTTCACGCATCCATCCACAAAAGCGTCGTCAACAAGCAAATACAAGGATATACATATCAGATTAACACCCGAAAAGACAAACAAGCGGGCTCATCTCCACAGCATGGAAAAATCAACAAGTTGAAGCGTGTCACCACGTACCCACCTCCTGGTGCGATTGGCCCAGCAAGAACCAACGCGGCGCAGAGGCGTCCCGACGGGCCAATAGCAGGGGTCCGGCACGAGACCAATGCGGTACAGTCGAACCACGCCTTTGACCCGAGGAAGCCGACTATGGCCTACTGAGGAGCGCGCCTCAGTCCAGCTGTGAACATCGGGAGCACAAGTTGTTCAAAAACGCGTCCGAATTCTGAGAGACAATGCCGGAGGTGTCGTGTTCAGATGAATGAGGTGACATCGGATCGGACTTTTTACTAGTTGGACAAGATGATAAACGCTTTCATGGACAGTGGGCACCACCACCTGGCGACGTACGGGTTGAAGATGAGTCCCGGCCACAACGGAGGTGCCACGGCGATACCGTCGCCTCACCAGAACCCGGCGGCAGCGATGACGCCGCCGGAGATGGGACCCGGCGCCCAGAATCATCATTTCCAGACCAACTATGGGCACATGGGTCATTTGAATCCTCATACGGGATACGCGGCGCGCGATTTCCTTCTCCGAAGGGACCACCACGACTTCCCGACGGCCCAGACCGCTCCCAGCGACCCAGTCCTCTTCCACCATCACAGCGAGATGGCTCCTCACCAGCACCCCCATCTGGCTCCCCATCATCAGATGCTGTATTCCCGCACGGAACACCACGCCGCCTACCATCCCCAGCCCAACCACCATCAGTATTTGAATCCTCACATGGGCATGCCTCACCACCCCTCGAACGTCCACGGGGCCTTCTTCAGGTACATGAGGCAGCCCATCAAGCAGGAGATGCAGTGCCTGTGGATAGACCCGGAACAGCCGCCTCCTAGAAAGACCTGCGGGAAGCACTTCACCAGCATGCACGAGATAGTTACGCATTTGACGGTGGAACACGTCGGAGGACCTGAGTGTACGACGCACGCGTGTTTTTGGCAGAACTGTTCGAGGAATGGAAGGCCGTTTAAGGCCAAGTATAAACTGGTGAACCACATCAGGGTGCATACGGGAGAAAAGCCGTTCCCTTGCCCTTTTCCTGGGTGCGGGAAGGTTTTCGCCAGAAGCGAGAATCTTAAGATACACAAAAGGACTCACACGGGTAAGTTCGCTTGTTCTGATGTTCGTGGACCGATGATGCATGAAATTACGTTTTCTAAACGTTCGCCGCGCTGACAAATTGAGGGCGATGAAATTCCGTCTTCCGTCGGATGCAGGAAAACTGCGGCGCTCGTTATGGCATATCAGATGCATCTACAAAAGAACAAGAACGACTTTTGATAAAATAAATACATATTGGTAGCATTATCTACTCTTCACATGTATATGCACATTAAATTTAACCTTCATTGGATGCGGAAAAAATTCAAGTATGTCTCGTGAGGAAAAATATTAATAATATTAACTTTATTTTTCCAACAGAGACAGGGTCTACAATGGGCAATAATGTTCAAGTCTCAAGGTTTGCAAATTATGTAGTTGCATCACGAATACAGGGTGAGAATTCTCGACTTACACAACCTAATCTGGTATTTATGCTAAAGTCGAAAAGTTCCTGCGAATTACAGTTGTTAAACAGTTTAAAGCAAGTAGTAAGAGTGTTATTAAAATAAAACGGAGAACATACAATTATTGAATTTCAGCTACAAGCGTGTTTCTCTTTATTTGTCCATTAATAATCTTCTGCAAGAAAATCAAGTCTGCTAAGGTTCTCCTTACTCATCACTCATTTGTTACACAATGTTAACTGCTCATAGTACATTGCAGGAAAGTGACTAAATATTCTAAAACGCATATATTTACAGAATTTTATTAGCATGACACCCAGTAAATTAATTAATACCTTCTGTTTCGTTTTTACTAGTGAATAAAACAGGAGACTAATATAACTTGTTTATTGAAATCACGTGTGTGACTTATTACAAAACCTAATACTTTCATACAATTACTGACAGTGTGCTTTATATGTTGAGTAAAACTGAGACTGGTATCCATAAGGACACCTAAGTCTTTATACGTCTTACAGCATTCCAATATACAATTCCATTAATATTGTAATTGAATTCAAAATGCGTCTTTTTCCTATTATAATAACTTATCAATGCAGTCTTGTAACACTAGGCAGTCATAGTAACATTCTGTTTTGTCGAAACATTTAAGATCATCAGCAAGAATAACATTGCAAGAAAGTAATCCAGTAACATCATTAAAGAAAATTATGAACAGTAGATGGCCCCAAGTTGGATTCCTGCACTACCCGGTTTTTAACAACAAAAGGTTCAGGTTTGTGTCCTACATATTCAACATACCATTTTCTACCTCTGGCCGAATTAGTAACACTAGACTTGGTTTAACTTTATAATAGCAAGCAGTGGTTTACCTTATCAAAAACCTTGGATAGGTCCGTCTAATACGTGTATCATTTGTTTATTCTGAAACTATAAAGTGTATAAGTAAAATATATTATTATGGTTCACTGAAAACAAGACAATTTTTTGCATGATTTTCTCACCTTTTCAAATCCCATCACTGTTGTTATCAAAAAGTATGAACCTATTATCTCATGATGATAACCAACAACACACCATACATTTACTCTGGTAAAATGCTGGCGACCTTTTAAAATTCTGATATGTAGATTAACAGCTTAAATACTGCAAGACAACTGTCTCGTTCGTAAAAATACTAACTCATCAAAAAAACCTTATTCGGCAACAAAACTTGGTCTGTTAATATTTAGTCTCCTATCCACAAACATAAATATACTTAATCATTTTGCATCATTTCCTGGTCAAATTTCGGTTTGTATACAGGTGAACATGGCAATATATTGCATATTTGAACAGAAGTAATTAAAGTTCAGCATCGGTAGCATTACATCATAAATGCTGGTAGTTGTGATCTTCGACACCCTCTCTAAAAGAAGATATAGAGTTGACAATCCTAAACAGTTATATTTTTTTCTGATTTTCTAGTTATTTGTGACAATTCAAACTGTGTACTGTGCCATTTCATGTTCTATAAATAAAAGAAGTCTTAAACATTAAAAAAGTTTTTTTCCAAAAGAATGCTTTTATGTCAAACCCTTGAGTGACACAAAAATTGGTAAAAATGCTACAAACCTTAGCTATATAAATGTAAAATTTGTGTCAAAGCTGTGAAACAGGTAACAAAATCAAATTCTTACATACGTACCCATTTGTATGGAATCGAAATGTTATACAAATTGTCTTTAAAATAACTGAGGAGTTTGGTTGCTCCAACCATAAACATATATTTTCTCCTACATACTATCAAAATATCAGCAGAAACTCAAAATACGCTTACAAACAAGCGACACCCCAATAATAAAATAATTTAGATATTCGAAGTAAATCAAGACATACGAAACAATTGAAGGGGTAACAGCAATAAGCAGAAATGCTTAAATTGATTATCACAAAACTCCTTGCAAACTGAATAAGCAAATTAAGGTATTATTATTACTACCAATTTTCATTACCATTGTTTTAAAGCTATCTCTTACTTTATTTCAAATGTTGATTTTTTAAAAATCAGCTATTTTATTTTACTACTGTTCTAGTTCCCTGTGGGATAAAAACTTATATCAATTAAGTACTTTTTGTACCTAAAAAGTTATTTACTGT
Organism: Rhyzopertha dominica; assembly: GCA_025024175.1. NCBI lineage: Eukaryota > Metazoa > Arthropoda > Insecta > Coleoptera > Bostrichidae > Rhyzopertha > Rhyzopertha dominica. Next base: position 2,125,323 of record QCXZ01000042.1, read on the forward strand.
TTTATGCATTGTCATTTTGAAGAGATCGTACAAATAAGTGCTAAATTTAATTAATCACATTTCTTGATGGAAGAAGGATCACCTGCGGTAACTGCAATTTACATTTGAAGACATTTTCAAATTCTTTCATTACTTCATTCTCAACAGTTTATCCGCAATGTACAAGTATGTGATTCAACAAACAACAAACGCCAGTAAGTATATGCTAGCAAATTTATTAGGTGGTAGGCATTTCTTACCTACCTACACCTACAAAATTTGCCTGCCAGACCTAGGGTCTACAGCGCATAAGCGGATGAAACAAAGTTTGTCAAACGGCTTAGAAAACATTCCCAGAACAAACCCATTGTAGTTCTGTTCTCAGAATTGACCGCAGATAGGTAAATTCTTTGTCGTTCTTCTTGTAAAATTAGTTACGACGTTTAACCTTCTGGCCGTAAAAGTCCTTTAACTGATACCTACCTCAGATAAATCTTGTCGAATGCTGTTAAATGCCAAATCATTTTTAACAACAATACTGGTCATGTAACGAAAGCGTTTATTTCTTTAAAAAATGGCATTTTATTAACAGTGGAATATTGTAGGCTAACAGTAGAATTTTAAGTAGAAAACATGCTATTATTTACTTATGATAATACAAACATTGCTTCTATATTCAGTTTAGCACATTCATCTCAAGCAACAAACAAGTACTTAACCTGCTGCTGTCTCTGGCATTGTTTTTTTACTATTAATATCATTTAACATTTATGTTATGTTAGCTTTCTTTGTTTGGAAAGTTTAAGTGTTTTGAGTTTAGGTACACCGCTTTGACACATACTATTAATTATGTTTTTTTAAATCTATATATTTACGACCAATAATGATTAAATAATTATTTAATCCTAGTTCTACTATTATTTATTAATTTTTTGTGTTTATGTAACATTTTCCTTCTTACAAAAATATATCTTGGCTTTATTGTAATAGGTATATTGTACCTAAAAAGCTTTACCTATAAACATAGGTACTGCATCAGCTATAACAAAACGGCTATAAGACATTTTACTTCCATCTTCACAAATTCATTAAGGCCATTGAACATATAAATTTCAATTTGAGACGAATTTTTGGATTTATAAACAGTTTTTTACGGGGTAGTGGATCAATAAATACAATCGGAAACATGGCAAATAATCAACGAACTGTGATGTATCGTACCCGGGTCAGTATAAATTTAAGTTTGAAATGTGACAGTCTTAAATTATTTTGGATGTATTAAAAGAGTTATATTAGTAGACAATAGTCAGAAGGTACTGAGGTCTACTTCGCAACATTATCCATCAGCTAAAGTTAATATGATGTAGTACAAGAATTCGAGTTATATTGCCTTGCTAGAATGACAGAATAAACTGATATGAACCATATTAACAGTATGACATGGATTTAAATTTAACAAAGCAAGTGATAATATCTAACAATTGCTTATAGCTGTTGACAGTTTCTTTTTTAAAGCTTCTTGCAACCAGTTCAAAATAAAATAACGATGACTTCTAAATATAATACATAGGTATATAACTTGAAATTTGACTATGAAATACGTGTGGCTAAAAGCAATAAAGTCATTTTCTTTCGCCACAAAATGCCCACGTAATATTGTCCCGTTGCATTGTACGTTGAAGCTCCCCAACGTCTGGTAAAACACTTCTCCATATGTGCCCTTTCTAAATCCCATTACAGCTTAAATACTGCTTAGTTACGACCTATCTCTCGCGCCGTCCCCCTAACGTCCATATTTTGACACAAGGATCATTGTCGACACCCCAATGCGTGATTTTCGCCCCCAACGAAATATGCGACTGCTAGACGACGTTGTCAGCTCTGTGGTTTTGCCATCAATTTTACTGATTTTTAAGCACGTTACAAAGCAATATCCTTATATTTTAGCTTACAGCTCTTCCATCATGATGTGAAATGTTGTGCCGTCAACGTTTCCAAATAACAAACGGTTGTGTCCACAAGAATAAATCACTTGATGAATTAATTTTAAATTCCACAACTACGTAAATTGCTTTTTTTAACATAGTGCAATGGCTACGTTTGTTGGTATACCTGTGGTATCAGAAACTTTTGTTTGCGATGTTAGAAAATAATGGGTGTTCATTAAAAAATACTCTACAGGGCAGGGTTGTAAAACTTAAAAACAATTGTTTTGTTTGTCTTTGGTTCGTTCATGATAACAAAAATCGTATTATCGACTGACTTGTTTAACATTTATTCCCTTGGTGCATGTAGAAGTGAAAAAAGTTACTGAGCTGTGAGCTCATTTGAATAATACATGATTTACCAGAAGCGAACAAATTGACACGATGCTCATTCATGATGTTTTAAGAACTTTTACACTACTGAAAAGCTCGAGAAGAATTAAGTAGTTTAGGAAAATATTTTCAGTCTTCGGAAGGGACTATAACTTATAAAGCCTTGGTTATGAAAAACTCATTTTAAGAAATAGCTTCATTTCTGTCCAAGAAATTCCTTGTCTGGGGCTTTATCAATAAAAGCGTTGATATCCTCAATTTGAAAAATCMTTGCGTTAGTAACCTCTACATATATCTTCAGTGGAATGACTAGTTTCGCAAATATGGATATACCCAAATTTCTTTTGAAATTTATTGCACGCAGCCCTCAGTTTGGAACAATTAACCCATAATGTAGCACTCTTCTTTGTTTTGAAGTGAGCAATTAGTTTTCTGTTATATTCGTTGCTTTGTGTTCGTCGCACTAATCTGTGAATTTGTTGTACTCCTTCAAGTGAGCCATTCTTGATTTTGCTGGGAGCAGTGTTTCATTTCATTTCATGAAATTAGCAAATTTTCTATTTTTAAAATTTTTCCAATGATCCATCAAATGAGTTAAGTATTATGAATAAAAACAGAAGATACATTTTAGGGTTTGCAATAAAAAATATTCATCATTGTTCAACAAAGCCGTTGGATGTACAATCGACGGCAACACCGCAGCCCATCGAGCTCCCATTGGCCTGAAGGGCCCTAGAAAATCACTAAATAAGGGCACGTGTAATCAGTTGGAACGCTTTTCAATTCGACATTCCAGTTTTCGGGGCAGGCTGCCAGTGTAACTAGTAATCGATTATGCGGAGATTATAGTTCGTCAATCCTGGACCTGATTGGATGTCAGTTATGTAATTTGACGCGGTCGTTGCGGCCCGTTGTGAATTAGGACGGTGGGATGTATGGGATGCTAATTGAGATTAGAGATAAACTCGGGCATGTGAAATTAAATTACTTTGCTCGTGGACACATTCGATTCCGGACGGATTATTTCCTGGTGGATATTCGGACATGTTGTGCGATGGTAGGTAGGAGATACTTGGTTATCAAGCAAATATTGTTTTAACTATTTACGGAAACTGTGTTTAATATACTGAAGCAAAGAGATATGATGGGATTTTGCTCAGCAGAACCTTGTAAAGAAGGCAAGAACCGTGAAATAATCTACGATTATTCATATTACGCCAAACCAGCCCGACCATCTTGTGAGATATGTGATCATATTTATTTGACCATATATGAGTCTGACACAAGCATTATGCAATCTTTGAATTCTGATTTTATCAGCAACCCTCAGGAGTGAACCATTTAATTACTAGACTCTTCGTAAAAATGTGCTTTGCAGATGTACATGATTTTGATAAATTTGCTACAACGAAAAATAAGCTTTTTGCAAGGTTTTAGACACGTGAGTACCAAAATGAAGACCCGAATCAATATACGCACCAAAATTTTTCGTAACGTCAGTTACAGGTATTTGACTTCCATTGATTGTAACGCTGACTACATTTTTTACCACAAGCCTATTTAAAAGCATGAGAATTCCAGAATTTATTCTATATTTAAAGATTTGTAAATATCATCAGCATACCGATGTAAATTACATGACCTCACAACATATTCAAAATAAGAAGTATATATGATAAATGATACAGGCTCTAAGGGAGAAACCTGCTGTATACGCCCCTGCCAATGGATCTAACATCGGAAACACTTCCGCGCAATGACACAATGAATGCTTATTAAGTAGCATGCTACTATATACTATACCAATATCATGCAAAATGCATAGCAAAATTTCATGGAAAAACACATCAAAAGCCTTTGGATAATCAAGCAATACTAAAACTAAAAGTTTCCCTCGATCGCTTTCAAAAACAATGTCATGTAACATCTACTTCGACAAGAGCAGTATTACAGTTGTAATCTGATCTGAAACCGGTAGAATATTTTGTTTGGTCATATAAGACTGCAATTGAATAGTAATAACGCTTTCCAATACTTCCGATAAGGTTGGCAACAAACTAATCGGTCTAAAGTCCCCCAATTGCGATGGTCTACTAATTTTTGGCAAAGATACAACCATAGCACACTTCCAACAACAGTGTTCTATACAAAAAATTATTATATGTTTTATGATTGGTAATAGATAAGATACACACATATGAAAAAGATAATGCGCAATATGTCACAGTGCTAAATTTGTGTAGTGTCAGATCAAAAATACTATTAATAAAATAATTGTTCATTTCGTTAATAGTTGCAAGATAGTTAGGAATTGAAAAGTTGGTCTTTGGATTGATCTATAAATTTGATCCTTTTTTGCAAAACTTACAAAAATATGATTTTTGAAATGAATACTTCACATAGGCCTTTTTCTCTCACAACCGCAGCAATCACCGAATTCTTAATCTGTTTTAGCTATCCCAATTTGGAAGAGTTGGCGTAATTTTATACATTTTAAGAGCAACATCCCTAGCATGTATCATATTTTTGAGGTTGTCTGAATGCCAGGGTGCTGGGCTAGGGTAGTGATTGAATGTTTAAATTCAGTAATTTTACGGCTTTTCTTCTAGAAACTCACTCTTCCTTTATATCGTTTTCGTAAAAATCTATATTGTTTTCGGACCCTACTTTTATTACTAGTGCGTTTTGGAATATTCTCTACGTACCAGAAATCCATCGTTTGATCTTAAGTTTGTTTTGCTGTTCCCGTAATTCTTTGACGGCGTTAGTGTTGTTTTGTATCGACTTGTTTTTGCTTTATTAGGTTCTTCTGTGGATCAATGGCTTGAAGTGTTTATGTTTTTGTTTTCTTCAACAATTTCTGTTTTTATTGATTGGCTTGAATGTAATTGCTCTTATGTGCTCTCCACGCCATTTTCAGTTTTATGGGACAACCGAGTCACCTGTCTTCTAGTGAAGGTTGATGTTGGCCTGTATTTTTACTATAATATACTCTTTTTGGAACTATCCAGCAAGCAATCTGAAAGCTGATTTAAAAAACATAGCAATTTTTTCACTGTCTCGATTTTGTATCAATGACCATATTTAGACAAAACCATAGGTCGAAGGTCCTTCAAGGTCAATTCTTTACCGAGCATTGAAGCCACCCCATCTGAAATAAATAGCTCGCAAAACAAAATGACAGACGTTCCATAAACCATGGAGTACTTAAAAAGCGTAATGCTTTAAGCCGACGATATATCAAAACTGAGGCATACGAGAGAACAGCGTGTAAACGTCACATCGAAGAAATCCTACACTAATAGCAACCAGGAGAACGTTCGCGGCTAATAAATAAACGAAATGCGTTACTATGAATCTCGGCTTATGACTTGGCCGTTKGCCATTTATCTCTCCGGGCAAGTACAAGAAGGCAATTGGCGTAKAGTCATTTACAACCATTCCGAGCCCATGCTTGGTTTTTCAGCCGTCGTCTTTGTGCAGTTTTGTTGGTCGACTCGTAAATTAATTACGGGGACGTGGCATGGGCGTTGCTGATGAACGGCAATATTTCAACTGTTTTAAGTTTTCGGGTGCCACATAGGCGGACCCGGCGATCGCCCCGGGGCCCCGGTAGCTGCCCCATTAGTCCACACCCGCTCCCTCTGCTGCCCCATCATGCACTGCCTCTAATAAGCCCATCTATCATGTTCGCGTAAGTAATTAACGTATAGATAAATGCGGCTGAAAACGGCCCTTGAAAATTGTTTTCTGATTAACAAAAAACTGGGCGATGGTTTCAGCTGCCGATGAAGAAAGATGGGCTTGACGAGAAGACAGTTAGTTGGCTGGTAGTTCTTCGGGAGGCTGTTTCAGGGGTCACGCTTAGTACTTCCGATAGGTTTACCGTTTGCCTACCTCCCCCGGGCAAAATGTTGGATTAGTACTACACGTTCAACGGGATAACACCTAATGAATTGAGAACTAAGAAGCGAATAACTCAATAATCAATTGAACGAATGATTGACAATATAGGTACTTATTGGGTGTAAAAGTATGCAGTGTCTCTCACTCGTTTACTGTCTTTTGCACTATTTCCTTCCACTTAGTTCTGTCTTTTGCTGTCCTTTTAGCTTCCATGTCTTCTGGGGTCTTCCTTTTCTTTCCTAGTACTTTTGCCTCCCATACTAGTTTGCTGGCCTTTCCCCATTCATTCTCACTAGGTGCTCGAACCACCTTAGTTTATTTTCTTCCATAGTTTGTTTCATCGACTCTATTTCCAGTTCTTCTCTGATTCTGTCGTTTCTTATTCTGCATTTCGTCTATGTTGCTTGCAGTCTACTTAGAAGTCTATCACTTATCACCTAACATTCACTACCGTATGTCAATATTGGTCTATAAGTGGTCTTGTATACCGTCATTTTTGTCTTCTCACTTATTTCTTTTTTACTTATTAAAGTCCTATTTAGTGAGTGGATGCAACTTTATTGCACTAGTATCTACCCTGTTGTCTTCCTTTCATATGACCATTGTTTTAGTCTTGCTCGTATTTATTAACATTTTACGTTTTGTTAGGTCTTTCTCCCACAACTCTACATTTTGTTGTAACTTTTCTTTGTTTTCTGCACAGATCATCAGGCCATCTGCAAATACTCATTCTGCTAGCTTTACCACCTTTAGTTTTCTACACCCTAATTTAACTTCGTTAACCCTGTTGCGTAGTTCCCACATTATAGCGTTCATTACCATGATATAAAATGCTGGGCTTAAACTCTCTATGCTTTTTCCGAGTACGTTATTTATACCCCATTCTTTCATGCTTTCCCAGATCACTTTTCTAGGAATGTTATCAAATACTAAACACTAAACAGATTCCTTCTTCTTTGAATATCTTTTCAGCCATTTGTTTAATCGTAAACATATGGTCCTGCGTGCTTCGCGCCCTTCTAAACTTGCTTTGTGTTTCGTGTAGTTGTGGATCCAGCTTTTCTCTTAATCTTGTTTTCATCAATCTTTCATAAACCTTTGCTTAACTTTGCGTAACAATGTAATTCATCTATACTTCCCACATTTTTTGTGTCTGCTTTTTTATGTATTGGTACAATTATCCCGTTTTCCAGTTATGCTCCTTTATTCCTTGCTATATTAAATGTTTGTGTCAGCACTTTCCTCCCTTCTCCCATACTTGTCAATATTTGTGGTGTAATTTGGTCGATCCCCGCCGTGTTTCTTCTTTTCATATTATATATGGTCTTTTTTACGTCTTCATCTTSACTTTCTGTGTTAAMTAGCTCTTCGAAATATTCTTTCCATATGTTCATTATTTCACTGCATTCCGTTAGTATTATTCCTTACTTGTTTTTTATCTGACCCGCAATGCATTTTTTCTCATATCTGGCGTTCTTTAACATTTTATAAAATAGCTTCTCGTTTGCTTTGCCGTTTTCCTCCATTTTCGACCCAAATTTTTCCCAAGCTTCCCTTTTAGCTTTTTGTTTGTACTAATTCTTTGACCCTTGTTACCTGCCGTTGTATTGTGTGTAATTCTCTATTGTTGCGAATCTATTTCTCTCCTTCCACAAAAAAACACCAACTATCTCGTGCTTTTAGCACTGTTTTCTGTATATCAAACGCTCTAGTGTACGTGTCGTTTTTGGTAGCGCCAGCTATAGCTTTTAGTGCTGTTAGTGTGTCAGATATCCTGGTACCTTGAGAAGGATGTTAGCCTTCAAGACATAGCAGGCAGGACCAATCACCTATAACAATCCAGAAAGTTCAACAGTTGACAATAAAAGGTAGCGGATAAGCTTAACTAATTTCTTATAATTCTTCAAAAGAAAATATTCTTAATGTGAACTTCCACTTTATTTTTCAATTGTAAAGCGCTTTCGGCTACATGCTAGCCATCGTCAGTACAAACGTTAAAAGGAAACTAACAGTTTGACAAAGTCAAAAATCAGAAACAAGCAAACTTGACTACAAACTGAAATGCAACCCACATGCCAATAACTCAAACGAAACATTAATTTAGATCAAACAAAGAATTTAGAATAGGACAATTGAAATTACAAAAATCATTTAGAATAGTAAAATTTTGTTCGTTATACTTTTCAAATTGTTTCAAATGTTCTTTACCTCTAGTTAAAAAGGATCTTCCGGTTTGTCCAATATAAACTGAATTGCAATCATTACAGTAAAAACTATAAACGCCTGAATTATTTAAAACTGAAATTTGGTCTTTATTACGGACAAAACGGGAAAACACACTGCCTACGGTAGAAAAAGCAATATTTATTCCATTAGAAGAAAATAATTTAGATAGGCTAACTGAGACTTGACCAGCAAACTTAAGAGGAAACCAAACCTTAACTTTTTCATCCAAATAAGTGGTACAGAAAGAAAATTTAAATTTTGTCAAATACTTAAAATAAAGTTTTTCTATTAAATAATTAGGAAAATTGTTATTGAAAGCAATTTGTAGTATTACACCCAATTCTTTTTCGAAAGCATTTAATGACAGAGGTAATTTAAAAAGTCGATTAAAAAGTGAATGAAAAACAGCCATTTTGTGTGCATAAGGGTGTAAAGAAAAATAAGAAATAACATTGTCTGTACAAGTAGATTTTCTAAAAATTTCAAAAGAAAGGTAAGAAGAATATTCGTTACGTGAAATTAATAAATCTAAAAAGGAAATTTGATTATTAATTTCTGTTTCATAGCTGAATTTTATAGAAGTATGTAAAGAATAAATATTGCTTTTTCTACCGTAGGCAGTGTGTTTTCGCGTTTTGTCCGTAATAAAGACCAAATTTCAGTTTTAAATAATTCATGCGTTTATAGTTTTTCATGTAATGATTGCAATTCAGTTTATATTGGACAAACCGGAAGATCCTTTTTAACTAGAGGTAAAGAACATTTGAAACAATTTGAAAAGTATAAAAATACAGATATTGTTACAACAAATTCTTCGTTGGCTAACCATTTATTAGTAAATAAACACACTGCCACGCTAGACAATCTAAATTCATTACATTTGTGTACTAAATCATCTAAATTAAATTATTTGGAAATTTTAGAGATTTATAAAATTATTAACGAACAAAATTTTACTATTCTAAATGATTTTTGTAATTTCAATTGTCCTATTCTAAATTCTAAATTAATGTTTCGTTTGAGTTATTGGCATGTGGGTTGCATTTCAGTTTGTAGTCAAGTTTGCTTGTTTCTGATTTTTGACTTTGTCAAACTGTTAGTTTCCTTTTAACGTTTGTACTGACGATGGCTAGCATGTAGTCGAAAGCGCTTTACAATTGAAAAATAAAGTGGAAGTTAACATTAAGAATATTTTCTTTTGAAGGATTAATTAATTACTCCACTTCGAGAAGATGGATCAGTTTTCAATTTTTAATTTCTTATATTTAGTGCATTGGTCAGAGAAGAGGGAACAACACAATACTGCTTCAAAAAATGTGCAAAGATCCCTTTGAAGATCCCAACTTTATTCTGCCTCTTCGTCTGTTTTGCAACTTAATTATTACTACAATAATATCAGAGCATTACCATAAATTTTTACTGCTGATTGGTTAGTTCTAAAAAAGCAAATTATCCTATTAATCGAATTAATTAATCAATAACTCTATACAAAAGAAACGTTCAGCTCTCGTTGAAGGTTGTACCAGAACAATTATTAGAAAGTCAATCGCATATTTAGACTTACTCTTGTAGGAGGCCGCGAGAGTTCTTTTTCCGAATCGCCTTTCAGTGCTAGATATCGGCTTCAGTATCTCCATAATGACAATTTATTGTTGCGATCAAAGTCGCACAGCGCATTACATGCGGGCCATAAACACTTCGTTGTGGTATTATGTGTTATGTAAACATTTACACACTCCGTCTAACGCCATTATACCAACTCCATTAAACTAATTTAATAAGAACAGAGACCACCGGACAAAGTTTCGAATAAAAAGCCAACAAAGACTGCGGATTTATAGCTGGGGAAAATAATTTATGATGCCGTATGAAATATTCATACTTTACAGCTGGGATTAGCATTTAAATTAGATAATTATAAAGTTTCTAGGTAGTCACCAGTTTACCTAAAGACGGGTACCGGTCAATCTGTCAACATTCCACTGGTTTACCTACCTGAGAAAATTGTGCTGTAATGATTCTGCCGCCTTCTAACCCGCAATGTATAATATGAAGACGTCCTTCGTTTGTAGAGGAAGGTTTTTGCTAAGAGTGAAGGTTTGTTGCAGTGCAGCAAATTCCACACGATAAAAAATCATTTCTTTTATCCCGTTTGCGTTTTTTTCGATTCTATTTGATGTCCTTGGATCAGTTCAGCTATTCAGTTCATCCATAAATCCTTTTATGTTACGATGTTTTTACTTTTTACGTATTTTTTTATTAAACTTGTTGTAAGTCCTGGATAGAACCATCTTCGTCTTTTAAATGTTCTGTGGATAGTTGAAGTTCTAAATTAGGAGAAAAGTATCATAACTGATATGAAAATCGATCGGTTGTCAAAACAAAATTTTACTGGTCACTTGCTATTGGCTTAGAAAAATACAAGAAGGAAAGCAAGAGTGAACAAGTGGTCATCTCGGAACCAATTGTTCACTCATTTCAAGGATGTTTATTGCCTTTAATAAGAAATGATCTTCCTGTTTGTCTCATATATTGTATAAACAGAATTACATTCGTTACATGCGAAACTACATACACCTGTATGATTTAAAACTGTACATTTATGGCAATATTTATGGCATTAGATGATAATAATTTAGAAAACTAAATTGAAACTCACACCAACTTCTTTTTCGGAAGCATTTAAAGAAAGAAAAATTTTTAAAGTTCTGTGAAAAAGAGAATGAGAAACTGCTATGTGTATGAAAGTGCACAGAAGAATAAGGGATAATATTGTCTGTACAAGTTGGTTTCCTGAAAATTTGAAAAGAAAGATATGTAGAAGACTGGTTGCGCAAAATTAATAAACCTAAAAAGAAATTGTGTTTCATAATTAAAATTTATAGAATTATGCCATGAGTTTATAAATACAAGAAAATTATTCAGATTTTGTTGTTTTAAAAATTTTAAGTTTATCGGTCAAGTCAAGTGTATTCTTAATAGCAAACAAAGTTGTCAAAATTTGAAACTTCACGTAGGACTGAATTTAACCATTTTGCTAATTTTTAACAAGGAGAATTTGTTTTTTATGTATTTTAGGTAATCCATAATCTTGGAGTTATAGGATTCATGGAAAGAATTTGTGCTTTAAAACAATTGAAGTAATTTAAAGTTAGTTCCACACCATATCTAAAAGCTCCTTTGTTTTGTTATAAAATTTAACTGTGTTATCATTCTCAACAATTTTGAAATTTCTGTTATCTAAAAGATTAAATACTATGTTTAAGTAGTTATTTTAGTATCCAAATTACTTAATAGGAGAATTGTACTACAAACTTAAGTTTTTTAACACCATCACGTGTTACCGGCTTAGGTTTACTGAAGAAGTCTCAATTTACCTTTCTAAATTATTTTCATCTAATGACATAAATATTGCCTTTTCTATTGTAGGCAGTGTCTGTTGCCATTTTGTCCTTAATAAAGATAAAATTTCAGTTTTAAACCGTTCAGGTGTATATAACTTTGCATGTAACGACTGTAATTTTTTTATATTGGACAAACGAGAAGATCCTTATTAGAGACATTGAACATCCAAAACAATTTATTAAATGTCAAAATACAGACATTGTAACTTCAACTTCTTCGTTAGCGAACCATTTATTATCATTTAAACATACTTCCACTTTGGACAATTTGAAAAGTTTACATTTTTGTTAGAAATCACCAAAATTAAACTACTTAGAAATTTTAGAGATATACAAAACTTTAACTGACTGAAGCTGAACAATTCCAAATGATTCTTGCAATTTCAGCAATGCAAGTGAAATAATAAATAGTGTGATGAAAATCGTAAGTGCAAATCAGTAGATTAAAATTGTGAGGTTAAAAAAGATCAATATTTAAGCCAACATGAGCCAGAAAGAATGTCAAATGTAGAGAAAGGTCAGAATATATGTAAGCAATAGCAAGCAGAAGTTTCTTTGCAAAAAACGTAAAACAGCAAGTGGGCAACGATAATAATTTATACAAGATATTCCTAAACAATATTTAAACGTTTAGGGAGGGCAATTTCACATTGGGGAGGAAAATTTCTTCGATCGGAATGGGAAAAAATTTCTGAGGTTCCTTACATGTATTAAAGCAAGTAATAGTTTGCGAAAAAGTTGTTTTTCACTGTAAAAAAGGAAATCTAAAGTATGCTTTTAATAGGTTTTGTGTAACACTGAATKAAAGATCTTTAAAAGACGACCACAGACATAGAACTGAAATGAAGTGAAATATTGTTTTGCGCCAGCAAGCGGTAGAAAGACCTGGTTAAGGTCCAAAAAACCCGACAGATGCCCGAAACCCGATATCGGAAGATACTGTAAATGTTGTAATAACATTAGTTCKGTTTAGMATTACTGACGGACAGATATTGACGTGAGCTTCAGTCGAAAAAATACAAGCCACACGGCTATTTCTAGTTTCGCTTTCCACTAGAATCGGACATGTAGGTAAACAAATCGAAAGGAGGAGCATTTATTAGGTGTAAAAATAACAGACACGTCTTTGGTCATGTTTACCGCGGTAGCCAGTTCGCCGAGAGTGCACTAAGCCAGGATTATCCTGCCCTCTCGACGTCATTGAGCCCCACCAGGTAAATAAATATTTGTGGGCTTTCTTTCGAGTACACTTTGTGTCCGGGAGCGGCCGATATGAATAATGCCCTCATTATGTGAGAGTTTCGTTGCGGAAATAAAGTTCCATTGAAGAGTGGCGTCTTTCGAGGGGCTCGTTGCGGTCTGAGGGGTGTTTGCGTCGAGAGGTTTTTGTCGGTACGCTTGTTCATTCAAAAGCTGTGAACAACGTATGCCTGGATGAGGTAATGTAAATAAATGTGGCGAATAACGTGAAGAGATCATCTCGTCGAAATGGGAGAGATCATGTGGAAATGTGGCACACATATATCAAAAACATTGGTATCTTTTCAAATAGTTGCTGCATATATGCACGATATATAAAAATATTCTACAAATACCAAAATAGAGGGGCATATTGATATTTAGTTGATCTGTACACTTTCCAGTAAACAAATTTTAATTTGGTTGCTATGGTAATAAGTATAATGTTTTATAAATAAGCTGTGCAAGATTGGCATACAAAAGTTCAATTATAACAAAACTGTGAATTTTTGAAAACGGCATGTCTAGGAAAAAACGAGTAAAAAGTTTTTAAGAGTCTTAAGGCAGATAGCGTTTAATTTATCAATGAAGCATGTTAACTAAAAATTTTTGTTTTATGGATATGAAAAGCTATCAGCTACCACATCCGAAATGCTATAATAATGCAGTCATTTTGTTAACCACGATGAGTTATAGTCACAAAAATTTCCATCTTCGCGTAAAAGAGCACATTCATTTTTTGCCGAAATCCAAAATTCGGTCATTTCGTTTTAAAAGTGTTATAGCAAGGTAACTCAACTCAAAATCGAGTGGAGCACCGGTATTGAAAGAATTTTCATTCCATGTAAGCTTGTCGATATTCTCATTTTTAGAGTATTACTCAAACTAGTTGTTAAGATGTACCAAACATATAATGTGCGGTGAAAATAAACAACCAAAAATATTTTTCTGCTAAGGAAGAAAATTTATGTTCAAAAAACAAGTCATATCTGAGTTTGAAGTTAAAAAGGTTGTGGATTGGCCTGAGTCACTCTAGTCAGTAGCTCCAATTCTATAACACTTTCTTGTTTTAGAAATAATCTAACTTGTCGACTTGCTACTTAGGTTAATTTACATATTGGCAATAAGTTTAAAAGATAGCCGAATCGTACAACTCTGTTCTTGAAATTACAAAACAACCAACTAAAGCTAGACTGTATTCTAAAACTTTTGTAGAAAGTCATCTAGTTTAGGCTGGCAGGCTGATAAATGACTAAAGAAGCTTATTTATTTTAGTTCTGCAGTAATATAATCTCTACTCCCTAGAGACTTGTCTTGGTTGAATTGAAAACAGGAGTAAAATTTTTGCAACATTTCGCGGCGCCCCTGGACAACCGCCACACAGTTTGGGAACCACTGGACTAGACTATAAGGTGCAAGTATGGAGGATACTTCAAAGAATAACAAGCAAAATTGATGAATTACAACAACAGGCATGATAAGCTTTAAGAAGTGGCGTTAAAGAATTAACAGGCTGGATGGTGAATTTGAATCTTACATACATAAAATACACTTCCAGGTATAATTCAAAAAACTTCATCACTTGTGCAGATTCTTAATTAATATAAAAAGAGACCAACAAAAGAGTCTGAATTTTTAAGTATCTTAAAACGTTGTTGGGTAGATGTATAGTGACTACACACATAAAACGATTATGTAAGCGGAATAAAAATTATTTTTTTCTTGATTTATTTTTCTTGAAACAAGTAATAAAAGCTTGCACCATTAATAGGTAATGTTTTAAATGAACGGTACTTTAATTTCTTTCAAACAACATATTTTGTTGCATAAATTAAACTGTTTCTTGTTTCTTATTGTACAACATACATTCTATTGCACCAACTAAAGTTTTCTTGAAATCCAAATAAACTTCCTTTGACTAAAGTAAAAATTTGTTCCACAGAAAACAAAAATCGTTTATTAAAACGTCGTTTTACTCTTAAAGGAAGATAATTAGGTTTGATTTAAAAAATGTTTTATTTAACTTATAAATACATATTAATTTGGTACAATGGTAATTAAACTGTGATAAACTAACATACAGTTCCCCATTCTTTATTGCATGTATAATACTGCTCCCAGCTTTTCAAAAAATGCTCCAAAGCCATCTAACATACGTCTGTACCTACTATACTGTTCAAAACAAATAATGGCTAGCACAATCCACAAAGGTTACATAGGTCACTGTCACCACCTTTCATTTATGAAACGCATATAAATAATACTATATTCCAATCAATTTTTTTTCTAAAATAAAGCATGTCAGCCTAAAATTAAAGCAATTAAATGTTCCATCAATCAAAAGTGTTCTGCACGAAGTAAAATTTTAATTAAATGCAAGATAAATATAATGTTCGGTTCAAGAGAACTCGGCTTGTAACAAAAATTATTTTGTCCCCACGAAATTTATTCAATTCAAACAAATTTTTTAAACAAAATTTTTGTTTACAAGAAGAAAACCATTATGCTAAAAACAAATTAATATCATTGATTTAAACGTAATTCTTCTTGAAATAAATAAATTTATCCCAATCTAATGACATAAATATTGCCTTTTCTACTGTAGGCAGTGTCTATTCCCGTTTTGTCCATACTAAAGATGAAATTTCAGTTTTAAATCATTCAGGTGTATATAGCTTTACATGTAATGACTGTAACCTGTTTATATTGGACAAACGGGAAGATCTTTTCTTATTAAGGGAAATGAGCATCTAAAACAATTTAATAAATATAAAAATACAGACATTGTAACTACAAATTTTTCGTTAGCGAATCATTTATCATTTAAACATACTTCTACTTTGGACAATATAAAAAGTTAAATTTTTTTAATAAATCATCAAAATTAAACTATTTAGAAATTTTAGAGGTATACAAAATTTTAATTGACCAAAATTGGACAATACTAAATGATTTTTGCACTTTCAATTGTCCCATTCTAAATTTTTTATTTCAACGCTAACTTTTACGTTGCTGGTTTGAGTGTTTTTCCATTTTTAGTCAAGATTGCTTGTTCAGATTTTTAGTTCCATTTTATTTTTTTGACAGTGTCATATTTTTTTCCTGTAATTTATAGTAATGGTACTGACGATGGCATATTAGCCGAACGCGCTTTACCTTAACAAATGTACTGTGGTTTTAACTTTGTGAAGCCATTTTACAAGAATTAAGTGTAGTTGTTACTGTGTTTGGAAAGTATATTCAGTATTTGTCTAATAATATGATATTAATTTCTCAATTAATTCAGTACAAGAGTGAAACACATCAAATATAATATAGCCAAAACGATTTGACACTAAGCAAATTTAGAAGTAAATTTTCAGACGTCAAATTTGCTCTTCCAATTTCCTTCAAAGGTCATTACCCATAAAATAATCCACGTTATTAAACCCGAGGACCAAATTAATGACTACAAAAACAATGACCCTCCTTGTGCATAAAAACAGTGCCCGAGTCTTTTATTTTCGTCAAGTCATCAAGCGATCATATCTTTGGTAATTAAACAAATGATTTGGGTTGAGATTCCCGGCAGTCATATTTTCTAATTGGACAATCGATTCGAACTTATGCAACCAAATTTTCGCGAGCTTGTTTGTGTTAATTCGTTTCGTAACGAGCGCCATTGGATATTTTTTATAATCGGCTCGGCAGCCATTTTTGTATATTAGCATAAATGTTTACAATGCGCCTTTTGTATGTGCGGCATCAGGTTCGGTTGAGAGGCACCCTCCTGAACTATGGGGTTGCATAGTAGCTTTTGTCACGGTGCAGCTTGTTGAACAGTAATCGTTAGCAGTACAAAAACTTTATTCATGGTAAATGATATCTTAATGGTTTAAGTTTGTAGTCATGGAAAGTTC
Organism: Rhyzopertha dominica; assembly: GCA_025024175.1. Classification (NCBI taxonomy): domain Eukaryota; kingdom Metazoa; phylum Arthropoda; class Insecta; order Coleoptera; family Bostrichidae; genus Rhyzopertha; species Rhyzopertha dominica. The sequence goes on from QCXZ01000042.1 coordinate 2,142,294, forward strand.
TTACTACTATCCTTCAAAGCGAAATACTCAATTGTGCTTGTACAACCCAGACGTTGAAAATAAGCATAAGAAAGTTAGTAGCCATTATAGTATTTATATGTATGTATTGTGGAATTATTTAAACCGTTTACCCAATAAATTATTTCGTTTTTCCACAGAGTAAATAAAATTTATATTGGTATTAATTGTGATTCTCTAATAATTTATGTAAAATGATTTCTCTCAACTATCTATCTTTTCTTTGGGGCATTTCACATAGCAGTGCTGCTGATAACATTTTACCCTAGGGTACATGGTAGGGTCATATTGTACCGTATATAACACTGCACAGAAATGTATAAAAAAATGTTGGACATATATCATAGAGATAAAGMCTGAAATATTACGTTCGTCTATAACTAAAACATTATAACAACGAACAATCCAATAAATCTGTGAATGAAACTAATGTACAATATATTTTCGTACGAAAGCTTCATACAATCACATAATGATTTCCATACCACCTAAAGGCTTAGTTGGTATAAAATATTTCATGTAACTCTGAATAATTATTTGATAAGAAGTTATGTCTACTCCTGCTTTTGTTTGTAGATAGTGTCAAAATTTTGAGGTTATCAGTACTCGCAGTTTTTGCAGTTCTTTGCTTTTTAATATTTTCTTGTGCCAATTATTTAAGGGTACATAAACATTAATGAACTTAAATATACGTTGTACAACTTCCAAAAAAAGAATCAACGATACTACCCATTAAAAATGTAAAGTATCCTTTTAAAGATGTCTTAAGTAATATGACGAATGATGATTATATTTCTTCATTTTTATGTTGAATCGTGTCAACAGTTCACATTCACGAAAGCATTTGTAGGAAGCTTCAAAAGTTCAAAGCTGGTTATAAGTACGCGAAGATATATGTATACACAAGGAAAATTCGTCAGCTAACAAAATTACCTGGTCAATACGAGCTTAAAAACTATAATAAAAAATGCAGAATAGGCAGTTATTACTCTATTGTTAAAATAAACTTATAAGTAGAACGTTTACACTACAAGAAAGTAACAACATATTAAGATAAAGAAGAAAGATTGGACGCAAATAAATAACGCCTTATTAAGATAATAAAAGGAAATTACGGTATTACAACAGTAAGTAATGACTTGAAAAAGAGAACAAGTCACTACAAGATAAAAAAAATATGGAAAAAGTATCTGACGAATAGATCACGGAAAAACTATGATAGATACGAACAAAAAAGACTAGAGGTTAAAAGGGCGAAAAATAATTAAGACAAAGTGTGAGTAGAATTTGGTAATAAACTAATAACGGAAGTTTTAAGTAAAAATCAAAAATTATTATACAGTGTGTTTAAACGAATGAAAAATAGAAACAAGCACACCAAAGAATGTAAAAGGTATAAAACACTCTAAGGAATTACTATATAGAGGTGGATAAAAATAGAATCATGAACAATCAAAAAGGATCGAACCACAACATGTATTATGAGAGGTTTCTGATTACACAGAAAAAGAATTAACAAAAGCAACAAAGAATATGAAAATAGTCAAAGCCCCAGTGTATGATCAACTTGCGTGAATGATGAAAAATAACAAGAACTTCTAGATATCATGAAACAAGAGAAAAAAACAGAGAAAAGAAAGAAAAGAAAACTTGCTAATACGGCAACTATTGGAGAGAAAGAAATAGGAGAAAAATATTGAAGTTGTTCTAGGATGAGGACCTAATTACATTATCTTCTATAAATTTTCCCTTAATTCTCGTTAAGTGTACTAAAACAGTGTGGGACAAAACCCCATCGTCAAACGACCAAACAAGCCGATGATGTTGCCAATTAGAGACCAGAACGAAACGCATGTTTGCAGACAAGCGGACCGATATCAAGTTAGGAGGGTGCTGAACGCACAAGAGGGAAAACGTTTGTTTCCCTTTAGAGAGCGGCCTTCCCCCGTTCTCATCGATCCGCTTTAGACTTCACATGTCTCCGACACCGGGCAAAATGGCGGGTGCAATTGTGTCAGAGGCTGCTTACGTCACATTGTGAACACCAGACCTCTGGGGCGCGTTATGAAATTACTCCCGCTACGTTTGTCTGTTTGCGCCAGAGGATTAAGTGCGGTTAAAACAATCGGATCGGCCCGTCAGTTGCGTAATGGTGACGTTTCACGCCTTCAACTTTTTAAAATCGGATGATAGACGATTTAATTTTTTTAATACCTCTCGAAAGGTAAAATTAAAAACTGCAGTTTCGTTGATTTGACGAATTCTGATTTATTTAATTATAGGTTTCTTTCATTCCCTTCAGCTTATACATATATCACTTTGATATTGCTTAAATGCTGTTTATTCTAATTCGTAGTATAATAAAAAGTGCCAAGATATGACAAATTATCCCCCATAGAGACAGAATTTCTAAAATTCTTTCTAGGGAGTTTTGATTATGAAACAACATAAATTGATCCCACTTTGAAATACTATAATTATATTTATTAATTTTTCTTATTTTCTTTAGCTACAGCCTTAAGATATGTCAAATTGAAGGTCTTTGAAAATGGCATAGTGGGTGTCCACAAAAATATTTGTAGACATTGCCATTTCGCAATTAACGTGAATATTTGTGAATATTTTTCATCTTGCCCCTTAACTTCTAAATACTTAAATCAATTATTACAAAGTTCATTCGAAAGAGAAAGGCTAAAAAATGATACCCTGCGATGAGGTTAGTCCGTGACTGATATAATTGTAAAAGGAAGTCGAATTAAATTGACCCATCTCGTTCCATTTTTAATGTCTTAAAATAAATAAGTAATTTTGTTTTCCAGCATGGACTACTTAGATATCAAAAAATCAAAACCGAAACGTCGAGAAAAATCAATAAATATGGTTTAATCAAAAGTCTGATTTTATTTGACGTGTTACAAGCTAAAAATTGCAAAGGTTGAGGAATACGTCTGTCAAATCTAAAGTTTGAGAACACAATACATACATCATTTATTTAGTATTTGACGAAAGTGTGATACTGAAAATACTGAAACAATGGCCAACGCCAGATTTGAAATTATAGAACGATTAGATATAATCGGAATGTTTTACGAATGTGGATTTAATACCGATCAAGCTGTAGAAGTATATCTAGAAAGCTATGCGGTGTAATTATTTATTAGCTAGTGTTTATATACATCTATGAAAGCTTATGAAAAGGAATATAGCGAAAATGATGTGACAAATGTTTTAGCAATGGTAGAGGGAAGCCCGAAAACATCTGCTAGAGAAATAGAAAAATTGGTTGGAGGGTCAAAAACAAGCGTTCAAAAATTTCTGAAGAAACATAGATATATCCCATATAAAACAAAGATAAAGCATCGGTTACATCCCGGTGACTGTGAAAAAAGAACCGCATTTTGCAATTGATACTTATTTGGTCTGACGAGTGTCACATAAGTTGTGATGGTATTTTCAACCATTATAAAGTCCGTCATTGGTCAGATGAGAATTAGCATGTCACTATAACGCGACAACGCCAAGGAAGAATTTACTTCAATGTATGATGTTTTGTTTTGTTTGGGGGGGGGGGGAATTATTTATCATTTTTTTAAAATACCCTTCTCTCGTAACTGTTAGACAATATTCCTCTAGCAAGGTTGAGGGTTATTTATTTGGAAAGATGGGACACCTTGCCACAATGCAGATTTAATTAAGTGCGACTACTTAAATCAACACTTTCCAAATCATTGGGTGGGTATCCATGGCGCTGTTCACTGGCCGCCTAGATCTCCGGATGTATCTATTTCGGATTATTTTCTACGGGTATATATAAAATAGGTTTTTTTATCAAAGACCGCATGAAACGCTAGAGGAGTGAATGCAAGACACTATATAATTATTTAACTCGATAGAAGCCCTCTTTACCAGATGTGCCTTATGTTTACAGCATAACGAGCAACATTTGTAATAAATGTAAAATGAATTTAAATTTTTTGTTTAAAATTACCCGCTCATGCTTCTACTGTTTTATTTAATACATTTATGTTATATTTTTATTTCTTTTATTATTCATAGCTTTTACAGTGTTATAATCAACCATAAGCTTCGAATACTGATTCGGAACACCTTCCGAAATGACCGCAAAGCAGCTTTAGACTTTTTAGAATTTACATGTACACAATATTGATGAGAAGCCCGATATTTTTCTGTTACCTGTTTTTGCGTGTTGCTCTTGAATTGACTCAGTCATGGGTTCCTAAACTACCAATGACTCTAAGAAAAAAGCATGAGTTTATTGGCATAGGCAATCTTTGAAGATTATCTTTATGTACAGTAGGGACCATAATTGAAGAAACAAACTGTTTTCGTTGTCGATCTTTGAATGCTTAAAATCGCTTTTAGCACGCTGTTTGGTTTTTGTTAACCAATTGCCAATCAATGTGATAAGTGTGTATGTGTTATTTTCACTTCATTCATGAGTGTAGATCATTTATTTAATTATGGCATCGACTGTAACAAAATCTTTCGGTCAGAAATATGTGTCAATGCTAGAAATAGTTTTCGAAACAAAATTTCGATCAGATAGCATTACCATCCTAAATTCTTACTTTAATCATACCATTGCTTTGGTATATAAGCAAAACCAGTTCTATGCCGTGCTGTCTGCACTAGACCTAAACTGTACTGATGAGCTGTAATGACAGCGAAATAGATCTATCTGCAGTTGGTTGAGGTGTAGACAGCACATCATAGACATGCATTTTAATTTCAATTTTGTGAGTTTTATACTGTACAACTGAATTTATTTGTTTTCTTCCAGGTAAGCGTCTTTCAAGCATCAGTAAATTACAAATAGAAGCCATTGCGTAAGTATGTAACCTAGATTGAAGTTGCGAATGGAATTTAGATTTAGATTATTTTTCAAGATGTTGATTGATGCTTATTTGGTTATAAGAAAATCAAATATTTTTTATTGAATATGATTACATTCTTTAAATTTTCTTCACTTCTGTGATACCAAGTTCTACAAAATAATGTACCTATTCTTTGAATTTACATGCGTGCGATTTCGTTATTAACTGGGTGAATATGTCAGGAGTGGTAGCGATAACTCGTTCGACTCCGTCTATGAATATTGTGTAAGTATTTTGTCTGATGATAGTTGACTGAGTGACGAGAAAGTTTTGGGTAAAGGCGCTTTTGAACTCTAAGCCTGGCGCAAGAAAATAGAATATTTGAGTCATTCTTGCCGACTTTTGACCATCAGCACCACGGGTTCGAAAAACGCATAACTGCTTCGAGGAATAGTACCTATGCATATCAAGTACACAAAAACTGATTCTGATGCCTCCATTTTGTTCCATTGTGTTTTTTAAGGGAAATGTAGAGGAAATGAGGTTTTTATTTTTTTTTCTCATCATTGTAAGAATAGATTAGTTACGAATTACGATTTTTATTTAGTTAGTTGGTCGTTCGTTTGACAACGGAATGATAGTAGGTTCAGTGCTCGTACATTACAGTGAGGTATCATTTAAAAATGGCGTCAGCAGATGTGAACCTAACGAGCCATCGAAAATCCGCAACATAGGACCGTCCCTCAGATACATTTAAAAATTAAAGCGATTACGTACGCATATAAACTTAATCTGCCATTATTTCACTGCGCCCCTCCTTTGACGACAATGGCGTGCGCTCTAATCTCGACAACGGGCTCGACAGACGGCACTGACAATAAACATTCGACGATCATCGTCTTTATCACGGCACAATGACAATTGACAGTATCATCCAGGGCCCTCTCAAAAAATAAAGCGGATACAGGCGTTTCGCGCAGACAGAAGGGCAAACGTATCACGAAACAGTGTTTTGTGGGGTAAAAAATGGGTCCTTTGTGCGGTGCTGAATGGGTGCGTTAAAGGAGGAGGCGGACAGCGACCGCAGTTCTCAATATATCAGGTTACCGGTGGTTTGATTTCGTTGAAGGAGCCCGCTTCTTGCCCCGGGAATATTGTGCGAGATGGCATGCGGAAACTTTGAGAACGTGATCGATTTTGCGCGGAACATCTTCATTGAGATTTCGGATTTTTAAGGGCATCGATACAAGATCTCCCCTTGATAAACATTCAGCTTTCTTCGAGCTGATAACATTCTCTGTCATGATACAGTTTGCTTTAATGGTTATGAACAGAATAGTGAGATTTACACTTCCCTGGTTGAAGATGGACCTTATTATCCTTTTTTGACTAGTCATGTTGTACGATCTCCAAAGAGCACACTATCACCCAACATACTCTCAATCAAACTATAATATTTCGGCAGCTAAGCCATCTTCATAGAGTGAAGGACATCTTGAATGTTTGAGCGGATTAACCAGAGGATAATCTTCTCACCAGGTGTTCAGTGGAAGTGGAGTCAGGTCCAACAAAGCATCATTATTTATACTATTTGAGTTGCAGACTTGAATGAATCCCTTATCTAATTAGTTCAAATAATGCCGATATTTGAACCTTAATTCATTCAACAACACGGAATTGAACGCGTTTGAAAGCATCTTTTTCCAAAGGAAAAAGAAACTTTAATGAATTTAGATTTAGACCCGATTCCAAGATCAGCGTTATTCGAATAATTAGATAAGGGATTATCACAAGCTTGAAATCTGAATAGTATAAATGATGATATTATGTCGACTTGACTCCACTTCTGCTAAAGACATGGTGTGGAAAATATCCTCCAGATATTCAAGAAGTTCTTTAGTCTTTACTCTACTGAAGATATGGCAGCTTAGCTGCCGGAATATTTATTTAAACTCTACTTCTGTTTTCATTGAAATAAGACTGTTCCATTTGAGACATTCGTCGAAGTGTAGTCTAAGAAATTTCGTTGTTGCAACATAATTCGTTACCATTAACAGTAGCTTTAAAATCAGCGCATTGCTTTTGTCTTTTCCATCTTTATGACATTTGTTTTAGAAGAATGTAATTTTGGTCAGAAACTATCATTCAACATAAATTAAAAAGGTGTTACTTTCAAAACTTGTCAAATCGTTAATATAAAGTATAAATAGAAATGGCCTTAGTATTGTCTCCTTGGTTACACCATATTGCACCGAGACTAAATTAGATTTTGTGTTTATTATTTTGTTATTTGATCGAAATGTTAAACAGACATATTGCTCCCTACCATAAAAAACACTCACACCTGTATTATAGAAGTTATTTATCAATCTAAAGTGATTAGTATAATCATATGCCTTGCTGAAATCGCAAAAAATCCATATAGGACAATCACCATTATTTATAGAACAACTGTATCTTGATATTATTTGTATCACATTTTACATGTGTAATGTTCTTACTGCTCTTATTGTTTGAGCCAGTAAGCTATGTTACAACATTTCAGTAAGTCCCGTTGTCTGATACAAATATCTTGTTTTAGTAGGTCTTTTTTTCGTTGTTGAGACACGTTTTTGTGATTTCTTCTAGACAGTAGAAATATATCATTTAATTCGGAATGTCTACATAAATCTTTTGAGTTTTGATTCGACATTTTTATTTTATTATTGACCAATTTATTTTTGGAAAACCTTTTTTATATAATTTATGTGGAAAACAGACATTGAAGTAATAAAAAATACATCACTAGGTAATCATATACGTTATTTGAGTCTTTAAAATCATTAGACTTTCATTGTTAGTGTTCTTTTCTGTCACATTTTGTTACATCAGAAAACATATATCCAGAATTGAGATCTAGGGCTACCAAATTCATGGTCGCTCGATTTACTAGAATCCGATTCCACAACAGTGTTGTTTTTTCTTGTTGAATCCACTTGTTTTTGTGATACACTGTCGCCCAGGCTGTACTTGCTACTTGCGACCTTGCTCATTTTATCCTTTTTTTCACAGCTATTTTTGTCTTTTTCTTAACACTTATGTTGCCGTACACAGTCCAACGATTATTTTATATAATATGTTTCACGTTTTAACAGAAGTTAATAGGTATAGAAACAAAACATTTCATGGTTTACACATTCTGCATGGTCAAATCCTGCAAGAAGGATTTACCTCTCCAGTACTAATAACGCCTAGAAACAAAACATATTTAAATTTGAAACATCTAATAACATATACCACACAAAATACCTGTAGTTTAACAAAACATGATAAGAAAAGATTCCCTCAGTTGCTGCTGTTAATATTTTACCGAAGGGGATGAATGTTGGTGTTACGCTGTGGATAATTATAAAATTGGATATAATGCCATCTGATGAATCTTTAAGGATTGAGTCAGAAGCAAAAAAAATGCAAACATATTGGCAATTTCTGCAGCCACAAGAGCCCTAGTCTTTCCATAGCATAAGTTATATGCTTTATTAGCAACCAAGAACAATATGAAATTATAATTATTTGCTGACTGAAACAATATGACCAATATTACCATAACTTCTGCTACGGAAATAATACTAACTCTAACACTTATATAACTTTTTAACCTTGTCGAAAAATTGGTACGGAGCCGAATTGTGGACAAGTTAGAGGAAGAAACCTAGAATATCATTTACATTTCTCTTATTTTTAATACGATATCCACAAGATATTTTAAACTATGTCTCGGTCACCTTTTTTTCCTCCTCAAAGGCGATTCATTTCTACCCCAAATTGCTACTTATTCATAAACAGCAAGTATAACAATGTAATGAAATTCAAAGCGAGGCTTAACAATATGTGTCGCTTGCGTATTAATCGCGGTAACGACCAGCTCTTTATCTTACCAGTGCTTAACATAAGGGCAAGGGTTACAGGTGGTTCATTATTACACGAACTCGGCCAAACCGCATTTTCTATACGGAAACCAGCCGAATATATCGCGGATATCGATTCTGTTTGCGACTTGCTTTACGACTCTATTGAACGGCCATTACGTGGCAATAGTTTCGCCTTTTCAGGATGTGTTGCTTCCTCGAAACATTTTCTGTTGCCCTTGAACTCCTTTTACTTCATGTCATTCGAAGGAGACTCGATAAAGCCAATGGACTTCGAGGAATTGTAAATTTACAGCACAATGTGTGTACGTCCTTGCTTTAGTATTCAAGGTGAGGTATTTTTGCGCTTTTAGAACTGAAAATTTCTTGCTTTAATAGCCGAAAGTTGATTAGTTTGGTTGTGTTCAAAGCGTTGTTAAGGTCTTGGTACGAGTACATTTGATAAACGTTATATGTATTGTGTCTGTTGTGATACAACAAACCACATACGAGAAGCAACCTGGTACCAATTTACAAGACAACGCTTCCACAGTATATTCCTCATTTGTTTGTTTTCCCATCTTCATTTTTAGATATTGTGCGATCAATTCGATGATATAACGCAATTAATCATTTAGAGTATGTTTCGAGTAGTTATGAAGTTGCAACTACACACGTACTATAAGAGTTTAGTTCACGAAATACTGTTCCTAGGCCCTAACATAAAAGTAATAGAAGAAGACAACTAGTATGTGTCCTCTTACACGGTTATGCACATTGTGCAATGCACTGCATCAACTCCTTTTGGAAGAAGTTCACAGCAACCCATCTACCGCCGACTCTGTCTTGGTGGCCAAGAATTCCTGGTCTCAATTTTGCTCTTCTATTTTCCTTAATCGCTTTGCATTTCTACTTTTTCTAATAAATTTACGTAATACTCAATTCATTGATAAAGAGTTAAGTACGCAAATGTGTTGGTATATTTTCTTGAATTCCAATATAACATGACAAAAATAAATGGTTTGAAAAGTTGGCAGGACAAGATCTATATTTTGATGATGACAATTTGCTGTATAATGTAATATCGGTTATAAGTGTTTTACCCAGTCACAAAACCGGTGACGAACATTTGGTTGAGAATTACCACCCTATTAGCAAGCTATGTACCTTCAGTAAAATCTTCGAACTTCTTGTGTACAACGTTTTATTTTGGGGCCTGAAATCATCAATTTTTACTCAGCAACGCGGGTTTTTTCTCAACGTTCTGTCAAAAAAACTTTTACAGAATATTGCAACTTAATTTTACATTCCATGGATCATCAGGTTCAAGTAGATTCTGATTATACAGATTTCAGCAAGGCTTTTGACAAAATTGACCTCTGTATTTTAATTCACAAACTGTCGAAAATAGGTGTGCATGGAGCTTTGTTAAGATGGTTATCATCATTTGCCCAGATAAGTAATATTTCCGATTGCATACTATTTCAAAACGACCTACGTCATTTCTATAATTACTTTAAAATTAACAAACTTTATTTAAATTTTAGTAAGTGCTGTTCTAGCACATTTACTAGAAATTTTAGATTATTTTCCTTTGACTATAACTTCGGTAACAACAACATAAAGGTCGTTCCTCATGCGAAAGATTTGGGAGTCACTTTCGACCAGAGAATGATCTTCTCTGTTCATATAGACAACATAGATTTTCAGGCAACTAATTCGAATAACTAAAAACTTCAGTTCTAAGAAAGTTATAAAAACCTGTACGCATTTATTTATAGCAAATATCTGCATTATGATATACACAAATTAAGACTGCAGTCGGTACAGAACAAATTTTTAAGGTACCTTTCATTTTAAAGTTGTGGGTTCCTATGAGTTACTAGATGCCACAACACTGACCCGAATGTACAACATAATGAGCCTCGAAAAGAGATTAGTAGCGGATAAGCTTTTTCTACACAAAATAATCAATAACTCAATTGATTCACCCACTTCGCTCTCTAGTATCTTCTTAAGTGTTCCCGTGTTTAACGGTCAATTTAGGTCATAATGAACCCTTAGCGAGCATTACAAGATCGTATAAATTGGACTGTTCTGAAGTCGACATTTTCCATAACTATTTGAAAAAATTTAGAGCTTTAGTAAAATTAAAATTCAGATAATAGCGTTCCGTTTGTTAATTTTTCTTACTTAATAATAATAATAATAATAATAATTTTATTCTCACCAACCACTAGAATTGTAATATAATAAAATTAGTGTACTATACAAGTGAAATTGCTGAGCGAGAGGGAACGTGACTCAGAACGTAACATCAAGATGACGCTACTTCTGCTCTTCCGCCCGTTCCCGGGATATATAGAGGAAGTAAATATTTATGTACGTCAATCTAAATTTACAAATATAGACTGTAAAAAATTAAAGGGACAACAATAGAGGGTACAGAAGACACAAGGGACAATACAATAGTAAAAAAAAGTATCATGCAACAAATAGGACAGCGAAGAAGTGAAAAGAGAGGAGAGAAAAGAAAAAATGCGACAAGCGATCCCACGAGGAACAGATCTGTCGCCGGCAGCACCAGAAAAACAAAGCTATGCGTACTCATGTCCGCTCCGGTCACACCTTTTCAAGCAAAAATTCACGCAACTTCTTCTTTATGTTAATCGGGAACATAGATTTGAAACGCGTTTCTAAATTGTTATAAAATTTGGCAATGTTTTAAGAGAAGCTTCTTTGGAAGAAAGCGCTTTTGTGCTGAGGGACGGTAATAATACTTTTCCTCCCGATGTTGACATGACGCACGTCCATTCTAAAAGTTATTAATTTATATAGGTACTGAGGCATTTTGTATAAAACTATATTATGATATAAGACTACTGAATGAAAGTAACGACGATGTTCCATGTTCAACCAACGAGCTTCCTTCAATTTATACGTAATTCTAGGATTTCGCCGAATGCCATACACAAGACTAAGGCACAAGTTCTGCACGCGCTGTATTTTTTTTGCAGAAAACTTGAACCAGACACTGACCGTAAACAGAATCACAAAAAATTAAAATGAGAAAGCACCAGTGCATCACACAACAATAACCTTAACCTAGCGTCTAACATGTGACGATTCGAATACAGTATTTTCAAGTTCCCAAAAGCTTTACTAATGCATTTACTGATATGCACTCTAAACCTAAGATTTTCGTCCATATAAAGTCGTAGGTTTCTAACCACTTTTTGATAACATAAAACAGTTCCATCCAACCTGACATCTAGCTTTGATCGAACGCTAGGAATATATTTTGGCTTTCCAAATAAACTTAGATTGTATTTAGTTGGGTTAATTGTCAAGCTGTGCCTCGCAGACAGAGAKGAAAGACGACCGAGATCGCTAGTGAGCTGGGCACTGACGATATCAACCTCGGCAGTGGAAAGATAAATAAACCTGCGTATCATCAGCATACTGATGGTACTGGCAGTTCTGTAACCTACTACAAATTCTTGAAGAATAAATAATAAAAACGGCCGACCAATTATGGATCCTTGCGGAACACCAGAAGAAATATCGGCCCAATAAGACATCTCTTCCCCCAAAACCACGCATTGACGTCGATTAGACAAGAAGTTTAATACTGTTTCCTATATGTAGTTTATATGTTGCATAATTCTTTATACATTTTAGACAATCTTATAGGAAACTAAATTATTTGAAATTAAAAAAAAACAGACAATAATAATGACATATCACAAAAAACTTTAAAGGAGCCTGAATGATAATACCAAAATTTATAAAATAAAGGAAATTGTTCCATCTGTTTGTTTACTGCATGGCTGAAAAAGTAGTAATATAATAAAAGTTAGTTTAAGCCATATCCGCGGCAAACTTACCGATGTCAAAGTCGGTTGCAAAAGGCGTTGCTAATTTATATCCGACTTTTCGCACTTAGCGAGCCCCACGGCATCATGTTTTATTCCTCGCGTCCAAAGAGTGGGTTTTTCGAGCTTTACGAACCGGTGGTAACCCGGCAGAACCTATAATGTATATATCACATCTTTTTTTTAGTTTTTTTCCCGCAAAGCGCGTCTGCCGCTGTAAAAAAGTCGGAAAAGTAATGCGGTCCCATCGCAGTCGAAGCACGTAAAACGATGTTAAATTGTAGATTCAGACAGATACACTGAAATGTATATAAATATAAATAAGAGCGGGCAAAACGAGAGCCGATGGAATAATTTAGCGTAAAAAGATCATATTTGTTGTTCGCGATGTAGAAACTTGTCTTGATGGTAATTTTAACGTGGAGTTTCCATGAAATCGTTCTTCTCCACGGTTCGTTGTTTCGGACGTTTTTTGTTGGGCCGGTGGACATTCATACGTCAAAGAAGGAACGGTACACTGGCGAATGGGACCGTGGAACCAAGCTGATAACAGTATTATAAAGCATTTTGAAAAGTACAACCTAATTTTTGTATCATATGCAGTTTTTATTGCGCAAAGTTAGGTTTCTTTACATGAATTGTTTTTTCTAGTCTGTAGTGCGACTCACAATATAAAGGGTAGCATCTTACGAAAAATTATGAAGTAGTTAGTTTTTAATTAATTTAATTAATCATAATAATCACGATAATTAAAATTGCAGTGTTGTTTGAAGTGTAGCTTTGATTCCCCGAAGAGGGTTCGATAGTCTGCGTCCTAGGTTCGATTCTTGGTTGAACTAAATTTTTTTCATTCTTTTGCATTAAAATCTTTTTTACAAGCATGAATTAATCGTTTATTTCATGTACATGTTGAATTCGAATGTTTCTTTATTGTTTAATTAACAAAAATTTGTCATTCTTTCTGCCGATGGAAGAATGTTGATTATTCTTCACGGACGTTTTTGGACTGACGGTCTCAAACTATATTTTTTAATGTAGGGAGTTAAATGCAACCGTAGAGCATAACATAACGCTAGTTTTATATGTTATTGGTCAAATATCATTCATTACAGTAAGTTCTATAATGTCATCTGGTGTCGAAAGACTACACATACACTTTACGTCTAAGTTGTGTTGTACATAAGAGTATATTTTATAATCACTATTGACGATTTCTATTTTATTTGTTTTTGTCGTAGCACAAGAATGTTATTTCTTTTTATTTATTTACCATATTTTAGTAAAGTGAATCATAAACTGTGGTATCTGCATTTTTCTTCTGAAAGTCATACCGCTACCCAGATATAAAAATGGAATGTTGTATAACAATAATAGATTAGTGCATCCTCAAAATTTTGGTTTGAAGGCTCCCGTGGTTCTGAGGAAGACACCGACATAAGTGTCGAAACGTCAAGGTCAAATAACCAACTTGGGAACCAGCCCGGAAAACAACATGTCATCCTCAAAATTCTATTCTCATATAAGGCAATGTCATTTTTACACACTCAGACACTAGTATTTAAGCTAGGATTGTTGTACTTTGGGTCCATTCTATTTGATGGCACATTTAGTGAAGAAAGATATCTTGAAGGTCCGGATACTTCCATTATTATTACACTCACCCAACGCGTCAATATTTATCTAGTTTTTTTCTAGTCTTGGTCGACGGTGACCAATATAATACCTGGCCAGATCCCCTAATTTGACCCCTATAGATTAGTTTCTGTGTTCCCAATAAAGAAAGAAATTAGAACTACAGGACCTCGTCTGGATATGCACATGTAATGTAGCTCATTAATAATCTTTTCTTAACGATATTACATATATTAAGCACCCTGTACAGCATTCTCGTTAATTATTGTTACAAGCAATGTAAAGTATTAATATCAAAAACAGCAAAGCTATCAGAAGTTAATGTAATATGTATACATCAAGCAATAGCTTGACATTGCTGAGCAGTACCATATTTATGAAGTTATCATATAAAGTAAGGGATATATTTCAACCTTTAGATTTCTAAAAAATCGCATTAATAACAAAAAGTAAATGGAATCTAATACTTATACTTAATTGTATTTTATTGTATCTATGGAAAACGAAAGACTTGTGGCAACTATTGCCAAACGAGCGTATGGCAATTTAGGTAAACTCGCGTAAACGTAAATTGTAATAGTTTGAATATGAATCTGCAAACAAGAAATGGTATCATGAATGCGGTAAGATTGGACTGCGGGATTTAAAATATTTCGTATAAATGTGGATTTAAAAGCAGGTCCGTGTCAAATGGAAGGGTACCGTAACTCGATTAGCGAAAGATCAGGGTCTGTAACTGATCTTCAGAGAATAGTAATGTTCAAGTTGCAAAAGTTCTTCAGGAAAATCAAAACGTAGCTAATATTAATCCGTAGTGTGAATGCGATATCAAAACGTTTACAAACGCCATACCCCGTAAAATTATACGAAAATCGTAAAAACGTATGCCTGTAAACTGCAATTATTCTTTGAATTAATATTGCTGTGTGATACTACGTATTTGGTTGTACAGGGTTTCTATAAATGCTCCATGCATCCAGGGCGCTTACGGAAATATCGATTAAATCAATTTGCCACCTCTCAGGAAAGTGACGCATACCTGTCATCTGTCGATTTTTAAATTATTTCATATAATTTAATATAAGAAAACGCCTGGGAGTGTGTATTTTCAACATATTCTTTAGTGTTTTGTGAGATAATTAACTAGAAGGTACGCAAAAGGCTCACATTTCGGAGCTGTGGATCTGCAACCTTCGGTACTATCGCCGCTTGCTGCCGCCGTGTATATTGTAGCTTGGCAGCAGTTACAKACAGGCGGCACAAAGAATTCAGAAATCAACGCCGCGTGCGTTGCTTGAATCATTTATAGAAACCCTGTAGTAGTAGTAGTTGATTTCCTGGGGTTGTTGGCGACTTTTCTTTCGGTGACGTGTGAGCTTGCGTTCATACGAAGACAACTACGTCTATTACGATGAACTTAGCTCTGAAGATGCTCATCACCGCAGTGCGCAAAACTTCAGCGAAGAAGAGATCTCTAGGTTCATGGCCAACTAACGCAGAAGAAGTCGAAGAACACTGACTAAGAATTATGTTCGCATTGCTAATATTTTCTACCATCAGAAACATTAATATAGCCAACGGATTGGTTTGGAGTAGTAATCGGCAAATAATTGTGCATTTTCTAAATTATTGCCACAACTCTTCTTGTGGTTTGTCCAATGAAGTTCCAAATTATTTTGATAAAAAAAAACGCTGCTGTACACTGGCATGTAGACACAATCAAAACATGTGCTCCAGCCGATTGTCCGTTGTCTTCAAGAATATTAGGTAACGCCACACACATCATAGTCTGGCGAAGCTGGGTCCAGACAATCACATCTGACACAATCTACCATCTCGCTAGGTGTGATCGAAATTCCCATGACACTTCACGTTCCGAACAGTTATACCAAAGTTCATCGCAGCCGTCAGAGGGAAACAATCGGTGATAGGCAAAATGTATCAGCACACCCAAAAGAGCCTGACGTCATCTAGTAATCCCGCCAAACAATGGGGCACATGTTTCTTTTTTAACAAAGGGAAGACGATCGTTCTTCCTCCAACAGGAAACTGGTTTGGTTCTTGGTTCGTGCACTTGGACAAGACAATGAATATTCCGATCATTCATCTCACTTGGCCTTAGCACGGACAAATGGCTGACGTATGGGAATGTCGATTACACGCTGGAGATTGAATCGTCCGCGTCTTTGATTGATTCGTGCAATTTGGATTATTAATTTTGGTTTTGGGAATTTGTATTAACGAGATGCGCCGTGCTTCCGCTAACATACATCGCCAAACGTAACGAGACAGGTAACAAAGCGCCAGTCATTCAGGTATTCATGCGTGCACTCATACCTGGCCTGTTCGTTGTGTTAATGAAGTCTGGAAAATGAAAGTGGGCCGATAGCTGATACTGCAAGTTGCTGTGTAACTCAGGAACAAATTTATAGAGCTCCTACTTCATGGGGCGTAATATGTGGAGAGAGAATTGCATCAAAGCAACAGGAAATCAATTTAAAATCACAACAAATACAATTAAGTACTCACGGGTAAAAGTTAACTAGATTCCACCAAAACTTGACATTTGCAGAAATTTCTATTTTGTTCATGGCAACCGTTGATTTTCAAAGCCTTATGGACTTGTTCATATGCAGTCTTGACGTATAAGCTTCCTACGTCAGATTCCTTATTTCCTCAATAATCTTCTCAAATATATACTGTCTCCTAAGAACTTTTATAATTGTCCCATATTCTGGTATGTCGCATAACCTGAGGAACTCTTCGTTGATGGATTTCTTGTCTTTTGCCATTTCTATCTATTGTTCTTCATTCTTCCCTGATTGCTGAATTATCCTTTCTATAGTTATTTTCCGTCTATAGCACCTTTTCTTTTGTAATTTTTTCTCTGCTTAACTCCCAGGTCTTTCTTAATATGTGGTCCACCTCTCTTCTTTGGATGTGTGCCCAGTATTTCATCCCGTATTGTTTTTGAGATCGTTCTGCCATCCAGGAGTTCTACTGTAGATTTTTTTCTCGTTTTTATTTATTGCCTTAGCTTGAAGTTATACTACAATTCTCTGCCTTTCTCAAGTTTTCCCAGTTGCCTTTGTTGTTGCGGCATGTTTTACTCCATACGTCATGACTTATTGCTGTATAGAAAATCTTTATCGATTTCCAGTGTGGTTTATGTTTCTTTATAAATGGTAATGTCACCCTGTGCAGTTTTGATCCGTTCTCTAACCGTTCCTCTGCGGGTGAGATGGCTGGTTATGTATCTACCTAGATATTTCATTTTGTTTGTTGTTCTCTTTTACTTTATATACGCCTATTCTTGCTGGTGTCATTCGACATAGTGAATGCCATACTTATGCTGATGACACTCAAGTTATTTATTATTCCGAGAAAATACTATTTTGGATACCAAGCAAAAACTTGAGGCGGATCTAAGGAACTTATATCGCACTTATATGGACCATTCTTTGTCCTTGAATCTGTCTAAGTCTAAAGTAATCGTATTTTGTATGTCTCCTACCTCCCCCTGGTACACTGAATTAGTTACGAACTTATGTACATGTTAAGGTAGACGGTCAGAATTTGTAAATTGTCAGATGTCCGAAAAGTTTGGGTTTATGGATCGATAATAGATTGCGTTTTAGTACTCATGTAAATTCTCTTATTAGTAAGGCATTCTGTAATCTTAGAATTATTTATAATATCCGTCACCTACTAAATTTACAACAAGAAGTATATCTGTGTGATGTTATGGTCCTTTCTCTGTTTAACTTTGCTGATAGTGTCTATGGACCTTGCTTGCAAGTCGTACAAAATTCTTGTTTACGTTTAATTTTTAGGTTAACGAGAGTACACCATGTTAATCACAAACTCAAGTTGGTACCTTGGTTGGATATGAGATCTCGTAGAAAACTACATTCTGCTTGTTTGTTTCATAAAGTGATTTTAAATAAATCTCCCGCCTATTTGAATGATAAAATTACGTTTAGGACAGATGAACACAGTACCAATATACGCAGAAAAGATATTCCGTTGATTCCAACTCATAAGCAACTCAAAAATATTCTTTTACGCGCGAATACAAGAAGTTTTTTTTTAATATTACTGTTTTTTGTGAATCTTGGTTTACAATATTTTTTTCTCTGAAATTCGACCAGATTTCATTTGCCTTTTAAATAATTTTTTTAAATTATTTAATTTATCCATATTTATAATTTTACAGCTAATAATGCTTTCATTTTATTTGCTTTCGGTTAAATGGAAGAACAGCTGCCATTTTCTCTTAAGTGGCCGCTGAACTTCGCCGTTTCGCAGGTGTTAGCACCACTGCAATTGTATTATGCTTGAAATTATGAAAATTGTAAATGCTTGCGAATAAAGACGCATTATTATTATATTGTGTGCCTGTTTCTAGGATTGTTCTGCTGGAAGGATCTCTTATCACGATGTTGCTCTTCGTGTAGTTTATTGTCAACCAATTTTTGTGGAGTATTTTCTAAGAATTCTGCCAAGTCATTTTCGTTCTTTAGATCATCTACAATATACAAGGACTAGGCAGTGCTATTTCATTCTCCTGCTTGTTAAGGTTTTCCATGTTGATTATGGTTTTTTTGGGAGCTTCATCTAGTACAAAAATATGGGGGGACATCCCTGTTTTATGCCTCCGTTTTTCTGTTTCGTTGGTGTGGTTTGCTCCAACCATTGCATTATAGTATTTTCGTGTAGGCAAGCTTTTATTATCTTCTTGATTATGTAGTGTCCCTAAAGATTTGTGGCACTACCTCACGATTTATAGTATCAAAAGCTTTCGGTAGATCTATGGCCATCAACAGTATTCTACAGCCTTCTCTCTATTTATACTCTAGAATTCTTCTCACTCTAAATATATCTATCGCCCTTTCTTCWGAGTGTGATTACCCAATAGGCCAGTAGTGATTTTCTGCAATTAGGTTTACTTTAGCTGTCCCGTTGTCCTCTTCTAGCTTCTTCAGTCAATGCTTTCTGGACTTGGTAGCATCATTTCTTCTGTATTTCTTTAGATATTTGAAGGTATATTTAAGGTGTTCACTAGTAGGTATTTCAGTGATTCTTTTTTGAAAAATTCTTGCCATTTTTTTCTTCGTGCTTCTTTCTGCTTGTCTCTTCTTTGGTCTAGCCTGTTTTATGTCGGTATTTTTTGCTTCTCTGTTTCATTCGTCGCTTTCTTGTTCAGTGATAGTGGTAATCTTTTTCGGCGGAGCGTTAAGTTAGCTGCTTCCTTAATGTTCTTTGTTATTTCCGGCCATGAACTGTACCAAGTCTTGCTTTTCATCTTACTATCAATAACGATTGTGTACTTTGCTCTTATGGCATCCACTTGTAGTGCGCTGATGCTAATAGGTATATGTTGGGGCTTGTGAAMAATACCTTKTGGTCTGTCCATACGTCTTTTATCCATTTGGCACTCATACATTTTTGGTGTTTATCGATCTGTCCACTAGTATATAATCTATTTTGCTGTGCTTTTCCCGTTGCTCCAGGTTTGAAGGCATGATTTGTTTCTGATCCAGGAGGTTTTCTTTATGGTGAGAGTAAATAGGTGGGAAATGTTCTTAAGCTGTTTCCGTTTTCATTTGTCCACAACTGGAATATATTTTTGTCTTCATTGGTTTTATCTTAGTTTCATTTTTATTTGTATCGCGAATTGCTATTACGAAATTTCTATCGAAATATACTGTCTATGTCCTGACAACATAATACCTAAATAAACTGTCCTATAATGTTATTAGTTATCACAACTCATGCTTGTGAATAGAGACACCCTTGCTACGGTCCTGCGTAATTACACAGCTAAACCATGTCGTCGAGCATTTCTTTATCAACCTCGGAGCGTTTTCTGGTAGCAGTCGGTTTCATATTTCACCAGTTTACCTGGCTACCCTAATCGTGCGCGCCCGTGCGTCGGCTGGACATACTTTAGCCCGAGTCGCGATCAGATGAAATGAGAGATTAAGCCCAAGAACATGGAGATGTGGGCGCACACACGGTCCACATAAATAAAATGCCAACGTAAACCGGAGAGCCTTTTTGTTTCAATTTCTGAAATGGACGGAAAACTTGTTTAGCGTTTGCTGCCGTTTTTGCGGGTGATATCGGTTTCGAAGTGGAGGCTATATATGGCGTGCTAGATTTTGTTGAATTGATTCATACCCTGGTCATTACTAACTAGGTTTAGAAGATAAGATATATATGGCGCAAATCTCTTGGTCTAAATTTATAGCATCGTGATAAAAAATTATGTTGACAGTGTATCAAATACTTTATTAATCAAACTATAATGAAAAACCCCTAACTACAACTATTTAGAGAGCCTAAATATTATTTCGGCAGCTAAGCTGTCATCTTCAGTAGAGTTAAAGACTTCTTGAATGTCTGGGCGAATTAACCAGGGGATATTCTCCTCAGCAGTTCTTCAGCGAAAGTGGAAACTGGTCAACAAAACATCATTATTTATACTATTTGAATTTTACGCCTGAGTGAACCCGTATCTAATTAATTCAAACAACGTGGATCTTGGAATCGGGCCTAAGTTTGAATTCATTAGAGTATCTTTGTTCCTTTAGATAAAGATGCTTTCAAACGCGTTCAGTTCCGTTTTATTAGAAATAGAGGGTGAGATGTGTCTTTAATATGTGGGGCGATGCTTGACTTATCAAAGCTATCAAATCTGAAATGAGTTAAATGCTCTTTAAATGTGACTCCTGTGGAACGCCTGGTCTGCCCAATATATTTAAGATTACAACTGCATTGTTTTTTTTTCATCTACTTTATCCTTCGGATTTCCTAAAAGATTTTTGATAGTGTTATTCGTAGGTTTTAGGATGCGTTGTAATCCTTTTATAAGCCCATATTTAAAGGAAATTTTGATAAATTTATAAATAATTTATATAAATTTTATGTTGGTAAAAACAAAGTGGTTGCATGTACAATCTGTTTTTTTTGTGATGTATCTTCCTAGGTAAATTTTAATTAACTAAGCTATTAACCATAAACTTTAAAACGGAAAGTTTGTATTGATAAGAATGTTGCGACTCATTGATTATAAACCTATTTGTATTTGTATTTTTTTCTGTACACATTAAACTTTATTTTGTTGTTGCTATTTTTTCACACCAACACATCTAAAAAATGGAGGACTTCCCGACTCTTCCTTTTCCATAGTGAAATTAATGCTTGCGAAACGGGAATTTCAGTTTTCTAAAAAGTTATTGGTGTTAAAGATGGCAAAAACATCATCGACGTAATACAACCATACCCAAGGGAAATACTGGTTTTTATTTTTGAAATTTATCAATGTCGTTAATCAACAGCAGATTCCCAAGGTATTTCAGCCCTGCATCTATAGGTGCAATAGGGAATAGCAATGTTACAACAAATGAGACCAGTAATTGATCCTCCTCAAGTTTAATGATCTTAATTTTGTCTCTAAACTCTATGGAATTCTTAACCGAAAAATCCATTGGAGGTGTAAGCTGTTAAACTCATAGGCCAACCATTTTAAAAGCAAGTAAGTGGGTGAATTAATACCTGATGATGAATACCTGGTTCTTTGGTTCCTTTTTACTGTGTCCTGCTGTTTAAGTTCCGGATTATAGTATGAAACTCGAATTTCAATTTCTTCACAACAATGTTTCTGGTATTCGTACCGGGCTGCTATATTCGTGTTTGAATGAGCGACATATATTTATATATTTGTGTAAGAGAAAATAACAGTACCAACATACATTTTAATAATGCTGATGCTGATATGCCCCTATACTGCTGATATATTCATCAGTAAGCGTGGTTATTGAACCACATGAACTCGCAACATCTACTGCTATCGAAAACTGGCAGATCTTGGTATATATGACGCCCTAAAAGCAACTTCTGTTATTTAAAGCTTGCGTTGCGAAATTCTTCAAATTTAATTGCATATATTTGTTCCTTCATTTCTTTGATGATGATTTTTAGACGCATGGTACTGGCGTCACTAATTTCGTATACTGCCAGACTAAAATTAATGAACAATATATCTACAACAAAGAAAGTTAGTTATTCCCCTTCTTTTTTCATCTAACCCTTTCTTCTAACCTGGCCGGATCCAAAAAATACGGCCATGTCCTTTCGACCGCAGCCACCATGCGCACAAATCATTTCATAAGTGAGATATCTGATTATAAATCGCCCATATGGCATCTTTATTAATGTACAATATTTCGAGGGCAGCTTTTTTGTAGCTACGCGAGTCCGTGGATATTGCAAAGTTTTTTAAACACATAACTTACGCTCAGGTATATTTCGTAGCATGCGCTGTTAATTATGGAACAAACGTGAGAACCGCACGGGAGCATAGATCACCAGTGGCGTGTGTGTGAAGCGAGTAGAGGGATACAATCGATAAGTAAAATTTTGTAAAATATTAAATAGTCTAAAAACGCATAAACTTTTATGTTCTGTTCGACTCACCCAAAAGAGCAGGGCATCTGCAAAAATTAGGAAATATAAAAAACATAATATTATATTATGCTTTTGTTAACTACAGTAACTTGATGCTCTTGATTTATCTTAATTTTTGCTATCATGCAGTTCGATAACTTATGTGTACTACTTGGTACATCCTGTAGAGTAAAAATCCAACATAGAGAACCAAAAGTAAGACCACAAAACACAAGCATTTAGTGGGCCGAAAACATTTTCAACCCGTTTGTTTGAAAGTACATATCGACTTATGTAAATGCCTAAAAAATTATTAAAATCCCGTTGATAATAAAAACAAGAAAATGCAAAAATTTACTATCTTCGAAATATTTTAAAAACTAAGCAAGATATTCTCAATCTGTATAAAAATGTGTTCTACCACTTCGTATTTCTTACCATTTCCTAGATTGCAGTATTATTAAAAATGTCCAAACATAATGTGGTTGTTTTTACCCTCTTGTTGGTACGCCACTGCCTAGGAGAATTTTCGGTCCAATGTCAGGACAATAATATGGTACATTCCAAGCAGTCCTGCTGAAGCGGGGGTGTGTGAGCGAGACAGACGATAACGTAAGCGACCTGTGACCCCTGTGTCTGAACTCCCATATAATACACCGTCTGTGCCTTTTATTTATGCACGAGCTAGAGCGGTATCTACTAGGTGTATATCGCGGTACGTTAAATATAACACCTACATTTTAACAGTGTGCGAAGATATGAGAAGTTGTTAGTAATGGTGTAAACATTATATGGGTTTCATTAGCTTTACGCATTATTTAAGATTTAGAAGATCATTCAATGCGATTTTTTGACGGTGCTTGGAATTTATTGTAAATTCAAGTTTTCTAGTTCATCAATAAAGGGCAATCCTTTCTTGACAAGGACTAGAACTACCATGAAATCTTGTTGTTTTGAAAAAACTAGACGAGAATATACACGAACTACTTGATTAAAGGTAACTACTAAATAGCATTCTAAATGTTACCCAAGTTATAATTTCCACAATCCCTATTAAAATAATTAGTATTTTTACGAATTTCTATAGCTTCTTTTATTAGACGTTTGTGTTAATATTTTTCTCAATGTAAAATTTTTGTTTTATCAAAGTCAAACGTGTGTTTAGTCAAATAGGAGTGTTCAGCTACAAAAGGTTTATCTATCTGTTGCAGCCTAGTGGCACGTATGTGTTTTTTTAAACGCGTACATACTTTTCTTCTGGTTTTGTTAGCAGTTTGCTCTTTACTGCTGACACTCCCATCCACAATAGCGTCTTCCAGCGTTGCAGGGTACTTATTGTTAGATTGTGTTGGGTATTGTCAGGGTAATATCTCAGCTTCCCCAGTTAGTTTTTTTTATTAACATGCATTTATTACTTACTTCGTTCTCTAATTTCGATAATTTGTTCCTGTATCATGCTTCCTTTTTGTGATACGTGTTCAAGGCACAGTCTTACCTTGAGGTTTAAAGACTATACAAATATGTCTAGTATCTCGCTCATATCATTCGCTTGTTTTCGCACATCCATTACCCGGACTTACTGTAATTTTCGAAAAGCTTCTATTGTTTTAAAAAGACAATATTTTATATTTATCACAACATACATATATAGCCCACGCCATTTTACTTACACATATCCATATATAGGATCAATATTGTTTTGCCTGTTACCCAAAATATAATTTAATAAAGATTTTGTCCTCCGATTTCCATTTTGATGTACTTGGATCGGACTTTTGTGATAAACTAAAACAGTGAATTTATTTATATGTTAAAAAGAACAACAGGAGGACGTTAGTTCCTGCGCTAATGCATTAGATCCCAATTTCTTAAATTTCAGATGCCACCAGCAAAATTCTCAAGTTGCATGGTCATATCCAAAACCACCTTTGTCATCCCCATTTTTCCAGTATAGAGCAACAGCCCCAAACCTTGGCGCATCGCCCTTGAATGCTCCCTGCTATTTATCAATCGTTTGTCCCCGTGACAAGTTTTATATTTTATTTTAGTTTGGTCCCATTGTCACCGGCCATCCGTGCTGCCACCTTTGTACAATTGTCACGTTATATTGGCGCTGTAAATAAAAATAAATAGCTCTCACCGTATATACGGGTTCGAAAAGTCGAGTGCGCCTCTATTATTGCTCGGATGCTGGATCCGGTTTCTCGCTGCCTGGAAGGTAACGTAAACGACGGAATTTTGTTTTCAAATCGTTCCACGCAAATTTGGGATTGTAAATTACCGGGTATTTACGACGCCATTTGGGGTGGCCCCGATCTTTTTTCTGCTTCTATTTTTTATGCAACTTTTATGCGGAAATGTCTTGTTTTATTGTTTTACTGCTCTTTTGAATTTGAAATTTATATACTATTTATTGCTGTAAGGGTAAAGTATTGAGGTAGCAATTTGACATCTCTCGTATGCCTTAATAGACTACTACACAAATATGAAACACATTAAGTTTGTGAAATCGCACAAAACGAATTATTATTAAAATTATTCCTCGCCATCTAGACACACGTCCTTGTCAAATTTGTTAAATGATGTATAAAATTTCCCAGTTCTCAAGTCAACGATTTTATTGTATTTAAAAAGTGTTTCGACGCCATGAAAGTTTTAAAGTTAGTAAGAAAAGCAAAAAGTTCCGTCTATATTTCACAAGCCAAAATACATAAATAATACACCAGGTGAACCAATGGTCTGAGATGAATTGGATCTTCATTTATCTTCTGTAGATCCTTGAAGTTCTTGGCAACTTGCAGTTTTTTTGAGGTATTGAATACAGTGCAATTACTTTGAGTTAAACTAGAAGTCTTTATTGCAAATCTATTAACTGCTTCTTGTTTGCAGTCTACAATAATGTCTGTAGCTTGGCTGATTTCAACTTTATAGATTGGTCGAAGTTATTTTCAGCAAGGGTGAATTGACACTGGCCCGTACGTTTCAAGTTACAAGCAATGGGTAAGGTAGATTGTAAACAATAGAAATTCTGAAACAACAAATATGCTTCATTCGTCCAACTGAAATTTGAAACTGGTACTAAGATCTAATTATAGTTATTAGGAACAGGGTATATTCTCTAGTAGTACTATGAATGGTTATTAAAAATAGGGACTTGTAGAAGAAATACCAGGCTTTCATCTGTGAATGCTATTCTAAACTTTGAAATGCTTAGTAATTCGTAACTCATGTAAAATTTGGTTTAAATTATACAATAGTTGTTGGTAAAATGTGAATGAGTTTAAAGCAGGTCGTTCAAGGTGAATAATTACAAATTCGCTATGTTATTAGAACAAGTTGATTGTTCTTTCAATGATTTCCAAATTTTTCAAAGCAGTTTTAGCGTGTTCTAATACACTTTCCATCAAACCATAAATTTCAATGGAGTTTTGAAGCCGTACTACAAACTACACTATTAATAATATCTATATATTGAGTATTCTTTTGGGTGAGTGTCCAACAATAGATTGTTAATTTTTATTATTTGATTTTCCTCATTTTCTGTAAAGGATTTACAGATTTGGTTCATTATATTTAGATCTTCGTCTTCCAAATTACCTGCAGTAAATTTTATTGTTTTTCCTATTATCTTTAAGTTGACCAAAGACATGATAATCGTCTGGGACAAGATCATGGGATAAGAGTATAAGAATGCCCTTACTTGAAGATCCTCGCCTTTTGGTTCTGATGGTTGACTTAAGACGGTTCCTCGGGAGTTCCAAATACGTGGCACTTGAAACGGTGATCCCAGTAGACATGCAGTCCTCCAAATTTACCTTATTAGAGCGTCCCAAAAAAAGAGTCAGCATAACATCTCCACCGCGAGCTGTGTACGAAACTTTCGGCGAAGAAACGCTTATTCCCTTGGTTTCGAGTTGACGATAGTCACCATTCTTGTCAGAAGCGCCAGCTTCGTACAGACGCCTAAGTTTTCAGATCAATGCGTCGTTGTTTTAGTTTTGAAGTCAACGACTTTGGCACCCATTTTGCTGACATTTTACAGAAAATTAGTACATTGTGCATGATATGGTATGGAGACTGATGATTCATTTTCAAAACTGCGTGGTTTGATTCGAGATAACATGGTTTTCTTCCTCTAAGTGTAACAACACTCTTTTCCTACGTTATGTTATTAACGGAGCCTTCTAGATCTTGTAAAGATCATTTAACTCTGTTATGTTATGTACAATAAACAGAAATATCCAACCTACTGTATAATATATTATTAAAAAATGGCACTGATGACAGTGTAATTGTCTTCCATGATAATTTAGTCGATCTTATTACAAACAATTAACTAACAGCAAGTAAGAATGGCGTTATCGGCAAAACGGCTATCCTCTAGACGTTCAATAACGTATTGTTCGAGCATAATTCGCCTAACACTTGAAAGGACGTATATCATTTCATCACTATCAAACCTATTAAGCGTCGTGAAACGAATCTAAATGCTAACTTATTCTTTTGCATGGGAGAATGAGTAAAAGGCGGGTAACTAAGTGATATAAATGGAACGGCATGAAACGTTAAGCCGATCCCGTTTGAGCTTAAGCCAGAAATATTGTGTCGTTTCTTTAGTCCCTTAATCAGATGTTCTTATTTGCCAGTTTGATACATCTGCGATCCAGAGGCGTAGGGTTTCTTGTAAAATTTTATTCATACTTCATTAGCAATATTTGGAAGGTTTCATAAAAACAAAATTTCACGCAAATTTTTCTGTAATTTAATTATTATGCAGTGGAAGAATCGACACGATAAGAAGTTAACAAACATTCACTAATTGGTTTAACCAGAAACTGTCAGAAGAATCTTGATTTAACGCTAGGAACAATATATTTGGAAGAGCTTCTTTACCATCAAACGCAATTAAACTCCACATACCCCAAGGCGAGCCGTAATTATTTTATTGAGTTTTATTACCAATTACAAGCCGATGTTTGTTTAGGCTTCCTATTACTACGCCCCTGTTCGCCGCTTTATGCCGAGCAAGGGTGATATATTGCTGTTTAACTTGGGATAATCTGTTTTTTGTACGATTTAGGTTTAGAGATCGTTTCTAAATACAAACTGATTTATACCGAGCCTTCGGCGGACTTAATAAAGATATATTGGCCCCTTTGTGCTGTGAGAGGATAGGTGCGGATACTTAGCAAACAAAAATAAATTACGAGCGAATGACCACGGACTCTTTCAGGAGAACGTTAGCGGATGAGCGTCTGCATTATTATTAAGCAGGTGTTTAATCGAGATTCGAATTAAGTCACGAATGAAATGCACCAATAAATTTTTATGTCTTTGTAACACCATGAATGTCTTCAACGCCGCAGTGGGTTTTCCAATATCTTGAAGTATATGACAGGTGCCTTAGTTATCTTTCGTTTCCCATTTTGCTTCTGTAACTTTTATGATGTTAGATTTACGGTTTCGAAAATTGTGTAGTGATGAGGTCCAAGTTTACAAAGGGATAACGCAAATTTTACTTTTTTGGTGACATGCCTGCTCTGCTGACATGTTGTTTTCCGGGCTGGTTCCCACGTTGGTTATTAGACCTTGACGTTTCGACACTCATGTCGGTGTCTTCCTCAGAAGTAGCTCTGAAACTTCTGAGGAAGACACCGACATGAGTGTCGAAACGTCAAGGTCTAATAACCAACGTGGGAACCAGCCCGGAAAACAACATGTCATCGACAACAACCTCGGAAGCCTTCAAACCAAAATACCAGCTCTGCTCTTATATTATATTATTATTATAAAAATTGCAAGTATGTAATAATATTTCTCCAAACCTACTAAGGGACTCTTAAACACAGCTCAAGTCCATTATTTTAAAGTAGTTCGGTATCAAAGTTTGAAAAAGTAAGTTAGAGCTGTTTTTCTACTCTATATCGAGCATCCCAATAAAAATAATAATAAAACCCAAGTTCTGGGCAAATAGTGCATAATTAAAGCAGACAGGTGCACAAGGAATTCAAAGTAAATGTTCGAAGTGACCTTCAACATTTTTTAACAACGTTACTTAATATAGAGTATTACCTGCAATTGTCCGAATTTCGCTTCAAATTCTGCTCCCTATTTCGCCATTAGTTAGATTATTGAAACAGACTTGAAGTCGTCAGGAGATCTATGAGGCATTCAACGGTTCTTTTATTCCACTGTTTAACATAAATTTTTTCTTTTCCTCTTGGTACCATATGTTACAGGACAGGTTTTCTTTTTCATTTTAATGAAGTACTACAAGTGCAGAAACTAATTCGTTTATTAAAAATTCACGGTATCTTTGACCTATAAAAATCGATTATACCTTACAATAGCAAACC
This sequence comes from Rhyzopertha dominica, assembly GCA_025024175.1. Taxonomy (NCBI): domain Eukaryota; kingdom Metazoa; phylum Arthropoda; class Insecta; order Coleoptera; family Bostrichidae; genus Rhyzopertha; species Rhyzopertha dominica. The sequence continues at coordinate 2,171,348 of QCXZ01000042.1, forward strand.
AAACGTCAAAATATTCCCACACAAAACAACAGTCTTGCAAGGACGTTATTTTTTAGAGCTCAACATCACATTTTAGATAAAGAATCATTACAGCAAAAAATTTTCTTGTTGAATTAACGCTAGTTAGAGATGATTATTTAGTCGTGTTTATTAAATAAATTCTCAATCATAACAACATTTAAGTTGTATTTACTTTATATATACYAGACCTTTCACAAAAWTTAAAGGGGATACGCAGAAAGCATGATATTTTAGTTATTGATAGTAAWTTAATATACAGGGTCCGCCACCTAAAACTCCCCAGGCTCGTATTTTCTTTGTTTTTTTTTTTCAGGTACAACCTTATGTTATATGTCAAATTGTTGGTCTTTTTGAACTCTTTAAAAATAGCATAGTGAGGGTCCAAAATTTTTTATTGCATATTGTGATATTTTGCAAATAAAGTTAATTTTTGTAAATATTTTTTAACCTTACCCCGTATAATAAATATTGCTTCATAGTTGGATGGCCATTTTTGTCTTCTTCAATTTGTGTCATTACCATGTATGCGTAATTTTTACTCCTTCTTAGTGAAATACAAGAAAAACTAGTCGCCGCCATGTTCTGTTATAGGGCCGTTCACAATTTTTTAAGTGTTAGTTTAGTAGCTTATTATGGTACAAATTATGCCTACATACCCATCGCTGCATACAAAACCCCAAAATTTTGAGTTACTTTTAAATAAATCAAGTACAAAGTTCGTTCTAAAGAGAGAGAGGCTAGAAAGCGAAACCCTGCGATGAGGCTAGTTTGGTTTTCTACATCACCTACTAGCCTCGTCACCGGGTTTCATTTCCTACCCTCTCTCCCTTTAGAACAAACTTTGTACTTGATTTATTTAAAAGTTACTTAAAATTTTTAGGTTTTGTGTGCAGCGATGGGTATGCAGGCACAATTTGTACCGTAATAAGCTACTAAACTAACACTTAAAAATTCTGAGCAACCCTATTTAAAGAACATGGCGGCGACTAGTTTTTCTTGTTTTTCACTAAGAAGGAGACAAAACTCGGCATTCAAGTGTGAAGCAATATTTATTATACGAGGTACGGTTAAAAAATATTTACAAAAAATAACTTTAAACACAAAATATGAAAATCTGCAAAAAAAATTTTTGGATGCCCACCAAGCTATTTTTAAATATTTTAAAAAGACCTATAATTTGACATATAACTTAAGGTTGTACGTGAAAAAATAAAGAAAATACGAGCCTGGGGAGTTTTAGGTGGCGGACCCTGTATATTCTGCGAAAGATAAAGTATATTTCAGAAAATTTGTACCTATTACTTTACTTCTTTGGAGTCACTGTGCAAATCGGTGGAATTTGTTTTTAAAAGCCGTTTGTCACAAAAAATTTATTTTCTTCGGTCATGTTTCGAGCGCACTACACTAAAAATTTTATTTGAACTTTAATTGAACATTAATTTGCAATAAAGTTTCGAATCCACTGTATGGCTGAAGAGACACCTAATAACAAACGTAAAATAATTAATACATGAGGCTACTTTTCTTCCAAAGCGACGTATGGAGCAGGCATCTTGGCAGCAAGGTCCTCTGCGAACGCGTGCGTTCATATCTCTTTGAAAACCTGATATATTTTTTGCTCGCCAACTTCATGCACCAGGTATAAATATTTTCTCTTTGTCGTCTTTGGCGGAAACGCATATTTATAGCGTACACTGCAAATTCGAGAAAGCCCGGGCGGCGCTGTTCACAATATGCTATGACAAATGACTATCGAGACGTTCGTATAAAGGAAGACGTATGGGAATAATGAGAGGCCATTGTGAAGCGAGCACACGTTAAATTGATGGAACCCCCGATATAGGTGTTTGGGTGGAAATTCGGAGTCGTATGTGCCCTAAACGACAATTAAATTGAAAGGTGCTGTTGGCTCAGAGAGTCCGGTGGTAACCAAACAAATATTTGCGCCCGATGGACACCCATAATGCTATCATCTATCGATATACATATGAGTTGATAGGAATACTATAAGTTAATTGTCATCGTAACGTTATTGACTAAATCGATGAATGAAAAGGGAAAACAGCAGAGCTCTTTGATCTTTGTCCAACAGTATACATTTTTTGAGATGACCAAATAGCCACTTATTTGGGGTCATTTAAACAATATTCTAACACAACTCATGTACAAGTAAATTTTTACCATCAAGATTTAAATTTGGAATCTTAGGATAGACCGCGTCAATTTTGGAATAAGGTTGACGTTTCGCCCGACTTGTAAGGGGCTTCATTAGAATAGGAATAAGGAGTATGGAATATGGTACAAACCATACAGGTCCCAACTGAACCAGATCCCAAGGAGGTAAGAGAATGAAAACGATAGTTAACATTGTACCTGGCGTTATGAGAGGGGTGGGAATGCTCGGAAGGCAGGGGTGGGAGATTGTGAAACTCTGAGCGCTTACGTTCTTACATACTTAACCTCTACGGGGACGATATCTCTTTCAAAAGCTCACAACTCTCCAAGCTCCACCACAAACATTCTGAACTGATTTTAACACTTACTTTCCTTATCCGTTCTCGGGACAATGAAGCCATTCCCAAGTTTCTAAGAACCAAGTACCATTTCTCCATATGGTTATCTATCACAATTCTCGATGAGAACTCTATTTTCAGCCTGCAATATCTTACAACTTTAGCTTGAATTGTCCAATACCCTCACACAAATTGATTGGTCATTTTTTGACCAAATTACTTGTCTACAAGCCCAAAGAAAATTTGTAATCAGAGGAATATACACAAATTCTATTCTCTAGTTCCACCTAAAAGGCAGTCCTGTATGCCAAACCCAAAATCAGTTGTTAATTTGTCTCCCTGTCCCCTCTCTCAGTCAGAAAACACCTTGCTGGCCAAACTCCTCAATTATGCTATTGGTTCCAGCAAAATTCTTTTCGAGCAAGTATGTTATGAAGAATCGTGCATTTAATTACTAATCAAGGATAGGGCGGACAAGGTTCTTCAAAAACCTAAACTTTCCCCATCCAATCTTTCTAAAGATGAGAAAATTGCTCTCACCAATCTCAATTTCAATTCAGAGATAATCATCTTCTCGGCCGATAAAGGTAACGCGACTGTAGTCCTTAATACTTCTGATTATATGGATAAAATGAGATTGAAAACAATTGAAAAAGAATAAGATAATATTTTGTCGGATAGATCGCTGTCTCTTGAAAACACTAACAAAAAATTAATAGTCTGACGTTTCGATTACACCTGTAATCTTTGTCAAAGACGAAGAACCTCAAAATTTGCCTGACACAAGATGAAACAAAATTTTGAAAGTCAGACTATTAATTTTTTGTCAGTGTTTTCAAGAGACAGCGATCTATCCGACAAAATATTATCTTATTATATTATGGACGCTGAAAGCATTCACCCTCGTATTGAAAAAGAACTTAATTTGATGCATAAGGATCCAGCAGTACCTCAAGATATTAAGAAAAAGCTAGCTCCAAACGAATCAAAATCCTCTCGTCTATACGGTCTTCCAAAAATTCATAAAAAAGGATATTTCACTTGGTCTCACTGTTAGTGCTATCGACTCATCCATTTATAGCATCGCCAAATTCTTAACGAATCTTCTGAAGGACTAAACGAGGAAACATCTTCACATGTTCTCAATTACAAACACTTTGTAAGTTTTCTACCGGAACAACAATTCATCCGTCCTGTCTTCCATCCCTCTTCGGAAATGTCACAGATTCTTCCTTCTCCAAAGGACAAAATTAATCCTCTATCTTCTAGAAGTATTTACAGCATCTCTTGTTAGTGCGATGCCGTATATATCGACGGAACAGGTAGATCTATTAAAACTAGGCTTAATAAACAAACGCTGCATCAAATCAGGTTTCTTCACCCACTCAACAGTAATCGAGCATCAGCATGAAACCGGTTACAATTTTTTTCGACAATGTGTCATTTCTTGCGAAAGTGCCTTTTTCACAACATCCCAATAATCTAAACCGCAAAGATGGTTATCATTTCTCTACTATTTGGTACCCAATCAGTCGACTGCCATTTCCACTTTCACTATCTCCCACCTCTGCGTTAAAAACACTCTCACCACCCTCGTAAGGCCAGGTACAACGTTAACCATCGTTTTCAGTCTCTTTCCTCCTTGGAATTTGGTTCAGTTCGGACGTGTTTCTCGCGTCTCCATATTCCTGTCCTGATGAAGCCCTTACGATTGCGGGCGAAACGTCGACATTATTCCAAAATCAGACGCGATCTTACCCAAGAAGATAAAGATTTTAGGAATTTCTGCTTAAGAATTTGATAAAATTTAACGCGTTTTCCTGTTATTTTACTATTGCAAAGGGATCGGACATCGTCTAGTATACAGTATTATTAATTAAGCAATAAACGCACAAATATTCTTACTAAAACACGCAATAACTTTTGGAATTCACGTTCTGAGCTCGTCGTGTTTAAAAACCTTTTCAGTAGTGTCTCACCTGCATAACTATAACGTAACGATTTTGGGAGGAGAGGTATTCATTCTCCACGACAGTTTATAGGATTTTTAAAGGCAATTTAAATCCGGTAAGAATTTTTCCCATGTTAACAAGCACATCAAGAGTTTTAACGACTCGTGACGAAACCCAGTGGCGTATGGTTATTGCGTTAGAGTTTGTGGTTTGCAGTTGTATGTTCATGTAATGTGAGCGATTCAACAAAGGACTAGAGCAATCGTGAACGTATTATTATATCAATTGTATTGTATTCGACCGATCTGATTATTAAAAGAATGAAAACAAAATACCAATGTGGAGTATTCAAAAGCCTCTAGTGCCAAAGCCCCCTAAAGCCCATTTTGAGTTCAAATTGATAGTGACTGTTAAACAAAGCAATAATTCCATTTTGTATAGCCCACTCGAGGCAGGTAGCATGAACAGCAGATATAATACAGATATGTAACGTGCGAGAATACATCTCAGTGTTATTTTTAAGGTAATTTTAAAAATATCGTTTTGATCAATGGCAATTTGTCTTAATCCGAGGAAATGCATATCTGATATACAAAAAAATAAAAATCGGTTTCTTGAGATGCAAATAAACTGATATTAATAATAACCGAAGAACGGAACGCTGCTATCGCAGAATAGATTACACAGAAAGCGTAGATTAAATCATGTTAAGAGCGTGAGTTCGTGTCTTTATAAGAATCTGAAACATGAGCACATGCAAATAGGGCGTGCAGATTCTCATATCATATACAGCAAATACAAATAAATAGTATACGAAGAATTACGAACACTAGTATCTATTTTGTGTCATAAAGAAATGGGAAACGGTGAATTTCTTACAATAAACCATTTTGTAAAGTTTACAAGAGGTATATTTCACAACAGTGGCTCGCGTAGAATAAATACGGAAGTGTTATACAGATAATATTGTAGAGATACGTCAATAGGTTTAATTATAGCTGTTTTGACAATTCCACTTAATGAATTGCATACTGGTTACGGAAAAATATGTACAACATAAATTTAAATCTTCTGAAAACTAATAAAAATGGCAATGCAATAATTCTTGTTACTTTCTTTAACCAAGAAGTTAGTTGTATTCAGATTATCCGAATTTAAAGGAAACTAAATACTACTAATGGAAACGTAAGCGAATTACAGTATTAAATACTTTTATAATACCTAGGTCAAGATAATTTCTTGTGGATCTAGATTATCTTCTTCTTCCGAATTTAGAACAACTGCCTAATAGCAAATACATTTTTTCAAAATACAAATGTATATGAATATACGAGAGTGAAGTACCATCCATCATAGACTATCTTCTGATACAAAGAAATATAATGGTCAGTTAGAGACATAAGAGTTAGAAGAGGGCCTAATAACATTTAAAGAATTAGTATTAAATGCTGTAAGAGAAGCAAGAGGAGTTTATAAAATGAGAAAAACATGAGACAGACAGGTGTGATGGAACTATTAGCAGCAGACATGCGTGGGAAACGAGACACAACAGAAGATAAAGGTATGAGGGACACAGATGCAATATCTGATGACGAAGAAACAAACGAGAACACCACAAAAGAGGAATTAAAAGAAGTTATCGAGAAATTCAACTGGGAATAAGCAGCTGTACACGACAAAATAACAACAAAAATGATAAGGAAGTTAAATGATAGCAACTTAGGGCAGTTATTAAAGAATCATGTTTTGTACTCATCGACCTAGAACAAGCTTGTGACAAGACCTCAAGAATCGGGCGTAATTTAGCTGAAAAAGTAGTATATGGAAAACTTATCAAAGCAGTAATGGGGTAGCAATAACTATGTGTGAACCTGTAAAGATAAATCGAAAACTTTTAAAACAAAAGAGAATGGTACTAGGTCCACCTCTCCTCATAGGTACCATGGAAATCATAGTAAATGAAACAAAGCTAAATTTTCCCCAATCAGTCTCTCCAAAGATCAGATCTCAAGGCCAATTCAGATATAACCATCCTCTCGGCCGATAAAGGTGACGGTACTGTGGTCCTTAATACTTCCGATTATGTGGATAAAAACAGCAATCTTTTGTAATATGGGTCATACACTCCTATATACGCTATATTATAGCTGACGTAATGACAGCGAGTTTACTGCGGTACGTCAAAGTCCTGGATCCTGACAAACCGAGTTGTCATAACGTGCGTAACGGACCTCAGTGTTAGGATTAATTTTGTGACTTTAAAAGAATATTTAGGAGTGTTACTGTGCTTATTTGAGTGGTTTACACTACTTTGTCTTGCTTCACAAGTATTACAAACCGAAATTATATTTAGTTTAGATCCTGGATCAAAACAAACCAAGTTGTCATAACGTGCATAAGGGAGTTCAGTGTATGGTGCATTTTTTTAGTGTTAAAAGAATATTTTAAAGTGTTACTGTGTATGTTTGAGTAGCTGACACTCCTTTGCTTTACTTAGCAAGTATTACAAACCTAAATTACATTTAGTTACAATGTAGGTATTGCTGAAAAGCTTAACCTACAATAAATGCCTGTGTAGAGCATTACAGTTTACATGTTGCACCAGAAGATGGTAACGTGCTAGGTCCCCGTATGTTCTTGTTATAATGGGAAAGAAACGTATAAACTGTAAGTACTTATTTTATATTGTATTTCAACAATAGATTGCAACTTATTGTAATTTCGGTTTATTATACTTAATGAATAATACAAAGGTATGTAAAACACTCAAACATACACAGTAACACTATTATACTATGATTTTGCTCTGAACATTGAGTGTTACTGTGTATTTTTAGCGGTTTACGTACCTTCGTAAAATTTAGAATTAGAAACCAAAATTACATTTAGTTGCAATCTATTGTTTAAAAACAATCTAAAAGAAGTGCTGTAAAAATTATACGATTCTCTCTCATTATAACGGGAACATCAAGGGACCCAACCCATTACCATTTTCTGATAAAACTTGTAAATTGTAACGCTCCACACACGTACTTGGTGTATGTTCAGCTTTTTAACAATACATTGTATCTAAATGTAATTTCGGTTTGTAATACTTGCCAAGTAAAGCGAAGTAGTGTAAGCTACTCAAACATACACAGTAATACTTTAAAATACTCTAACACTAAAAAATTTACACCAAACGCTGAACTTCCTTGCGCACTTTATGACAACTAGGTTAGTTTGGATCCGGGATCTTGACGTATCGCAGCAAAATGGCCAACATCTACGTCACACTAATATAGCGTATTTCTTATAACCTGATTTAAATTGAAAACAATTGAAAAAGAACTTAATTCAATGCTTAAGGATCCAGCAGTATTTTCTTCCGAAAGTCCTTGTACATAAGGTAAACTCAACTTCCATGTACTTCGTCCTGGCTGAGAATTTACTTGATTTGGACACTTTTATTAAAAATTGGCCAAAGATTCTTATTGCTATAACCATTTCTCACTAGCGCTGATTCAAGATGATATATTTCTTTTTGTACAGAACTTTCGTCTGAGATTCTTTGTGCTCTAACAAATAACGTCCTTATAAGGGTTGAGTGGGAGGTTGGTGAGATGTGGCATGTAAATATCTGCCTTTGTGTTGGTTCTCTGTAAACTCTGTGTCTTAACTGTCTAATGACAGCAATCTTTCCGAAAACATATTATCTAAATTTCTCTTTTATTTATGAATGGTTGGATAAGGATGAGTTGATCACTTTATTTGGTGATTATCCACTTCATTAATTTGATGAGGTTTATACGAAGAAATTACAATAATAAGAATGTTCAAGACTCACTTGCAGCTATCTATAAGCACTCTGCTCAATATAGCGATACGAAACGACCTATACAGAGTAAAAATCCATATGCATATGTTGTGGTTCCGCAGATTTATAGTAGATGTAGATGCTTGATGCAGGTAAGAATGTCGTTCGAACTAACAGAGAAACGCAACCAGAACTTAGCCGCTGTTCAGGAGCTTTTTTAATTACCTTGTCCAAAGCTTCTTCTCTCCTCACATCCACTCGAATCCATATCAAATAAGCACGCCACTGCCTGTATCTGACATAACCCAAGGATCCGAGTGCATTTTATTATAACATTAAAACAGTCCAGCAGGTCTCGTCAGCATCACGGTTTAAAATCCAATTTAATTTATGAAAAATACCGTAGTGGGCAGGCTTCAACCCCCGATCTCCTGTAAAAGAAAGGAGGTCGTTTATCACATTTCGTCCGCTCCAACGACCGCTCTTCCAAAATTTGTGAATAATGGGAAGCCGCCGTTTGCGGGTCGCCAGCGAAACATAATAAAACGAAAATTTACTACAGAGTTTTTTCCCAACGCCGGCGAGCCGGCCGCGGACGTCTTGACATGTGAAGAATATTCGGACGAATGTTTTTGGTTTTACCTGGCCGTCCTGTGTCCGTCAAGTCTTGTAAGCCGGGGTTTTTACACGTGTTTTCGTGATGCGCCCGATGGAAAAGTGACCGATCGAGCGTATTTATATTGTTGCGTGATAGCGACGTGGCGTGCGTTATCATCGTTATTTGCATGCATAATTACGCCCGGGAACGCTGGAAAATGTTTTCCGTTGCTCGTGAGGAGCTGCAGAAAATATGAATAAAAAATGTCTAAATTGTGAAGACTGTAGGTAAAAACCGACTATAAAAATTCTGCGAATATGGTTTTAATTGTTTAAGCACTTTATACGGCCCGTTCGTAATGTTTGAACAGATTTACCTACAACCTTATTTTAATTATGTTTTAAGAATATATCATTCTCTTCTTGTGTGTCAACCTGTCAACCAGTGGAGTTCTTGTACTTTCCCGTGCTTTTCGTTTGTTGCATCCCAAGAAGCAAAATTATTTTGTAATTTCCAAATAACAAGGCATATTTGCCCTATTTTATTATTTCTCGATGACTATTTTATTTTATAAGGTATTCAGTTTCAGTACATTAAATTGTTATATAGTTTAGTGTTATAGAAACGTTTTCACAGCAAAATTATAAAATAGTGTTAAGCACCGTTTTGTTCTCATTTTTAAACGTTTTTAGAACTTTTTTAGAACAATTTTCCCAGTGGATACAAATTATTTTATAAAGGGTTTCAAAATGTGTTATTCAACACTGAATTGTCATCTACTGAGCATCTACAAAACTACTACCTATATTAAGTCTTGATTTGACCAAGTAAAAAGCAGTGTTGTTATACAGCTATTTCTTCTGTGAGAAATATGTTTTATAAGAGGGAGCCATATTATTATTCCGATTTTAATCAAATTTATGGGCGCCATTATGTAAAGCCCACTAAAAATTATTTGTTTACAAAAACGTAATATACAAAAGTTATCTTTATAAAAAAACTGATTATAAAATGAGGTTTGTAAACAGTGCAGATAGGTTTAAGATGCCCCGTGATAAAAAAAGATTTTTTTTGTATTTTTTTGAGTATTTATTTTGAATTGATAAAATACTAATTATTTTGGAAGCGCTTAAAACTAAAAACCAGTGGAATGACTGGTCAACTGTGAGAAATATAGCTGTAAATGGAATTCAGGACAGAAAAGTGCGAAAAGACGTTGGTTTGTCGAGGGTTTTCAAAGATGATCACGCAAATTTAATACGACTTATGATTTATGAGGCATACAAAAATAGTTTTGTATTGAATTACTGAAGAATTACACAAGAATATTAAAACGGAGCTAAAAAATTAAATTAAAACTGAATAGAGTTTACGTAAGTTTTTAAGAAAAAAATTAGTTTCATTATAAGAGAATTAATAAACGCCAAGTTCTGATGGAATCTCAACGAATTTCGGAATGGCGAATAAATTGCTTAAATCAAATTAAAAAAGACGCTGTGAAAAAAGGTTGGTGCGATAAGAATAACAACTGCGTGTTCAATAGTAAAAAAATAATTATTCTACGACTGAAGTTATTGAAAGTTAGTTTAAGAATAAACTGCTGCCAAAGCTTCCGGACAATGCAGTAATTGTGTTAGACAATGCGTCTTATCATTCAACTCAGATTGAAAAATATTCAAATACGTCTTCAACTAAAGAAGAAATGCAAGATTTCCTTTTAAAACATGACATATTTTGAGGAATGTTAAACAACAACTTTTGGAGGATCTAAAGAAAAAAATGTTTTGACAGTTTGGCTAAAGAGCATGGATCCACAGTTTTACGGCTACCGCTGTATCACTGTATATTTAATCTAAATGAAATGATTTAGCATGAACTTAAGAGTGATGTATGGAGGCAAAATACTACAACTGTGTTATTTTCAATCGAACGATCTCATTCTGTACAACGTATTTGATAGAGCACATCAAATTAAGCAATGAAAATACTGAGGTATCCCTGCTATACAGTCATTCGTTTTTGAGATATTTCATGAAATGTAACAAGAAAAGCACCCTCATGTGGAGTATAGAAAGTACCCCAAAAATTGCACAGGTCAATGAGCAGAACCAAGACTTATATGAAGGGACAGATACCTACATGGAATTTTTACAGGGAAAGTTACCGGAACTTTTAGAAGATTTACCATACTAAACAAAAATTAATATCGTATATCAACATAATAGAGCTCCGTCTTTTTTATCTTTATAATCTATATATAGGTTGAACATAGTACTCCACTAAGTCTGTTGATTTAGCACCGTTGGACTTTTGGTTCCGGAGACACTGAAAAGCGAAGTATATTCAGCTGGCAGCAACACACCATTATAATAATAATGGAAGTAGTATAATACCTCAACAGTTTTGAAAGCTCTGAAACTACTGAATTTAATTTCTCACCCGAATGCCCTGCACCACATAGATGAGTTTTCGCATTTTTGGAGTAATGTACACCTAATTGTATTATTTTATATAAATGTTTGTTCCAACCTTACTTTTATTTTTAAGAAGCGCTGCAGGTCTTTTTTAAGAAATGCAATAGCGCTCATGAAGTTTTAATAGAATAATCAATTCAATGACCTCTAATCGCACAACGCCATTTTTATGCTAATTACAAAATCTTAAACAAGCCAATTCTTGAAAAAATGAAACAACATTGAGAGTTAAATTGCACGCGACTCGTACGCAATATTACCAAAGCAGCAGACTTATAACCGGGTTTCTTCTTTCGTAACGGGTACACTCTGAACTTTGACTACTTAGTAATAATCTACTTCAATTCACTCACAACAAAAGAGTTTTTGTTTACTCGCTGAACAGAATCAAACGAAAAAGCATTTGACAGACCTAGGTTAGCACGGATGTCCATTGCGCTCATCTTTCAAAAGCTGCAATAAAAATAATATCCTCTGCTGAGGCAATAGGCTCAAGTACTCGGTGTAAGAAAACATACGTCTTAAGACAAAAAGGAAGTAAGCGTATACAATTATAGGGCGGAGATTAAATATTTCAAGAATAACTGCATTAGTTTTAGCATTTTTATAAATTTCATACCTACACAACACTATCCTTGCATGTATGCACCTGTAAATTCAAGTTAAAACAGTTTGGTACTAAAAATACGGGAATGAATATGTTACTAAAATAAAAAACTACATTACTTGAACATTATGGCATTTTGTTAAAAAAATGGTTTCGTATCTGCATAAATGAAGTGTGTCAGAAAGTCCTTTCAAAATTTGGTGACTGCCGGACGAATGGTTCTCCAATTATTGCTGATATCAGAATCGCCTTTTTTGACTTCATTGCTGTCTACATACTTTCCTACATTTTTTACAATTTTTCTCGACTTCTTCCTTTATTACCGAGTTCTACTGCAATGCGTCTAACCACTGGAGCAATTAAGTCAACTCCATTATCTTGGCTTCCGATTCTTTCAAACATTGCTCTTCCGGAGATTCGTAGACAGTTTGATACATATGAAGCTTAGCAAAAATATCAATCATCTCCTAATGAGTTTCTGATTTCTCGAGATCTTCAAAAGCTACCTTCAACTCGGCTAATAGAAAACCTCTAGTTTTTCTACGGTTTTTCTTCAATACTCTATCCAGAATAGATACATACAATTATTTCTTTTTTCAACGCTTTTATAAAAGTCGACCGTAGTCGCATGAAATTAACAGTATTGTGTAATACATTAATGATTTTCATAAGAATATACGAGCTCGACTTATATTTGAAAACACGTATATCTCAATGTTGCCAAAAACAATAGCCTGCACCCTTAACACCTTCCTTTCTCTTTTTCCAGGTGAGAAACCGTTCAAATGTGAATACGAAGGCTGTGATCGTCGCTTCGCCAACTCCTCAGACAGGAAGAAGCACTCGCACGTCCACACGTCCGACAAACCCTACAACTGTCGGGTGCAGGGCTGCGACAAGTCCTACACCCACCCCTCGTCCCTCAGGAAGCACATGAAGGTGCACGGCTGTTCGGGCCGCTCGCCGCCGCACTACGACAGCGACGGCGAGGAGTCGAACTCGTCGTCGGCGGGCAGCATCTCCGTGGCGGCCAGCAGTCCCCAGGTCGGACCGCAGGTGCCGGCCGCCATCGGCGAGTGGTACGTGGCGTGCCAGCCCGGACCTGCACCCGACCCCCTCGGGGGCCTAGGCCATTTCGGGAACATCCACCATAGTGGGGCGGCAACGGCCTACTGACTATAGTAGAGTTAGTTTTGTTTCGGTTAAGTTGGGGGCGTGCTTGGTGGTCATTGGTTTTTGTTGGTGCGATCATGTTAAGAGTGTTCCACAGACAAATGGCATACGTTTTTGAGTTGTATTAATTTTTCGCAAGAAAATTAAACAGAATTATATCTGAATTTGTTTCCAAAAAGCAGGTGAAATTGCAGGATAATGATAATTGGAAAACCACATTACTCGTTTATTTGCAGGGAAAATTTATTGACATTTTGAGAATACATAAGGACATAGTCTGCGAAAACTAAATATGAACGAAAATAAATCATCTAAATTCATCAATGCATGTGCACCTGTGGAACGCTTTTAAACAAAGATAAAACACACATTTTCTTCTAATTATTACTGGAAGCTGTGATAATTAATTTGCAGAACGCGATATTCGCCCGCGATATTCGTTTTATTTTATTTATCTTTGCTCAGTGACAGCTACTAAAAGTTCGTATGTTAAGATAAATGAATTAATCCATTTTATTGTAAAAGTACAAAAGGAACAAGCATTAGAGGCTAGAAAAGGAAAAAAGAAGCTGCATTCAGGTATATTCTTAACTTATCTAATTGACATTTATTTTCCCTTCAGCTTGTTAAATAAAACTACAAAAAGGAAGACGTTCAAATACCGAAGTTAACGAAATTTTAGTTAAGCAATCATTAATAAATATAAAAACAGCTTGGAAATATTAATTTTACTGCGTACAATACAGTAACATTATGCTAACAATAGATTACCGTAGCATGGGCTGAATAGAAACAGAAGGATTTCTTACTACTTCCTTACTACACAAATATGACTTGCCATAAAAATTATTTTTTTAATACTTGACTTTCTCTAGAAAGATCTACTCAAATATCACTCAAAAGTAGTCTATCTAGCTTCCTAGCATATGAATAGAAACAAGTAAAATCTTAAAAAAAAAGTAGCAGAAAAGCATGCATCTATTATTTTCTTTTAATTGATTAAAAGCAGTTTTAAGAAAGTGTTTTATTTGAATGCAACTGCACAATTTAACAGAACACTTTTTTAAACTTTTAAGATTTTCCATATTTTTTTGGTTTCTCAAGTAATGTTACTCTGCACACGTTTTTACGCATTTTCATTTATACCTTTTTTACAATTAGATTACTATCACAAAAAAAGTTTTACTTGTGTTTTATATCCTTTCTGACTATTTTATTCCTTATTCGAAATGTACACCTTTTAAGCAAGGGTTCTCACTAAAATTCGTCTTATTATAGTTTAAAATATGACTTGCAAGGACATTTTTTAACTGGTTCCTCTTTTTTGTTTTTATTTGCACAAGTCAAACTGTTTCTATTCACTCCATTCTGTGGTGAACTTAAAGACCGACATTATTATATGGCTGATGTTAAATGATATCTGACTTATTCAATATTTAGTAAGATTCTGTTTGCTTTTTTGGTTAAGCAAATGTGTTATCTATCTACTAGCGTTTTGACTGCTACTGTAGCAGGCACCCTCAGAGGTAAGTTGTGATTGTGGTCGTAGAGGTCGCGATGAATACAMTACCTACCWTAATTAATGTGTTCATCAAGATGCCTATACGTCCACAACCGCAACTCGTCTCTGAGGATGCCTACKATAGTATTAAAKGAAAATGGAGGTAGAAAGAGGAATCGAGACAGATATGAAGCTTCTGTTAATAAATAAATAATAATAATAATTATAATAAATTTTTCCAAAAWATGTGTACAGCATTTCTAAATGCTTGTTATTCTGACCATGAAACCGAACCTGACAGCTTGTATTTTACATAATCTGTATCAATGTTGAAATGCTAGTAAGTAAGCAATAAGACAATATTTGCCGCCAAATTGCTTTATAATTAGATTGTATAAAAAGGGGGAAGCTAACTGTGAATACTTCTACTGTTTCCACTATTTTATATATGCATCGCAAAAATTAATTTTATATAAAATAATCGTCTTCATTTTTACCTAATTTTACAGAAGCTTTCCTAAATGTATACACTTTGTGTATGTATGTATACTGTATTAAAAGACCTCTATTATACCTCTCAAAACTACACTGAATTGAAAAAAGACTAAGAGTACACAATTATTGAATTTATGGAAATAATGTTAAAAGTGAAGCTGTCAAATCTGTGCCCTTTTTTGTGTTAAGTTATTTCTGTTTCATATATTGTATTCCTGTATCTTGTTCTGGATAGAAGGTCTTCAACTTACTGGCGTTCACTTAGAAGCACCAACGCATTAAAACGTAAAGACCGCCTTGCACGTAACTGCCCCTTTAAAAAATGACTGTGAATTGGTATAGCGTTAATCCTGCCGTGCAATTGTATTTGTTGTAAATTTCTGGACGATCACACTATTTATTGTAACTGTGTAAGTGGTGTCCGCGCACTGCAATGCCTGTGTTTGTATATTTTGTACAAAACTGAACACAACTACGTGTAAGATGCTGTAAAAAGTATTTTATTGTAAATATAATTCGTGTACCATCAGGGATCTCTAATTATCTATCGAGAAGTTTATTATAACTTGAATTTATTGAAAATATATTTGACTGATGCAGCGAGTGGTTTTTGTCTTTGAGTGTACGTACCCGTTCCCACAGTGAAAAAACGATGAGCGTGATTAATACGAGAACACAAATAAAAAAACTATCGAACTAAAGCGATACTTGTCAACTGCATGCTCAGAAATTATTATGATAAATAAGTTACGGCTGTTGGTTTTTATGATTAAAAATGAGTCAGGTTGTTGCTTGTTGCTTCATTAATTACAAAACGTGAGAAACATGGTCAGCGTCATTTGAAAGAAGAATCGGTGAAATTTACGTGCTCATTAAACTTTAGTAGGGATGTTTAATATTGGAGATTATTCCTGATTATCCTGAGAAAACGTACATTAATTAAGCCTATGTGTAAATATATCTAAGTATTTAATGCTTTAATAGCGCATTGCTTAATAGGATACCAAGACTGCATGCAACCTACATAAGAAACATCGTTTTTTTTTTAGATAGGCAATAACACATGTTATTTGATAGGGGTAAGTAGACAGCTGCATTCCCTGATACTAAAATAAAATCTATTTTTATCTATTACATTTTTATCTATAATTCTTTCTTCCATACTGCTAAGCATTTGACAAAAAAGGAGGTTATAAAATAAGGTACTTGTTTTAAGGTACCCGACCTTGTAAATAAAATAAATAATAGATAAACAAAATAAAGCTATGAATAAGGTACATAGGAACAACAGTGTCGAAAAAGCCTGTGGCAAAAATAAACTGTTTCCGAATCTATAACCATGTTACCCATATGTTGTGAAGAAGACTGTTTTTTGGAGCACTATCTGCTTCCACTTAATCTTGTTCTTTACTATCCTTCTAGCTTCATCCCAGTTGAAGCTTTTCTTCTTCATTACCTCTGCCGCTAACATGTACCATGTCTTTTGTGGCCTTCCGCTTCTTTTTTTCTTTGTACCTTTGCCTCCCATATTCGTTTTGCTGGCCTTTCCTAATTCATTCTCACCAAGTGAGATGTTTGGTTAATCGGGTCTAGTTACCTTTTAACCTGTTCTATTTCTTTTCCATTGATTGTTATGTCTATCCTTATGCAATTGTTTTTAATTTGCTCGTACTTATTAACATTATAGATTTGGTTAATTCTTTTTCCCACCATTGTAGATTTTGTTGTAACTTCTCTTTTTTTTAATATTTATCGTACCAATTTATTTTATTACCAATGTTTTGGGATTTCCTTTTATCTTATTGATAAACGTATGTTTCTAAAACCATAGCGCAAACAGTAATGGCATATTCAAACCATTTCTAGTACCGGGACATTGGGTTTTGCCCAACAACCCAGACTTACAACGTTTAATAGCAACACCACTGGAAGACATGATTTATACGATTCGAAAGGATACCCACATTCCTGGCATTCTAAACACATGGAAGTATGCAAGAGTTGGATCAGGTACTAACAGGCGGGATGAAAAACAAGTTCCTTAATAAATATTCAAACGCAACCTACGATAAATTTTGAAATGAAGTTATGTTCCCATTAAAAAGACAACGTATTAATTCCAAGAGCATATTTTTAAATATCGCCAGAACATGTTTGACGGCAACGTAATAAATGCCTTATTAAATGGGTACCCTTCTGCCATTGTTTATAGTGGGAAGGTTGTACTAAAATCGTGGGACGAGACAAATTATAACACAGGAATAGGCAAAGCTGACTGGTGCAGAGATGTCAGGTATTAATTCGTAACGGCTTTTGTGCAACGAAAGAAAATAGTGACGATAGCGTCTTACTAAAATTGGAAATTGAGTGTAAAAATTGCCCATACATTCATTTTATTATGTGAAGTAGGATGAATAGATAGACATACGCAAAAAGAAAAACATACATTAACTTACTGTAAAAATATGTCAGCACCTCTTTAAGGGAGATCCTTCAAGTCATATTGTTTGTGTTAGACACTGCATTGTACGTTTTCTTCAAGAACATTCCGTCCAAATATATACCTACATTTTTTGGAACAAATAACTCCGCTAATTTTATTTAGATTCCGTTTATTTTCCATTCATTGCAAAACTTTGTGTTTATAGCTTTGACTTTAACTTTTGGATGTTGTTATATACCATAGGAGCTACTTATTTGGTAAGTTATTCCCACCTTTTACAGAAGCGTACTTACTTGATCAGCCAGAATGACACTGTAGTATGTCCCTCAAAACGAAACTATTTATCAAGAATTCTGAGGTTTGTTTATTTCATTATATTAGATGAAGACGGCGCTAGTGAGACACAAAATAATAAAATATAAAAGTTGTGCAAAAGTGCCATTTGAACTGATCTTTATTATTATCATTATTTTGTCTAATACGAATCTGATATTTAATCTTTAAAAACGCTAGTATTGCCTATCCTTTTCGTTTCATTCTGGCAGCACCAAAGAAAAAAAAACTGGTAGCTAACCCTTTAATCGATTTAGATAAGGTTTGTAATTAAAACACGTCAGACTATTGTTGCTCCCAGTAAGTATTCAGCGCAACGCTTGTAGGGCATATACAGGTGTCCTCCCACGCGAGCTATGGTAATGAAGAGAGCTGTAATTAATTATGTCACGAATGAAACGGAACCAGGTGCGCTTTCCTGACACATCTACACGGCGAATGCGGATATGTGCACACCTCGAAACATTGTCTTCGCAATTAAAATTAAGTAACTGGCCTAAATATTGCAGAGATCTTATGAATATTAAAAAGCCGATGAAGATTTCAGGTAAGAGAGTGAGTAAACGTTCCTGTAAGTTCTAATTTGCTTAGAAGCTAATTAACTGAGCACTGACTGTTGATCTATATGAATGATGAATATTTATAGATTCCATGAAAATCACTGTCAGGACGCAATCTATAAAGTAAGCCATGAATCCTCAATAAAATCTTTATCTTTTGTTTCATGATTAGTACCACATGATAGAGCAAGTATTCAACTATAAGAGTACCTACCATTATTTTACAAATGTATTATTTTACTGAATATCGGCAACAATAAGCACCGAAATATTAAACGCAAAAATTTAAATAGAAAAAACAGCAACATGTATCATTAGTGTCTAAAATCAGTTTTCACCACTAAAATTCGTATTCAAACTTAATGCCTCTTAAATTCCTTTCTTAAGAAATTAGAAGAATTCGGTTTTAGAATTTTTCACTTGTATTCGCGTGAAGCATAGGCCTCTCATCATATTCTAATTATCACTTCAGAATAATGCTTAAAATAGTTAAAATGTAAGTGTGGGATACCTTTTTCACACAAATTAGGTAAAAAAGAGACAAGTATGACTGTTAGAGCTAACACCAAAATAATTTCAAAGTCTGACCGACACCGCTTTATGCGATGAAGCGTTATCGTGCAAGAGGACTACACCGTTGTCTTTCATATCTCGTCTACACTTTTGGAATCATGCTTTTTCGTATTTGTCTATTTTTTGTTTGACTATACGGTCTTCTTCCATTATTGTAGCCACAATACCAGCAAAAGTGTTCTAGGTAGCAGTATGAGGTCTTCAACTTTTGTGGTCCTCTTTAATACTAGTCCAACGCTCTGGAACGCTTATTCTAGCAAGTTACTGTTGAACTATCCACACAAGACTCCTGGTAAGCTTCTTGTAACGCACCGTGAATCTCCGCAACCGTTTGAATTTTGATATACGCAAATTAATCCGCTACAGTAACGCGTTCCATTGCATCAAACTACCCCAATTTAAGAATTTTTTTCACATAAATTGAGTGAATTACCCGCACTCTATATATAGCTAAGTGATGTCTCAAAGATACTTTTATAATTTGACAGTACTTGTTTTCTTTCCATCTCCAATTCAATGTCAGCTTGATGATATGTGCAGGAATTATGACATGACCCCCGTATGTATTTTATTTACTATAAACAGTGAGGTTCAGTGACTGGTGTGAATAACACTTTGGATACCTGTGCAGCATCAAGCGTAAGTTTTATTAATTTGTTCATATTATAGATACATTCAATTATTTCTTCATTTAATTTAGCTCAATTGAATTCAATCACGCCGATAAATTAATGATTACATTAGATAGTAAATCCATTCGTTTGCAAGCTAAAAACGCGAGTGTTAAGGAGGTATTGATGTAGGTATATCTATAATATCTGCTTAACACAACCATTGTTCATAAACAAAGTTTTATAGTAATGCAACTCTCTTACCGTTTTCACAACCTTGCAACACTATTTGGATTTCATTTACAGGCACAGTTGGAACGGCACGCTACCCCTCATAAATCAAACCCTCACTTTGTGATTTTGCGAATTTCCAGTGCCGGCTTTAAGCTGTTTTTTGTTTGTGAGGTGTATATTAATCTAAGTAGTTTTTAATCATTCGTAGTTTTAGATGAGTAGCAACATTATTTTGCACAAGCAAAGTATATCTAGTTATAATGAAATTTGTAATCTAACTAGACAACATGCACATCTGAGCATTTTTTAATACGCAAAAAAAATCTCGCATTCCTAAATATTTTTATTTTGATTTTTAACATTCCTGTAATACTTATATCCTGTGAATACGTTGAATGCTGTGCTAGTCGAAAACTATAAACAATACATTTTAATATTTTTACAATCTTTTAACTATTGGAAACATGCGGTTAACGGTTAACATAACTAAATATGTAAATAAAAGACAAGTATTTTAAAAGAAAATAATAAGAATATATATTTTTTATCTAAAGCTCTAAATACAAAAAAAATAATTCCATACATCTATTATATTTTTACAAAAAAGTCTAACATGTTTACACCGACATAACTTAAATATATTTATTATTATCATCATGACTACTGTCAAATTCTGAATCACTGCTAGCATCATCATTAACATGTATTATAAAATTTTGAAATTTTGGGATACATAGCTATTTTCAATTTCAATAACATGCTTAATACAGCCTTTATACAGTTCTTTCGTTATACTACTTACCTCTCTACGAACTTAAACGTGGACATGTATTGTTTCTTCGTAATCCTTTTTTAAGCGCACTCCACACTAATTCAATTGGGTTTAGGATGCAATAATACGGTGGCAAACGCATAACTATATGTCCATGTCCTTTCGCTAGTTCATCAACTCGATATTGTTTAGGTATGTTGAGATTTTATCAATTATTTCTTTTTTTTTGTAGCTGATGTTGGCGCCTAGTTCATTAATTTTGAATGATAACTCGCGTTATCCATGACTATAACAGATCCTGGTGGTAGCCCTGGCAGTAACTGCTGCTGAAACCAAGTTTCAAAAAGTACAGAGTCCATGTCGCAATGATAGTCAGCAGAACAATTTTGGATCTGTTTCGCTGACAGTAATAAGCCATTTCCCACCCATCCATCACTTCCTCCCGCATGAAGAATTATAATTCTTTTTCCTCTCGAAGGTGGTGCTTGCAGAACGCAGTTATTTGTCCCATCTGTCAGACCTTTTTTATCAAGTCGTGAGTGTCGTACCACGTTTCATCCAAATATACGATATTACGATTTTCTTGGCGGTACCTTCTGATTTCGTTTATATAATCCCATCTCATTCTTTTTAGTCGGGTTGATTCCATTATGGACAAACGTTGGTTTAATGTACTATAATTAAAACCCATGCTCCTCAAGTATTTTCTGAACCACTCTTCGCAATGTCATATCCTAATTCCAAAAGTTTTAATTTCAGACTTGCCGTAGTTGGAACTTTATGCTCCTTATACATTTGGTAAATCACTTTTTTAGTTTCTATCCCAAGCTCTTTTGATTAGAAATTTAGAAATTTCTCCGAATTGCGTGATTTTCTTGAATTGCCTTTATTTTCAATAATATCTCTCACAGTCGTGTAGGGGACACCAACCATTTCACTTGTCACTTTTCACGGAGCACTGCACTCTTTTTTTATCAAAAAATTGTATACATTTTTTATGATTTCTTTGACATCTTGGGTAAGGTAACGACGATTCCTCTTGTTTTTTCAATTGCACCTCCATGTCAGCGTCAGCAACTTCATTCTGAGCGGTACTTGGAGCAGCTTTTTCCCAAGGACGGAACATTTTTCGCTTCTCTTGTCTCGCGCACAGAAATACTAAGACTGAATGCTAGTTTTGGTTTGATCGGAAGTGAACTTTAAATAATCCGACCCTGCTTAACCATCTTCCAAAAATCGGACCTAAATTTATGGTAATTCTGTTATTTGCGGTAACTTGTGAGGGGCCGCCTGCTGTTCGAGATGAAAGATAAATTTTATTGCAGGGTTGTAATAACGGTAAGAGAGTTGCATTACTGTACTAAGAAATCGAAAAACAATCGAGGAAAAGAACCACTGGTAAGAAGGAAAGGAGATCCCACGTAGACCCTGCCAAACACAGACAACCCAAACGACTAAGCTGCAAAAAACGGCATGAGAATGTTTGAATCCCACATGTGCATGCAAAAATCGAATTGAGCATTACGCCAAACAATGGGACACCGCTGCAACGACCATAAATCTTCCTGCGCTGCCGAAATTCTCAGGGCCCGACGATGCGTGCATGCAGGAGATGAATCTTTATCAAACGGGCCAGTGTTTTACACTTGTAAAAGTCGTTTATTTATAATTCCAAGCCGGCTGAAAAATAAACACATGTCAAGTGACGACACAAGAATGCAGTTAGACACGGGGTTGTCGCGTGCCTGACAGAACCTCGTCTTCGGGGAACGCAGCTCTTGCTTTTTCCTGGCGCGCTATCGCGTAGAAAAACAATGCTTACAAATTGAGATGGGCCAGGTTAGTCGGGGGTTCTAGATTTTTAGGCAGATGACGGGGAAGGCTCGGTTTGATTTATTTCAGATGCATATCGAACTATAAAAAGCAAATAAAAATGGGCTTCAGGTGCGTTTTTCTATAGAGGCGCTAGTAAGTTAAAGCGAGTTCAATAAATATACAATATTAGTACAAAGGTCAGGAAGCCCTGGATAATTTTGATATTTGAAAATCAATTGTCTTGAAATTGTTATAGATATATGATCAAACAAATGACGAAAAAGGAACTACCTACCTACTAGATATACACGAACTACTTGATAAAAGATAACTACAAAATAGCCTTCCAAATGTCACCCTACTCGTAATTTGCACAACCCTATCAGAATTATTAGTATTCCTAGAAATTTCTATAGGTTCTTTTATTAGACATTTGTGATAATATTTTTCTCTATGCAAAATTTTTGTTTTATCAAAGTCAAAGTTTGCAGGCTAGTAGCACGTATGTGTTGTTTCAAACGCGCACCTACTTTTCTTTTAGTTTGACCTATGTAACACTTACCGCAAGAACAAGTAATTTTGTAAACACCTTCTCTTTCTAAATGTACTGTATCTTTGCTAAAACTAAAAATTTTATTTATATTATTATACTACTATCAACAACTAAAATATCATGCTTAGAGAACATGATATTCCTCTTTAATTTTTCCGAAAAATACCGTTGGACCAGATAACAAAAGTATCATCTGCATATATATACCAATATTTTGGCTTAAACTGAAAACTGTTGATCGCTACCGCTTCATAATTTTCCATAAACAAATTAACCACTATAGGTCTTAGAGGTGAACCCATTGCACAACCTGATTTTTGTTCATAAAAATTACCGTTTGATAAGAGATAAGTTGATTTTATACAGTGCTCAGATAATGTGGCTATCGTGTCGCCTAGGCGATCTCTATTGTTTCAGGTATGGGTACTTTCGTAAATAAAGAAACCACGTCATAACAGCTTCTGAAATACTTAAAACTTTTATAACATCAATAAAGTCTGAAGAATTCTTGATCAAACTACTGGTTTTTCCTATATACGGTTTTAAATAGTTAGTTTGCCATTCTGTAACATTTGTATTGACTATAGGTGTTAACGGGATATTAGTTTAACAAACCATACAATTTAGGCACCTAGCAATTGGAAACAGTTAAAAAACATTTCTCCTCATTCTAAAGATTTGAAAGTTTGATAAGAGCATTAATAATTTTGGAAATGTTTGAGGTAGGATTCGGGATAATTTTTGATATGTTTTCTCATCTAATAATTCTGTAACTTTAGTTTCATAATCTTTTCTATCGAAAATTACTATGGTTGAACCTTTATATGCTCTAGTAGCTGTAATAGATTTTTCTGTATTCAAACCCTTAAGAGTCTTCTTATAGAAGATTTCACTGATGATATTATCTCGACTTTTGGAATTAGCCGTGGCGTTATAGCAAAGTTTATTCCATTCGCTAAAATATTTACAGCAGCATTTGAGACACTCTCTTTTGACATGTCTATCACAGTGTTCTTGATGTTGGTTTTAACAATGTTGTATGATTTGAACTTATTGTGTTCAATGGTATTGAATTTCCCAAAACTAAATGTTTCGTTCCTCGACCTTGTTAAAGTGATGCTTGTATACTTTTGTGTTCATTGATTTATTGATTAAACCAGCGTACGGTCAGCATTTCTGCCACTCCCGGATATACCACCGGGCCGGGCGTCTGCCCTGGGTTGGAGGGGTGCATGCTGATTGCTAGTAGTGCGACTGCCTAGCGCATGTTAAGGAAATATAAGGACTGAATGGGAAGGTTATATAGGTAACATTCATATTCTTTGCATGTTTTCTTGGTGCTGTTGACATCATTGGTCCATTTCAGAGTCGCTTGATTAATTTCTTGTAGCTTGTAATTTCTTTTCTAGCCATTATTTTTCATTTTTGCCTGGTTTCTGAACAATCCTCTCTAAAGTTGTTTTTCGTGTAAAGCAGGATCTACCTCTTTTTCGTTGGTCTCCATTTAGCTCCCAAGTCTTCCGTGTGGTTTGCCTCTTTCCTTTAGATGTGTCCCTAGTATTTGATGTGTTTGATGTCGGTTTGGCTCGGCTGCATTGTTCTTCTTGTTGGAGGTCGTTTAAGAGTGCTGAGATTCTGTAGGCATTTCCATGAGGTTTACGTTGTTCGTAGTTTTTGGACAGCTTTTTTAAGCTACTTCTGAGCTCCGATGGTAGTTTTCGTCTTCCAGGATTTTATGAACCACTATTGTGTAATATCTTGCATACTTTTTTGTATTGATAAAAAAGGTTATCGGACAGAAATTGCAATGTTGTGTTTATATCTTCATCTAAGAAACTAAGTTGTCTATGTGTGTCGTGTATGCGTTGTATTATCAATACCAAATTTCAAGGCTTTTATGCCGATGTTGTAGCATTCATTACGAGTGCATTGCATTAGCAGAAACATATTTATTTCTGAGTTTATTCATGAAACTCGTGTAGTGTTTCATAAAAACCTGGACTCATTCAAACTAATCTTTCGCCCGGTGAAGGAGTCATGTTAGCATTTAATCATAAATACCATGCTGTTGCACCTAACAATAATTATTAATTTTCTCTTATTGATTGTGTTCTCAAGTTCTAGCGTCCTTCAATCTATAATAATGTCAAATTTTCTTGAATTCAATGACCTACATAAATTCAAAATGTAATACATTTGGTCAAATTCTTGACGTACGAGTATGTGTATCTAATATGAAACGCAGTGTTTTTCTATAGAAGCCAACTGTAAGGAATGGAATTTAAAAAAGGTAATTTTCTAGAACTTTATAATGCTTTATTATATGATGGAAGTTTCTGAGTGAATACACTAATACCAATTTAGCTTGCGAGGCCTTTCATAACGGAATATACGAATTATTCGACAGATACGTACAAAAAAAAATCATTAATGGCTGATGTAGTACACACCTACTCGATAGAGTTGATCATGGTGTACTACTCAGTAAACTAAAGTAGTGCGTGTGCAGTGTCTGATTTTGCTTATTAAATCTTGTCATTTATTTACACATTATTCTTCTTCGTCATTCCTTTATTTCAACGACAAAAAGAAGCATGCTCAGAGAACATTTTTCGACGGAAACAGGGCAGTTGAGGAATTTACAATAATTTTTAGTAAAAAAAAACAGTAAGCGACATTTTTAAACATATTTTGTTTTCCAACAAATTATTATTATTATTATTATTAACATAATGATAAATTATAGAGGCAAGGCCTATACTATAAAATAAACTAAAATAACGTGCGAACGGCCGCAAAAGTAATGTAAAAAACAAGCAGTAAATATACATAATCAGAAACAACCAAGCAAAATTAACAAATTCGTTGAGAGATGCGACACACACCGATTAGGAAGACTCGCACAAAACAGCAAGCCGCAGACACGCACGTACCGCACACAAACATTACTCCGACGCTCGGAACCGATCCAAGCGGTGTTTGAAGGAAGCAGTGGTCGGGGCACAGACCACATTTTCAGGAAGAGAGTTCCAGAGTTCGAAACAGCGGTTTGAGATAAAATGCAGCCGGTGAGAAGTTTTAAAGTTTTCCTTCTTTAATTTAAACTGGTGACCACGTAGACGGGCATCAATGCTGAGAGCGACGATACTGCGAGCTGAAGAGTTGTGGAATAGCCCGTGAGTTATTCTAAATAATTGGATTAGTTCGGCTCTCTCTCGTCTCACGGAGAGAAGATCAGTGTTCATTTTCTTAAGCCGCGTCTCATAAGGCAGTGCAGAGAAACTCCTGGGCCAGCGAGTTGCTGCATGCTGGATCTTCTCCATGCATTCGCGGTCCTTGATCAAAACCGGTGACCAGGCTGGTATTCCGAACTCCAGAAGCGGGCGAACATATGTCGTGTACAGACGGGCTGCGAGGAGGAGGGAAAAGCTCTTCTTAAAATGTATAAAGCAGCGTTAGCCTTTCTTGCAGTCTTTAGGCAATGGGGAGACCAGGAAATGGTGACAGCAAAACCAAGATCTGTCTGCTCAAACGCAGAAGCCAGCGGCAGCCCATTTATGGTGTAATTAGTATGCGGGTTTAATTTGCCCATGTGTAGAATAGAGCACTTTGCAATATTTAAGGGGATCAGCCAAGTGCTACACCATGATGAAACGCGATCTAGATGGTACTGTAGGAGGCAAGAGGATGGGTTGCTGTATAATTTGGTGTCGTCTGCATACATGGAAATACTGCTCTGGATGCCAAATTGTAGGTCCGAGGAGTAAATAATAAATAAGATTGGACCCAGGATTGACCCTTGAGGCACGCCACTCAAAATAGGGTAGTATCGTGATTTTGCGTCCCACACCATTACCCTAAAAGTTCTTCCTCGCAGAAAAGCGGCAAGCCATCGCAGCAACAGTCCCCGCACTCCAACATGTTCCAACTTCACAGCAAGCCTTCGATGGGGCACCTTATCAAATGCCTTGGCGAAATCGAGATATATCACATCAATTGGCTTTCCCTGATCCAAAAGCGAAGTCCAGTCGTTGAGAGAAGATATCATGTTGGTCACTACTGAGCGGCCGGGAACGAACCCCTGCTGAGTAAGAGGAATTATGTTGTTTGTCAATAGGAAAGACATCAATTTTGAGGCAATAATCTTCTCCATTACCTTACACACAACGCTTACGAGATAATGGGACGATAGAGCTTGTCGCCCTTTTTGAAGATAGGCGTGACGTTAGCGGTGAGCTATTCATCCGGCAGGATAGATGAGGTGAAAGAGGAGCCAAAAATGATTGATAAAGGATAAGCAAGGCCTGAGGAGCATTTCTTCAGCAGAAAAGGTGACATTTCTTCAGGACCGGGGGCAGAATCAGCAGATAATTCGTTCAAGCGTTGTATTATTTCCTCAGAAGGAAAGTCTATATGCGTTAGAGAGTTAATATTGCTAGGAAAGTTATAAGCTGGCAGTAAACCAGCCGGCTCTGGTGAGAAGACAGAACAAAAATATTCTGCGAAACGTTCAGAGGAATAGAGACTCTTGAACTTGTACCCTTACGAACATACGAGAACAAAGCTTTTGGTTTCTCGATTAAAGAAGATTCAAATTTTTCTTTAGCCTGCCGTATCCTTGCGGAGAGAGAATTTGAGTAGGCTCTGAATTGCGAGTAATCGTTTGGGAGAAGCGTGCGTCTGTACCTATTCCACAATGAGCGTTTGTATTTAATCATATCTAAAATAGTGTTGGAAATCCAAGGCTTGTGTGGAATGTAGCGACGATAATAAACTGTGGTGTTACGTTCAATAGATGAATTAATTGAAGTTTTTAGGAGTAACCATCTGTCTGTTTCAGGCTTATATCATTGAGTTAAACAAGAAAACGTCAGCCAGTCAGATATTATCTAAATTTTGATTCACAACGAACTAAATTACTCCTATATAGTACCTACTCTTTAAAGTATTATTTTAAACTTAGATGGAAAAGGCAGAATGTAAACAAAAAAAACTGGTGTCTTCTTTTTGTAAAAACTAGCAAATATCGTCCGTCATCGCAGTATCTTATCTTCCTTGGTAGCGTTTTTCCATTTCACTTATGGGCTTCTCTGACCACGAACATTATTATTATTCTGTGGGCACATCTTGAACACTCGAAGTCAAGATTGTAACAACTTACCCACGTACTTACTTTTACAGTAGGTATAACCTGCTTTAGTTGCATACTTCCACTGTGTTTTGAAACGATTATATATTGTGTCTGCTTCCCTATGTCCAAATGCACAGCGAATTGCAAAATGTCGACTTGGCAATGTCGATATGCGATAACAATTGACTTATCGAGTGGACAAGGCAATTTATGCGATTTTGTAGGAAATGCCGTCAGCTGATGCCGATCGAGATTACGGCCATCGTAGTAGGCCCATTCCTTTTCCTTTTTTCCCTTTTATCGCTCACGTGATCATTTTTGTTTTGCACACATATGTTTCCCGACGTGACATGTGAGCCTTCGTCCAAATAATATATTCCCGTCGAGTATAATACATTCGGTAATTCTTAAGTAGCAATGGCAGTGTCACGATTCCACTGTAGCATGAATGGTTTATTTGCATTTGATCCTGTTTTGTAATTTACACAATACGACGGAACCAGATGAAATTTATACTAAAATATGTGGGCGACTATCCATTCATATCGCACAACTAGACCTCCTTTTTGAAGCTGAGTTAGGATACGGAATTACATCTTCGTATAGATATTTACGAATGTTATTAGTTTAATCCTTATTTAATATTTCTTTCAGACATGAGATCATATAAAAATTGCACTATAATTCTTCTGTTTGTACAATGATTTCAAATAAAAAGTGGTCAGTATAGGTTATTGGTTTTGACAACTGTCTTGTTAACATTTCTGGTAAACAATACTTGGAAGCAAACATCAATACCTCAGTTATGCCATACTCTTCCCAAAGAAACAGAAATTGCGCCACTTTACCTATTTAGTTAGTTCATTAAAAGTATATTTATTTACACCATATCACAATCTAACCTGTTTATTATTATTATGAACTATTATAAGTCCAATATGTTATCAATTTTAATAGAATTGTAAAGATGAATGCAATATAGCAGGTTTTTTTGGCATTTAGTAACACTTTAGTTCGTCTAGTACCTCTGCATTTGTTTATATTTCTGTCTTAACTACAGCTTTGAGTCGTTCCAAGTTACAAGTTTTTCCTTCACATAGTTTATATTCGTTAAGATAAATATTAAAAAACAAAAGTCCCATGACAATTGATTAAGGCACACGTACTTCAACCGTCTGACAATCACCTATAGTTCCATTTATTTTTAGGTTCATCGCCTGTCTTTTAAATATCAATAGCTCTCTAATTGCATATTTCTTCAATATTTTCAATAATAAATCATATTGTTTTTATTGTCATTGATTGAAATATTAAAGTCACATTTTTGTTCTTTACCATTATAATTTCTTATATTGATACAATATAATAATACTAAGCTGCCTTTCCCTTCTTACTGTGTTTATAATTAATTTCTGTATCATTTATATTCATCTTCTGCTTTGTTAAATAGTTATTTTGACATAGGTATTCTGTCTCGCGTTTTAATTGATATAATTATTCTTACTTTTAGCCATACATGCTTTAAGTTTGTTAGTGATTTTCTGCGGATTTTGCTGATCCAATACTGCTGTTTTACTAATTCAAGTAATTTGTCGACTTTTTTAATGCTTTCCGTCTTTGGAAGGTTCTGTATTGTTATTTTTATTGTCTATCATTCTTATATCGTGCATTATGGAGTAGTGATCTATCATGTTTCGATTTCAAATACACAGATTTGTACCGTTTAATGAAAATGTGATCTAAACAAAAAGCTGTATAATTTATCATTCGAGTGAATTCCCGACGTGAAACCATGTGACCCAAATAATGAAAGGCTTGGATTTTGGAGGACTTTGTATGTATGTATATCTCTATTATCCATAGCATCCAAAACACTGTATAGTGAACTAAACGTGTTTAATATTATAAAAGAAGGAGTACTTTCAAACATTATATCTAATATCAATATCTTATTCTTTTGGTGGTGGCGGGCTTTTTGGCTCTTTTTTATACAGGCGTTGTTTGACGTTTCGGCCATTCTTTTCTTTTCATCGATTTGTCTACAGAGGTGCACATGATTTGTCTGTGTTTTGCGACACTGCTTGCTTATTGTATATATTGTATATATGCAGACAGATCGATGTAAAGAAAATAAAAGTTTTGAAACAGGACGTAACGAACGACCGAAACGTCAAACAATGCCTGTAATTTTTATAAAAAGGAACCAAAAAGCCCGCCACCGCCAAAAGAATAAGATAATAGCAACACTATTCCGCCAAAACAAACAAATACATCATATCTAATGACGTTTATATTCTGCCCGAGCCAGTAAATCATAGGAAAATTATATTCCTTTAAAATAAGAAATTATTGCTAAATCTACAAACGACATCTTTATCAGAACTGATTTCATTGCACGATATTTTTTTTTAATTTCCACCAACATTTATACTTTACGGAGTAATGGAACAAGCAGATCATTTGTTTAAAAATCAGATGGTACATGGCTAACATGTTAGACCTTTGAGTAGGGTTTGTTCCCTTTTGACCTACAAAACCCATACGGGACGAGTCCAGAATCCTAATTTACAACGCAGGACAGCGAATGCGCGCCAAAGTCGCTCTGTATGATAGATCACCGGTCGCGGGCAGCGGAACGATTTCTCGACTGGACCAAAGTTGTAAATCAGCATATTTCTCAGTTGGTTTTTTGTCTGGATTCCACGGCTATTCGACGAGGGTTTATTAATTTATTTACGAGACGATCATTTTTTCGCACGGTGTCCAAGTACCCACCTTGTTGGTCAGCATACCTTGCGTCCGGAAAGGCAAGCAAGGCTAAATATGGTACGTATAACAAGCAATGCTCAACGACGTTGTTTAATACCTGCTGCATATGCTGGTCGCGCTAAGTGATAGTTGTGGCGTAAAGGTTTTCAAATATAAAAACGCAAGAATTGAATTTGGCGGTGGCACAAACAGAAAAAATATTGGTAGATTTTAATTGTAAACAAATACAGTTGAAATAGGATTTATGTATCCAACAATGTCTGCATCAAGCTATTATGAAAGGTCGACAGTCTTGATTGCTACCACTGCTGAGCTTTCATATCTTTTATCTAGAGTGATTCACAGTTTTTCTACTTATTTCTCTTCTATGGTTTTTGTGTACTTTTGCACACTTAGTGAGCCAGTATACTTGGAGGGCAGTTTCCCTTTACAGGATTTTATGTACCACTATTGTGTAATTTCTTGTATACACTTAACTAGATACGAAACTACTTCACTATAGCAAGAGCAACAATAATAATAGTAACGCAAACATAAGTACATAACACTTGGACGGAATGTGAATTAAATCCTTAGTATTTCATGTAGTTGTTCGATTTCTGTATCTTGTTTAAGTTGCTCTTTCATGATGATGTTGACATTTCCTTGTGTATATATGTATATTTCCTTGTATGTTTATCTTATGTTTCTTCTATTTATCAATGACCTACCAGACTCATTAAATTGTTATGAATTATTGTTTGCAGACGACCTTAAATTATTCACTAACATTTCTTCTTCAGACAACTGTTTGATCCTTCAAAACGACTTAAATTCTTTAGCAACGTGGTGTGATCTGAATAAATTAGATTTAAATATTCCAAAATGCAATGTGCTTTCGTTCACTCATAGACATAATATATTACTTTATCAATATCAAATCAATAATGAAGTCCTAAATAGAATCAATAAGTTTAAAGATCTTGAGGTAGTGTTTGATCAAAAGTTTACGTTTAACGACGATATCTTAGATATAATTGCAAAATCATACAATTTTTATGGTTTCATTTATAGAAATTGTAAGGAATTCACTAATTTACGCAATTTACAATATTGTTCTCTTATTCGTACTAGGCCAGAATACGCGGCTTTAATATGGTTTTCTATTTATAGATGTTATATAGATCAACTCGAATATAGACAAAGAAAATTTCTTAAATTTTTTTCAGTTTTAACCGATGGTTTTTATCCGCCGAGAGGCAGTGTTCACCAAATTCTTTTAAGCATGTTTAATTTTGCTTCACTGGAAACTCGCCGTACTTGTATTATTGTCGCATTTCTTTATAATCTAGTAAATCACAATTTAGATTGTAGTTGGTTGCTTGAGAAGGTTAACTATGCTGTGCCCCGTGTCAGTCTCGTCAGAACCTAACCTTTTCCTATTCCACTGGTCGATCGAATGTATTTCTAAGATCGCCAATAGTGCTTATGTGCCGCCATTTTAACGTTATTTGTAGTTCTTGCGATATACACTATAACTCTAAATCCTTTATTTTAAACCAAATTGTTGAATATGTTAATTCTTAGTACGTTTTCAGTTATACTTATTTTGTTGGGTTAAGGTATTATTAATATTTCAATATGTATTTATTTAGTTTATTTTGTCGTCATAACAATGTGCTACACTTCATGTTATTTTTGTAACTGTAATTTTCCTGTTATTGGGTGCTAAACCTGTAGGAAAATAAATAAATATTATTATTATTATTTTCGCTTGCTGGAGCTCTAGAGATGAGGTGATGTTCTACGGGAGTATTCTTGTCTGCGCATTTTTTATACTGGAAATTATTTACGGTCGTCCTGGCCTCTAGACAAAATTATCGCATTTTCATAGTGGTTACTTTTACTCCTTCTTTCTAGGTTTGCCGCTAAGATTTCTTCTCTCCAACTGAAGCCTTTTTGTTTCTGCTCGTTTATGAATGCTGGGATTCTTTCGAGTTGTAATTTGACCGTAGACCTTGAACAGTTTCTTTCAAGATGCTTCCGAACTTCCACATGCTTTGTCTGGTGGGATTTACAATTGTCTTCATATTTTTCTTGCCCGATTTATGTGTTATTGCTGGACAACGTTCTTCCCATATATCTATTTCGTGAGCCAACGTGCTCCGTAGTCGGTTTCAGTACCACAACTGTATAACTTTATGTATACATTTGGCTAGATAAACAGAACTACCTCACTGTAACGACGACAACAATAATAACCGCAACACAAACAAAGGATATGCAACACTAGAACACTAGAACTAGAACAGGTGTATAATATCATTCTAAGCGGTTGCCCTGTTCGCTTAAATATATTTTGTCTTCACCTCTTTCGGTTTCGTTGAGTACTTGTAGCTGTAGAGCGTCCTTTCTCTTTTCTCTTTTCTTTACTGGAAGGACGTCTAAAAAGACGAGGCATGCATTTGTTATTTACTGGTTAGTTGATCGCTCTAATTATTAAGACTACGGGATTTGTATTAGTGTTTATATATTCTTGATCTCCTGAGTGTTTATTACGTGTGCTTCACTCCCTTGCACGGGTAAAAAAGAAATTTGCAAAGTAAGAAACCATGAAAGCCTACTGTTTCCACAGTCTGTCCCCGATACGAAGAGGGCAGGCACTTATATGAAATGCGTAAATATTCGGTCCCCTCTCACTTGGAAGGGACTGTAACAGTGTATGCTGTAGTTGACCTATTCTTTTAAACATTCCGATTCTACGATCATTCTAGGTTGCAAGGTTAAATCCCGCTGTAACGTACTCCTTCGCACTACCGATGTATTTCGGGGTCTGTTTTGTGTTTATTTTCAAGGCCTTTTCTAGCTTGGCTAAAGGCGTTTTATACCAGAGACTTGATACTGCTAGACTGCGCCTACTTCATTAGTCCCTGCATACGAAAGTGTTGTCAACATGTTAGGCCACCCGCAACACGCAAAGCGCTAGCGTCGGTGCTCACAGTTTATTTTTATTTTGATTACACTACCGCCCTGGGCTTATTTTTTATGTTTCTCAAAATCTCTTTCACCAATCGAAAGAGCAAACTTTTTAGTTTCATACGGTGTAGAAGAAAGTTAAATACCAGTAATAATAACAAGGATACGATCAGTTTAAACAACCGATGCGCGATGTAGTAATCGCTTAAGGCAAATTTCGACACCCAGGTATTTTTTTTTACCTAATTGAGTTAGACCTATGGTTGTGCGAGATGAAAGATGCCGAAAAAGTAGAAAAAGATGCAAATGAAAGAAGTTTTTTATTCCGGGGTCCGAATCGGTTGCACGCCGCGCGACCTCGCTGTTGTAGCTGGAGTACCTACAACTGGAGATTTTGGAAGTTGGATGCATAAAATAAAACCGGAAACTGGTACAGACGTTATTATTAATTTTTAAACAAGTTTCTTATATAACTGTCTAATTCTACAATGTACACTATTTTGCGTTTTGCTCAGATGATGAATTAGAATAGTTAAATACAACTTAGCAGTTAGAGTTATCAATTGTATAATATGATTATTTTCAAATTTCTGTTCAAAAATGTGTTCATTTAAGAACACAAACGAAGTTTCTGCGACAATTTATAATCATTTTATTAATCGATGGCGATGGTCGGGCAGTAACGGCTACATAAACTCTAAATACGACACTACACGATGTCACCATGATAAAACTAAAACTTAACAATGCCACTCTTTGAGACCATACACAACTGTGGCTATCGAAGAAGAACAACTTATAGGTAATATAGCTCCCGGTCTTTGACTGTGAAGTGCCACTTGGGAAGAAAGAAGTCACAAGGCGTGTAAGGAGCACTAACGAAAAAAATCTCAACTCTCTTATTTATTGCGCTATCACAAAAATTCTTTCATTAGTGTCGTTTTCGACTTTCTGCATCTTACATCTTGCGCAACTGTAGGTCTAACTCAATTAGGTAAAAAAATACCTTGATGCCGAAATTTGCCTTACGCGATTATTACATCGGTTATTTAAACTAATTGTATTCTTCTTATTATTACGGGTATTAAACTTTTTCTACACCATATACAGCTAAAAAGTGTGCTCCTTTGATTGATCACAAAATTTTGAGAAACATAAGAAAATAAGTCCAGGGCAGCAGTGTAATAGAAATCAAAATAAACTGTGAGCACCGGCGCGGGCGCTTTCTCGCCTTGTGGGTTGCCTAACATGTAGACAACACTTTTAGTCTAGAAGTATCAAGTCTCTGGTTTATACCTGGGAGCGTTCTATGGCATCAGCTTGAGTTAAAGTTGACGGTAATTATTGTATGTAATGCTGGTTTGGTTATTGAAGAAACGGACAATTACTGACAATGCACATGCAACATGCGTAATAATTATTGTTTTAATCAACGATTCTGCTATTTTTGATATCTAATCCGGTCTACGTGAAGAATATCTTTCATTTGTAAAATCTGTGTGACATTCGGTTCCTAATTGCACCTTTAGATCCATGTATTTCAGATTAGATTTCTTCTTAGCTATAACTATATCTATAATCTTTTTTAAACAACCGGGGTGCAGATAAGTAACGGTTATATATCAAGACCCGAAACCTACATCAAGCCGAATTTGCAATGTAGTAGCACATCATTTTTGGCTACCGTATATCACCTATTCCGCACGGCGTATATATATGTTTGGACGAGGAAAAACGAAAACAAAGCCTCGCTCCCTGACAAACAACGTTCGGTGTACACACGAAATCCTGGCCGTAATAAATAGCAGATATTTCAGCCGAAAATTAGGTCCTCCATCTTTATTGCCTGCCAACAGAACGGATAAAAAACTGATATAAGTTGAGAGCGCATTGTCCAGACGCGGCCCCCGCTGGGCCCCGATGTTCATGTCTGGCGAGAAAAGGGGGTGGGATGATTCAGTGGTACCAACCGAATAATATTGTATACGTGAAGTATGGGCTCAGGAACCCGAAACTTATTACCCGAACGCCATTGCCTTACCAAAAATAATAGTAAATTAACTGGGCCGACGTCGGGAAGATGCTGCTTACGTCTTACACGAGAACGATTATTGACTGGATGGGTCCAATTAACTCGCATTTCGGGGATCCAAGGGAGAGTTGTATTAGGCACGATAAAATAAAGGAACGCCAGGATGAAGGCATATAAGACAAAATTGTAATTGGAATCATGGAATTTCAAGTCTGCTTCTACGTTACTTAAAAATTATCTACTTAAAATTGTGAAACACAACTGGATGTATTTTCTGTTTTTCTTATTGTATTTAGTTGTAGGTTCTGGCTCCTTATTTTTATAAATTAAAGACACGTTTTCTAATAATATGACGTTTCGACCTATAATTTAGGTCTTTGTCGAATATTTTTATTTTGTAGATTGACAAATTATTATGAAAATCAATATGACATTTACAATTTTGATATTAATATAAAATGTAGCTTCAAGTTTGTTCCTTTGCTATCATTGTGGATGGTAAATGTGATGGTGAGAGGGTGTGTTTTTCATATTTTTATTTTTTACATTCAAACCTAAGCGTTAAAATTCCTGCATACAACAACACAAACGTATACTGTTACAAATTGCAATAAAGTCGTTCAACATAATCAGTAATGTATTGTCGTTAAATACGCTATTTTTGTCAAGATGTTTCAGCAATTGGAACGCATATGCTGTTGCAGGACTTTTATCCTTCCAAGTCAATAAATCGGACGAAATTCCCCTTTCCACTGGAGGAACAGAATGAAATCTGGAGGACTCATATCAGGGCTGCACGTTATGGTGCAAAAAGATTACGCCGCTGTCTTTTATATATCGTCTACACTTTTGGAATCATGCAATTAAATTGTCTACAAAGAAGACAAATACATTTGTCTTTTGGTATTTGTCTATTGCTGGTCTGTCCATGCGGTCTTCTATTATTGTAGCCAGAATAGCAGCAAAAGTATTGTCGGTAGCAGTATGAGGTCTCCAACTTCTGTGGTCATCTTTAACACTAGTCCACCAACGCTCTGGAAAGCTTGAACTATCCACACACGACTCATGGCAAGCTTCTTGTAACGCACCGTGAATTAAGGCAACCGTTTTTTGGGCAGTGTTTGAATTTTTTTATACCCACATTAATCCGCTACAGTGACGCGTTCCATTGCATGAAACTGCCCCGATTTGAGAATTTTTGACACATAAACTGAGTGAACTACCCGCACTCTATATACAGGGTGATTTTTTGAAAACTTCACACCTTAAATAACTGTAAATAGAGGGAAAATTTAAAATTTTGCAAAAACAGGTAAACTTTTGTTTGCAGGGGGACAACTTTTGAGATAAGTTTTTAATGGATAGCGCTTACCCTCTTAGCGGGGTAGATACCCCTTCAAAAATTTTAAATGAAACTACCCATCTTACGATACATCATTTAAAAGCTTATTACACAAGGAGTCTTGCCATGTAATTAGTTTTACTATTTTTACCTATTGAAGGGGTAGTGGGTCAAAAAGTGCATTGTAGCAAGTGGCTTATAAAATGGAATATTTTGGACTTTTTTAACAAAATTTATTGTCTTGCAGTTACAATAAAAATTGTCCTTACTTAAGCCTAAAAAAACTATTTAAAAAATAATTGTTACACCTAAGCAAAATGCCAAAAATACTTAAAATTTTCTTTCGACATTACTTGATATTGCAACTCGACAGTTTATACTGAATTGGCTAAATAATTATCTACTTTGTGTATCCAATTTTTTGTTTCAACATTTTGGCTACTTCTTTGGCACGACCATCTTTTTGTTCACATTCCTTTTTATAAATCGCGTGAAATTTTAAAGTGAGAGTCCAAGTGATAATGGTTTATTCAACTGCCGAAAGGGTAGAAATAATTTTTATTTACGGTGCTGAGCATAGCTGTGCTCGTGCGTCAGCAAGGGTGTTTAACGAACGGCACCCCGATAAAAATGTTGACGCTAGGTACATTCCCGATCTCGTGCAGAAATTTCAAGACACTTGATCTCTAGTAAACAAAAAAAGGGCAGGGAATAGAGTCGTTGATGAAATGGCCCAACTTGAAGTACTTGGTCATTTTGCAATGGATCCAACTAGCTCTTTGCGTAACATTTCTACAGCCACTGGACTTTCTTATTCATCTGTAAGGAAAGTTACTAAACTGCACAAATTCCATCTCTATAAGATGAAAACTCTCCAGGAACTCGGCGAAGATGACTTCGATAGAAGACTGCAATTTTGCGAAATTATGACAGAAAAGATTATAGTAAATCCAAATCTAATAAAAAATATCTGCTTCAGTAATGAATGCACATTTTTTTGAACGGCTCTGTAAATAAACATAACGTCAGGTACGGGAGTGACGAAAATCCTTATATTTTTCGTCATACACAAGTTCCTCAGAAGCTGAACGTCTGGGTTGGAATACTTGGCAATGCAATTGTAGGTCCAATTTTCATTGATGGGACGCTAAATGGGGAAATGTATTTAGAATTACTTGATAACGTTATTGATCCTTTAATCACAGAGCAATTAGAAAACCAACGTGACCCTGAAGGAAATCCAATGTTGGATGAATACGAATTGTTTTACCAACATGATGGAGCCCCACCGCATTACGCCATTAATGTGCGAAATTGGTTAAATCATAGATTTCCTCTTCACTGGATTGGTAGGCGTGGAACAATTGAATGGCCGCCACGATCACCCGATTTGACTGCTTTAGATTTCTTTCTATGGGGTCATTTAAAATCTGTGGTTTACAAAACACAACCTACTAGCCTGGACGATCTGCGAGAAAGAATTATTAACGAGTGCAGGAGGATTCCACCTGAAACTTTCCGAAAAGTGCAGCAGGAGTTCGAGAACCGTCTGTATTATTGTATGGAAAGAGGTGGTGCACATTTTGAGAATCTATTGTAAGGTTTGAATTTCTATGGTTTTGTTCACACTGTTTTTGGAGTTACAAATAAATAATTTTTCTTTTCGTGGACATGGACTTTCTAAAAAATTACATGATAAATACTTTAATGTTAATAATAATGTTAAAAGAAAATTTTCAGTATTCTGGGAGTTTTTTTTAAGTGTCATATTTTTTACAAGTTGTTTGTTTAAATTTTGGGTTCTCGTAAGGACAAATTTTATTTCCGCTCTAAAATAAAATACATTTTGTTGAAAAGAGTCCAAAATATTCAATTTAATAAGCAACCTGTTTCGTAGGCACTATTAATCTATTACCCCGTCAATAAGTTAAACGTGGTAAAACTAATTACATGGCCAGACTCTTTGTGAAATAAGCTTTCAAATGATGTATCACAAGATGGATAGTTCCATTTAAAATTTTTAAAGGGGTGTCTACCCTGCTCAGAGAGTAAGCGCTATCCATTAAAAACTTATCTCAAAAGTTGTCCCCCTGCAAACAAAAGTTTACCTGTTTTTGCAAATTTTTAAATTTTTGCTATATTTAAAGTTATTTAAGGTGTGAAGTTTTCAAAAAATCACCCTGTATATTCACTATCGCCAGTTTGACATGTGCAGTAATTATGACATGACCCTCGTATATGGATAGCTACATACTAATAATAATAATAATAATAATAATAATAATAATAATAATAATAATAATAATAATAGTAATAATATTTATTTGTGTTAACACTACATAAATTTACACACATCAAATATTCCTCATATATAAATGACAAAAAGTCATCTATAGAATAGAAGGCATTATCTATATCGAAACCTTTATACATCGTTTATAAGAACTAAAGCTAGGTGCTTTAAAGTGATCAGGTAACGAATTATAAAGCTTGACACAATATTATTTAAAAACAGGTTCTGGTTCTATTCAATGTTGTGAAGTCTGCTTTTAGCAAGGAACAATTTCCAGTGTTATAAGTATGATCCTATAAAGAATAATTATTAGATTGTGAGTATCTACATAAAATCTGACGGTGATACAGTTTTCTATACGAACAATATTTATTATTAAATGGTGGTTTTTAAGTTTTTAAAAGTATCTCGCATTTGTTGCAGGTCTATATTAAACCAATTTTTGAACTTAATGGAAAACTTTCGAGAATAGCACTCTGAATAATTTCCACAAAGCAGTAGAAACTTTATTCTGCGTTATTAAAACTACTGTCGCTATGATGTGATCGGTCTGTAAAGGATGAAGAAATTCAATAAACTAAGACATAAAACCAGGTGATCTGATATTTGTAGACCGTATACCATTACTATACAGGGTGTCCGGAAATGATGAGCAAAAATAAAGGGGGTGTTTCTACTCGAAAAAMTAATGCCTCAACTTCAAAGCTCAAAAGTAACGAAGATATACGTTGTCAAAATTATTTTTCCAACTAACTTTTTTAATAACTTTTGTCTGTATATCGATTATCTTCGAATTTGGTACACTTATTTCTTATAAAATTATGAGTTTCTTAACCAAATTTAAAGCAAATCCTTCAATGCCAAAGAACTTAAACTGACCTTGGATTTCAAATTATCACTCAGTTCTTTTTAATTTATGATTATTTATAAATTACAATATTATTTCATTACAAAAGTGCGTTTTTAGAGGTGTACCTACACTCAAAAGTTTTAAATGTCAAAATTAAATCCAATCATTTTCGTTATCATGGTAATGAAACGGCAAACTCAAGTTACTTTTGTTTATTCTCTGTATATATTTTGTTTTGTTTAAGACGTTTTAAAAATTACGTTTGCGTCACATCACTTGAGACACAAAATCACGTAGCTCTTTAATAATAAACAAAAGTTACGCAAGTTGCATAGGATTGCTCTACGAACCAAAACCATCCTTCCGTCTCTAATAATTTCCAAGATGGCAATAGCAAACGTAATAAAAGAAAAACTATCTGTGCCGCTTAGATCTCTTCATGATTATTTTGTAATTTTTTTCTACCTAATGCCTAAGTTGATCAAAAACATGATCGTGGTAATGGGTAAAAACTGTGGTTTTTACTTTCTTTTTCGCTGAATTCGTGTTTTTCATTTTATTTCAAATACGAAATACCGATAACTTGGTCACTTGATAGCTTATGTGCAATTCAATATTTCTTGTGAATGCATGTACCTCTGGGTTTGTCAATATTTAATTCATGTTGGCCTGCATATACTCGCATAAATACTAATATTGTATTTATCTTTGCGGTTAAGAATTGTACAGCGCGGCTAAGATTCAGGTAGGATACCTAGAAGAAAGAGTGGAAGAATGAAGCTCCCCATTCCTACTTTCGTTGTATCCAGTGAGCAACTATGGAGGAGTCAAATTCGCTGCAAATTCTCGTTAGTGGAGCTGTACATCTATGGACTCCTGCACTCACACTTTATTTATAATTGCATCAATTACCTCCTGAAGATTTTCATGAATCTTTTTCTCAGGATTACACTTCTCGAAGCATGTTTCCTGTTATATTAACATCGTGCCAAATGCCAACACAAGCTAAAACACTTTAATAATTTTTCCAAGTTTTTCATCGAAAATGGCTTGAATCGACTTCGCCGCCTGAAAGCTAATATCCAATTACAGACTTAATAGGAAACGCACCAGCTGATAATAAACAACCGCATGGGTAATAATAATATTCTTTCTGGTCGAACGTAAACGACACCGTGATTTACAGTGCAGTTGCATAATTCTCGGTGCGCTGCAATCGATCAGGTTAATTAGAAACCGAACCGCACGGGGCACCCCGCGGGGCCCCCGCCCACGCCCCGCGGCGTCCGAGGGCCCTCGGGGGCCCTAAACGTCATACGCAGCACGCGTCCGCCCGATAATTAGCCGAATATGTTAATATCTACATTCTGGGCATTGTTTCTTCCACCCGGGTCGGGATTCGTCGGGCATCAATAAGAATGATGGTCAGCGGCCGATCTAAATGAGTTTAAGCCAGAAATCTGCTGGTTAATTGAAAATAATTATTTGAGGAACGATTGGTATGCGATGACTATTAGAAACGCGTGCATAAATTTTGATGACAGCTTGTAAACTAGGCACATGATGTATTTGTAGTGCTAAACAGTTTTGACGTTCGTAAAAACGTTAGGAAATACCTCATACCAGTAATTTATGGGCCCGTTTTGCAGATGTTAAAATTCCACCACTTATATCATTTCTTTTATCTTCATTTTTGATCGCCTAATACCTTCCAGCTCGTCGGCAATGCACAACAATGGYGAGCATCCATAAAATTCAGTATGTACCAATGTAGGAATTTTCGAAGCTCAACAATTTCCAATTACCTCAGCAGGGTTGTCATGGTTAACCTAGATGTGGGGTCTTTTTTCATTAATATACCTTTCGATTTAGTGTTAGATGGTATCAAGGCAGAGTGGCCTACAAAGACAATTTAAGTACACCAAGTCTATGATGGCCTAGCATTAGCACTGAAACTAATTGCAAAATATCAGCAATATTTCATTGAAGCGATCTCTTTATCTTTATCTTCCATACAGGCTGCCTATACAACAGAATATGAGAAAGGCAAGAGAAGAAATGGTTAAAGAGAGAAGAAGTCTAGAAACAAGAAAAATTGTATATAATAATGTTATATAGCATGCCGCACATGATCTGATTAAAACCTAAGATGATGCAGTAGACAAGAACT
Source organism: Rhyzopertha dominica (assembly GCA_025024175.1). Lineage (NCBI taxonomy): Eukaryota > Metazoa > Arthropoda > Insecta > Coleoptera > Bostrichidae > Rhyzopertha > Rhyzopertha dominica. Next base: position 2,213,914 of record QCXZ01000042.1, read on the forward strand.
TAGTAGCAAGATTCTTTTTAAACAATCATGCAGGTGGCATTATATGTAAAGGATATTTTATAGATTTATTTACGATGTCGAGGTATTGTTAACATTGATGACCTTCTTCTAGTGTAAACTGTATGTATGCTACTATGAAAGGCAAGTATACAGGCATCTTCGTGGAAATAAATTTATGGGTAAAACAAGCAAAATACAGATGACGTTTTTCAAATATATTTAGCCACCCCAACACTCTGAACCCAACCGATGTGCCCTGACGGCGTCTTAAATCTGGTGTGTACCTAACCAATATATTTTGCACCTTCTGATTACGTCGTTTATACACACAAAAGTTAGAATTTGACAAAACCAGTTACTACACAACATTTTTAACTTCTACTTCTTCTCCGCGTATGTCTTATTCAAAACGTGCATGCCATGATCAGAGAAGCGTAATCTACTATCAACGATCAGTTCTAAGTTCTAATAAGAAGTACCTTACCATCTGTTTGAACCTGTAAGTTTTAATCATTAATTCTGTTTATTCCAAATGCAATAAAAGATGACTCATTGGGGTTAATTTCAAAGGATGTCTTTTTACTGTATTACAGGATCTCTCCAAATCTGAATTTAAGATTAAAATTGCGTGCCATGTACCAGAAGGTGCAAATGAATTACATAGCTGTGCATCATCAGCATAAAAATTATGTTTTAGTGATGCAGTCTAAGGTTAAATGGAGATGTGTATACAGTATAAAGTAAAGGTCCAAGAATGCTACCCTGAGGCACGCCGGAAACTACAGAGCCATCAGAAAATATTTTTCCCCTATACGTAACACGTTGCCTTCTGCCAAACAAAAGGGACATCATCATATCAACAGCATTACGATCAAGACCTATATAGTGTAAAACACACAAAAGCATTCCATGSTTTGTCGTATAGAATGCTTTAGAAAATTCAAAKAGCACTAACACCGATGTCAATTTAGAATCGCAMGCACTAWTTATATTATTTGTAACATCAGCTATAGCCAGTCCTAAAGCCTGATTGCCRAGTAGGCAAGAAATCCTMCGTATTAAGAGGCTGACGAATCAGGGAAGCTATGTTTTTTTCTAAAATCTCTGAAATACAAGCAAAATGCTAACAGAACGCAACTCATCAAAACTCGGTGGATTGCTCTTCTTAGGCAATCGGATAACCTGTGCCATTTACCACACAAACGAGAAGTATGATAACCATAAACATTTTAATCATGCATACATTTATCACATCGCTAGACTGAATATTTCTAATATATTGAAAACAGTTATTTCATCTACAAAGTCAAACTTTACTAAGTTTTTACTCTCATATTACTAGAATAAAATTACGTTCAATCCCTATCCGGCAATCAGCATCACACAAGATTGATTGCAATGAAAAACCATCAACTTTATTTATGTCCAATCTTTTCAATTCCATCCAACGTTCTTTAGTTGTGCAATTTCGCGGTTTAAATTTTAAGTACTCCTTTTTTCCGCTTTAACTGCCGAAAAAGTGAAATTCCGTCAATGGTTCAGTCGTCTCGATTTTTTGAATTTAGATAAAACTCTTAATTTTATCAACAATTTTATATTACTGGTGATCCACGGTGTGTAGGTTCTATGCTTTTGCATACCTTTAAGTAAAGGTGTATGTATATCAAATAACTTTATGATATAGCTGTTTAGCAGCAATACCCTGGCATCAATGTTGCCTACCTGAAATATGTGATTCCACGGAACATGAGTCAAATCCCTTTCAAATTGTTCAAAGCTCATATCACTAAGAGATCGGTAAGTGAGGTCATGATATGGAAATAATTGAAATAATCATTCTCCTGTGAAAATAATTCTGCCAAAGTTAACGTAAATATCGCACAAAATATCTTTTAAGGTATTACAAAAGTGGCTTATGCTATGTTTAAGTAACCATTCAACATGAGAATGTGTCTACAAATTTCGCGTTTTATTTTGTCTTATAATTTAACAATTTGCCTTTGAACTGCTATATCAAATTCTATTTCTTTCTCAAGTTGGCGGTGCAATATAAATGCCGTGGAGACTATTTGCATAGAAATTTTACCATTTACTTTTCCACGTCGATTCGCCATTTCACGCAGTACAATAACACACGCAGTTTATTAACCTAGCATTTGAGAACGCGCGCCAATAAAAAATCGCATTTGTGCAAAACACGTCAATTTGTACGAAACGGATATTATTAATGAACGAGCTAACAGTTCGAAACGTTAAAAAAATACAGAAACGAGCATTCTGATTGGCGCCAGACTACCGGCGCCACCTCTTCCATTTTTTTTCGAAGGTACCACATCGAAATTTATCGAGCTACGTCATAATAAAATAAAATCAAATTAATACGGCGCGTATAGACTCGGTCGGTGAAGATGTGGCTATAAAAAATCTCAAGAATGTTGCTGCTTCACCTTCCGTGGATGCTGTACGTATATTGTGTTGCGCTGAAGCTAACAGCGTTTAGTTTGCGGGTTTTAGAACGAATTAGTGCTCTAACATAGTTAAGAGAAATATTTACTTCATTAAGTGCAACTATACCTACCCTTGTTGACGGTTTGCTTTGAAATTTAAGCTTAACATAGGTAAAGTATGTAAAGGGACTACCCGTGTCTTATTTATGTATATTTCTCAAAATATGTTACTGTATAACATGTCTAATAAGATTAGAAGTTATAAGTGCGTTGAAAAATTTCAAAAATTCATTTACCATGATTATTGCCTAAGATCCTAGCTTTATAATAATTAAAGAGTGTGCTACTACTTTTGTATAAAATGCTTGCTTGCATAATGTTAGTCTGAAAACGCAAACTTTTCCCAATGTTGCTCACCCTATTMTTAATAGGAGCCGATCGAATMGTGTAAAATATTATAGGCTCACTTTTGCTAATATCTTCCAATAACTTGTCTTACTTCATGCAGACGTCTTAGATAATCATGGCTAAATCGATTTTGATTTTAGAATAACTTGTAACCAAATCAATCAATTCATGATTGACTGAACAAGCGCAGCGTACGGTCAACATTTCTGCCACTACCATGCTTTGTTGGAGGGGTGCATGTTAACTGCTAGTACTGCGACTGTCTAGTGCATGTTAAGGAAATATAAGGACTAGAAAAGGGAGGTTATATTCATATTCTTTGAATGTTTTCTTGGTACTGTTGACATTATTTGTCCATTTCAGAGTCGCTTGTTTCAGTTATGTCGTATAACCTGAGGGACTCTTCGTTGATTAAATCCTTGTTTCTTGCCATTTCTTCTTTATGCATCTCTATTCTTTTATATGATCGTTCTGCCATCCAAGGGTTCTGCTGTTGATCTTTTTCAGTTTTCATTCATTGCCTTAGCTAGTGGTTGTTTCCCCCCATTTCTCTAGCTTTTTCTATTTGCCTTTGTAGTTGCGGCATTTTTAATCATATGTCTTTTTATACTGATGTATTTGTTGTTATTCCTGTTGCGATATTTTTAAATATATGAACGTGTAATGTAGTCACTTTTGGCACTTCAAAAATTTTTCTTTCGAATGACTTCTGATATTTCTTTTTACTTATTTACGAAACGAAACAGTTATATTCACAGGTTAGCCACTATCCCCATGAATAAGCATGATTTTGATAATGAGTTAGAGTACATTAAGAGCATAACTATAACCAATGGTTATAATGAAAAACTAGTTTTACAATTGCTTAACAAAAAAGCTAAAACCATTCTTCGAAATAAGGTTTACATTAAGACTGAAAAATTCAGCGACCGTGGTCAGTTCATCTCTTTAAGTTTCATTGGCAAGATTTCTTCCCAGATGCATAAGTTTCTAGAACAATGTTCTCCCAAATCACAAATAGCATTTAAAACTATCAACAATATTAGAACAAATTTGGTCAGAAACAAAAGATCCATTGGATTCTCCAGACAAATGTGGGGTGTATGAGTTGCGCTGTGAGATCCCGCAACTTACGTGGGTAAGACCTATAGGAGTTTTGGTAAAAGGATCAAATAACATATACAGGGTGATTTTTGAAAACTTCACACCTTAAATAACTTTAAATATAGCAAAAATTTAAAAATTTGCAAAAACAGGTAAACTTTTGTTTGCAGGGGGACAACTTTTGAGATAAGTTTTTAATGGATAGCGCTTACTCTCTGAGCAGGGTAGACACCCCTTTAAAAATTTTAAATGGAACTATCCATCTTGTGATACATCATTTGAAAGCTTATTTCACAAAGAGTCTGGCCATGTGATGAGTTTTACCACGTTTAACTTATTGACGGGGTAATAGATTAATAGTGCCTACGAAACAGGTTGCTTATTAAATTGAATATTTTGGACTCTTTTCAACAAAATGTATTTTATTTTAGAGCGGAAATAAAATTTGTCCTTACGAGAACCCAAAATTTAAACAAACAACTTGTAAAAAATATGACACTTAAAAAACTCCCAGAATACTGAAAATTTTCTTTTAACATTATTATTAACATTAAAGTATTTATCATGTAATTTTTTAGAAAGTCGATGTCCACGAAAAAGAAAAATTATTTATTGTAACTCCAAAAACAGTGTGAACAAAACCATAGAAATTCAAACCTTACAATAGATTCTCAAAATGTGCACCACCTCTTTCCATACAATAATACAGACGGTTCTCGAACTCCTGCTGCACTTTTCGGAAAGTTTCAGGTGGAATCCTCCTGCACTCGTTAATAATTCTTTCTCGCAGATCGTCCAGGCTAGTAGGTTGTGTTTTGTAAACCACAGATTTTAAATGACCCCATAGAAAGAAATCTAAAGCAGTCAAATCGGGTGATCGTGGCGGCCATTCAATTGTTCCACGCCTACCAATCCAGTGAAGAGGAAATCTATGATTTAACCAATTTCGCACATTAATGGCGTAATGCGGTGGGGCTCCATCATGTTGGTAAAACAATTCGTATTCATCCAACATTGGATTTCCTTCAGGGTCACGTTGGTTTTCTAATTGCTCTGTGATTAAAAGATCAATAACGTTATCAAGTAATTCTAAATACATTCCCCCATTTAGCGTCCCATCAATGAAAATTGGACCTACAATTGCGTTGCCAAGTATTCCAGCCCAGACGTTCAGCTTCTGAGGAACTTGTGTATGACCTTCTCGAAATATATAAGGATCTTCGTCACTCCAGTACCTGACGTTATGTTTATTTACAGAGCCGTTCAAAAAAAATGTGCATTCATCACTGAACCAGATATTTTTTATTAGATTTGGATTTACTATAATCTTTTCTGTCATAATTTCGCAAAATTGCAGTCTTCCATCGAAGTCATCTTCGCCGAGTTCCTGGAGAGTTTTCATCTTATAGGGATGGAATTTGTGCAGTTTTGTAACTTTCCTTACAGATGAATAAGAAAGTCCAGTGGCTGTAGAAATGTTACGCAAAGAGCTAGTTGGATCCATTGCAAAATGACCAAGTACTTCAAGTTGGGCCATTTCATCAACGACTCTATTCCCTGCCCTTTTTTGTTTACTACAGATCCAGTGTCTTGAAATTTCTGCACGAGATCGAGAATGTACCTAGCGTCAACATTTTTATCGGGGTGCCGTTCGTTAAACACCCTTGCTGACGCACGAGCACAGCTATGCTCAGCACCGTAAATAAAAATTATTTCTACCCTTTCGGCAGTTGAATAAACCATTATCACTTGGACTCTCACTTTAAAATTTCACGCGATTTATAAAAAGGAATGTGAACAAAAAGATGGTCGTGCCAAAGAAGTAGCCAAAAAGTTGAAACAAAAAATTGGAAACACAAAGTAGATAATTATTTAGCCAATTCAGTATAAACTGTCGAGTTGCAATATCAAGTAATGTCGAAAGAAAATTTTAAGTATTTTTGGCATTTTGCTTAGGTGTAACAATTATTTTCTAACAATTTTTTTTAGGCTTAAGTAAGGACAATTTTTATTGTAACTGCAAGACAATAAATTTTGTTAAAAAAGTCCAAAATATTCCATTTTATAAGCCACTTGCTACAATGCACTTTTTGACCCACTACCCCGTCAATGGGTAAAAAATAGTAAAACTAATTACATGGCAAGAGTCCTTGTGTAATAAGCTTTTAAATGATGTATCGTAAGATGGATAGTTTCATTTAAAATTTTTGAAGGGGTATCTACCCCGCTAAGAGGGTAAGCGCTATCCATTAAACACTTATCTCAAAAGTTGTCCCCCTGCAAACAAAAGTTTACCTGTTTTGCAAAATTTTAAATTTTTCCTCTACTTAAAGTTATTTGAGGTGTGAAGTTTTCAAAAAACCACCCTGTATCTTCAATTAGAACTAAAGAAATTAGAAATTCGCACTTTACCAGCCATATAAAGGATACAAATCATACGTTTGACATTAACAGTAACTTTCGGATCTTACATCAAGAAAGCAGTAACAGACGTCTTTTAAATTTGAAAGCTATAGAAATAGTAAAATACAACGCGATAACAATGGAATAATATCAGCAAAACAATTTTTAGATTTCCTCACTTTTTTAAATGTTCGATTAGGGTGGTGAGTATTTGGATGGAGATACGTGCATTGGAGGTTTTGTCTATTATTATTAAATTTTTTAACTTTGTTGTATGTATATTTAGTATGTAGATATCCAAAATTGTCATGTGTATGTTTGGCTATATATACCTATATAGATGTTCAGGTTTGTGATATTGTATTTCTTAGACATTACCTTGTTAGTCGCTCCATTTTGTTTGTTCTAGATGGATGTTGTGTGAGAATTTGATTTTAGACGTAAGTTTTAATATAAATGCATTGTTTATTATATCTACTGAGAAAGAGATTCTTGTAGAGCCCGAAGATGACATTTTTGAAGCTGTCGAAACGCGTTGCCTGAGCTTTATTTACAATAACAAATAAAAAATATTCCATGAGAGTACGAGGACTTTTATTCGACTCTTCAACAATATCCTTAGTTAATGAATAGGACCAATTTAAATTTTTCAATAGACAAAAAAAAATTTTTTAGTACCTCGTTCAATTCTAATTTAGTACCTTCATTCTAAGTTCAGTCTTCTACTCGTATACTGTATTCTGTACCTATTTGGCACCGCTTTACGTCTTGCTTGTAGTATACGTGAAAGGTTACAAAAATTATGTAATAGAAAGGAAGGAAGTTGACTTGAAGAAGAAAAATTACATTAGCGGAATTAGACTTTGAGGTTGACAAATATGAAAGTGAAAAGAAAAATGGAGCAGAGAGATTAAAGCTTTTTTAAATAATTTAGTAAATAAAATCATGCAATATCCAGAGCTCCCATAAATCAAGTACGTTTACCATTTGCTAAATTATTAATTTTCTTTTCCAGTTATCCACGTAAATATCCCTACAAGATGGAATCCAGAAATTGCCGCATACAAATTTGTTATAAGTCCATCTGGATGGTTAACCGTTGATCTACATATGCCTCAGGCGTTGGAATAACCATGGCATTTGTTCTAAACTGTCTGTGCAGAACGAGTTGTTATGAAGAATTATTTCTACAACTTTGGCGGCTGTGGTAGACACATAAGATACAGATAAAGCAAATATATGTTCCAAATCTATACCACACCTATTCGCATAAGCAAGTCTTTTCTATAAAGTACACATTCCGTTAACATTGCTGGTTTCACAGTTTATTTCAATTTATTCTATGGATTGGTGTTATTCAGAGGACCTCGCAAAGACTTCTAATATCCCGTTTTTTTTTAATCTTGAACATGCATTCACTTAGTCTGTCTAGATTCACTTTACCATAAATAGGTGATCATAATCGAGGAACTTTGCGAGGACTTAAAAAAATGTGCATCAAAATTGCATCTTCAATTTTTGATAGTTGCTAATTTTGCGAGTTTACCTTACCGACGACTTGCTAGAGTCTCATTCAAATTTCTCAAGCAACTCAGTGAAGTTAATGAACGTTACTAAATCATTATCTAGCTTAGAAGCTTAGCTTCTCAGGGTAAATGACACCAGGAAATTCCATCTAAGCGCCACACCACCAGGTCACAATCTTATCTTGCTAACCGGCGTATCACGCTTAGAAGACGCTATATTAATACATGAATGACATTTATACTGGTCCCAACTGAATGAAACGACCAGCGTTTCATTGAGACCAGATTTTTTAACGACATTATTTTTAAAATATGACGTCTGTGACCATGCTCGAGAATGGAATGCTGGCTGGCGTCTAGTCTTTAAACGTAACTAATGTACTGGGGTTTTATCAAGCTGAAATCATCTACATGCCGATTATTCATCAGATTTGATTGTTAACTATTACGGTGCGTATGGTAAATTACGTCTTAAACAGGTGAGATGGTAGTATGTGCCTGTTAGGGAGTTTAGGAATAACTTGTACTCGCCCACGCCTTGTGATTCTCATTTGATATTGACGACACTAGCGAAGAATGTAAATTGGGGGATATTTATTTTAGAGATGCATGACAATTATTAATTTGCTGTGTATCTTGCGTTCTTTCTTTCTTGACGTTCGTAGCTGCTGACATTGTTTTGTCGTACGTAAAAGTTGCGTAATAAGGTAAATACTTAAATAAATAATTAAATAAAACTTGAACTGTAGTAAAAATAAGGTCTGTCTCAAATATGATGGTCTAAGTATCGACGTGGAACGAAATACAACGATGACTCCAAAATGAAATAGATAAATTAAAAGAAACCATTGACATACTGGCAGAATAAAATTAGGTGTACACTAAGGATAAGGTTACTACCGTCATCCCATTACCTAATCAGTATTACAACGAAGGCCTGTCTACACGAAGATACAACGATACATTGGTTTGGCCAAACAATCTCGGTAAAGCAATAAAATAGAAGAGTAAAGCAAGGATGCCCCATATCACCAAAATATTTACAATTGTTCTAGATGGCATCATTCATAAACCACTGCACAACCAAKAKAKATTAACAGACAACGAAATAAAATAAAACTTCCGTTTATACTGGCATATGCGGATGTCCTGGTGGTAATAACGTAGAAGATTAACAATAAATTACAACAAAACCACTGCAATGATAATGATAATAACAGATAGCGTATACAAATTAGGGAGCCGAAATATAAGGTTGACAAACAAAATAAAATATCTGGTAACCTACATAACAAGCAAACTCAACGGCAGAGAAACAGTCAAAGAGAGGACATAGAGTAACGAGAGCTATTTGTAGAGAAACACAAGCCGGAATGTGGAAAGTGCCGCTATTACCAAAGCTAACAGAACAAGCTTAAGAAACGCAGAAAGAAATATCGTGGAATTGTTGGCCAAAGCTGTCAAAGAAACCCAAAATCCAGCAGGAACAATAAAATCCTAGAGGGAAAGACAATCACAAAAGTATATAGCCATATATAACAAAATATTGGGGATATACTCAAACGAGAGAAGACCACATACTACAAAAAGAGTGGAAGATGAAGAGCAACAAGCTCAAAGTAGGACGACCGTGCTATACGTGGAGAACAACGGTAGAGGAAATGATAGCAAAATCAAACATAATTGAAGAACAGTGGTTAGAAATTGCAAAAGGAAACAATAAATGAGGAAGTTCTAAAGCTGTATACAGTGTCAAACAGCAGCACGCTCGAGGAAGAAGAAGAATACCCAGCGTTACGTAACCGGTCCGGCGGTATATCTTAAGAAATGCATATATACCAACTTGTGACACCTTGTATACTCGTATTGCCACGCTGCAAAGTGGAACGCTTTTTAATTTCGTTGTTCTCTGGAATTCTTAGTTTCGTGTTCCTACTTTATTAGGTACAGTTGGAATGCCATGTATGACAGCATTAATCGACAATGTAAGAAAAAAAGAAACCAAAACAAGAACTTGAGTAATGATTGAATTCCAGACATAAATTCAACATTCACGAAAATTACTAATTAAAAATATTTGTGTACAACATAAAACAACGTTCGCGATCCAAGATAACCAGCACGAAATTTCAAAAAAATGCATCGTAATTTTACAGCACGTGCCCGCTATATATAGTGCACGGTCAAGCTAMCTTCGTGACTGATTTCTTTGGCTTGCGACCGAGAACACGCTCGCAAAACACCAATTCATACATACAATGCGAAATTTTAAATGACGTATTGTTTGTAGGCGGCAAACGTCGAATGACCGGTCCATCCGAAAACTGGGTGGTCTACGGCATTCTCCTCTGATTGACAGCTGACGTCCTGGATGTTTCACATAAACGGTAGCCGACCTAGTAGGTCGGCCCTTGCGCTCTAAATTACGTTTTTCTTGAAAAAAGAAACCGAAATGGTAATGTGAGAGGTAAGGACTGAATACGAGGGCTGTCCTCTTTTCACTGAGCCTTGGCAAAAGGATTACTTTAAACTTATGTAACTTACAAACAATAAGGTATATTTGACAACTTAACTAAACTAAAGTGTCAAACAAAATTTGTTGCAAAATTATAATTACCTATATGATAGACTCAGAGGAAAGAGAATAGCCAGAACAGTTTTTTTCCAAWACTCAACAGCTAAGCATTTTCTAAACCTAATACCCTAAACCCAAACTGTGAGCCGCGGTCGGTGACGGTTGTCCAGGGGCGCCGCGAAATGTTGCAAAAATTCATAATTTTACTCCTGTTTTCAATTCAACTAAGACAAGTCTCTAGGGAGGAGAGATTATATTACTCCAGAACTAAAATAAATAAGCTTCTTTAGTCATTTACCAGCCTGCCAACCTAAATTAGATGACTTTCTACAAAAGTTTTAGAATATAGTCTAGTTTTAGCTGGTTGTTTTGTAGTTTCAAGAACAAAGTTGCACGATTCGGCTACCTTTTAAACTTATTGCCAAAATGTAAATTAACTTATGGAGCAAGTGGACAATTTAGGTTATTTCTAAAACATGAAAGTCCTCGTAAGCAACATTGGGAGAAATATCGACGATTAGAACACGTTAACATGCTGGACTAACGATTTTCTTGGAATGTTCTAGAATTGGAGCTTCTGAGTAGAGTGACTCAGGCTACCAACCAATCCAATAACCTTTTTATCATTTATGTTTATGGAATTCACGCATTCTGGTGTTTTTAATAAAAATATTTTATTCCTTTGGCATTGTTTATTTTACAGCACATTATGTGTTTGGTGCATCTTAACAACTAGTTTGAGAAATACTCTAAATATGACAAGCTTACATGGATTGAAAGTCCTTTCAATATCCACTCGAATTTGAGTTGAGTTATCTTGCGATAACACTTTCAAAATGAAATGAACGAATTTTGTATTTCAGCAAAAGATGAATGTGCTCTTTTAAGCGAAGATGAATTTTTGACTGTTGAGTTTATAAAGAGCAAGTATAGATCGAAAATAAATGTTGTAATAATGCAGCTTTCGTATGTGTATAATATTTTTATGGTGCATTTTTTGTGTTTTATTTAGTTAATGCTAATGACTAAGTCTGTTGCCGTAGAAAACCCTTAAATTATTCAAGGGCGTCGCGACTCATAAAAGTTTTGGAATATCTGTAATAATGACCGGATGATAAAATCTCGAACGATTGCGAGGTCTGCTTTCTAAAAAAAAGAAAATAACCAGGCTCTGAAGAAAAAATTAGTTCATTTCGAAAATGTGTCCAAAATAGCTTTAAAAAAGTATTACACACACTAGTCAGATTCACCTTTCTATGTAAATGCGGTCTATTGGAGTCTAGCAATCAGCGAAGAGTATAAAAAGAAGCTTTCCAAAGCATGTTACAAAATGTTATCAGCAAAGCATTGTAGGACAACTGACAAATTTTAATTTTATTTAATCGCAATAAAAATACTAAACATTCAGCGCTAAGTAACTCATGCTGACAAGGGGTGTTATAAAATATGCAATCGGCTGCTCTACTTAAGGCAATGCAGCGTGCTGAATTAAATTTCCGTTTCGCGTTAAGTTTATCGAAAGGCGCTAGTGAATTAATTAGGATAGTATATGGAATGGTGTGTGCTTAGAATAACGATGTTACTGGTAGTAATATATCATATACGAGCATATCCGGTGTATACGTTTTATGCGTCGCAAAAAAATCCTAGTGTAGATCCATATTTAAGTTACTTAAGATATGGATATAATTATATTTAACAGAATTTAAATAAAAATCATGTGTTATACTCAGTAAGTTAAGTAGTTATAACCTGAGGTGGATATTACGTACCCACCTCCATCAATTTTAAATTCATATCTTCGACAATGTAAAAAGTTATTCTTTTAGCATCCTTATCTTTAAAATTACTTTATATAATTTTTGACAGCATTGACAACGCTTGTTCAGTAACAGAATGCGCAACCTGTTTTATATTACATTAAAAAAAGTGGAATTAGATATCGTTTCCTTTATTTGGTATACTTGCAAGCATCCATCTAGGAGACTGACTTATGCAAAGGGTTTTACAGCTTGATGGTCGGCCGTCCTAAACTATTGGGATTAGTGGGCCGTATTCTAAAAAATCGTGTTGGCTAAAATTTTAATATTTTTACTATAAATTTTTAGAATTTATTAGTTGTGATAATTTAGCAATCAATAAAACATAGAAGATCTTATAACTAATTTTATTTAATGCAGACCTGATGCTAACTGGCGCAACCAGCGACCTATTTTTATGGATACTTTATTGGGTTTAAATTTTCCGATGTATAAAATAAAAGCCTTTGCACATCATAATGAATTTATATAATAAGTAGAAAATTATTTACATTTGTTAGAAAAAATTTACAATAGTGCACAGTAAAATTTATACACGGTATCGGTTATGTTCAGCTTGTTAATAAGCACATTACAAGAGAGTCACAAACTAAAAAAATTACTCACTATCACTTTCACTGCTAAAATCATGATTAACTTCAATTATTAATTCTTGTACATGATTCGCTCTACACCGATTTTCAATGTCCAGTACATGTCGCACTGAATTTCTCCATGCATCGACACTTGTTATTTCAGCTTCGTGTCTAAATTTTAGTAGCATTTCATTGCTGAATCTTCCACCGTTATTCCCTCGTCGAATTCTTTGTTTCAACTGCCCCCATATCATTTCAATGGAGTTGAAAATGCAATGATGTGGGGGTAATCGTAGAATGGTGTGCCCACTTTTAGAAGCCAGAATGTCAATTTTAAATTTCTTCGAATTTTTTTTGTGCCAAGCACTTCCAACAATTGTTTTTTTGTGTAGCCCTCTTCGAAATATAAATCTTCTTTTCTTAAAAGCTCTTGAATGGTTGCATTATTAGTCGTTGTATTTGGAATTTTATCCAGTTGCTCCGAATGGTAACTATAGCGTTGTTCATTACTATGACGCTGTTTGGTGGCAATTTGGGCAATAAAATGTTTTTAAACCAATTTTCAAACACTTCCTCATATATATCAGAATGATAATCGGCTCTGTTATTGAAATTGAGGCAGATTGAACGGAGAACGTATAATCACTTTATCACCCTGCCGATCTCGTTAAATTAGGAAAGAATACAATTTAGTCATATATTAAAAGATATTAGATGAGAAATATTTGTAGTTCAAATAATAATACCAAATAATGCTCATTGATTTATGTGTACGGGTAAAAATTCTAATAAAGCCTAAACACAATTTTTGGATACGGTCCACTTCGCTGCAAAACAGTGGAACGTGCCGAACACGTCTGTTATTTACGACAGCTTCAGGTAATACTTGTAAACCATTGTGAGCGGTAATCGACTGTTCGTATAATGAGTCTCATAGATTGTTGCTTGCAAGTATACCAACATATTCCACCTTAATATTTTGTAGCTTACAATGTAAATAAGCTAAAATATTCTTTACGTTAATTAAAATTTCTAATTCACGTTTTGAACTTACCTAAGAAATGATTTCATTTTTTCTTCCGGCATATATTCCTAAATTTGATGGTTTTTCGAGCTATCAAGCTTCTGAAAAACGTACAACTTTTCAAAAAAAATTGTAACTTTAGTTTGAAGATTAGCCCTAAAGCATACTAAATTTCATTGATATTCGACAGTATTTAACTGACTGTGTAACACAAAGAAAAAAGAAAGGACTTGAAGTATAAAAACTGATTTAAAAAAGTTTGGTAGTTATAAGGAATAACGTACGAGGAATTTTATCTATCTATCTGCAATGAACATATCAAAACCCATTGTTTTTTTTTGTCTCAACTGAAATTTACAGATGGTGTAACGATTTAAAAGGTTTGCATTTAATATCAGTACATTGTTGGCTTCCACTGTTAAGTGGCTTTTAGCCAAATATATTATTACACAATAACTGTTGACAATAAGTAAAAATGTTATCTTAAATAATGTTTCTTCTTAAATTTTAAGGTATTGTGGCACTTATGGTGAAGGGTTTAAAATTAAAATTAAAATCAACATTAAGTTTCTCTTTACCCGTGTCGCTTGCGGCGTCTAAACATTGAAATTGGCCCTCGTCGTGTTATTTACTTACCCACCCGGTATAATATACTGGCGGTATGAGAAATAATTTACACATGTGCAATATATATATATATACTCCTCAGTATATTTGTTCGAGCAAACAAAAACAGTAGTTAACTTTTATTAATGTAATCCATCCACGTCGTGGGTTAGTTTCCGTGACAAAACGCATTAATTCCGATGCTTACAAATTTGAGCTGCATTCTAATATAGGGGCGAATTATTCCATTGGTGCCTTTAACGGCGGTAATTAACAAAAAACTACGTAACGAACGCGTTCTTTATGAGATTATTCCCTGGTCTTTGCGCCGGTGAGAACGAGGAGCTAATTAGATAAGTCTTCATTAACGTGAAAAGTAGATGTTCATAGGCCACGGAGCAGCTGCCTTAAAACATGGGAGCTTTCATTGGCGGAACTGAATTAATAAGAGCTTGCTTGCTTTTCCTGGCCTCCTATAAGGCAAACTGCTTTTCAATTGATAATCGGACTTGCCAGTCTAATTTACCTAGACTATTCAGTTTGTTTTTGTTTGTATATTTCAAGAATCAGTACTACCTGTATTTAAAAAATCAGCGTAAGGGTCTTTTACTGTCTTTCTGGCTCACTATTTCTTCCTCTTAATCCTTTATTTTGTTGCCCTTCCTGCTTTATCCCAGTTGAGGATTCCCTTCTTAAGCAATTCTACTAGTGTCATGCTTTATGTACCCCGTGGTCTTTTTGTTCTTTATTCTTTGTTGCCTCCCATTTGTTTTGCTGGACGTTCCTTCAATCGCTCTCACCAGGTGCTTGAACCACTTTAGTTGATTTTCTTCTAAAATGGCCTCTATTTCCAGCTCGTTCTAGTTACTCTTTCGACCACACAAAAATGTCGCTTTTGTATGTTAATATGTCTATAAATGGCCTTGCATTTTTGCCTTCTTGCTTATTCCCTTTTACTTGTTAACGCCCTATTCAGTGATTGAATACCCTTATCGGACTATGATTATTTCCTCTTGCTTACTTCGCATTGCAACTCCTAGGTATTTAAAAATAATGTGAGATTATTGAGCAAACCTTGAATTTCTATAATAAAGCCTATAAGGAAGTTTAAGAGTGATACAAAGAGTATTGTGTTCGAATAGGTCCGAGTTCAGTCTAGGACTGCTCTTCCACTTATACCTCAACAAATTAATCTAGATAGAACTGCAGGAGCGGTAACGTAAATTATATCCTTTCAAACTTACGTTGTACCATTAACGTAAGCATGAGTTTTGCACTTTTTGAATTCTTACCGCATCTGATACTGTTAGGCAAGGACCGTAGACAAAACCACAGTATTTAAATTGGGATAACACCAAGACCTCATCCTCATACAGCATGATCTTTTTTTTTTACTAAATATGTGCCAATGAATAAACAGAAGCTTTATCGTGGTATAAAATTCTTTTAACAACCATGTAAGTTGTTGCTTATTTATACCGTCAAAGGATATTACAGACGATTTAAGAGGATTTAAAGTTAAACCATGTATTCTGGCGAACATTTTAATGTTATCCAAGTCGGAATTTGCAACGATTTCGGCCAATGAGGTTTTATTCTTATAGAAGAAGTAGTACCTAAGCCAAAGTATCATCCGCATACAGGTGGACATCACAGTGTTCGGCAGCACTAGGTAGGAGACATATGTAGATGGTGAACAAGATAGGGCCGAGAATAGACCCTTAAAGAACTTCTTTGTTCAACGTGCAACTTGTCGATAACATATTAAAATACACTTTTTGGTATATCTACGATAACAGATAACAGGGAGGCCAATCGTATAATGTAGAATAGACATTAGGATTGACGGTGTCGAAAGCCTTAGAAAAATCTAACAAAATAAGAGCGCCCACTTTTTTTTATCCAGTGCAGTAATAATATCATCCATAATGTTAGTAAATGGAGATGCGCACAACTGTAGCGTGGTCTGAAGCCGGACTGAGTGTTTTGGAGAATATTATAGGAACCTAAATGTTAAAATATAAAAGTTGGGCCTGCACGATTCGCTCAATAATTTTTGATAATGCAGGAAGAATTGTGATAGATCTAAAATCTGGAACTTCATATGGGTTTTCCTTCTTTGGGATAAGTTTAATTCCTCAGGAAATACAGAATTCTCCAGGCGTACATAACTATGTTTGTAAGCACTGGTATCAATGGAGGACAACATAACTGAACGAAAATTTCATCTTGTCCCACTGCCTTAGTTTTTATATTCATAATTATATGATGTTTTTAATTTTCAGACACACAAGTAAACCTTAGCTTCTCAGAGAAGCTTTTCTTTAAATACTTTATCTAACAGATGCTTATTGGTTAAGGATTCTTCAAAGCAATTTAGAAACTGAGTAGCATTTGTACTTGGTATTCAGTAACGTGATACAGAATTTCACACAAAAATACACGTATTGTGGATACGAACAACCATTTACCTGACCTGGTAACACCATAATTTATAAGTTTTAAACAAAGTATAAATCTTTAGGGGATGAACGCCCTGGAAGTCAATATGACATAGTGTCATAAAATGATTATGAAGCTTTGCGATGAATCGAAGCAATGGCAGGTGGTTGGACTTCAAATATATACATTATTATCATTTTAGATGCCTTTAAAAATGACTGGGAAAGTTAGCAAATACCCCTAGACAAATGTAAAAGCAAATAATATGTATAATACATAATAATAAGCAAATATTTCGCACATAAAGTCTACGGTCATATTTTATTTAGATATACAGTTTTTGCGATAATTTCCTAGACTATTACCAAACTCCAGGCATTTCTTTGTCCATGGCCCTAACCTTTTAGGTCTAATGCGTTCAGAGACACTTCTGTGAAAAACGSGGACGCTTTTTCCGTCGGKGTCGTCATTCTAATGTTAAAAAGGCAATAACGTTAAACAGACAGGAAAAAACCCGGTGATACAGTAAATTTGAAATTATAATTCCCCTWAACGCGTTTGTGGTCATTTGGCGGAACTTCAGAATACCAAAAGAACTACCTCTGTTGCGTCCATATACAGCAAGAAACATTCACTTTTWTGAGTATGAGTTACGGAGGTTATAAAATTAAATTTGATACCGTGCTTGTACGACGGACGTTGTAAAACAGTTAATGGTATTACTTTTTAGACACCACTGCCTTTTAATATTTCATAAAGCAGCTCAGTTAAAATAAAGGACTGCGACGGCAGTAGCGAAAAAAAACAACGTTTGCTTCGTCTGAAGCTCACCAATTTTCACTTTATGGTTAATCGTTGTTTTAATTTCTTTTCTGACAGTATTTGATTGTTTTTCACAATAGAGTGAAGAGAAGGAGAGCTTCCGTTGAAGTTGACTAATTTTCGATTACTGGCGATGGTCATTTCAAACGGCGTATGATCTATTAACATAAAATTGTTAATGTACTTCGGACAATGGCAAGTGATCCATGAAGCAGAGCAGGTTTCGGAGTGACAGCATTATAAATGATCAGATTGGTTAATGAAATGATAATGGTAATGAGTTGCATTCCAGCGTTGACCTTTCTCAACTGAAGTTCGCTTTTGTTTTAAAAATGGCTCCGCTCAATAATAATAATTTATAAGCTTCACGTGTAAAGCTCCTAAAATAAATATATTCCCTGAAGTGATCGTAAGGGTACATTGGTATTTTTGGGTTTCTGTTTTGACTGTATGATATCTGTTATTAATCTTGATTTTAGAATATATTTCATAATATGTTTTCATTGAAAGTCCATTAGTGTCTTTACACTAAATATAATAAGCCAATATTTCAAAAGGTTGTGCGTTCAGAAATTAGAAACAACTTCCCAATTAATTATTTTTAGTACTCCTAAAAGGCTGCAAATATGCAAATAAGAGCAACAGTTGCTGTTTATGTTAGATATTAAATTATATAGTATAACTTGTTATGGACCAGTTTCATGAGCTAGCTTATATTATCCCTATACTGTATAAAGTAGTTACTCCCATAAAAGATCATTAAATGTAATGGGTGTCAGTAACTACCTGACTATTATTCAATAACCGGAAATATTAAAAATTAAAAAACTGTTGCAAGTACGATGCAATGTTTTTCTGAATAAACCGAATTAATTTGAATTGTTTCTTTTGTGAAACTCTTCTTAGTATATGGCTTTGTAGGTTTTTGCGGGTCTCGGGTTCAAATGATAACTACTTTGTTTGTTTACCTACTACGTTTCGGCCCTTCTTGTTGGGCCTTCCTCAGGCGTGTTGTTTATATTTTTTGTCATTGAGTACATGTCACATATTAAGAACGTATACATATTTAAAAATACAGTCACAATTTTATGTTAAAATTTGGTTTACAAGTACTGATTTAGTATAAGTGTAAATAACTTAACCGTTCAAGTGGTCTGTACACTCTGTCATCTTGGCTTCATTTGTGTGTCTCTTGTGGCTATTATCTCGATTTCGTCCTCCATTGCTGTTTTGCTCGTCATCCCGTCAGTGTCATCTCCCGTGGCGTTGTTGTCAGTCTTTGTGTTTTGTCCGGAGATATGTATGTATGTATTTTGAGTTGTGTTAGTGTTTTTCTTTAAATAATGGTGTTGTAAGTATGGCTTAGATTTTGCGTATATCTGTACGATCATTTACGCAGTCTTTTAGATTCTTTTTAATACTTTTTGTGTGTGTTGTTCTTTCGCGATTATTTTGGTGTTGTTAAAGTTGAAATGGTGATTGTGTTGTTGTTCGTGTTTTTTCAGTGGAGTTAAATTATTGTTTTGTTGATGTCGTTTTATTCTATTTTTAAGATATTGTTTGGTTTGTCCGATGTATTGCTTCTGGCAATTTTCGCAGGGTATGCTGTATACTGTATGTGTTGTATTTTTTGTTTCGAGTTTTGTGTAAAAATTTTGCTGCTGCCCCCCCCCCCCCCCGAACCTGGACTATCAACTCTGGACCCTTCCCAGCAGGTTAATTAAGTACGTATTTATGAAATTGTAAATGAAGTAATAGAGACAAGCGTATTTCACAATTTTGATCCAGAACTCATATTTGACCTATGAAAATTACATTAGTAAGTCGTTGCTAAACGGTTTCCAAGCTTACCTTGATCAGGAGTCATAACACGATTTCTACTTTGTTCTGCTCGTCTAAAATGTTTTCCTATAGAGATTGTTCAACTATGCATGACTCTGTTATATGGAATACACATAATCGGTCACATATTTGTATTTGGCGGTAACTTCAACCTTCTTCATCGTTCCAAATATTTAAATTCGCGTTATATTTTAAAAATTAATACAGAGAAGCAAAAAACTTTAAAAAATATATACATATATATTATTTGGAGCAAAGATTCATCCGAACTAAGAGTTATGAAAGTTTATTTAACATAAGTTGCAGGAATCCAGTAGCATTATAAGCACGAATTAAAACCCGGTGTGCTGTTAAAATGCCAGTATACAAAAGTCTCTTGAAAATCCGATTAAATATCTCAGTTTATTTGAACGAGGCTTAATTTGGTTCAATATTAAGTTAATTTTTGGGAGAGGTGCACTGGCGGAGGTTGGCTTAACTTAAAGAAAATAATAGCTAAACGAAAAATGTGATAATCAAATAACCAAGAGGTTCAGTCTTAAAAAAGATAGTATATTCCGTACGGTGTTCATAACAATGCATGTCTTGCATAATTTTACGCAAGCATCTAATTGGGATTATATACAGTACTCATAATGTGTACAAAATCGTCGTCAAACGTTCAGATGTACGAGGCATGTTTTTTAAGTAAGTACCGTTTTGCGATTCCGCCGCCGCAGCGCTACGGTCGGCGTTCCGTACATGCGCGCTGGTTACCTACATCTCTTGTCTACGCACTGACACCATTACAGTTTGATTCTTCATTGTATACGTTGTTTACTGAGTGTTTAAGATGCCTCCGACAATCGTAAGTCCCGCCGATTGTGAAGTACGGGCTGTTATACGATTTCTTAGTGCTAAAGGCGTAAAACCGATCGATATTCATCGTGAGATCTGTGAAGTTTACGGACAAAACATTATGAGTGATGGAATGGTAAGGAAATGGGTGAGAGCATTTAAAGATGGCCGCACAAATGTGCATGATGAAGAACGGAGTGGGCGTCCATCGGTCGTTAATGAAGATTTGGTGCGGAAAGTGAACGAAAAGGTAAGAGAAAACAGACGCTTTACAATTTTATCATTGTGCGACTGCTTTCCTCAATATTCTCGTAGTGTTTTGTATCGCATTGTGACCGAGAACTTGAATTACCGGAAATTGTGTTCACGTTGGGTTGCGAAAATGTTGACGGATTTGCACAAAACCCAACGTTTAGGCAGTGCATTGACTTTCCTTGAGCGGTACCACAATGAAGGTGAAGATTTTTTAGACCAAATTGTTACTGGTGACGAAACATGGGTGGCCTACGTCACACCAGAATCGAAACAAGTGAAGTTTAAGCAAACAATTTCTGCCCGGAAAATCATGTGCACAGTTTTTTGGGACAGAAAAGGAGTATTGCTAGTGGAGTTTCTGCCTCGTAATGAGACAATCAATGCAGCGTCTTATTGTAAGACATTGAACAATCTGCGTCGTGCAATCCAGAACAAAAGACGTGGCAAGTTGAGTAAGGGTATCGTTTTGCCGCATGACAATGCCCGTCCACATGTGGCTAATCGGACCAAGGATCTCATCAAATCTTTTAAATGGGAAACTCTAGATCATCCTCCATACAGCCCTGATCTGGCGCCCAGCGACTACCATTTGTTCCTGCACTTGAAGAAACACCTGGGTGGTCAGCGTCTTCAAGACGATAACGAAGTCGAAACATTTATGATACAGTGGTTAACAAGTCAGGCGGCAGAATTTTATGAGGAGGGTATTCAAAAACTGGTGCCATGTTATGACAAGTGCCTCAATATTCACGGAAATTATGTAGAAAAGTAGATTAAGGTACAGGCTTTCATGTAAGATAAAATTATTGCGATATCTTTGCACGTCTTTTTTGAATTCCAAAACGGTACTTACTTAAACATGCCTTGTAGTGTGCTCTCGTTTTACTGATGTGTTGCGGTGTGTGATTATTATCTAGCATTGATATAATCGACTCAAAAGCATTATTCTCGAATTATGCCCCGGTCATTATTTTAGCCAGAGAGCAAAAAGAAGTACTCAAATTTGATTTATTTAAAATATCAGATTAATACGATCACGGTTTTTAGTACAAACCTTGCTAATGCCCAAGAAGTATCAATCGAAGTATAACTTACATTGCCATGCATTGAGCATAAGGAATACCTACATCTGTAATAATTTATACTGTGCGTTTAATTGCTAATCCCTGCAAATTTCAGTAGTCATGTATATTCCGTTAAAAAAAGGCATGTTATAAGCCTTTTTGGTAATTATTGAGCCTTATTTGCATTTCAATGACAGTCAGCAAAATGAATATTATACACGAAATGATTTTAGCAGCTAGAGGACAATAAAAAATGGTGGGTTTAAAATTATGTAGAAAGAGTAAAATTAGATATACGAGTAAAAATTGATTTAATGCTGATTGGGGCTTTTTGGCCAGCTGACGCGTAATGATGGGGCTTATAACTTTTTAAGTTTAATTAACTAAACCAGCAGCTTAAATCGTTACAGTCTTAGATATTGTTTCACGGCCAGGTTGTTTTCTCATTTTGAGATTTGGTAATTTGTTTAATCTTTACTAACAACCTATTCAGTCCTAACTTAAATTTCTAAAACTTCTAGTGTGAAAAGTTGAAACTAAACTAAAAGTGCATCGGCTTATTCCTTAGTCTTTGATATGTGCGAATTCCAAATCATAAAACGTGGCTCTATTAGTAGATGCTTAAGGAGAAATTTCTTTTGCTTTATTACTTCGTTTGACATTACTATACACTACGTGGATCAGGGTCTCTATTATTCCAAATAAACTCATCTTTTGTTAAAAGTGATAGAGATGCAACTGGAATGCGCTAGATATCACCTAACCGAGATTATCAACAATTGAATTAGGAATAAACGGGCTATACAAACAGCATATATAAAAAACACAAAAAATTTAAGCCTTCACAGAAGATGTTTTAAGTCACCTTGCAGAAAATCAACGAAGATTGTTCACGGAATAAATACTTCATTAATTACTTAGGTACAAAATCCGATAAAGGCACATTTTTTATGTTGAATTATTCACTAACTGAAATTCGTGCTTTGCCCCCCCCCTTAGATCAAAAGCTGGATTCCATAAATCAGAGACGTAAACAGGTAAATGGTGGAAACAATTTTAAGTAAGCTAAGTCTCCTTTAATGGATTAAAAATATCAAACATGTATCTTGTTAATATCAAAATGATAATCGCTTAATCGTATACGGATGCAAATATTTATATATGCTTATGCAAGAAACAGCCACAAACAACAAGGGATAACTTTCCTCAGCAAACCCACAGCATTCTGTTATTAAAATGGCTGCGGAGCCTTCATATTTCACGATAAATAACTGCAACGAGAAAATGAAGTGAACAGCTAAAAGAGAAGCGGGTGAATTAAGAGGGTATAGTAGTACACACTTATGAAAGTGGAGGTTCCCGTGCTTTGATCTCAAAATACACTTAATGCCCGCTGAGAGGCGCGAGGGCTGTTATCGGGGGGCGGTGTGATAATATCACAGGAAAGTGGAAAATAAATAATAATGTCTTTCGTGTATTTGAACGCACTTTATTCTGCCCTCGTCTGAAATTCCCAACCTTGTGTGTGGTGTAAGTCTAAATTACAACATATGCTATGAATAAATGTTTCTTTCTTCAGTCGATATCACAGTCAGAAAATGCGATTAGTTAGATTTAGTTCTACATAATAGAAAACAAGGAAGAGAGTGATAATAACTTGTAGGCTTTGTTTTCACATTATAGGTGCGTAGAATCAATTTTGTAGATAATGAACTTACTTTGGTGACGTTTCGATTTAAATCATATGAACTCTTGCTCAAGATGAGCAGTTATGCAATTCTAATTAGCCACACATTTTTAAAGACCAATATGTTGTTTTCGTGCCTAAATTAATGACCTCTTGAAATTGAAATTGGAGAAGAGAATGTTTGGTTTCATTACGACCATTGCTCACTTCGTTCGTCTTTCTCTCAAAGAGGGAAGCAGTCTTTTATATTGTAAGAAGTAATATTTGTTAACGACATTAAGGCAACAAGAACATCATCAGTAATATAAATATAATAAGAGCTAAGTGTGAAAAAGTAGAAGGAACTACCCCTTGCAGGTATAACTTTTTTCTATAAAATGTGACATACGTTCAGAATCAGAGCAGATTAAAACAATGGAATCAGATATTTATTTTTTATCATCAACCATGCTCTGGTCTTTTTAGAGCGAACAAGATTCCAAAAGTTTTTGGATTTATTACACTAATCAGATTATATTCTAAATACAGGGTCCGCCCCCTACAACTCCCAAGGCTTGTATTTTCATTATTTTTTTAGGTACAACCTGAAGTTATATCTCAAATTGTACATCTTTAAAAGTAGCAAGGTGAGTGTCCAAAATTTCTTTTGCAGATAATGATATTTTGCATGTAAAGTTAATTTTTCTAAATATTTTTTTACCTTACCCCGTATAATAAATATTGCTTCATAGTTGGATGCCGACTTTTGCCTTCTTCAATTTGTCATTACAACGTATGCGTAACTTTTACTTCTTCTTAATGAAAAACAAAAAAATTCGTCGCCGCCATATTCTGTTAGCAAAGCTTTTCACAATTTTTTAAGTGTTAGTTTAATAGTTTATTACGATACAAATTATGCCTAAATACCCATCGCTGCACACAAAACCACAAAATTTGGAGTAATTTTTAAATAAATTAAGTACAAAGTTCCTCCTAAAGAGAGAGAGAGAGAGAGGCTAAAGAACAATGCCCTGCGATGAGCCTAGTTTGGTTTTTTACTGTAATGTAACATACCCAGGTTCGTAGAGATTTAGATTGAAATGTGATCGTCTAGTACTTACCTACGTTGTTTTATTTTAATTAAACGTACCTTCGATGCATTGGTTACTCACGTAAATAGGGAGATTTGATGTAATCATAAATAACACGAAACAATCTCAAAACAACTAATTTATTACTAAACAAGATCAAATTTGGAGGGTTAACAAATGGTAGCAATGCTGCTGAATATTGTTATCTAAAACAATGAATGAACTGCCAATTCTAGATCTGTGTTCGATAACACTTTTACTCTCAAGATTCAAAACTGAAGAGATTTTTGTTAGCATAGCCAACTATGGTCAGCAGGTACTGAGGTCCCATGCGGGAGGCAACTCGGCTATATAGTTGAATGGTTTGGTGCAAAAATCTTGGTTTTTCTTTTACCAGATATTTGCCCAGCACGGGAGAAAATATTAGTTCATACATCAAGGCTCTTACATCACACTTTCAAGCATCACGTATAATATTGCTGCGGGGATACAGATAATCAAAGAATGCGAGAACACAGTTAAAAAAGTGACATAAATAGTTTAAAAGAAGACTACAACAGCAGCATAGCTTGCAATGTTACCGTGCACTCCAAATACAGCATTTGTTTGTTTGAGTTAAACAACTGCGTTAAGTTGATGACAATGGTGCTTGTTTAAAACTAACTACATAATCTGATTGCAAAGAAACAAACAATAAGGATTAAAAATTGAAACAGTACTAACCTGTGAACAGTTGAAGGAACACACTGAAACTCAAGCGCATCTCTTTCTCGTCCACTTAAGAACCTAACCCCTCGAACGTCGCAAATATGCCCCATTCCCAAAACCGATACGAAATATAAACTAAACCCTTTGAGAGGCCATATGAATAAAATACAGAAATTTGAAGCTGGCATACCTGGTTACTTCACTACATCACGCACTAGCGTCATCGCAGGGTTTCGTTCTCTAGCCTCTCTCTGTTTAGAATGAACTTTGTACTTGATTTATTTAAAAGTTACTCCATATTTGATGGTTTTGAGTGCAATGATGGGTATGTCGGTATAATTTGTACCGTAATAAGCCGTTAAAGTAACATTTAAAGAATTAACATATTATGGCGGCGACGAGTTTTTTGATTAAGAAGGAATAAAAATAAAAAATACTTACAGAAATTTTTTTGCAAAATATCATAACCTGAAAAAAATTGGACACTCACTATGCTATTTTTAAATAGTTTATAAAGACCTACAATTTGACATATAACTTAAGATTGTACCTAAAAAATAATGAAAATACGAACCTGGGTAGTTTTAGGTGGCGGACCCTGCCCATGACTGGCGAAGAAGGTTCTTAAATTCAGCGCATAGCTGAGAACAGATACAATAGACCTCTATATCAGAGTTGTTCCTTTTATACAATACATATGTCTCACTTTTATGACTATCTATAAATTATGTATGTTTTTACAATATGAACTTTCAATCCCCGAATACAATTTTATAAGAACATCGTGGTTAGCTGATATACAAAATTAATTGCTGAACTTATATTTGTGTTCATGCATTCCGGGAAGGCAGCGTTAACACATCTCATTTTTAATTTTATTTTGTCATCGTGCCCGGATCCGAGGTAGTGAGATTATCCGACGAACGAACCTGTTTTATTATTTACGATGAACATGGCCGTCGTGATGTATGGGAATGCAATAGTGCATTTTCCCAGCCGTTGTCGCGACCACTGTAATGTTACTATGAGTTGTGATGTTCGGCGTATAATATGTCTGAAACTTATTGCTTGTAAGTAGGTAGGTACGTATCTGCAATTATAATATGCCAGGTAAACGATTTTAATGTAAGACGTGAGAGGTGGTTGGTTTGAAAACGCATCCGCAGATCGTTATCTGCCGGTTATTCGCCAATAATTTTGAATCATTTGGCAGCAAATGAGCTGGAGGTAAATATTTATGTGCTCCATGTTTCTGTGTCAGGTCCAGAGAGCGGATTGAGATAATTCGGTTATTAACATGAATGTGGAACTTGAAAGGATACTTAGTTTACTACAAATTATTAAACTAATAAAAATTCAATCAAAATGCTGATGGAGGTATTCCGGAGGACCAGAAAATAAATAAGAGAGAATGACATAGCCGTAGAGGAATTCCATTGCTAAATTGTGTGATAAGCAAAGCGTTTGAAACGGTATTAGAACAAAAATTAGGAAAAGTGATAGAAAACCTGCTAGAAGAGTCAAGTATAGGTAGATCAGGTTCCTTGATCCTTCTGGGGGATATCAACATAAACCTGTTGAACACCGACCTACCTGACGCTCATCGCTTTCTTCAACTGGCGGAAGTGTTTGATGCTCGACAATTAGTAAACAGTCCCACACGAGTAACCTCCACTTTCGAATCATTGATAGGTGTAATTTGTGTTAGTAATAACGTATCAGTTATAGAATCGGACACTTTGGATTTACCCAATATAACGGACCATTTCCTTGTTTTTTGTACGCTGTGTTTTCAACATGTAAAATCTAATAATTTCCGTTCTTTTACCTTCAGAGATTATCGTGATTTCAGTATAAACAGCTTTGCTTACGATGCCTTGCATAATATCCCTTGGGATATACTTGAAACTTTGCCTGATGTAAACACAAAAGTAGATTTTCTTAGTAACTGTATTACCGCTTTGTTTGACTGTCATGCACCTAATATAACCGTACATGAAATAAAAAAAATTCATCCTTACATCACCTTCACTATTAAAAAAATGATGAATATCAGAAACAAAGCTCATCGCAAGTACTTGCAGAAAAAAACGATAGCATCGCGTGAATATTATGTATCATTGCGTAACTACGTTAAAGATGCATTAAACCGTGAAAAAGAGGCATATATGAAATTCATTACCAGTAGATACAAAAACAAAAGGCATTGTGGAAGAAACTGGGAAACTGGTGAATACATTCAAGGAAAACGGAAACATATGCCTTACCTGCAAATTTATGTTTACCTGATGAAATAAACAAATTTTTCATTAATGTTGTCGGACAATGTCAAATCGACCAACATTTATTAACATTTTATAATGACAACCGTCTTAATGAAAACCTACTTTTTTCTTTGTATGAAGTGACGCAAGAAGATGTGTTGAGTGCTATAAAGGTTATTACATCTCAAGCAGTTGGCGCAGATGGTATAAGCATAAAGATGCTGTCGTTGGTCGTGCCATTTTGTTGTGAATATATTACAAACATTTTTAATGAAATGATTTTTCCAAAGTTGTGGAAAAATGCTAATATTCGCGACCTATTTCAAAAGTAGCATCACCAAACGCATTTGGCGATTTGCGACCTATTTCAATACTTCCAGCAATTTCTAAGGTTTTCGAAAAATTGGTGGCTGCTCAGATTAAGAGTTATTTGGAATCTAACCATGTGTTGCCGGAAATACAATCTGGTTTTCGTAAAAGCCGTGGTACACACACGGCACTTTTAAAAGTACTTAATGATATCGTGGTAGCGACGGACAAGTCATTACTTACATTTTTGGTTTTGCTCGATCAATCCAAAGCTTTTGATCTTGTTAACCACGAACTGCTTATTGCAAAGCTTAAGCACATAGGCTTTGGGAGTGCGGTTTGCGATTGGGTGTCAAGTTATATCACAGACCGATACCAGAGAGTAGTAATCTCAAATACCGACTGTTCTAACTTGGAAGCTATACGCGCCGGTGTTCCCCAAGGCAGCATTCTGGGTCCTCTGTTTTTCTCTGTTTATATATTTGATATTCATAAAATGCTGCATTGTGCTGATGTCCACTTATATGCAGATGACATCCAGGTGTATTATTCGTTTCAGTTAAAGGATTTTAAACAGGCTATAGATCTGATGAATATTGAACTTGATAGTATTGTATTTTTGTGAGACTTAATCATGGCAAAACTAAAGCATTGTGTATTGGCCCTTCCAGAAGACACAGTAATCAACCTAATCAGCTAAATCTTTCTTTATGCATAAAAAGTGAGAGTATTGAGTGGGTTACATCCGTGAAGAATCTTGGTATTGTCATTGATAATAAGTTGTCATTTGATGACCAAATCCAGCACGTTTGCCGAGTTACTATGTGGAAGTTAAAGTCACTGTAAAGTTTTAAGAAATTTCTCTCTTCAGATGTAAAACTAAAGTTAGTCCAATCCCTTATATACCCTCATATTTTTAACTGTGGTTTTATTTACTATGATTTTTTGCCTCAATACAATAAATTAAGATTGCAACGCATACAAAACGCTTGCATACGTTTTGTTTGCAATATACCATACCGAAATCATGTCACTCCTTACATCAAAAATATTTGTGAAATGAAGGTGCATAACCGAATGTATTATTTGTATGCTGTATTTTTGTACAAACTTCTGCATACCGGTGTCCCTGTTTATCTGTTTGTTTTATTAAGGAGGAGATCTGATGTTCATTCGGTGAATATCAGAACGAACAGCTTCACAGTACCACCACACCATACCAGCAGGTTCAGAGGTTGCTTTTGTTACTGTGCACCTGTATTACTTAACAAATTTTTAGAATATTTAAATTTAAGTTTATCTCAATTTAAGTCGGCAGTCATATCTCTTCTACTTATAGATTATTAATGAACAGTTGTTATATATTTTGTACACTATCCTATTGGTTTTCTTTGATATGGAATTAATTTTAATTATGTATTAACTGCTGTTATATGTTTCGCAGTAGCTATATTGTTTTCTTTACTCTGGTGCTTATATATGTATTTTGATTTGGGGAGGAGTGGTAGATAGTATTGTGCTAACTCCATCCTATTGTGTAACTTTTTTGTTTCTCGATAAATTATTATTATTATTATATACTGAAACAAATAAGAGACACACGGAACAGAGATTCAAAGTACAAAAATCTGCAAAGCAAATCAAAAGTAAAGCCAGATAAAACAAAAGGACAATTAACAAAAACTTGGGATAGTGTCATAGAAAGCTCAAAAATAGCATGCAAATAAAATAAGATGCACTAGTAAAGTTGACCACAGATGATATCAAGGATTTAGTCTTCTGATATCTATAAACAATGCCAAAAAACATGTAAATAGAACATTTATACCATCGCCTAAAAGGAAATGTATCAGGTTTCTACAATTTTACAGATGTATTAATGTATATAATTATAAAGAGACTTTATAGGTACCAAAGCATGCAATTTTCGTTTTACCAAGATTTATAACTCTCCGAATAAAATAAATTTTAGCATTCAATCCCGAGAACGTGCGCCTTCCAACAAAAGCAAGAAGTCCGTTAAGCTCCCTGTGATGGTGGCAATCTGACAATTATTATTAAACGATTGCGATTTTCGAACGACCTGTATCAAAAACGTCCTGCTGCTAATCAATTTATCGCTAAATTTACATCAAAATTGCATTTCCTGGCGAACTCGATTTATTTCTAATTTTAAACGTTTCGCTTATCGAGGACCAATCTGGGAAAAGGGCGGGTGGCKGTTTTTTTTGTCTAACCGAYAACCAGGTGTGGTCCCTTGCACGWGGCCTCTCTTGTTCTAAACACTGATTGCTATCTCAGACAACAGAGGATTCCTAATTTTAATTTAGATAACAAATGCCACAACTATGGTGGTATATTTGTGTGTTCTAACGTAGATATTAGGTTTTAATGACTCACTAACAGCTGAATACACAAAAAGCGTGGAAAAATAGACCTACGAAAATAACACTTCAGTTTTCCGTATTTGATTTTACTGAAAACAACAGTTAAAATACGGAAGTGCATCTGTTAATCTGCTTCGCCGGAGGTAGGTAAATAATAAATATCCATTGTTGAATTTGACTGTGCAGATATACAAGATGAAGACATCACAATTTCAGCCGGACGCTAATTCTAGAAGTTTCACATAATTTTGAGATATCATCAGCCTACAAATACAATCTTTATTTGGATTTCAATTCAAGAATAGTTTACTGTTTCTATGGGTCTTAATAAAATATTTAATTTTGTGTACCTGGCCATTTAATTTGTTTTTCCATGTTAAACAGCTATCACCGTAACCGCAAGCTTTTGTTAACTTTAGCATTACTTCAGAGTAGACTAAGCATTCGCTGAACAAAAAAATTCAAAAAAATAACATAAACACTTCAGTAAAATGCTATATCATCAATAATTTTGACTGGAGTCAGATTTATTCCTAATATTCTGCATATAGCAATGATATATGGAAAACATTATATCGGGCACTTGTACTATTTAAATTTGTCTAAATTAAGTACGGTAGAGTTCATTTGTTGCTAATGAATAATCAGAAAATGTTGAAAAGGATTGTAATACCAACATATTGTATACATATTTTGTTTCGTATTAAATTGTGAGTAATTTTTTTAACAAAAATATATTCCAAAATCAGTTAACTAAATTAGAAAAATACCTCTTTTTCAAACAAATTCAATGTGAGGGAACAAGAACATCAAACCACGGAATGCTTCGCGTAGTGTGTCTATATAGCGTTAACAAAATACCTAAACAAAAAAAAAAGGAAAAACCTTCAAAAACCTATTACAGCAATTTGAAAAGAGCAATTGATAATTATAATCATCTATTTGAAATCCTGTGTATCTCTAACATACCTGGTATTTACAGTTAGTTGGATACAAATATCTGGAAGCCGTTTGAAGAAATTGGCAATTACATCTTCAGTTTTAGAGCAACTGCAAAGGAAACGGAAAGACATGTAGCCATGTCATCCTCGACCATCCTGTGGCATCTAGTTAAAAAACAGATCGATTCTGTAATTTTTAAAGCCTGTTGGTCCGCGGAAAGACAAGTCTTTCTACCCCCTAAAAAACGGGGGCATTCCCCTATCCGCCACCTGGGGACGCGCCCTCTAGGAGTTTCAGGCCCTCCCGAGGGTTACACTTACCTTGGGTGCTCTGGAATCACTTTGCAAGTTTGCAAAATGTTGCCATCGCTTGATATTTAACTTTGAACACTAATAGGCACTAAACACTAAATTGACTCCCGATATCGCCGCGCTTAGATTCCCGAAATGTTAGAAAAAAAGATAGAGATAAAATAATATTCACCTTTTTTAAGTCGAGGCCTCTATGACATGCGCTAGCAACTGACTTCGCTCCACCAATTGTTGCGACTCAAATCTGTAAATGAAAATTATAGCAGAACACATTTCCTTTACTTTTAATTTATACTTAACCGCCGTACCAGACGTTTTGTTACGCAAAGCACTAAAACAACACCATCACTCCATGATCCTTCCCCTACGACCGCCCTAAAGATGCATACCAAAAGTATGGTGAAGGTGCCGGCACCTATGCAGCAAAAAAATGTTACCATCGCTTGATATTTAGTTTTGAACACTTATAGACCCAAAACACTAAATTCACTCCCGATATGGCGCCACTTAGCTTCGCGAAATACTAGAAATAAAGATAGAGATACATTAATATTAACCTTTTTTAAGTTGAGGCCTCTATGCCCCGCGCTAGCGACTGACTTCGCCCTACCAATTGTTGCGACTCGAATCTGTAAATGAAAATAATAGCAGTACCCATTTCCTTTACTTTTAATTTATATTTAACCGTAGCACCAGACGTTTTGTTATGCAACGCACTAAAACAACACCATCACTCCACGATTTTTCCTCGACGGGACAAAAACGACATAAAATTCACCGCGACTGGTCACAACATCATGCAGACCCTTCTCTGATCTTCCTGTAATGAAAAAAACACTTTTAGTGAAGCTCACGAGATTCGCCGTTGAGAATAAATCGACGGTGTTAAAAAACGGTACTTGCTGGAATCAGCCGAAATATCAAAGCTAAATCCTCTTGAACTTCGGGAAATCCTGCACTACACACAAATCAAAAATCAACACTAAACTCTAAAGTTTTTAAAATTTTGTTCGAATACGTCCGCTACCGCACGGCACTATCACACAACTTTAGACGAATTCTTAATACTAAAACGTATAAACATATATAACTTTTTGTTAATAAAAACTTGGGTACGCGTTATGCAAAAAACCGCTCGTCGGATGTCAAGCAAAAAACGCATTCCATTTCAGCCAATAGCAACCCAGGGTTATCGTTATGGCCGTATATGGACGATGAACAAGTAGAGATTAGGTTGCATTCAGTACAATATATCGAAATATATTGCAATAACTGCAGAGGTTGTAAAAGGTACTGTAAACGTTTTGTTACATTTAAGATAGATCTGAAAAATTAAAACAGCCTTAGTAATTATTATGATTATTATTTGATTGCAAGTTTATTTTTGCCTTCTGAGTGTTAATGCAGTTGAATTTCTTATCTGCATCAATAATTTATCTTTAATATCGCGAGTTTCAATAAAAACAAGCCAATCTCAATAATTTCTATAGAAGACGAATTCTGGTTTAACTTTGAAGCAAGTCGATTTTATTTCGGAAGGATGGCATAGCTTGTGTTGTAACGTTCTACTCCTGGCTGCTCTCATCCTTAACTTTTTTGTTAGGGAAGAGCTTCTCGAAGCGTCATTTGAAAATGTGTAGGAAAAACGATCAGCTTTTCTGAAAGGTTTAATTATGAAATGCTTGACTGACATTTCTGAAGATCTCTGGCATTTTTAATATTTATATTTAGCACTATATTGAGTGTCCTGAATTTCTGTCCTAGAATGTTTTTCAACTAATCTGTTTAAAATTTTTGTATCATAACCACGATTAATCACAATGTATTTAATAGTTATTAATTCTTCAGTTTTTAAGGGTATATTTACTAATCTGTGTATTAAAATATGAAACACAGACTGTTATTTGTGACAACTGGTGAAGATGCTGGGATTATTGTGCCTGACTGTAAATTTCAAATGCGATTTCCTTATTCTCTATAGATATTGTTAGGTCTAGGAGGCTAAGTGACTTAATAATTTCCATGTGGACCATTAAACGTATAAAATAACATTGATCGAGACAAACTTTAATGATATGTATTAGTGCCATTTTTTTCTAAAGTTTCTATTTTATTTTTCAAACTGATTAGATATTTTGTAGGGGAGCAGATGTGAAACGGTTCGAAACATCAAAAGAGATCAACAAAGAATTTTTTGGCACAGACAAATCTTTTATTCTATTTACAAATATGGAATTCTCTACACTGTATTTGAAATAAACAACAGAGATAATAAAAGTTTGTTGGCAAATTTACACAACTTGTAAGACCGTTCTCAGTAATACATTATTTTTATGATTTTTTTTTGGCAAATTATAGAATGGAGTTTGTGGATTCGTTACTTTTAGTCTGTATTTTTCTTCTTTCAGTATAAAACATTTTGAAGAATTTAGTAAATTAGTAATATTTTGGAACTACTCCTGTTTTATCTAGCGCAAGGTGCGTATGTATATGCTTAATGCTTCGAATTCAAACAGAATTTGCAATCATGTCCTGAGATAAAGTGATATAAACTTAGGAAAACATATTAGGCAGCAAACAGGCATAGGTGTTTCAGAATATGCGACAGTTTCTCTACAAGAGGCAAGTACAAACAGTATTCATGTACGTCTCTCCAATACAAGATCTAAAAGACTACATAAATGAGCTCAAACTATTGCTCAAGAGGATGATATATATGATTCCCGTCAGACTTGCCGATATTCATCAGGGCTAGGCAGGACTCATGGTTTACTCGCATCGATAGCGCATCTGAACGTAAACCTGACCCTGGTTCGAACCCGGCAGAGCAAAAATAGTTTTCATCAGAAATTAATCAGCTGTATTAAAAAACGTAGCAATGTACTATTATATACTGGCGACGACATCTATACCACTGTTATTGCAAAACAACTTTTTTCTTCCTGATATAATAAGAAATGCTAATTTTAGATGTAATTTCGTCTTTAAAATGCCCAGCGAAATCAAGTCGTCAGCTTGATGTGAAAGTGGACGCCCGTTTATTTTAGCAAGCGGCAGTAAAAGTTAATTGATCTAGTGGCCTGGTTCCCGAACAAAAGACCGATGCCACACAAATACTAGCTTTAAAATATCCCCAAGATATTTCGGAGCATTTTACTTATTAAGTATAAGACTTCCTGAGGCGGATGTGCTCCCGTAAACATAAACACACCAATTTCGTAAACCCAGGTGCTCTTCTAAGTTTGTGTATGTTTTGCTCGTTCACCCGGGGTATTTACGTTCATGCGGTTTTTATATCAAACAAGGCCGTAGTACTTCTGCTTTATGTCGTCGTCGCACAAATAGGAACACCAAGGTGATGGCTCGGTTCAAGACAGTAAGCTGTAATGTGATACGCGTTAAAATTTAATATCTGGTATAAATTTGTGTCCGTAACGTGAAACTTATTGCTGCAGGATGAGAAGTGGGAAAATTCGGCCATTAAGTGTGTGAGATTATATCTGTTTTAGTGTGGGACCTCCAATAAAGTCATTGTGATTTCTACAGAAGAACAGGCTTCAGATTCCACGCGGGTTAGTCATTTTATCGCGTTAATAAATAAGAAACGCCGAGTAGACGGATTTCCAGGTGCAAATATTTTTTATTAACACTATTAGCTAAGGTTAGTCGAGGTTCATTACATTGGACACTTCATCAGATTTCATGCGGATTTCAAATAAATTTTGTAGGGATTTTAAGACAATCAACTTATTTAATGCATTCAGAAGATGCAGACAACAAAAAACGAAAAAAATATATTTTAACCATTTTGATTAAAAATGACAAACAAATAAAGAAATTCATTCGAGAAAAACAAATATACTTTTATTTAATAACGTGATAAACTAGGAATACTAGACAAAAAATTTTAAGGATTAATGTTTCCTCAGATATTTGTAAGCCATTAAAGTTCAAAACAGGTTTAAAAATTGTACACTTAGTACGGTTGCCTATATAGCCGTGCATATTTATTGGCACTGAAGAAATAATTCCTCCTGTATCCCATTCATTTATAGGCTTTGCTTTTGGATCCATAATAGCAAAAGCTTTTGTGTGTTGAATAGGAAAAACTAGGAATACAATCCAAAAGAGCTGTTTATATTTCATTTTTGAATAAACGGACACCATTATCCAATGGAAATTTCGTCACATGTTCTGTATGGTTGCATAGTAGTCTTAGGTTTATATTTCTTTAGGTGGTGGTCATATTCAGCTTCTCTTATCCGTTGACATTTGCGTAGCAACCAACATAAAGATGATTTTTTACTACCATCTCCTTATTTGATCCCACCGTTATACTTTCGTTTAGTTTAATATTACACTCAGCATAATTTTTGAACGCAAGTTCTGAAGAAATAACAGACAAATCCTCTAGTAAATGGTCGTCCTTTTTCAGAACTGCTAAATTCATCTGTATTTGTGATGAATAGTATTCATTTGTAGCTTCCATTTCAGATACAATAATATTCTCACTGAGGTCTTGGTTTTTCTAAATCATTTATTAACTGAGAATCATCCACTTCTCAAAGTGTTAAGGTACAGAACTACTGTCAGCACTATAGAGTAGTTAAGCATGCAAATGCTTTTTCGACAAATTCGGTCAATGTCTACGACTTACTCAACGGTAGTAAACAGCAGTTTGTTTAGCATTATTCATAAGCTTAAAGGAGTTGATTTGTAGTGACGAATCGATATGTAAACTACTAGATTGTTGTATTTCCAGGAATATAATAAAACACCTCATATATTGAGAATCGCTTTCAAAGAGTATAAGAGAAGCTAAATACAACCACCACATAAAGAAATATAAACCTATGACAGCGATGCGGCCATGTAAAACATGGGATCAAATTTCCATTGGGGAATGGTGTTAATTCAAAAATTTTACAGATACAGCTCTTTTAGGTTATGTTCTTAGTTTCTCCCATTTAACAGGAAAAAGTTTAAAAGAAACAGAGTACATAAAGCCATGGGCGTACCCAGCTTTTGGTCTGGGGGGGGGCAAAGCAGGAACGTCCTGTAGAGTATAACTCCACATAACTAGAAATAATAAATGTTTATAAGATATAGTTACTTAAGTAATTAATGAAGTATTTATTCCATGAATAATCTTCGTGCATTTTCTGCAAGGTGACTTAAAACATCTTCTATGAAATAAAGACCTAAATTATTTATATATTTTCTATGTACACTAATTATACAAAGCCCATTTATTACTAATACCGTTACTTATGAACTCAGTTAGGTCAGGCGCATTCAGTTGCATCGCTCTCGCACTTAACAAAAAATGAGTTGATACATTTTATTTGGGAGAATAAATATCCGTGATTCACATAATGTATAATGATATCATACCAAGTGCCAAAGGAACATAAATTTCACCTTAAAAGTTCTGCTAATAGGAGCACGATTTCTGATTCAGAATTAACACATATCAAAGACTAATGTATTAACGGATGCGCTTTTAGTACAATTTCAACTTTTCACACCAGAAGCTTTAGAAATTTAAGCTGGGAGTTCATACGTATAGGTACTAAAGATACAATTGTAATAATTTTTACTCCTCAGGGAAAGAGACTCGGTGGATAACTAACATTCTTAAAACTCACAATGACTAATGCCTCAGCATTATGCGTAAAGCCAACCTTCTTAGATCGCCAGTGCATTGCTCTCAAAAATTAACCGACTACTTAATCTTTAATAAAATTGAGCTTCATTTAAATAATTTGAAATATATTTAATTGCATTTTTAACAACGCACCAGGTTTTAATTCGTGCTGACAATGTTTTTACTGGATCCCTAATACTTATGTTAAATAAATTGACTTTAATAAACGTGAGTTCGGATGGATTTTAGTTTTTTTTGTATTGATTATTAAAATGTAGTGTGAATTTAGAAATTTGGTACAAAAGTTATCACCTAATATAAGACAGATTCTGATGTGATTCCATATAACAGTAGTTAGTCGAACAATCTTTACAGGAAAAGGTAGAAGAGCTGAACTAAGCAGAAATCGTGTTGTGACTCATCCTGACCAAGATAGTCTTTTAAAATTATATCAGCCCTAAGACAACGATTCGTAACAACAAGAATGTTGCAGTTACAGCTTCAAAACGCACATGGCATCGATTAAGCTTGGAAACCATTTGACAACGACTTATTAGAGAAAGTCACTTGCAAGGGTCAAATATGAGTTCTGGATGAAAATTGTGAAATACCTATACTTGCCTATAAATTTTACTGTATTTTGTAAATAAGACAATTTTTAGGTGTACACACATAATTAACCAGCGCTAAATATATGGGAAATTGGAAGAGCCCAAAATTGGCAACACAGGTCCAGGGGGGGGCAGCTGCCCCCCCCTTGCCCTCCTCCTCTTCGGTATGCCCATGCATAACGCTCTTACTATTGTGGATCCAAATGCAAAAGCTATATGCTATAGGTGTTCTCTGTTTCACAAATTTCATTAGTAGTTAACCCCTCGAAAGTATTATATTCGTTTAATGATATAATGTTGTATACAGGGTGTTCCGTAATGTTAGGATATTTTACGAACCGTTTTGGGAGAGTTTATTTATAAAATTTTCCTTTCGAGTTTCCTTTCGCTCAAGACACCTATGCAATTTTCAAATTGGCGACAAAACCTGACTTTATTTTCTTGAAATCAGCTGCAACTAGAAATTTTCGGACAGAAGGTAATACTGACACAAAGTGCACAAAGTTTAATCAACAAAAAGTAATAGAGTAACTTACATTACGAAAAACATGCGTAAAAGCATAATGGCTAAACTCATTTGTACATGAAAACAAACAAGCCCAATTCAGAACACAACAAAAACGCAATTTTTTAATAAAATCAATGTTTACAGAACGTAATGTTTGTAAGGAAGCTCTTCTTTTTTGAGAAATAGTGGAAATTCTTTGTTGAAATTTTTCAAGAGTGTCAAATCTGGTGATCTAGGAGGCTCATCCAATCCTGTAAAATGTTCATCAATGAGAAATGAGCAGGAGCTCCATCCCATACAATACACATCTCTCGCCTAAGTTGGGGGGCTAAATCTTCCAATAATTCGAAAAAACGGCTTTCTAAAAATTACAGATACTTTGCACCTCCTAAACGACTAGGTAAAATGCAAGGTGCATACCAGCCCAAACATTAAGGGAAACCATAATATGGTAAGATAAGCTCATCAAAATCAACATATTACATTGATTTTGATGAGCTTATCTTAATTCTTAATAGCACTGTGAGCTTTAAAAACGGCACCTAAAGTCCTCTTCCGCTGGATTCTTGGGATTCTCGGTTGTTTGCGCGGGGCACCTCGTTGCCTTTTTTTGTGGATTGTTTAATTACKCMAATCTAATAAGTATCCACGTTATTACCTGCTTCCACACGCCCACCCTAAACGGCTCGGTCGGCATTCCACGCACCGGGATGGATAAATTGAAACGCTACGGAGCCATAAATTATGTTGAGAACAACGAGGCAGAATTAAGAATGCCCGTTAAGATTTTTATACATAAATTCGTTGGCACACTCAGGTATGCAACGAGATGGTCGTGAGCGTTTGACGAGGGCTGACACAAATCAAGAACGATCGAAAAAAGAGAAAATTCTGGTTGTGTTGCT
The DNA here is from genome assembly GCA_025024175.1 of Rhyzopertha dominica. Taxonomy (NCBI): domain Eukaryota; kingdom Metazoa; phylum Arthropoda; class Insecta; order Coleoptera; family Bostrichidae; genus Rhyzopertha; species Rhyzopertha dominica. Next base: position 2,253,013 of record QCXZ01000042.1, read on the forward strand.
CTTTTTAATTAACCCTTACATCATTTTTGGAATGTATTGCCAGGAGAAGAATTCTTAACTTCTACCTCTAGCTTTCATTTTAAAGCACTACTTATTATAAAATAAAGGTGTCCGCCGCGTCTGTCTTTCCGTCTGTTCGCGATAAACTAAAAAAACTACTGAACGGATGCAGTTTTCACCAATAGATAGTGTAATTCACGAGGAAGGTTTAGGTATATAATTTGTCAAGGTTTTTTTGTAAATTTATTGATCGAAAACGCCTCCTAATCCCTTTGAGATATAACAAAACAATGCATGGTTGGATATTCCTCTTTTATAGATCTACAAAGAAGTTCGGGATGGCATATATCTTTATTTTAAGGATAGCTTATACTATAACCATTCTATCTTCTAAATTTTGTGTAGAAAACGACAGCAAGGTTCTAAAATCTGTAATATTTCCGACTCTTCCTTGAGCTTAAGTCTATCGTCTGTTAAGACTCCAAGATTTTCCTCACAATCAGATATTTTGAGCTTAACCGCATTCAGTGTTATTTTTTTTGTTTTTCTTAGCTTGGACTACGCTTTTTCGATCCAAAAATTTAGTGGTATTCAGTTTTAGATTATTTACACTGCAGTAAATGATGATAGCTCTAAATCTACTGTATTTTCGTTTTCTAATGCTGTTTTTGCTCCACAATTTTCTGATGAGAAAGTTGTCAAAACATTTAAGGCTGCTAAGAATTCCTTTAATTCTGGAGTAGACGACATTCCTAACTTTCTCTTAAAGGATTATACTGGTATTTTTTCCACGCCGCTTTCATATCTTTTCAATCTCATCCTCATCCATCCACGTCTAGTGTTCCGAATTTCTGAAAGAAATCCTTTGTATGCCCAATATTTAAAAAGAGTAACAATAATATTTTTAATTACAGCCCTGTTTCTATTTTCAAAGATATTTGAAAAGCTTTTATGTCAACAGCTAAATGAAATTGTCAAGAGCTTCTATGTATCAGCATAGTTTAAGCGTAATATGTCGACTGCATCTAATCTGGCTTGGACTAGTGTTGGACGATAGAGGACAGGTTGATGTCATAGACATGGCTTTCCAAAAAGCATTCGATCAAGTCAACCATTTCGTTCTGTTAAGTAAGATGGAGTGGTAAGACTTTTCTTCTTCGCTAGCATAAACTTATTTCAATCCATATCTGCAAAATCGTCAGATTAGCGTTAAATACAGAAACTATGTCTCTACTTCATATGTTGCTACATCCGGTGTGCCTCAAGGATCAAAGCTTGGTCCGCTGCTTTTTCTCCTCTATATTAACGATATTGTAGACATAATTGAGTGCGAGAAGCTACTTTTCGCACATGACCTGAACATATTTTATCAAATAGAGACAACACAGGATTCGTTGTGTTTGCAGAATAACCTGGATAGGATTTCTAAGTGGTCTGCCATTAACAGACTACTTGAATCTTTATAATTGTAATGTTACGTCCATTAGCCGCAAACTCAATCCGTATCATGTTAGTAATGTGGCTCTTGGTAGGACATCCAGTGTTAAAGATTTAGGTATACTTTTTGATGATAAATTCCTTTTTGTAGATCACGTTAATAATATTGTCGGGAATAGTTGCAAAAATTAGGTTCTATTTATAGAAATTGCAGAAGCTTTCGTCAGGAGCGCCAGCTTTTAGAAAACCTCGTGGGTGCTCATGCTAACATAATCGTGAAAATAGTATCTTTGAATCCGTCCAATAGAGCTCAATAGGTACACATGCAATATGACAGAAATATATATGATATAAATAGAAAGATACGTAAGAGGAAAAAAATAAGTACAAAAATGCTAGATTTGTTCTAGTGCCTTTGTTGGTACCAGCAGTAGTCATCAACAAACTTTTTTATGAAAGAAATTGTGTTCAAGTCACTACAGAACGAGAGGTAGAATGTGGAGTACTCCTTTTGAACACCAAAGATATTATTATAAAATAATACTGTATTGGTAACGGAAACCAACCTCAACGGGGAGGTATATAAACTACATCTCAAATCATTCGACACAAGTTAAAATAAACTTTGTAAAACAGATGAAACATAGAATTATTAAAATATAATATTCACAATTTATTGAAAAAAATTTAAAAAATTAGAAAATTTACTAATACACAATTCATAACCGAGGGCGTTGATAAATAAAATCTTGTATTCTACTACTGATTTATCAACACTTCATGTAACGCAAACACGGCTAACGGTAGTATGCAGAGTGACGTGGGGCAGAGGGTAAATCATGATCCTATAGTTGACAAAAACCTACAAACAGTAGATCATAGAATGTATGTATCCCTACCAAACATTACTGGATTGACAACAAAATTATTCAGAACGTTTAAAAAATGAAAACATAAAAATTATAATTGAGAACAAAAAGCATGGCTCAACCCTACTCGCAACACTAAAATCAAAAATATCTGCAAAATATCATGCAAATGTTCTATAATATATGTTTGGAATGTGAGGATTGTGCAGGCAAGTACACAAGGGACAGGTATCACAATGGATGGTTAATAGATTGGCCGTCTACAAAAGTGATATAGCTCTAAACATAGGGATAGATGCTCACTTACTGAACACATAGACATCATGTTAAGTGGGATAATGTGAAAATTTAGGATAAAGAAAGTAATACAAACGAGAGATTAATACTTGAAATGGTTCACATAAATCAAAATTCCAATACAATAAATAAAAAAAAATCAGATACTAAAAAACTGAGCAACATTTCTACGTACTTGCTTTCACAAGAAATTCTAAAACAAAGCTGGGTGGGCTTGAATAATCTGACAGCACTGTAGACGCTCTAATTTGATAAATTCGACAGAGTTCTTTTTTATATCTGTGATAAGTCAGTTTGAATTTATGATACATGTGTTGAAGCCTATTTTATTTCTCGTGGGTGCTGGAGCACCCGAGCACCCATGGAGTCGGCGCCCCTGGCTTTCGTAATGTTCACACTTTAAATGCACTATTTTTCTTTTTAGTCAGATCCCATTTGCAATATGCGGTACTCATTTGGCATCCTTTATATAATATATGTATTAAGCTAAATGAGACCGAGAATTTTTGATGATATTTATCCTTCTCGAGGTTGCAATTACGAAATTTTACTGATTACAAAGATACTGATAAATTTCATATTAATATCTTTTTTTCACAAAAATCTCATAAAGAGTTGATTTTACATTTACATTTGAGTGTACCAACTTTCTAAATTATCCAATTGTTATTTTCTCAGATACTACCCACCCTGCGTTTTGCATCTAAGTATTCTAAAAGGGAGCATTCCACAATGAAGCTGTTAATTGGCAATCGAATGCACTTTTAACACAAAAAGTCTCTTGATTACAAACCGAGTCAACAATGCGTTTGTGGTGGTTGAAGAGGGCGACCGGGGAGTAATGATTTGGAAAGAGAAACGCAGGCGCCACCCTTCGCAATAACACAACATACTGCAATCACACAGATCGCACGCTCCTCGTCCTCCTATACCCAATAATTCATGCTTTAATGCGACAAACGATTATCCAGAAGGCCGTGGGGACCATCAACTACGCTATGTTTGTTTTAGGAAGCAGCCTTCGGGTCCACATAATATCATTCAATTACGATCAGATTTAATAAAAAGTTGGATGCACTTATTCTGAAACATTTCGAATTAATTAGGTTACCTGGAAACTGGCGGTTTGTTTCTTTTAGGATGTTTATTAAATAATCATTTTTAGGATAAGTGTCCAAGAAAGAATTTGAAATGGTGGAAATAACATCAGGTATTAAATAGCAAATAAGCGTTTATTTAAGACCCTCCACAACTGTCAACGTATTGATTAAGTTTCCTTACGAATTATATCCTCAACAGAAATACTAGGTATAAATGCCAAACTAGACTTAGACAGAGTAATAAACAAAGATATGGAAAACGAAAACTACACATGTGCAGATATGAGATCAAATAAATGAAGACAAAGACGCCATTCGTATAAATGATCAAATCTCGGAATGAAATTAACAAAAAGCGCAACTCTTTTCTATAAATACTTGGAGAGAGGGCAGACGTAAATTCCTCCGATTTCAACCCCAAACATGTAAATTCCTCCGGACGATCAATTTTGACCTTTTCCGGAATTGGCAAATTGCTCCGACGCGACGGTTTGTTTAGCACCTGATAAGCAAGTTACTATACTACCTGTGAGGTTCGCCGTAGTTTCCATGGTGATGAGAGAATTTTATGTCATTCATATCATTTTATTTTTCGAATTTATTAGGTCACCTGGAAACTGGCGGTTTGTTTCTTTTAGGATGTTTATTAAATAATCATTTTTAGGATAAGTGTCCAAGAAAGAATTTGAAATGGTGGAAATAACTTCAGGTATTAAATAGCAAATAAGCGTTTATTTAAGACCCTCTACAACTGTCAACGTATTGATTAAGTTTCCTTACGAATTATATCCTCAACAGAAATACTAGGTATAAATGCCAAACTAGCCTTAGACAGAGTAATAAACAAAGATATAGAAAACGAAAACTCACATGTGCAGATATGAGATCAAATAAATGAAGACAAAGACGCCATTCGTATAAAAGATCAAATCTCGGAATGAAATTAACAAAAAACGCAACTCTTTTCTATAAATACTTGGAGAGAGGGCAGACGTAAATTCCTCCGATTTCAACCCCAAACATGTAAATTCCTCCGGACGATCAATTTTGACCTTTTCCGGAATTGGCAAATTGCTCCGACGCGACGGTTTGTTTAGAACCTGATAAACAAATTACTACTACCTGTGAGGTTGGCGGTAGTTTCCATGGTGACGAGAGAATTTTATGTCATTCATTTTATTTTATTTTTGTAATACCTCTTGGAAGAGAGTGCAAAAAATGTTTTTTTAAGATAAAGTTAAGATTTAGTATTTTGTATAATAAAAAAACAATTTTATGTAATATTTTATACTCTACAATTTTTGTTAATAACTTTTTCCCTAGATCTTATCCGCATCTTAGATAAACACTATATTTAAATGTTTACACCTTTTGACAAGGGTTGAAACGAAAAACTATTTTCTGTTATACACTTTAAACTAACTTATACAGGGTGCGTCAGTTATGGTCTATTTCTGTATTTTTATTTGATGCAACCCAAAATACCACCTCCAGCATTCACTAGATTTGTAGTTTTAAAAAAATTATAAAATGAGTCCTCAATCGGGTTGGTAACTTAGTTATTCATTCAATACTTTACATTGGAAACCTCATAATAGAAATTCCTTTAACCTAGCCTTAAATGGAGAGCCTATCAAACTCCAGTACTTACAGCTAAAGATGAAGAACTTATTAGAGAACAAATTCAGGAAGAAAAAGAGAAGACTACGCCAGACTCAGCGTTCAAAGGGCCTTCTTAAACGAGATGAGGCGTGTTTACTCCAAAAATTTTATTTAAAGGCTTATTTGGCTTGACTATAACGAAAGAGTATTATAATGGTATATAACAATATACACGTCACCCATGAACATAGAATATTTTGAATTCCTAAATTTTCGAAGTTCTTTGCTTTAATGACATCTTTGAATTAACATTAAAGGAAATAAAAAATCATGACAACTGTCTATTATTTTTATTAACATAAATGACGACAGCACAATATTTTAAATAAGAACTATATAAAAATTACAACGTGTTACATGCAACATTATGACATACTTGTTTGACAAAGTCACAGCGACTTATAGATTCACTTTTGTACAATTCAAGAAGAAAATTTAAACGATTGTACTTTTGCAATGTACTAGATGCAGTCTTTTTTTTAATATCCACACTATTTATTTTAAGATAAGTGTCCATTTGTTGGAATTTCTTCTGTAGCTTTCCGTTTTGCTGCCACACTTATAATTTGTCGTTGAATCTTTTCAACATCAGGTTCATGATTATGATCAAGCTGACTACGACTTATAATTCTATCACTGCCTCCTCCCAGGGTGTACAATTTTGCACTGCACTTTCTGGGGCCACAAGACCACTTCAGTTCACCTGATTTCAAACCATCTTTCTTGAAAAACTTAAAATTATTGAAAAGAAGCAAAGAAGCAAAGTGTACGATGAATACGAGTATCAGAGGTATATGTATTATAATTGTAGTAAATTTTATAACGGTTTATCTAAGGATCTACAGTCTGAAACGGTTTTCAGGAATTTTAGGTCGAAAGTGAAAGAGCTATTATTGCAAAAATTTTGTTACTCTGCAGCCGAGTAACTTTATTTATAATTTAAATATGTGATTAGTGATTACATTTCTTAATTATTAATTTTTATTAATAATCTCTGAAAAATAAACTATTACTAATTACTCATATGATCAATTAAATGCCAATCCAAATACAGCGTGTAAGTTTGACAAACAAAGTAAGAGATTTATTAAAATTTGAATAAACTGCTGGAATTTCCATGAATTATGCAAAATTCTAATATGCTCGTATAAATATTATTTAACAATAAGTATTAACTTCTAGTTCTAATATTTTTTTAACTGATAAACGTCATGCCCTTAGTTGTTTTCGTCGTGCTCGGCCGATATTGGATTAGCTTTATTTACAAACCAACACAGGCAACAACGAACAGGAGATAATAAAACATAAATAAATTCTTGAATAAATAAATCCCGATAAGATCAGATAGGAGGGATTACAAAAACAATCAGATTGGCAAAGGTTGGAGACTGTATAAAAACGGTGTTTATAATACTATTGTCCGCTGATGTAACGCCGATGTTGAGATAACCTCAAGTTCCTGACGGTCCAGAGATTCTCCAGTCTATCAGTTCTACAGCGCGCTCACTGTAGGTTGCGGGAGTTCACTTTCGATTTCCCTTCATCGTTGTAACTGATTTTGTTAGTGAATCAAATCGACAAGATGACATATTTTTATTCAAATTGCACCTTCCTATCCTTTAAAAGAAGCTACAAGAGGTTTATCAGTACATGTTTGTGGTMTATATGAGAATTTATATAAGCCAACTGACAACATGTGGTGTGAACTAAGGATTTCAGCAAAAAGTCCTGTCATTCTCATTGCTCTAATGGAAGAAGGCAGAAGATGTCTTGGCTGCATGCAAAGAGAAACTTGCACTCATCAGCATGAATTATAGGGATAACGCCACATATTTCAACACTAAAAAAAAGTAATGCTAGTGGTGAATGAAAATTTTACCGCGAGGAAATGAAGAATCTACTGGTTCCTGAATTGCATAGAACTCTACGAAAGTACCTTACAACTAGCACTATTAAAGAAACTGAAAATTAACTATGCTACTTCTACCTTTAAGACACTTCAAATGATGATGTATGGTTTACCAAAAGTAAATAGGTCGACTATTTCTGTTCTTTACATTGTTAGGTACAGTAGTTCTCGGACTTCCTAAGTATCTTTAAAGATTATTACAAGAATCCACCGTCATTACGGACAATCATTTTATACTTAATAAATCGACTCAGAATGTAGATTTTTGCAGTATAGTAAAGGTATATAAGAAGTCCAGCATATGGTCAAATGTCAACGACAAAAACTGTTCTATCAGCCGTTCCTCTACGTTATGAGTATCTTTGAAACGAAATTCAACAGACTAAAAAATAAAAATATATTTCTTTAAAACTGAACGAAGGTAATAATTTTAATATTCTCTCATTTTTGCTGTCATATGTTATTAAATAACGATTTTTTCGACTTCGTACAATCGGGTATTATCACTTTTTTAAATTACGTAAAATGAATCTTGAAGTGCATATCTATCGTATGCCATGTTAAAAAAACAAAAAAAATATTTGTAGGTAGAGAATTTCAGGTCTGAAATTCGAATCTTAGGAGTCGCCGCCAAAACGCTTCTATCCAAGGTTATTCAACTCGTGACGTCAAGTGTCATGTAAACATTACCGAGGAGCGTGCTGTTCTGCTGTTTAATGGTGTAGTATCATTCCTGTATGTGTGGTGTTTATTGAAAGGACTGTGTAAGAGGTCGCACCAAAAAGTGATTTGTGTAGTTTTACAAGCATCTATTATGTATTGAAACAAAACAAATGTTGTTTTGTACATGGTTATAAAAGTACTTCAGTCAGAACAGCTAACAAAATTTTTGTAACCGTTCCTCGAGATTATCAACGTATGAACACGTTTAAGGCCCCTAGACGTGATATGCTCAAAGCGCAAAGTTTGTTTTTCTGTTGTGAAGATCATATTAATTCTTACTGTAAGTTTCATTATTCTTAAGGTTATAAGTGTTTACTATTCAGTTTCTATTTTGTTATAGCTTGAAGAAGATATGAAAAATTATACGCGTTTTAAGTTGATAGAGAGAAATGTTATAATAAGGAACGACGTTGTTCCCCATATATTCGACTGTTAGCCAGACAGGAAACGAGCTGCAAGAAAAAAGCCGAAAATAAATGGCAATTTATATTTATACTGACCTCTAAAATAAATGTCAAGTTTAGGGTACATTTTTGATTCTTACATTTTTATGTTTCCAACAACCCACTGTGGTCAAATTATCAATGCTACGTTAATTTTATAAAAATTCACATATGCTGTTGCTTTTGCTTTTACGTTCCTCATCTCCGCCGCGTTGAACCGCTTGTCGCTGTACACAAATTCCATAACAATGAACGTGCCTTCAGAAGTCATAATTCATAAGTATTTCACTTTTTCTTGGCGTATTTTAATTCGCTTGTCATAAAATGAACGCAAACAACAAACTGATAAATTGACGCGCTGAGGCTGACGCGTGACGCGCTGACCCCAGATGTAAACAAGCGGCCGTTTACAAGACACCTGACGTCACGGCCAATATGTTCGTGTTTTGGCGGTCCTTTTAAATATTCACAGTGTGTTATATTAAAAATACACCTTACGATCAATTTTTTCAAATTTATAAGCTGTCACAGCTGTTTTGTGGATTAGATGCTACCTATTAATATGCAATTTAACAAAATATAAACACATGGCCAATACCCAATTCCAGTCCCATTCGTAATATGTACCTCTTCGTCTTATGGTTGATATCCATCGTTCAGCTAGTAGGCATACATACTGTGGGAAAAATTCTTGCAAAAATAATCCAGTATTTGGTACTTGAAGACAGTGGTTTAAATTAAAACAGTTTCAAGTGCAAACCTACCAACCATTGAGTCATGGAGTCAGTATTAGTAACTGTTTGAACTTTAATATTCATTTTCTTGTTTTTAGGAATTACGTAATTTAATTTTTGTGAGTTAATGATTATTTTGATGAATGTTTTCTCTACCATTCATAATGCCATTTATAAAGTCTTTGCGGTACTAGTGCTGTAAAACGATGTTTTGTGTTAGTGCAATTGTTGGCATGCCATTGATATATTTCATTACGATTTATTTTATTTACCAATGTGTATAAATGAAGACAATCGATTTACCTGACCTGAAGAACGTTTTTAACATATTTCGACCTATTTATTCTTTTATGAGCACCTTTTGTTCCATGGTATTTGATTCTAGGTTAAGTAAATTTAAAAATGGTATATATCTCACGAACAGAAAAATGTTTACAAGCATGTTTGAGGGATATTGGTGAACATCTGGACTTGGCTTCTCCAATATACATAAACGAATCTCTTAGAGCAAAAAATAAGCTGTTATTGTCAAGGAGTAGTAAAAAAGTATAGAAAAAAGAAGGCATACGAGCTCTATAGGTGAAGAATGATAAAATTTACATGTGTTAAACTGAAAGTTTTTTCTTATTTACACTGAAGAGGATTTCACGATAATGTATTTTTATTAAATTGTCAACTAACATATATAAAAAGATGCCCAGGAAAACTTGCCAAATGTGTGCTCCTTTTAACAATAACAATATCAATCCATCGACTAAATTTATTTTGAATAGACTGACTATTGGAGCTACATTTTTAAAGGGCTTAGGACTACTTTGAGAACATTCTGTAAGTCTTAGAAGAATTTATTTTAGCTCAAGTTTGGCGAATTTACATTAATAAGTAAAGCAACATTAAAAATCCTTGCTTTCCATTAACGCTAAATCGTAACTGTTAGCTTGCAGTAGTTCAACTTTTCTGAATCAAATTACCATACAATAGGAAGATTAGAGATAGTGTCGCAGACATACGGACGACTTTATAAATACACAATTTCTGTTGGGAAAAACGTCGCTATTCCGCGTGTGCGCAGCCTCCGGACTGTCCGCCCGCTCACAAAAGACAGCGGAAAAACATTGAATGAAGGGAGTACAAAAAAGGAAAGCGAAGTGGTGAGTCAAACGCGCGAAACCACTTTAACTGGGTGTCATAAAACATTTTCTATATCGCAATAAATAATGCATGCACGACGCATTTAGACGCACTCCATGAATTGCCAGAGCACGCGACCAGCGGGGTTACAGTTAGTTGAATCCGATGTTTATATGATAACTAGACTTGCCAATTTTATATATGAAATCACGACCAGGGAGCGTGTACAAGATAATGGAACGTTAGGCTTGCATTAACATTGAAGAAGAGGAACTGCGTGTTAAGGAAATTAAATAAGCTCGTATAAGGTACTAGATTGTGGAGTTGAACTTATCTGTACCAAAATGTACCCTTGATTTCCAATGCATTGTGGGTAAACTCAAATTAGATACAATGCCGTATAAATATTTAAAAGCAAAGACTATGAAGATCTTTGCAAAAGTTCTTAAGATACTAATAATAACTAATAACTGGGCTGATTATAGGGGCGATTCCTATTTCTAAAGGAAGATTCCTAAGCTTTGTGATTTATTAAACACCTAACATAGATCATAGAGGTGGCGCTAAGYACGAGCTATACTGCTTTACAAAAATACTGCGTAATCCATCAAGCCATWATGCTTTTTTTATCAAGCTMGTTGAAAAAACAATGGATGACGGTAATATTGACTAAATCAGGAACATGCATACTTTCGAAGTAAGTAGCAAACGCCTTGCATATGTCAAGTCCATCACTAACAGAAATAACGMCAAACATCATTACGAATGGGATTACTCCACGTTTTCTCTTAACTGAAGCGAAAGCTAGCTGCTTTTCAACATCATTCGCATAGGTTACTGTCTTTTTACAGTGTAACATTAAATCCTGTCGTAATGTGTCTATTCACTTTAAGATTTAAGCTTCTCTACCATTGTATTTTGGAGTCAGTTAAATATTTGTTTTCAAGGCCTTTCTTATCTTTGGTAAAGGCGGTTTGTAACTACTTCTTTATTACATGTGTTTGTTTTTCAAGTTTACTCTCGCCCGGTTTGAAAATTCTGCTATTGAATATTGAAGGCATTTGTAAGGATAAATGTCAATAACTTTCCCACCTTACCCGAGAAATGGAGGTGGATGCCATTCTTTTACAATAAACCCATACAGCCACAGAACAAAAGCTTGCATCAAGAGGACATATAGAAGGTTTCAATTTATGATTTAAGCTACTTACACCAAGCAAGGTATAGAATCTGAATCTGTTATAAACGATGTTCAAAACTTACATCTCATCAACATCTATGAACCATCAAATAAATGTTCCTTGACCAGTGAATTTTGATCTAAAGTTACCACACCCATCAATATTTATTGGTGATTTCAACTGCCATCAAAATTTATGGTGATATGCAAACAACGACCACAATGGAATTTCTTTGGCAACCTGGATGGAATTGCAAAATTTGCCATGTATATTTGATGCTAAAGATAGAAAAAGTTTTCATAATGCTTGATGGCAGAAAGATTACTATCCAGACGGAGGATCATTACGATGAAGCTTTCCCAATAACACCTACTATTAGGAATAACTTTCAACACAGTCATCATAAATGTTCAATGTGTAGTGTTGGTATCCAGATCCCATTTGATGATACATTACAAAAACCTCGATGGAATTTAAATTGGCTAACTAGCCGAAGTTTTGTAAACAAGTTGATGCTAATCTTCAAGGAATCCCTCCTATATGTATTAATTACAATATATTTATTGGAGTTATTAAAACAGCGGCGAGGACAACTATTCCTCGGGGTTTTTGTGCAAATTACATCCAATGCTGGTCGAAAGAATCTAATCCATTGTACACTATTTGTAAAGATTTTCCGAACATGCTATTGCTGATGAACTTCTGCACTAACTTAACGTTTCAAGAGAAGAAAAATATGAATATCACACATTCAAGTCGAAGTAATCGGAATTTGCCTCGGAAACCTGGTACTACAATACAACCTTCATATCATATACCAAAAACTTCTTCAAATCTTATTGCTTCTCGACTTGTCAATATGTCAAATATAGTTAAGTTGAGCGATGAAGAAATTCGAAGGGTGAAGAACACAGTGCATAAACAGCGAAGATCTACCTCACCTCCAGAAACCACCTCGAAGCCTTTTAATATGATGGAACTAAAGATGGCTCTTTTTCTGTGAAGGTTCGAAAGCTGCTGGTTTCGATGGAATATATCCAAAATTCATAAGAAATCTGGGGAGTTTGGCATTGAACTGGTTATTATCATTTTTTAACGATATTCTTATGTCAAATGTTTTGAAGCCTGAAAAACCTGTGAATGGAGCTTTACGTTTTCGTCCCATTTCTTTATTCAGTACCTGCTTCAAACTTCTGGAGACATTGATTTATAATCAAATGTCACCACTCATTGAAGATACATTTCCTATTGAACAAGCTGGGTTTCGTTCAAATAAGATCTGTTGTGATCCAGTTTTTGCTCTAACAATATACAGTGAAGCAGGATTCTAGCGAAACTGAAAACTGGTGTTGCTTTTGTTCACCTTACTGCAGCCTGAAATACAGTTTGGAGGAACGGACTAATTCATAAATTATATAAAGCAGTTTGCTTTCTAGTTGAAGATTTAGAGTACCTAATCATGGATGAATAGAGCAGCAAATGAAGGTATTCAATAAATGGATTACCTCAAGGCTCTATCTTAGCTCCATTACTCTTCAATTTATACACAAGTCACTAACCACAAGTAGKAAATTTATCTAAGCCGACAATTTGGCTCCTGCATTTTAACATGAACAATATAAGGTATTAAAAGAGAAAGTAACTGCAGKTCTGTCAACTATTATTATTATTATTTTTTAATGTTTTCGAAATCCAGAGCCTTTTGCTTTCATTTGACCAATAGTGATAAAAATTTAGAATTAAATGTGGTTCTCGGTGACGTAAAACTCAAACACCATTTCTATCCAAAATATCTTGGTTTGACTTTGGACAAGTTGTTAACATATTAAGACACATACTGAAAAAATAACATAGAAACTGAACACAAGGAACAGCATATTGTATAAATTAGCTGGATCTACTGCGAATATCTGCATTGAACTTAGTTTATTCATCGCCGGAATACTGTTGTTCCGTTTGCATGAATAGTGCACATGTTTCCAAAGTAGACTTACAACTTATCACTTACCTCACTGCAATGAGGATCATTTCTGGCTCTATTAAATTTACAGCTTTACCTTGGCTGCCTGTTTTATCAAATATCACTCCTCCAATTATAAAACGTCAAAATGTACTTAATGAAGAACTCCTCTAATACCATTATATGTCTAATCTGTATCCAATTTCACAAGATACGCAGAATGTACCTCCAAACCATCTGTGTTCCCGAAAGCCAATTTGGAAAGATGATATTCTTCGAGAATCTTTTTCTACTGATGATCTTTGGAAGATGTCATAGGCAATGGAAAATTCACTTTTAACAATCATGTAGTTACAGAATGTCAGCTAACAAAGTTCTGTGATGGTTTCTCATTTATTCATCCAGCTACCCCTGAAGCCTGAAATACTAGGTTGGTTATAAACTGTCAAGCCCCTATGAAGCTTATACAGGGTGTCCAGAGCTAGCGTAATTCCTTTATAGCTCTGTTGGATTTGAAGATACTCAAAAACTTTTTAAACAAAACCGTAATCAAATTATCTCCTTTATATTTTTTAAACGGAACACCCTGTATATCTTTGCATTTTTAAATTCTTTGTCAAAAATGAAGGCAAGTTTATTAACCATACATGTGGTCTGTCTTGTGCCGTTTTGGAGATATCTTAATTTCTTTGTTAAATTTGACATTTGCAGTGCGCCCGAAAAAGCTCGAAATCTCTGAAACTAAAAACATTAGACAACTGCGGTTTCTTTCGTTAGATAGGGCATAAAATGGACTTTATTTTCGACATTAATTAATTTAGTTGAACTGAAATGGTTACCTAAAAGGAAAATTAGAATTTTGAAATATTAAATTAACGAAGATGAAGACTTTTTTTAAATATGTGATGTTCTATGATGAGTCGACTTTCCACAAAAACGGATTCGTTAATACTCACAATTTTCATTATTATGACACAGTAAATCCTCGTCGAACTCAAAATATTTACTCCCGGTACCGTTGGTCCCTAAACGTTTGGGGAGGAGTTCTAGGAAATCATGTGATCGGACCATTTTTCTTTGATAGGCCTCTAACGGAAAAAAACCATTTCTGTTTCAGAAATTTCGAGCATTTTCGGCTCCAAAACGGCACAAGACAGACCACATGTATGGTTAATAAACTTACCTTCATTTTTGACAAAGAATTCAAAAATGCAAAAATATACAGGGTGTTCCGTTTAAAAAAATAAAGTTGGTGGCTGTCCAGGAAAATTGGGATACCCTGTATATGTGAAAATAATTTTAAAATGTAAAGGAGATAATTTGATTACGGTTTTGTTTAAAACGTTTTTAAGTATCTTCAAATCCAACAGAGCTATAAAGGAATTACGCTAGTATTTCAGGCTTCAGGGGTAGCTTGATGAATAAATGAGAAACCATCACAGAACTGACATCCTCCAAAGAGCATCAGTAGAAAAAGATTCTCGAAGAATATCATCTTTCCAAATTGGCTTTCGAGAACACAGATGGTTTGGATGTACATTCTGCGTATCTTGTGAAACTGGATACAGATTAGACATATAATGGTATTTGAGGAGTTCTTCATTGAGTACATTTTGACGTTTTGTAATTGGAGGAGTGATATTTGATTAAAAAAAAGCAGCCAAGGTAAAGCTGAGGATTTAATAGAGCCAGAAATGATCCTCATTGCAGTGAGGTAAGTGATAACTTGTGAGTCTACTTTGGAAACATGTGCACTATTCATCCAAACGGAACAACAGTATTCGGCCGATGAATAAACTAAGTTCAATGCAAATATTCGCAGTCGATCCAGCACCATTTATGCAATATGCTGTAGCTTGTGTTCAGTTTCCATGATACTTTTTCAGTATGTCTTAATAAGTTAAAAACGTGTGGTTCAGGTATAACAGGGTCTAGCACACTTACAACACTAAATTACCTGTGCACCCCCACACGATCGTGCAATAATCACTAGATATATAATTCTCCGTGGTTTATTTTACATATGAATAACAACGTAAGGATGAGAGCTCAGAGCAATCCTTGTCGCTTGCATTCACTACGATGGTCGGTTCTTAGCTAGTTGAACAGATAATAAGCTATTTAATGATTATTATTTCATGGGTTATTGGAATCATTTCGATAATTGTATTTTTAGCATGATTCGTCAATGTGTCCAATGAAAGATATTCTTGAAAAAGTATAGGTCTTCTCAATTTCATGTTTGTTAATGCAATTGATCTTAGCTGGCACACGCCAAAGCACATTTTACCTGAAACTTCTCTCCCCAACAAAGTTTCCCCTTGAATCTCGACGTTTCGCAATTTTCCAGAAGTTTCATCACCGCCAAAGAAAGCGCCCCTTCTCGAATCGTTTAAAAGTGAGTTTTGCCTGGGTTCATCTCCGCTTGTTTCATCGGCAGCCAGCGAGTGGCGTAGGACAGTAATTACAAACTGAAAGAAGCCATCTCTTTGTATGCGCGTGCATTTGACACGAGTCATCAGAGCGGGCCGGGGACGCGACATTCGCCGTATATCCACACGATGCGGGGGGCGCAATTGCTTTATATGTTTCGGAAGGAAACCGGGGGGGCACCGGCGCTCGCCGTACGCCCCACTTTACGCACAAAACCGCGTTGCTCTCCTCGGGCCCTATCACTGCAAGTTGTTTCCATCCCTGGCTGAGCTGTGAGCTGGGATGACCCTATGAGGGCCACGTAAAAATATGCATCGAAATCAAAGATTGTTAACTAACAATTGCCAGTTATTAATTGCCAGTTATTAATTACCAAACAGTAATTAACTCTCGTGAGATAATAACTACAACAATTACCAGTTAATATCTGACATTTGCCTGATACGCAGTTGCCAATATTTTGATAATTGTCGATTAGTATCTGGCAATTAAAACCAATTGTTAGTTAGTATCTGACATTAATCAGTTAGTATCTGACAATACTAAGTTAGTATCTGGCAATTATCGGATACTAATCGGCAATGGGCCTGTTGCCCCCCTTTTTTATTGCAGAATATGAATCTACATGAAAAAATATAGACCCCTGTTATTTTTATTTTTTGCAAAGCGCTTAGATAATGCTTAAAAAAAGATTGTTTATGTTTAAAGTTTGAATCTCTGACGTCAGCGTTCCCTGGCGCGCTTAGTGCGGTGTAACTGTGTGATGTTGCTACGCCATTTTCTGATCCTGGCATCTGTCGGCCGACATGAGGTTTCTGGAATCAAAGTCGCAGCAGTGTTGCCATTTTATTCCAAACTCGCAATCGTAATTATGAATTATAAAAACCTACACGCGAATGGATGTGTTAAACGCGATTCATTGTTACTCGTTTTCACTGTAAATATTAAAACGTAAAATATATTAAATTAAAATTATAACTCGCAGCGGATATATCGCAAAAAGAATTCATTTTATGGCAGCCGAAGGATAAGTTCATATTTCAAGTGATATTAAAAATGGAACAGCTATTTGTTAAGTAGGTAAACTTGTTTAAACCTGAGTTACAGTATGTATAGCTGCCATTACATCATTTTATTCAAGTTGCAACATTTAAATAACAAAATCGCCTAATTTGCGTAAAATCGAACGATCTGGCCACACGAGTTTCCATTCATGTAAAATTCGTCAATCATGTGTAAGTCAATTTTTGGTAAATTGTCCGAAGATCCTTTCACATAATCTTGCACAGTCTATGTTTGAACAACAACGTACTAAGTAAATAAAAACAAAACTTTAACGCGTCCTCCGTTCTCAAACCAAAACGTAAACAAAGGTACAAAGGCACAGAACCACAGAACATACGCGTGTTCAACAGCGACAAAGGTGTCAAGCATGCAACAGGGCATCCGGCGCATCGGCGCAATAGCGGAGTGCGTCTCCAGGAATGGTGACGTATCACGAAATATTTGAATTTGGCGGTAAACCTTTAAATTAAAAATAAGACAAAAACATTAAAAATATTTTTTCTATTGCCTGCTTCTAACTTCATTAGGCCCAGGCAAAGTCGCACATGTGTTATAATAACGATTTACTGTCAAGGGCAACAACCCCATTGCCACATATTGCCTCACAGTTGTTAGTCCTTAGCTGACAATAGTTAGTATCTGGCAAGATTGGGCAATGTCAACAACGTAAATAATGACTAAACAAGAATTAACTAGTATAAAAGTATAAAATGTGGTTACCTACAGCTTTGTAGTCTCGCTGAGCCAGTGCTGTTTATTACACTTCCATAAAAACAATTACCAGCAGTGGTCACATATTGGCTGATAATTGTTAGTTATTATCTGGCAATAGTTATTTAGTATCTGGCAATTCATAGCTTCCATGCAAAAAGTGTGAACTGTATTTTATTTTTATTTCTGCTTGGCCTTTCGGGGCCATTGTAACAAGCAGATAATAACACAGAAATGAAATAACAACGACTCTTATTTATTATTCTTGATGATGATGAATGCTTTATTTAAATGTAGATGAAGTTTTTAATTAGAAGACTATTAGTTACTAAAACTTTTTAATAAAATGAATTTGTTTATTGTTTATCCTGAGTTATTAGTGCAGTTATGACGAGATTACTATATACAGAAAATTTTTACTGCAAAGTATCAGTAATTGTTGTGGCAGCATTATTTTGTCATTTCCGTGTTTAAATGATTTTAGTGAATGAAATTTCACTGTGTATATACTGTGTTAGTAATACCCTTAAAAATCTAGAGCCTTACACTTATTTTTCCTTAACAACTTGGTATCTTTTTTAAAATTATTATATATTATTCATGACCTAAACAATGTAATTTAGTACAGAAGGTATTATATGAAAGTAAGTATACATAAGTTCATTTCAGTAATGTTTTTCTCGAGAAAAATTTTAAACTCATTTTATTTTTATGGGTTTCTTGTTGATAGAATTCTTGGACACTCAAGTTTACACTCTCTTATCTTCAGAGAAAGACCCTTGTGTGTCTGTCAGAATAGCAGAATGGACTTCGTTTGTATTATGCTGTTACCCAAGCATTTTGCTTACTTGAAACAGGATGCCTCTGATAAGCGATGTGATACCCCTAACCCTGATATTAATACGAGTAATTGTTAGACATCCGTAATCCAGATTTTATATTTCAAAGATTAATTATAATTGTAATTCTAGAATGCATAAATGCATTTTAGACTGATGAAAGTCGATTTGTTAACTAAATAACTTTATTTTTAAATGTGTCACTGTAATGTAGCTATGGAGAACAGAGTAAAGATTCTGTAAAACAAATGTGAATGTTTTAGCCTAGATGTGTGTGACCCAACGTTATCCTAAAGTTGAGACTTATAAATATTTTGATTACTGAAATACCATATATATTATATAATCATAACCCTTTCTACCCCCAAGGGTGCAAGAGTGTAAAATAAATTGTAACTCTCCTTTATGAATCTTCGCTACTCTTTTTTGATTCCGGCTGTGCTTCTCGCCTATGTAAATGTCTTTCCCTTCCTTTTTAAGATCTTGCTGATCGCTGTGACCCAAGTTTCTCTTGGTCTTCCTATCTTTCTTCTTTGCAGAACTCTGGCTTTCCATACCTGTTTTACCGGCCATGCGTAACAAATATCCAAACCACCCCAATCGTTGTTCTTCTATATTTGTAGTGACTGTCTGTATATCAAGTTCTTTTCTCACTATCTTATTTCGGATTCTGTGTCCTCTTGTGATACCTTTTGCTTTACGAACCTATTTCATTTCCGCCGTTTGTACCCTAATTATTTGTCCTTTTGTTAAAACCAAATACGCAACCATTTATTACTTCATAAATTGTCATTTTGATGTTTCTTGAAACTTTCCTCTTTTATAGAAAATTATTGTTGAGCTAGTAAAGCAATTTTGCTGTTTTGTCAATCCTACTTTCTATTTCTGTCTCGTCATTTCCTGTTTTGTCGATAAAGACTCCAAGATATTCAAATACGTCTGCTCTCTCGGTTTTCATACCATGCATTTTTAAGTTTTCTGCGAATACCAGGTATGTCTCTTAAGTAGCTCCTGCACATCGATTAAGTTCAAATACACCTATTCAATTTTTTTACTCCAATTTTTCCAAATGCAACTGCACAGCAGTTAGCGGTTGTATTCGCTGTTTGCATCAAACGACACAACACCGCATTCCTATTAAACAGACGTATATCTGCATCATCTTTTATATGAATAGCGAGGCCAATGTCAGAGTCAGTAAGGCAAGAGTAATGGACATAAAATCCCTCATTAAACCCGTGTACACACTTCACACACAGACGTAAGCCGCGCGTGGCAGGACGACTGCAGGGGACAGCCAGTGGCGTCCGACCCTCCCACAATATTAAGCGATTTTCTACGCCAGGGATCGCGCGTCATTATTCGCATTATTTACCTTCATATTGAAATGTGTGCGTGGAATTGATTGATAGAAGTAAAACTGTATTGTATATATTTTTATTGTGTACTGCACTTTTTTATTTGTCTTTTTTTATTTATACTGTCTTAAAAGAGTAAAAAGAAACTGCAACATAACAGAGTGCTGCTTCAGCTAAGCATATCTAACACTCTAATCGAATATGTGTTCATAAAAAGGGGTGGTTTTGAAAACCTAATCAGTTCTATTCGAACCTTCCAGCGAATGAAAACGATGAAAAACTCTTATTTTGTCTATATATGAGAAGAAGAGCAGTGAGAGTGAAGAAAGCGCCCTATATAGCAGAGGCATTCAATCTACTTGGAATTTCAAAAACAACCTCGTGGCGATTGGTGAAATTCAGGCCGTCCCAAAGAAAAATCCGATTGGATAAGGAAGCGTTGAAAGAATTGCTCCCAATTCAAGAAGAAGAATTTTATGGCAAAAAAACTATGTCTACAGTTTGTTTGTTGTACAGACTTTCATTCATTTATTCATAAACATTCAAAACATTATATTTAACTTCAGGTAGCAAATTATTATGATGACATATAGCACTGGAGCTGGAAGGACCTCTGAAGAAGCCTGCCACTCGTGCTAGCGAAACGTTAGGAAGCAATTCCAACCAACGACGGCCTTTAGACCCGAATTAGTACAACAGTTAACGTCTATGTTGATTCCACGGCTTCCACATTTTTATAATAAGTGCAATAAGAATATTTTAATTCGTAGTGTTTTCCCAAAATTTGTTGTAATGCATACCTTACATCTTGAAAGAAAGTGTTTTTTTTTTGAGAAATTATACAACTAATAAACATTCAGCAAACGAAAAACACTGGAAAATTCTAGAACTGGACTGGTTGTCACACAAGAAGAAAATGGTTGTTTCTAAATTTGACCCAGCACAAGAAAGGATTAGAAGAGATTAAATAGGTTCACAGGTAAATATTTTAGAGAAAGTTTGCTGATTCATTTTCAGGCATTAAAGCTCTTTATATGTATGATTTAATTTGTCAAAGTTGGTGTTGCTACATTATTGTCTTGATCGAACACAATATAGTCAAATTATATAATTATTATTATAAATAGCACCCTGCATCCTATACAATTTTATACAAAGCGGTGAAAACCGCACCGGCTTTTCTTAGACTTTTTACTTTTGGAAATATTGTTAATTTCCTCATTGAATCTACTGTCACTTGTTTCATAAAATGTCAAATAACGCCGAAAAAAAAGTAAGTGTTGTTAATAAAGTGACTTTAAACTTTAATAAAGGATCGAAAAATGCAATAAATAACAGGATGTTCTATTTAAGATAACGAAACGTAAAAATTCTACTAGAACTAGAACCAGCTAGGAAGTCTTATATACTTAATTCGTTTAAAACTACGTTTCCCGAAACAATAGCTATTCTTGATTAATGTTCCATACATGAAATATTTAATCAACCTTTTCAACACCTATAAATTGCTCTTTTAATCCACCCCCTATTTAATTTCACCTGGCTGTTCCCCTTGGCCCAGAACTTTTTGTTGCTTCCGCGCGCCGAAAAGGGCGACGTGATGAGTCCGTCTCCATAGCGTCGCCGGCGTCGGCGGACGTCGTTGTTGGGGCACTGTGGTCCCCCTACAAACAGTGTCGTGGTCTCCATGGCGACACATCGCAGCAGGGGGCGGGGCAATCGATACTCCCCCATGTCCCCATCAACTATCAAACGCAATACAAACTTTTTTACGGGGCCATCATCTCATTGTTGCTTAATAGCCTTTTATGAATTAAAAACGTGGGATAGACAAACACGAGAAACCTTTCTCGGTGGAGTATAATAAACTGAAGCCTTTTACATTATGGTGCATTGCAATTGAAATATTGTAAAAAAAACTTATTTTTATCTTACCTATACTATTACTTCTATCTCAAGAAAAATATTGACACTATAACTCCAAAATTTTCGGTGATTACTGCATATCAAAACTTTTTGTCGTGTCCCCACATAACTGACATGTTTGTTTTTTAATATGCACGGTAACCGTGTTTCACTAATCGGTTAAATAAAAAAACATGTGGAAACAATATATTGCAAGGCGAATAACGGATAATTTACATAATATACCAATAATAGAGAATAAAAGTCAAAAAGTTGGTAAAAGAAGCTAAAAGAGAAACTTGAGGAGAATTTAAAACAGCAAAACAAACTAAAAGCTGTTTTATGAAGTACCTACTAAGACTGCCAGAAATAAATACAGGTCAGAAAAAAATTAGCGATGCGAAATACTACACTCAAAAATACGTGTAGTTGTTTTTACTATTTGAGTTGTTATTTAGATTATGTTTACTGTGACCGAATATTTATTTGCGCATACAACACAAAAACTTTTTATTTAGTTTCCATAACACTATACACATACACAATACTTACAAAGTATATTGTTCGTAATATTCATACTAAATGGTACAGTCCTAGGAACAGTATTGTTTGGTACTATTAACCATACCAAATTGTAAACGCTTTGCTGGAGACGTCATTAGACGAAGTGGTCAATGTTTTACCGCTTTAGTTTTAGCATTGTATTCAGAGAATGAGGGCGCATTAGTGTCGGTTTCACAAAAGTACTGTGCATACGAGTTAATAAGTAATTTCAAATATGGAGCCTGAAGAATCCGTGAAAGAGCTTTTAATAAGATGGGAATTTTCTGACCTGATAGAAAAGTTTGAAGGTGAGTTTAAACTATTTAATAATATCTACTTACGCTTATTGTCCATATACACGTTCTCTATGAAACAGATACATACCTACCTGATACCAACTTTGTTTTACATGCTTTTGTAATAATGTAATGATGCATACTGTAATGTAACATACCCAGGTTCGTAGAGATTTAGATTGAAGCGTGATCGTCCAGTGCTTACCTACGTTGTGTTATTTGAATTAAACCTACCTTCGATGCACTGGTTACTCACGTAAATAGGAAGATTTGATGTAATCATAAATAATACGAAACAATCTCAAAACAACTAATTTATTACCAAACAGGATCAAACAAGATCAAATTTGGAGGGTTAACAAATTGTAGCAATGCTGCTGAAAATTGTTATTTAAAACAACGAATGAACTGTCAATTCTAGATCTGTGTTCGATATCACTTTTACTCTCAAAATTCAAAACTGAAGAGATTTTTTTTGTTAGCATAGCCGACTATGGTCAGCAGGTACTGAGGTTCCATGCGGGAGGCAACTCAGCTATATAGTTGAATGGTTTGGTGCAAAATTCTTGGCTTTTCTTTTACCAGATGTTTGCCCAGCACGGGAGAAAATATTAGTTCATACATCAAGGCTCTAACATCACACTTTCAAGCATCACGTATAATTATTGCTGCGTGGATACAGCTAATCAAAGAATGCGAGAACACAGTTAAGAAAATGACATAAATAAAAAAAGACTACAACAGCAGCATAGCTTGCAACGTTACCACTGACTCCAAATAGAGCATGTATCCTAATTAATTAATTAACAGAACAGTTTGAGTTAAACAACTGCGTTGATTGGATGACAGTGGTGCTTGTTTAAAACAAATTACATAATGTGATTGGAAAAAGGACACAAACAATAAAAATTAAAAATTGAAACAGTACTAACCTGTGAACAGTTGAAGGAACACACTGAAACTGAAGCGCATCTGTTTCTCATCCACTTAAGACCCTACCCCATCGAACGTCGCAAATATGCCCTATTCCCAAAACCGATACGAAATATAAACTAAACATTTTGAGAGGCAATATGAATAAAATACAGAAATTTGAAGACGGCATACCTGGTTACTCAATACCCTAACTGCAAAATATAGATCTTCAAATTAATGACTGTTTAATAGAATGCGAAAGAAAATGAGTTTTTAGCTGTACCAACGCCGTTCAAATTCAACTAGAACATCAATCAAAAAATCGGATTTATGTATTCGTAAGTAACAACATTCAGTTGAACTCGGCAACAAGCCATACTCCGTCCATTTGAACCGTACAACTGCGCATAAAAGCTTATTTATTTAAAGAAATATTTCGTTGTAGTCTTTTCAGGTTTCGTCAAATTTTAGTTGACTACCCAACTTAGTAAACGGATAGTTGACGTTACCGTTTATAATTGTACGGTAAAATATACAACAAAATTTGTTCCGTTATTGTAACTAAAGTTGGGTAGTTTCTGAAACAATAACCTTTAATAATAACAGCAGAATATTTATTTTAGTGAAAGAGGCATGAACAATAGATATTAGTTATACGTGTTTCTGACTGGTATTATAGAGGAAAACATTGATAAGGAGGCTTTGCTGTATTTCCAAAAACAACCTTTAAAGGAATTAATTCCAACAGTAGGAACGAGAGTAAAATTTGAAACATTTATTTATTTAAGTAAGAGAAAATGTAATACCTAACCATTATAACAATAATACGTTCTCACTAACATATGTGAGGGTTGCCACTATACGGACAATATAATTTAGTAGCGGTAGCAAAATTTTCAGTTAATACAAACAAATATTTTTCTGGGTGTATCAGAAGGCAATGAATTGATAAACAGAAGGAAAGAATATTTTTCGAAGAGCTATTTAACACAGAAGATGGAATCAATGATACAGGGGCGACAAATGGTAAAAGAACAATTATTCTACATGCGGGATATAAAACCGGATGGGTGGAAGATGCATTATTTCAATCTYCTAAGAATATAAAGGATTACCTTAAACGTATGAGGGCTGAAGTTTTTGAAAATTGGTTTGAGAATAAACTGCTACCAAAGCTTCCGGCCAATGCATTAAGTGTATTAGAAAATGCGTCTTATCATTCTGCTCAGTTTGAAAAAAAATCCCAATACGTCTTTAAACATGACTTATATTTGGAGGAATGTTATACAAAGAAACAACTCTTGGAGGTTCTAAAGACAAAATGTTTTGATACATCATTCCGAATTGATGGTCTGGCTAAAGAGCATGGAGACACAGTTTTACGGCTACCGCCGTATTACTGTATATTTAGTCCAAATACAGTACCAAAATTTAATGATAGTTAGTCTAACTGTGTGCATCATATTATGAAAGTATAAAATTTTCACAGGGAACGACTGGTGGCGGAATTAATAATTCAACTTGGCAACGGTGATGAAATAAACGATGACAGTGACTTTTTTAAGTGACTAAAATTAATTTTAAACATGTAAGAATTACTTTTTTAAAAAATGAATGGTATAAGCTTTGTTATTTATTATTTCATTAAACAGACTATTATTAAGTTGTATTCGCAGAATATTTCTAGTCCCACAATACGAAATAATGCGAAATAGGTACTGAATTGAATAATATAAAGCACATTGAATTCAATACACATGGTACTTGATTAAATTAGATTTCCATCGACTTAGTATCACTAGCTCGTTATATTAATATAATTTTCCTCGCTTCTTTTGTACTCTGTCCGACATTCACACCACGTTAAAAAAGAAGCTGGACGACGTGTGGTTTAAACCACTTCTAACACCTTTTCGGCCCACTATAAATTACATTAATATTGGCCCTGAGAGAGCTCTTTGTAGCAGAGACCCAAATGACCTGGGGGTGTAGTTGGCCAGCTCATTACCGTCTAAGGTCACGGGTCAACCGCGCTTGTCATCACTCCGAACGTTCGGGATTAACACCTGGTGGGAATGAGTATTTCGAATACAAAGTTGCTTTTAAATGCTCGGGTATAGGGTACAGGCATTTAGAGGTCAAAAGCTACCTTCAGGTTAGTCACTGAGTAGAATAGTTCGTTTCACATAGTCGCAGCATTACACTTAGTATGCTTAATATGTGCACAGATTCACCAATTACGCTTATAAAAACATTTTATCCAAACACTGGATCCCCTTGTAGCGTCGTCTAACGTTTGCATTTAATAATAAAATTTTGTAAATACGCAGACGCAAGAAGAGCACATAAAAATTACTTTTAGCCAACAAAATTAAAAATCATAGACTCTCTAGCACAGCAAACACGTTTTAACCCAGGAGCTTGTTTTTCATATTGGGCCAAAAATATTTGGACGTTACTCACTTTGTGGTGTTCTTCACACCTGGATGAGGCAGGTTGTGCTTTTGTTCGAAGATGTGGCGCCTGAAACCTTCAGGGACATACAATCGGTTGCCACATGTTGTTTCGTACCACAGTTTTGTGTCGGTTCCAGGAACGGTGAGCTGTAGAAAGCTGAATTTAGTGTTTTGAAACAAGTTTTTTAATTCTTCATCTTTGTCTTGAGCTGCCTGAAGAAATTTTTTGTAGAATTATGTGATTGCTTCGATACGAGAGAGTGCGTCAGCATGTCCATTGTTGACACCAGAAATGTATCTAATGTCAGTGGAGAATTGAGAGATGAAGTAGAGTTGTCTGGCTTGTCGTGGGCTGCATTTTTCAGGTTTCTTCTGGAAGGTGAATACCAGTGGTTTGTGGTCACAGTATATATTATTAAGTTGCGATCTTCTAAGAAATGTTGAAAACGAACAATAGTTTCGTAAATAGCCAGGAGTTCTCTATCGTCCGTGCAGTATCTCTTTTGCGTGTTAGACAAGGTGCGAGAGAGGAATGCTATGGGCTTCGGGTAACCATCTTCGTGTTGTTGTAAAACACCTCCCACTGCTATGTTCGATGCGTCCGTAACAATGCTTAGATTTGCATCTTCGCGTGAGTTGGTCAGTATAGTAGCATCAGCGAGTTGTTTGGTTTTGTTGAAAGTTGCGATGGCTTCAGGCGTGGGCGATATTGGTACGTCACGCCTAGTGCAACCATTTAACAACAAATTCAGAGGCTTCTGGGTCTTCGCTGCATTAGGGAACCACCGACGGTAGTAATTTACATCCCCAAAAAGCGCTGGAGCTGTTTTGAAGTTTTTGGGAACTGAAGTTCTGGTACGAGAGCTACTTTTTGTGGAAGTGGTGCGAAGCTCTCCGAAGTTACTTTGACTCCAAAAAATTTAACTTCCGGAACACAAAAAGAGAATTTAGAGGGATTAATTACAATGCCATACAAGTGTAACCGCTGGAACAAGGTGCGTAAGTGTCGGATGTGCTGTTTCCTGGTCTCTGATGCAACAAGAATGTCATCGATGTATACGTAGACGAATCGTTGGAACCTCTGGGCGGAATTTTTCAATCCAAACGGCATTTTAAGGAATTCATATAGACCAAAAGGTATTATTACAGCTGTCTTTGGGACATCATCAGGGTTTACCCCTAAATGATGCCCTGACCAAATCAATTGTGCTGAAGATCTTTTTCCCTCGGAGGCTTAAGTCCTGAACA
Source organism: Rhyzopertha dominica (assembly GCA_025024175.1). Classification (NCBI taxonomy): domain Eukaryota; kingdom Metazoa; phylum Arthropoda; class Insecta; order Coleoptera; family Bostrichidae; genus Rhyzopertha; species Rhyzopertha dominica. The sequence goes on from QCXZ01000042.1 coordinate 2,280,228, forward strand.
TGAGGTATTGGGTAGCGATCAGAAATGTTGCGAGCATTTAGGCTACGGTAATCGCCACATGATCTCCAGTGGCCGTTTTTCTTTGATACCATGTGCAGCGGACTTGCCCAAGGAGAGGATGATGGTCGGATGATTTCGGCAAACTGCAATTTACCAAACACTTTCTTTGCAATTTTCAATTTATCCAAWGWGAGCCGTCTTGGCCTGTGTTTTTTTCAGTACATGCTACTTTGAATGATGTTACGGTATCGATTAGTTTTTTGTTGTGTTCATCGACTGCAGTAACTTGTAGTGATCCAAGAAATCGGCACCTAGTATAGGGTGTGTTACCTCGGCTACTATAAATGTCCATTTGAGGTTTCTGCGGAGTCCTAAATTTAGGTTCAATTGTCTCTCACTAAATACTTTGATTCGGGTTCCAGTGGCAGTTTGTATTTGAAGCCTTTCATTTATGCTAGAACTGCTTTTGTACTGCGGTGGCAATAAACTTAAGTCAGCACCGATGTCCACTAAGAAACTAATTTTTGAGAGTTTGTCACGCACAAATAGTGTATGGGTAATCTTGTCAGCAGGAGCACTGCCTACTCCTGCTTTTCGTGAGCGTTTCTTGAATATGCGCACTTTATACTACATCCAGTTAATGCGGCAAATTCTATAGGTTGAAGAATCTTTCTTTTTCCTTTGTCTGCTGATTCTTCGTGTTAGGAGACGATTTGGAAAAGAAATTGAATGTTCTTTTGCAGATGTAGAAGCCCCTTGATCAAAGACAGGTGTAGATTACTCATTTGGGTTTGGAGTTCATTTTTTCCTTCCTTCCTTCCTGTTCATGTTTTCCCGATAAGTGTCACTTACACATCAATTAAAATTGACTTTCATCCACCCGATTTTAGATCCCGCATGTAGAATAATTATTCTTTTCATGTGACGCAGTGACATGGGTGTCGCTACAAGTTTCGTCGACATATATGACTGGTATACCTTCATTTCGAATTTTTTTTTCATTTGGTTTAAGTAATTTACTTGCCATTCCGAAATTCGTGGAGATTCCATAAGCACTTGGCGTTTATCAAATTTCTTATAATGGAACTCCATTTTTCTTAAAAAATTATGTAAATTCACCTTACAGCAGTTAATTTTTTAGCTCCGTTTTAATATTCTTGTGTAAGTCTTCACTTGTCAATACAAAATTATTTTTGTATTATTATTATTAAATTAGCGTGGTCATCATCAACCAACGTCTTTTCGCACTGTCCTGAATTCCATTAATAGCTATATTTCTCAAAGTTGGCTGTGAAATTTTGGTCATTCTACTGGTATTTGCAATGGCCCCACTTTCATCTTCTTTGATGTATTCATAAGCATTCAAAACTATTTGTTTAGCTTCAGAGTGGAGGACTTTGATTCCGTTTAATCAGATTTGACGACTCTTCGGGTACATCGTTTTCAATATAATTGTCAAAAACATCTTCCGTCATTTCAATTCTTCAACAACCTCTACGTTGATTTCACCTTCCTGTGGATGGGAAATATCCACCCCATTCCGCGACCTCCACATTGTTATAATGAGTAAATGCTATAAGAATATATCATTTGTAGTGTTTTTCCAAAATGTATTGGTATTTTAAAACACACCTTACGTAAGGCAAATAAAATGTATAGTCTTGAAAGAAACTGTTTTATTTGTGAAATTATACAATTAACAATAGACAACAAACAAAAACACGACTGGGTGACATATGAGAAGAAAATGATTGTGTCTAAATTTGACACAGCACAAGAAGAGATTTGAAGAGATTGAATAGGTTCACAGGTAAATATTTTACAGTTTTTAAAGTTTGCTGGTGCATTTCCAGGAACTAAAGCTCCATATACATATTTTCTTAAAAAATAATTAAAAGTAGATTGCGGGTATACTTGTTCAAATAGATAATTTGTATTCATGTTAAAATTAAATACAGCCCAGCCTCACAGATGTCATTCAAATCTATTCTAAACATCTGGACGTCATTACTACCATACTCGTATTTGCAGAATATTTCTGGTCGGTCTTTACCTGTAACGTTTCTAAACAGAGCATGTCCTGTTATTGTATATTTAACAGTGTATACGGCTATAGTTGCTGAACTGAAACCGAGACATCCCGAGAATCGATTTCAATAACCCAATGTTACGTGACTCGAATTCATCAGATAAATGCCGAATGTTAATGGCACAAACTCATTTCACCTCCTTGCATCTGCACCGAGGGAAGGGAATGTGGTTTTGAAAAATGAAGTTACCGATAGCCGTTATTAATATATCGATTTGGAACTAGATTGTCTGTCAAAAAATCGTGGAGTCATCGTCCCGAAAAATTGCTATTAACTTTTAATAAAGCGACGCGACTAATAAGTTACACATTTTTTAAATCCTTGCGGTCCGGATCTCGAACGGTACATGTAGGGATGCTAAAAGAACTGATTTAAAATTCAGTCATTTAAAATGCTGGAGTTTTCGTCTGACAGTCGGCTTAGACATATTGGTCCATCCGACACGATAAGTATTCGACGGTTTCTTGGTTACATGAGAATACGTTCGTGTGAAACAAAAGCGTAATTATTCGCGTTTTTTAAAAACTTAATTGTAAGATATTGCGAATCGCAATTCAAATTGTACAATTTCATTTCATTTCTCACTCAATAGTAGCTACAATTGTAGCCGAGACTGTGAAATGAAAACGAACAGAAACGAACTGGTCCGCTGTGGAAGGCAAGATTAATGACTGTTCTGATCTGATTCGATAAACTAATGAACTATTGTGTTTGAAATAACTTACTCGTCCGACCACGGACAAATCGGGCTACAATGGCCGGTCCATTCTACACAATATCAGAAACATATGCATATAATTTAAGAATGGCTTAGTCCAGGACGAAAACCCGAATTTATTGACAGGCCTTCCATTAAATTAGAGGCGTGTGGGTGGTTGAACGCGAAATATAAATGATTGTCGCGGTCTTAACATTTGATTATTGCCGCTGGATTAGCTCACGTTGATTGGAGCAATGGCGATGCTTAATACCATATCGTTCATTAATCAACTTAATTTAACCGTCGGATTTGTTGATTGTTTAGTTACTTTACGCATGTTATTCGTATACAAGATCGCAAGTGTCTAATAGACATTTTTTAATATTTTGCTGAATAAGGGTATGCAGCACACAGGTTATGATTGAAGTATACAGGTCTTAAATAAATAAATGCATAAAAATTTCTCTAGAATATCCCCTTTGCCAAAAAGTTGCTTTTTTATACCAAATAAGTGACAGAGATGAAATTAAGTAGCACGTTCTGCTATCGAAAAGGCACTCAAGCAACAAATTGTTGTTTTTTTTTTGTCAAAAATTATTCCTGAATATCGTAGAATACATATAGTACCTGCAATAACGTTATGTAATTTTTACTAAATTGCTCCAATTACCTTTATTACCTGCAGAAGGGATAGCATTTGTTATGTGCCTGCAAACCACCTTAACTGTATAGAGGAGTTGAATGAAAACAACTCGTTTTCGGTTTCGTTAAGACTTGGTAAAATGACTCTGTTGAATTGAGAAAGTTCTGACTTGGCAATGAAAGTTATTGCTAAAGTTTAGCTAAAGCAGAACCTTCTGTACCTCAGAGGTCAACTTTGTTGTCATATTATGCAATTTGTTGAGGAGCCTGCATAACATTATTAAAAAACGCAAATTATTTAATTGTGGGCTCGTAAGGCATTACAAAAATTTAAAATTTGAAAAAAATCCTATTGTTTTAAACTTATTCCTCCTGATATTTACCAGATATAATCTCGTCCCAGATGCATCAGGTCATAATTTTAGATGTTGGGTCTTTAATAGCGTAAATGAGTGTCTAACGTTTTAGAGAATAGAAACTTTGTAAATTTGTCAATAACGGTGTTGGCAGACATGTTTGTCATAATCAGATTGTTTCAGCAATCTTTCATTTACGTTAGAAGAATTCCGCAGCTTTACCAAGAAATTATCACATTCATCACAAAAACTCAGTATTAAAAATATCTGAGTACAACCACTCTTTGGCTGTGTCTTTATGTGTCTTTATTAATGAAGAAAATACATTCTGGACAAATTTAAATGATTTCCAAGATATTTTTGGAGGTACGCTCATGGCTATAATGTAATTCTATCACAGAGAATTTCAAAATATGATTTCTTAGTGCATTTTTTTAAATTTTATTGGGCGGGCTTTTTTCCTATTTGATCTTTGGATACAAGGCCACTACATTTCCTTATCGATAAAGTGGTTGTTACAAATGTCTGATGAGAGATGTTCAAGCTTTGCAAAAAATGACTTTTACATACTTCAATATGAATTATGAATAATGATTAGTTACTTGTCCGTTATTATTTCTGTCACCTGTTCTATCTCTATCTGTCTTTATTGCTGCTACAATGATGCTGGATGCTACAAAGTGACGCCTTTAATTAATATCTTTTTCTGGCAACTAGAACTGCGAAATAGTATATTATGTTATGAGGAGATAAAGTGAACTTTTATGTAGCAAGGCTGGAATTTAACTGCCGAGCTTGCGAGGCAGATAGGTCCAGCCGCGCTACATAAAGTCACTTTAGCTCCAAATAACATATGCTATTTTTTTAAACGTCGACAAAGAATCTAGCACTAATTAAAAATTTGAGTAATTTTAAATTTGCGTATCGTGCTTCAGTGATTATTTTAGTTTGCTCTGGGAAAGGTTTCTCTAGTGACGAAATGTAAACCAGAAAAATAATTTGATGTGTCACAAAACCTGGCTGCATTTTGTAAGTTTTACCGAATATTCTAAAAATATTTCCCATTGGAACTAATCATTTTGCAGTTTTCGCCATGTCAGACATCGAATGCACGCCCCCTGAAGTAGCTGAGGCCGCTTCAGAAGTTGTAAATAATTTAATCAAGTTTCCTTAATATTTGCCGCCGTGGCTGCAAATGATTTTTGCTGCGTATATGCAGCAAAAGTGAGTGTCATTGTTGCTAAGATATAATTTGACACTTTGGCTCCTACGCTAGCTGCAGAAAATTTCCACTTTAATGACATTTGAAAAAAAAAATTTTGTTTTCAAAATTATTTCGCGTTCGCCCTCTAAAAATAGTTGTTTCCTGTTATTCACCTGATTTATTACGTGTGTCGTTTTCACGGGTGTCTACAGGAATCTCTTTTTCTGCATCCTCTTTTTCATCATCTTCTTCGTCCTTCTCCTCAGTCAACAAATGATCTGAATCGTGATAGTCCAGGTCCAACGCTTGTACTTTGTACCTGACTAGAGTAAATAATTTAAGAAAATTAATGACAGCTGAGATAAAAAACCTGAGTAAGTATAGAGAATTTAACCTTAATGCTAAAAGGAACTGAAAATTAAACCAAAGAAGCTGTGGTCGTATATCGCCCTAAAAATAAATGGTGGTGTTGCAGTCACAATGACAATCTAACACAACGCTGAATTTCGTGTTCTCGGGTGAGAATGAGGCTTGTAACAATAGTGATTGTGATGAGACCTACGACTTCTCTAACATACTCAGGATTCCAACCTTCACTTCATCCTGATTGAAGTCCAAACCGGAGCAGAATTACAGACGCTCGAAGAGTGTAAAAATAGATGAAAGATAAAAAACAGGTGTTGTTTCTCGTTACCTTGAGCTGAGCGGTAAAAAATCATTTAGGGCTTCGATTCCAAGATATATGGTGACGTCAGGCGAGACCATCAATCAATACCGTGGTCAGATCATCAATATAACTAATAGTCGGGTTTGTGAATTTAAAATGGCTGTTACAACGGAACAATGTACTCTATTATGGGCTATACATTGGCGTGTAGGTTCGTGCTCGGGTCTGTATAGTAAAAAAAACGAACAGGTACGCATTGTTGTGTAATTAATTGTTATCTTATTTTAGAGAGCGCCCGCTACAAAACTTATCAAGCATCAATAAGAGTCTTGTACCTACAGGTGTACGCCGCACGGAATTCGAAATACTTTCTCTTTCTTTTAATTAATAAACACGAATATATGAATAATGAAGCGACCAACTATAAATACTGTCACGTAATACATTTAAAAATTATATACCATAAGTGCATAAGTTTTGGTCAGATAGTCTTCAAGCTCTGGGCCTCAAAATGATTCTAAATTAAATGCTCGATTTGTTCCCAGTAGTTCTTCTTTATTTCAAAAAAAATTCTACACGACAGATGAAGATCTTCCACCTTGAAGGTCATTCAGCGATGGTAATAATCATTGTTTATTTCAAAAAGAAACGATAGATTTGTTATTTAATCATAACCGTTTATCTCTTCTAACAAGTACTCTTTGTAATTTCTATGTAGTCATACATATATAAGAAAAAGAAAAGATAATGGTTAAAATTATAATGGTGATATTCTATTAGCCTTTGGACCACCACCAGTAGCAAAAAGTTTGTTTTTAACTTTATTAATAATGATTACATTGATTCAAATGGCCAGTTTAGGGTAACGAATCCATTATTGTAAATAGATATCTTTTTCAAGCGGGGTGCGACCCATTTTTGCTCTTGCACTTATATACTTAGTGCATAATGGCAGCACAACGTTTTCTAAACAAGTATAACATTTTCTTTATAACAACTTCAAGTAGACTCCAAATTAATAATGAAGTAACATTTTAAACGTACGGTAAATGTAAACATCGGATTTCTAAGCTGGATATGTACTTTTTTCCACTTTTGTCTTTATGTTCTCTTCGATAAGATTTACTACATTGTAAAAGTATAATGGAATCTATATTATATGTAAAATTTTTCTGTGTACTTTAAATTGCACAAAAAAATTTGTTATTGGATGTAGACTGGGATAATATACTTTAATTTTAAACAGTTATGTCGAAAGAGTGTAAAATTCCAGATTGCACTAAGAAAGCCATTTATACTGTCAAAAAATTAAAAAAACTCGTGAGCAGTGACAAATTTATATTCTAATCTTAGGCAAACTCTTACTGTTTGTGAAAAATATTCGAAAGAATCTGCAAGTGAGTATATGGTTTTTTAAATTAAAAATGTCATAGTTTTTTCTTATAATGCATCAGGTGTATTCACGCTAAAATTACGGATATATCGAAGACAGAGCACATCAACATTTTTTTTGAGAAATATGTCTTCTTCCAGGTGATTAAGGCATCAATAAGATCTTCTAAAAACTGCACTAGTGACTTTGACTGAAAGTGTGCGGATTCGTATCACTTCAATAACGACAATTATGTCTGTTTACTTCACTATACAACATAAACTAAACCTACGGATCGTAGTTGTTTTATTTGTGGATATATGTTTTATCATCTATGTATGGTTATTTAACACTTCGATGAACACTACTTTTTGAGTTGAATTCTATCTAGCTGAATCGGACGAAATACATAATAAATCAAAAAATCCTATTCAATTTTATTGAGGACAAAAGTATATTTTTTAAGAGTAATCTCAGAGAAATAAATATCAGCAGATCTACGAACAGATTGAAGGTGCGTGAGGAATGACAAATCGGAATCAAAAGTTATATTATAAGTTCGTTCTTCTTCAAGAACATTATTATTAATGTATTAGAAAGATTCAAGAAGCGTGAAACTGCACGTAAAAGAAACAGTACAGCTTTTGTTGACATTTAACTTTAACTCGAACTTATTATACCACGCAACAACTGTATTCAAGTTTATTTGAAGTAAATTAACGTCTTCGTGAGAAGAAATGGAGTTGAATATTTTTATGCATCGGCATAAATAAAAATAACAAAAGCAAATAACAAAGGTCCGAGATTATACCCTTGAGGAAAACCAGAAGTAACAGAAATATCTGACGAAGAGAAGAAAATTTATCTCTTAGATACGACTGTATTAGTAGCATAGACTTAGAAGAGAAACCAAAATAACTTAGTTTGAGTAAGGGGATATACCACGTTGAATTTGGTGGAGTCTTTAAAGATTGCATCTACCTGACTTCTACAATCAGTGGTTTCAGAAATATATTGCGTGAACAAAACAAGGTGAATGACCTTGTTTCCTTGGTCGTGGAACGACCCGAAACAAATTCATGTTGGTTGGAAGAAAATCGAAACAGTAAAAAATAACCCTTTTTACAATGTTAGAGATTAGAATAATTTATATAAGTATTTCAGCAGCTAAGCTGCCATCTTCAGTAGATAAAAATAAAAAGGTGACTTCTTAAAATCTGGTTGGATTAACCGGAGGATATACTCCTCACCGAAATTTCAGTGGAAGTGGAGTCAGGCCAACAAAACATAATTATTTATATGTATAGAGAAAGATAATTATTGCCTGAAATTCGTTTTTAATTAACTTCGATTATATTTTATTTGGTTAACAGGCATAAGAAGAAATGAAAAAGTATTACCAGCCTTGACCTGAATAGAGTCCTGATAGCTCAGTGACAGAGCGTTTGACTAGTGTTCAAAAGGTCCCGAGTTCAAATCTCGGTCAAGGCTGGCAATACTTTTTCAGTTCTTCTTATGCCTATTAACCCAATAAAATATCATCGACGTTAATAATAATTTATACTAAGACAGCTTCACGCTTGGATCTATCGCTTATCTAATCATTGTTTGAGCAATGCGGATCTCGGGATTGGACCTAAATCGAAATGCATTAAGGCATCTTTATTACTTTGAATAAAGATGCTCTCGAACGCGTTGCGTTCCGTGTTATTGGAAACAGATTTTAGCAGTTTTAGGTTTTTTGATGTGACACTTGACTTATCGAACCTCCCAAACCTGAAATGAGCAATATGCTCATTTATGGTTGGAAGAAATATACTTTTTACGTTGTTATAAATTCTGCTCAAACAGTTTGGCAAAATTTGGAAATCTGAGAATTATCTCCCTTCTTTAGAACAGGACTCTAGCACGCTTCCATTTTGAAGGAAATATTAAAGTCATAATTGCTAAATTGAACAAAATGGGCAAAGATTGAGCAAATGCGTACCTGCAGTCACGAATAATAAAACTGGGAATGAGGTCAACGCCAGCAGTGGACTTATTATCATCAACTGTGTAACTTCTTAGATAGGAACTGGTGATAATGCAAAAGTCAATGTGTTGCTATTTATGTCGAAGTACTCTGCAAAAGCATTTACAATCCCCTGCAGGTCAGAAAACTCCGAAATCCCGTTATAAACTATACTAGGAATTCTACTGAAACCACGTTTTTTGTTTATGAAATTCCATAAATCCGCAGGGTTGGATTTGATATTTTGTTCAATAGTATTAAGGTAATCGTTATAAGACTGGAATACAATAGTTTTTTATTAAGTCTCTCCGATAAATATAAAATGCTGGTTCCAGAGCAGAGGTAAAAATTTCAATGTCATCTGCAGAAACATTAGGAGAAAGGTAGAGTACTCCCAAAATAGCACTTCCGGAGGCAAGATAATATTTACAAAGGGCAATGTCAATCAAAGGTACGAGGCGAATAAAAGCAATGAGGTATCTATTTTTATACAGGTAAATTTGTTTTTAATAGCCATAAGCCCACCACCTGCTCTAGAACGATTTACAACAGAAGATTTTTGATTACAGCGTAAGACATTTGATGATATTTACCTACATTACAGTTATATAGCATTTTTCAGCTGTGGCACAAGAACCTAGAAAATAACCGCTGGAAATTGAATCAATACTTCCACATCCATGTGTCAAAATGACATTTATGTTTTTATTTCTTATACTATGCGATTAGTAATCAGGTTATGAGCATTTTTTTCTCTCTACATATTTTTTCTAAGACAAACAGTCCTCGTGATATTAGCAAAAATATATAAATTTTAAAATCGGTTTTTTCAAATAACTCGACAATTATTAACTTAACAAAAAAATTACAACAGTGCTTTCTGAACAGAAATTTGATTTTCTATATAATACCAAAATTTAAAAAAAAATCGTACGAGCTGGGTCCAAAATAGGTTTTTTGGAAACATTTCAAAAATGTCAAAATTTTGGATAATTTGTCTAAGACACTTTTCGTGAGAAATTTTATTTCCTATCTGATGGTATTTTTCATTTTTTGAATATATTAAATATATTCGGAGATATTTAGGAAAAACCGTTTTCTAAAGTGACGCTTTTTTACTAATATCTTCTAAACAGTTTAATGCACCGAAAATTTATAAGAACGAATAATACTCGCAGTTATACTACTAATCATATACTAAAACGAAAAAAAAATAAAAATTTGCAAAAAGGGTGTTACTTCTCAATTTCGCCCCCTTCCCCATACCCTACTTACCCCACAAACAATAGGTCGCTTTGGGTAGTTGAGATTTATACGTTTGCCAAATTTCAAGTTCATATATTAAGTCTTTTGAAAGTTACCATGTCCACAAACAAAACATTTTAAAGCGAATGAGCAAATCAAAATTTTTGAAAATATTTTTTGCGATACAATGCTTCCCATCCGTTGGATGTGGAAATAATAGAGGAAATATGAGCTTTCTAATTATTATAGAACAGTGTTTGCTTTCATTTTATGGTTTAAATATTGTCCATTCTGACGTTTCGGTTATTCCCTAGTTGTGTTACCGTTAAACTTAGGCACAAAACAAAAAAATGAACCTACACAAATTAAGTAACGTAATTTACTTGACAAACAAAAATTCACACTGATTTAGTCGAGCTACCTTTTGATAATATTTTATATAATGACAACGTTGACTACAAATTACTTATATTTAATAATTACTTATTGGAACTTTTTGATAAACGTGCTCCTTTAAAATCAATAGTTGCAAAAACGCGCGTAGTAAGCCATGGTTGACTGACAATTTAAAGTTCCTCATGTTACTTCGTAACAAAGCATTTCAAAGATTTAAAAGGAGTGGTAATCCCATCCACTGGCAATATTACAAATCGTTGAGAAACTAAACTGACAAAACAATAAAACTTGAGAAAAAAGCATATATTAATTATGTAGTGGACAGTGACAGGAGTAATAAGAGGTTGTTCTATGAATTGCGTAATTTAAACATTTATTCTAAAAATAATAAATCTAATATACCAGAACATCTTCAAAATGTAGAAAATATAAACAGATATTTTATAAACTCGTCTCAATCACAAGATAATGCTGATCAAGAATTATTGGATTTTTTATCTAATAATAAGTATCGTAATGTTGGTAGTTTGCTTGATTTTACAATGGTAGATGAAGATACCATCCGTGAAACCTTGTTTAGTATTAAGTCTGGTGCTATAGGTTCTGATAACATTAGTAAATCAATGGTGCTCCTATGTTGTCCATACATATTGAAGTATATAGTGCACATAATCAATTGCTGTATAGAGCAAGGTCAATTTCCAGAGTGCTGGAAGATAGCCCATGTTAAACCATTGCCTAAAATAAATTCTCCAGTACACCTTGGAGGCTTGCGGCCGGTGTGTATTCTGCCAACACTCTCAAAGGTAATGGAGAAGATTTTGTATAAACAAATTCAAGTGCATCTGGAACAGTATAAATTGCTTCCTAACCTGCAGTCTGGTTTTGATCTCAACATAGTTGCACCACTGCCTTATTAACTGTGACCGATGACATTATAGCTGCGACTGACAAAAACTTGCTTACAATTTTGGTATTGCTTGATTTTACTAAAGCGTTCGACAGAATTAATCACAAATTGATGTTGTCAATGTTACACTTACTTGGATTTTCAAATTTGTCAGTAAAACTTCTTCAAAATTGGTTTGAAGGCTTCCGTGGTTGTTGTCGATGACATGTTGTTTTCCGGGCTGGTTCCCACGTTGGTTATTAGAACTTGACGTTTCGACACTCATGTCGGTGTCTTCCTCAGAAGTAGCTCTGAAGCTTCTTCAAAATTGTTTGTGCAATCGCGAACAATCGTCATTTATAACAACTTGTCATCAGCACCTGCAGTATGCATTAGCGGTGTTCCTCAAGGTTCAATTTTAGGCCCGATACTTTTTGCTTTGTACACTTCTCGTTTTGAGGAATGTTTCAGATATTGTATGTATCACTTCTACGCGGACGACACTCAGTTGTACTACTCATGCCAAGCCAATGATATTTTGCAGAGCAATATGTACATAAATAAAGACTTAGCAGCGCTCTTCAATAGATCGAAAAAGTATTGCTTATCTCTTAATCCTAATAAATCTAAAGTAATGGTATTTGGTAGAAAGAGCCGCATGCAATATACAAATCAGGTAAATATTAATATTGACAATGAAACACTTCCTATTGTAGAATCTTCAAAAAATTTAGGGCTTTATATAGACACTGACATGAAATTTAATACCCACATCAATCATATTTTAAAGAAATATTATTCCAGTCTAAAACTTCTGTATTAAAGCAGAGCAATACTAAACTTCAGATGTAAGCGCATCTTATCGGAAGCACTTGTAATGTTTCATATAAAGTACTGCAATTTAGTATATAGCCCCTGTATTACAAAATATAACTATAGAAGGCTCCAAAGGATACAAAATTCCTGCGCCCGGTTTATTTGCGGGTTGCGAAGGAGGGATCATATAAGTGGCGCTATTCATGATCTCGGCTGATTAAAGGTCTTCGAGCAAGCTTTCCTTCACTATTGTAAATTGTGTATCCACATAGTAAAGAAGGACAATCCTTCTTACTTAAAAAGCTAAATTAGTTCCCAGAAAAAATGTTCATTGTCTTAATGTTAGAGATACTTACCTCCTTTCAATTCCTAGACATTATACAGCTCAGTTCTGTGGTTCATACTCATATGTTGCGGCAAAAGTTATTAATTTACTTCATGCAAATAACTTACGGAATGCTAGGTTAACTATTATTAAAGATATGTTACTTAAAGGGACACTCAAATTTAATTTTAAAGTATAATTTTGTATATTCAACATTGATACATTTAGTTTTTATGATTCAAGCCACCAAACAAAACAAATTTTTATTTAGGATATGTGATTAATTGTACGCTCATAGAATATTTATTTTATTATGTACTTAGGATTATGGGGAAGATCAGAATCTGAGGTCTATAGTGATCCTTAGAATCTGACCATGATCCTTTTCTTGCAGGATGTCATATATTTATTTGTATTTTGTTGTAATTATTTATGTAAAACATTCCTGGAGAATAAAATTATTTATTATTATTATTATTATTATTATATCTGGCAGTCTTGGTAAAAAAATTATTTATAAAAAATTAACGACGTCCAAACTAATCTTATGCACCACACAAGTTACCAATGACATTTTAATTATTATAAAGTGTGTTTTAGGCACATTGCTATAATTATTTGCAACAGAGTACTGTATTCTTTATCTAAAATTGCTTGTTGCTTGATTTAGGTTATTTTAACAGCCACACATGAGCACCAGCAATTACTTAACGTAAGTACAGCATCCATCAACTGTATCTAGCATTGAATTAATTTCATACCGGCAAGCGGTGTGTACTACAGCCAAACGGAACTTGATGTGGGTAGCGCAGCCTAGAGATTTTTCACGTTCGAAATTTTCTCATCTGTGGWGCACTCTCACATATTTCACGGAATGCGCGTCCATTTATCGCAAAGTTCCACTACATCACGGGACAATATATAACACGATATAAAGAACCAGCCTAGTAAATTAATACCATACATTCGCCAGTTATTTATACCTTTCGTGTGTTGGCAATATGTTACATGTATTAATCCAATAAATAAATATGACTGCCATAAATCGCCTTTCCGTTCTTCCAAGATGCCGTGGAGGAAAAAAGGCCGATATAATTTATAATCCAATTAAATGGGCCTCGGGCCGCGGACAAAAGACAGCCAGAGGTTGTGTACAATGTGAGCGAAAACTTCGGTATAATGGACAAATTTGGATCGATTTTCCACACTCTTAATGTACCGGCCTTTTATTCGCTGTTCGCTCTTCTACTACACGCTCGTTAAGGCTGTGCCGAAAACAGTTAAAATAGATTGCTTAATTTGCCACTTTAGATATTAAGTGGAATTCATTAACATAATACGAGGGCTGTTTTTTTTCAACGTCCTATGGGTTATAAAAAATCATTTTATAATTTGGTTTCTGAATAACAATGACCGGAATCGTCATCCAAGGCTAAGCTTAAATTCAAGCCCTGATGACGAGATTTTGCAAACTGCATATCTATCATTTCCTTACATTTAGTGGCTAACTCCAAAAATTAATAAACTTTTTGACAAGTATAAATTTCTGAAATATGCCATTCACAATCTAAAAACCAATAAAAACTTTTCTCAAAATTAAAAGATAGTATTAACACCCATGATTTATCCAACATTGTATATTGTATTGATTGCCATGATTGTGATAGAGTTTACGTAGGCCAATCTATGCAAACTCTTAAACAACGTATTACCTTACAGAAAAGTGATCTAATAACATCTAATAACCCTATTCGTTGTTTTGATTTCGATAACGCCAAGGTCCTTGCTATAGAGCAAAATCATAAAAAAACGGTTGTATCTAGAAATGTGTTTCATGCACAACCAAACTAATGTTGTTGATAAAAGATCTTATATTAACAATAACTATTTACTAAAACTAGATAGTGCTAGTTAATTGGGTCTTGGTTTCTAACCTATAATTATTTACCTTGTTTTGGCTTTATATTATAATGCTTATTGTACTACAGTTGCTTTCTCTCTCCTACCGTTTTCAACCTGTTGAAACTTATAATCATTCTATCATACACATCATTTTGACGTTGACATTTTTTTATTTGTTTTTTTTTTCATTCAACGTGTTTTTCAAAAGTAGTTAATATTTTATTTACCTATACGTTGTAGATTGCTTTTGGTTCTTGTTGTATGTTAACTGATTTTGTAATAATGTACATATTGTAAATCTATGAGACTCCTCAATTTGCCATAAACTATTTCGAATTAAGCTGTAAGTATTTTTCCTTAATCAACTATATCAATTGTCTATGTCCATAAATATGATCCGAAATATATGTGTATGTATTAGCTAAAAAATCATTTATTTATCTCTTTGCCAACCTATTGCCGCATACCGTATTCCCTTCTTGTACCTGTATCTATCCAGTCAATATCCATCTTGAAGACCTCTGACCGCCATGGCGTACTGGACATCCTGCTTCCAGCTTCTTGGTGAGTGCCCTCAACTTCAGCTACATATTCAATATTCATAGAAGGATTGATATTCGAGTTAATGGCATTCACTGCAGCAATAGTAATAGTCATCTACTTACTTGCAATATTAACAACTTCAACTAATTTAATTATAAATTAATGGTCATATAACCAATACTATTTACAAATTCCTCAACTGTAAAGCAGACAGAAAAGAAGAACATGAAATAGTGGAATTATTACCATCCAATTCAATGTAAAAAGTCGTCATCTTAAGTAATCAATGCTCATTACAATTAGTTGACTTTGACTCAAATATCTTCCTTATTTCAATTAGAAGCATATGTAGATTACTTTCTTCTGCAGTGATGCAAAAATTAATACTGCATACATTTGGTATCTTGCTATACCTATTAACAGCTGTCGAAAAACTATAAGCAGTTTTCTCAAAGTACCCATTTCATATTGAAATCAGCTAAATGTAGATTGGCAGTGTACCATGAAAAGTATGACAATTATTTTAATGAAATTCTTACTGCTCTCAAAACGGTTCCCTTGGTAACAAGTTGTAGCAGTTTCTTGAATGGCACTATTGAAGATACTTTAATCTAAAGATTTCACCCTATATTTATACTCAATAACGTTATCACGAAAATTGATAGCAAAAGGTACAAACCGTGGCTGAAAATATTACCGAAAATCTAATTAGCAAATTGTTACGAATAAATGTCGTCTACTGTGTATGGAGGAATTTTAGACAACTTAGGTAGATATGTATATTAAACAACATTGGGTTATATTGAAACCTGTCACTGTGCCTTTAGAGTCAATAATGGCCAATACAAATATTTACGAATGCCGTTTGGATTGAAAAACATCCCAAGTTTATGCCAACGGATGATGGGCTGCGTAATTAGACATTACTTTTATAAATTCCGTTTTGTTACATGTTGTAAATCCAGTTTACAATTTCTTAGTTGATAGTTTATTAGTTGAATTAAAACATATTTTTCGATATAAAGCAAGTTAATTATGAATAATTTGCCTAATGAATACGATGTACTTCCTTCTTGATGAAATGTGTCATTTTAATAACCATCAATCAGCATTCTGTAACTCACTAAAGCCGATTTGTACTCCCATCATCATTTCCGCATTCTAACAATAGCAACTTCGATTGCAATAGCTGCGGACGCCGCCCGCCCGACAATAACTACCTGTTTCACCTCACAACACAGACGATAATTAATCCTAATACGTCGTGGTGGCATTAAAAGCGAAACACACGGAGCTATATAAATTATAGCGTGCAACTAACTTCAACGAAGACAAAAACAGACAAAGAGAGCGCGGACGACACGGAGCAAAATAACGCCCTACATTATGGTGGCGATGTAAAGACAAAAGACACACGGCCAATGAGAGGTTACCGCGGCTGTTGATGCCCTTGGGCTTACCAATCGGACGCGGTGATCTACACCTGTCCAGGTGGAAGACTTGTACCAGTTAACTATTTGCCCTTCCACAAAACAGTAGTGTGTATTTTTGAAATGATGATTATCATTTCGCTTGGTAATCAGCGGTAGCATGTTGTGCTGGGGATCTACAAAATACAGTCAAATAGAAATTCTTAGGATCTTTTATAAGAGTACCGAATACAGTTTTGAAGCAAACAAAACGTTTTTCAGATCTGAATCACATAAATTCGAGAGACACTCCTTAATAAAATATCGATATAAAAAAAGATATAACACTTGGATCCAGATGACAATTTTAAAAGGACTTGGTATCTATAAACTTTTGAACCGATAAGGATAATCGAAATCCCAAACTTTCAATTTTTCAGGACTTTGTGTGTGCTATTCTCTTCGACTAATATTATTTTGGACATCGCTTCGCAAAATTCTGTTCTTCTATCTGGATCGTCTTCATTGCGCTCCTAATAACGTTGACATTTATAGGGGTGGATGCCGTCATCCAAAGAGACTGGTTTGGATTCACCGCGAATTCAGCAAGTACTTCAATTTAGGCAGCTTCATGGACTACTCTTAATTGCCTCCTCTTCTTATTGAACGCTGAAGAAGATCCTTGAAGTTAGGCAACAAGATTTCGAATGCGCTTATGATCGACGTATTAGTAGATATTTCCGGGTTGGAATCAGTATACCAGATCGACGTGGTGTTTTAGTGACAAAGTAATCTGCAGGTTGGACCTTTATCGAAACTTACGAATTAAAAATAAAAAATGAACTTTTTTGTGGGAGGTTTCAGTTCAAAACTTGAGTTAGGATAATGAAAGCGATAATCAACCGAGCTATAATGTTTGCCCCAAAAAATAACAACTAATGGGCAAATTCACGATTCAAACATGACGACTAAAAATTGCAAGTGGTTGCAAAAATGTAGATCTTATAAGTGCAATGAATTGTTCAGTGTTTTAATGTGTTACACGAAAATAGGCCAAACTTACCAATATTGTAACATTTCATTACAACGACACATCCATGCGTTGTAAAGAAACCTCCGAACGCTCGTTTATAAGTCAGGAAAAGGAAAATTTTGTTCAAAAACCTTCATACCAACAACTTCCTATTAGATGCCAGTTCATTTTACCAGAAACTTGAGCCCGTATTGAAGTTAGCGCTAAAAGCAGAGCGTTGTCCCAGATTGGAGCGCGCAACGTACCGCGATTGGGGCTATTTTAAACCAAACCGCTACCAACTGGATGTTCATTCTTTTTTATGAGGGTTGGTAACTATAGGTCCTGTGGCGCAACGGATAACGCGTCTGACTACGGATCAGAAGATTCCAGGTTCGAATCCTGGCAGGATCGCATTTTTACATCTGATAGTGGAATCAATCACATTTTATAAATGTAACCATCTATGCAGTTTAAAGGATTTATTGTGTCTTGCATGATTTGTAGATGATGTAAAAGAGCTTCATTTCACGCCAAATATTTTTGAAAAAAAACTAGTTTTTCTGTTGATTCCGAACATAGGGTTGACTTTTCGAGGCTAATGTTATTCGTTGCTTCAAATTATTTTAACTTTTTTTCTGCTATCGCTAAAACAGAGTAAGCATTTATGATGGTGTCGTTTTTGCAGGCTAAAACTTTCATCATCAGCAAAATATCATTTTTGCTGTCTGACGGAACTGCTACTAAGCGTTTTGAACACATGAGAAATATTACTCAAAATGCGTTCCAGTATTGCTGTAACAACTGCAAAGACCACTGACGCACGTCAGTGCTCATTGATGTATAGGTACAACTTCTTCGCAACACTATATTTTTCTGATCATCTGGCTCTACCTGGTTCACCTTTTTTTAATGTTTAATGGTCCATCTACTTCTGGCCTTTTTTCCTTTAGTCTGGACTTCCACAATTGCTTTACTAATCTTTGGTCATTTATTCTTACGAGCTGTTCAAACTATCTCACTAGTTTTCTTCTACCCTTTGTCTTGCTGATATGGTTATAGCTTGTAAAATATCGTGAAGGGTACCTTCTGACTTATTTTTGTCTTAATAGGTAGTTATTTTCTCTCTATCATTGTACATTCCTCAGTTAAGACATCTCAATGGTGAATAATGTTGGACTTAAAGCACCCTATCTTCTCAATCCATTCACAACTTTAAATCCAATATAAGATTACAGGTTATTTGTATTTACGTAAGCTCTCTTATTTTTATATAAAATAAAATGAAATAAAAATTAAAATAAACAACAAATAATAAATAAGCAGACTGCATCTAAAATATATTGGTCTCATTTCGGTAAAGTTCAATATAATACATGTATTTATATGTTGAATATTACACATTTATGTAGTAAGTTCAGTAAAATCAGGCACATTTTGAGAACTATAGTGGCTAAATCATCATAGAAATAAAGCAACGATTATTTACCTAGAAGATTACTGCGTGTGCGATACTCTATGGCATAGTCATCGACCCTGAAATAAACATTCACTATGAACTTAAATTTCCATAATAAATAAAGCTGCAGTAATTCATATAAAAATCAGATATTCTGAGAAATTTGGCAATAGTTTATACAATTCAAGCTAAAGACAAAACTCTTGCAGCCCACTGATAAAGTTGATGCATAAAATAGTAATCTAGTTCTACTTCAGAGTCACATTATTAAAGGCACATATTGAGATTGAGTAAACTAAGTACAATTAAATTGAGAGATGCCTCAGCTCTATAAAATCTGACTATCAAAATCGGCTACTTTAACTTAAATTTGTCTTAAAAATGTCAAATTTCTTAAATTAAACTAAAACAGTGGATGAACTTTGAACCAATTTAGATAATAGTTAATGCTATAAAATGATAACTAATCAAACTAGTGGATTAACAAAAGGTTCGTATTGGTTGCCATATTTATCATCAAGTAGTAAGTTAAGAATAAAATGAAATTTTTGTGTTGCAAAAAAGAGCTGTTAGAATAATAGATAATTTGAAACCACTTGATTCATATAGGAGGAATTTTTAGAAAACATAAACTTCTTACTGTTATAGTTTGTACATATATTATGAGTGTATCTGCTTTTTACAACAACACAAAAACATGTTCAAAAATTTTGAAGCTAAAAACTTTAAGGTAACACGTAAAGTTGATACCTATACTTACCCATTACACAGAACCGCTCTACTTGAGGGCGGATGTTCTTATCAGTGTCTTAAATTTTGCAATTCTTTGCCATCTAAATATAAAGAAATGCCACCTATCTTATTTAAAAAAAGAAATTAAAGCAAAACTTGTGGACGCAGAACTTTATTCATTAAACGAGTTTTCAAAAAATGTTCTTTTGTAATTTCAATCTATGTTTTGACTGTTTTGTAGTGTTACGTGTACAAATTGTTTTTTTCCTTTTTACGACAAATATCATACATTATGTAATATGTCACTGATATTAATAAACATTTTTACTATTATTATTAGTATTATTAACAATCCGTCACGAGTTAACTTAACTTTAGTGGAATCTATGAACTGCAGTCTAGTAGCACGATAGAAAGAAATATCGAAATCTCATGAGGGAAGGTAATTATTAGGTTACATTGTCTCATTGAATCGCCTTACAAAATTCGGCCAGCTCAAGTGATTTCCCGCTTGTCCTTTTACCTTCTCCCTCAAGTGGTTCAAGCATCTCGTTATAAGTGCTCCAGAACCAGCCCGTTGACATGGGGACAAGCGCCCGTAACGCATAAAAACTAGGAATTGTCGGGGGTAGTTTGCTAGGTACACGTGCCTGATGAGCTATTCACGAAATCGCTCAATGAAGGCAGGCGAACAATGCGTTTCAATTACGTCTGGTCTTATCTGAACAACGCCGAAGCTTACCGCCTAATTATCCCGGTCTGCAGCAGCAYGACACCGCTATGTWTTGATCTGCGMCCGGCTTCGTTGTCACCCAAATAGATGCGCTTCTTTCGAATAAAACAAGGAAGTTATTCGAATCTATCATAAGAGGAAATAAAGTTAATCTATCGTATTTCCAATCTACACAATGAATTCTTGTAAATTTGATTTGATGCAGATATAATACGCTGCATTCAAAGCGAATTTACAAAAAGCAGACGAATATCTGAAAGCATTTAGATGTTAGATACGAAAACAAACAGTTTCGCGGTATGCTAGGGTAACTTTAAAAAGTCTTGGAGTCTGGACATACCATATTAAATTAAAATTAGGATCAACCGTACTCGTATTTTTGGAATAATGTAATACAGTAGAAATTAAGGCTCCTAACCCACTGAGACTGTTAATAGATTTTCAAGACTTCATTGCGAGCCTTTAGGTATACAAGTAGTTTGACCAACGATTTAGTGCGGTTATAACTTTGCCTTTTCAATTGGTTTCCAAACACAATCAGGACTATAAAATAATAAACCGTTAATAAGGGTTTAAACGGTTATTAGTACGATGGCCAACTTTTTAAATTGTAAAAATGTGTAGTATAATTAAATATTTACATATGCCTAAGGGTTATGAAAATCATTCTTTTTACGTTTTAATTTTTTTTTATTCATTTCATGTTTTGTTAAATTACTTACTGTTTAACATTTTTGCGTGGCTTTATAATATAATAACACTGAAATCAAATACATTAAATTTTTTAAAACCGCCGCAAATTGAATCAATACTTCCATTTGTAATTGTCAAATTGACATTTACGTTTTTATTTCTTCTACTATACGATTTCAGGTTTTGAGCATTTTTTCTCTCTATACTAACGGTCCTCGTAATTTTAGCAAAAATACATAAATTTTTCAAATCGTTTTCTTCCAAATAACTCGAAAATTATTAACTTAACAAAAAAAAAATACCAGAGTGCTTTCCGATCAGAAACCAACAGGGTCCAAAATACGTTTTTTGAAAATACGCCTTTTGTGAGAAATTTTATTTCCTCTCTGATGGTATTTTCATTTTTTGAATATATTAAATATATTCGGACAGGAAAAACCGTTTTCTTTAAGTGACGCTTGTTTGCAAAAGTTACTCCCAATTTCGCCCCCTTCCCGATACCCTACTTACCCCAAAAACAATAGGTCGCTTTGGGTAGTTGAGATTTATAAGTTTGCCAAATTTCAAGTTCATATATTAAGTCTTTCGAAAGTTATCGTGTCCACAAACAAAACTACAGACACACAAACACACAGACAAGAAATTTTATTTGCTCAAATTTTGTTTTTTTTTACGTTTTCGACCAGTTTAAAGCGAATGAGCAATTAAAAATTTTTGAAAATTTTTTTCGTGATTCAATACTTTCCATCCGTTGGATGTGGAAGTAATTAACCATATTGTAAAATTTATGTTTGTAGGTCTTTAAATGCAAATATCAAATACGGTTCTGAAAATATTGCCAACAAAGCGAACTAATAAGTTGCGGTAAAACGTTAAAGATCAATATTAAGCTATAATCGCACTATATCTTTGCTCGAACTATACCCGTACGGACAACACGGATGTATCGCAAAACTCTGTTTATTTATCATTTATAAATTTTGATATCACAGAAATTAAAATCTTTAAAAATCTTTAAAAAAAACCGCTGCAAATTGAATCAATACTTCCACATCCAATTGTCAAAATTACATTTACGTTTTTATTTCTTATGCTATACGATTAGTAATCAGATTTTGAGCATTTTGTCTCTCTACACATTTTTTCTAAGACAAAGTCCTCGTGATATTAGCAAAAATATATAAATTTTAAAATCTTTTTTTTCCAAATAACTCGAAAATTATTAACTTAACAAAAAAATTACAAGACTGCTTTCTGATCAGAAATTTGATTTTATATATAATACAAAAATTTAAAAAAAATCGTACGAGCAGGGACCAAAATGGTTTTATTTCCTATCTGATGGCATTTTCATTTTTTGAATATATTAAGTATATTCGGAGATATTTAGGAAAAACCGTTTTCTTTAAGTGACGCTTTTTTGCTAATATCTTCTAAACAGTTTGCTGCACCGAAAATTTATAAGATCGAATAATACTCGCAGTTATACTGCTAATCACATACTAAAACGAAAAAAATATAAAAAAATAAAAATTTGCAAAAAGGGTAGTTACCCCCCAGTTTTGCCCCCTTCCCGATACCATACTTACCCCACAAACAATAGGTCGCTTTGGGAATTGAGATTTATACGTTTGCCAAATTTCAAGTTCATATATTAAGTCTTTCGAAAGTTACCGCGTATACAAACAAAACCACAGACACAGACACACAGACAAGAAATTTTTTTGCTAAAATTTTGTTTTTTTGCCTTTTCGACCATTTTAATGCGAATGAGCAAATAAAAAATTTTGAATTGTTTTTTCGCGATACAATACTTCCCATCCGTTGGATGTGGAAGTAATTTCTGTTACATTATGATAGAATAAGCCATTTTCGAGAAAAACAGATTTAAAAAGTCTACCCAGCTCAGCTACAAGAACACTTCTCTTTCCCAGGATTTGCAAAGTTTGCTTTGCTAACGAAAATAGGCCAACATAGTACTTTAAATTCGCGACGTGTGCGTTACCAACTAACAAATTAACATAATAACAGATATACTAATTCAGAACTGCGTATGCATTATTACTACGGGTTATCTCCTGGTTATTCTCTTGAAGCAAGAGGTTTATTTGCAGCAAGATTTACAACTATTTTATTTTTACAGCAGTTTGGATAATTCAATTCTGTACTTATGATCTAGACAACCAGAAGTGTGAACACAGAAATCCTCGATCTAAATTGAATTCAAAATAATCCAAATACGAGTGTAAGATTAATTGCAAATCAGGAGAATATTCCAAGGAATTCAATGCATGAAATACTGAGAGAGTCACAGCTGTACTTTTATCGTTACCAAAAAGTTTAAGCTCTATCTCCTGAATACTACATGGTTCATGTAAACTTTTGTAATACTATTATCAATCTGCTCAGCGATGACAGAAATTTCATACATTCTATTCCTTTTAAGGACGAGGTTTGATTTGGACGAGAAGGTTTATTTAATGATCTTAATGAACATTACTGAAGTGATGAGAATCTTCATTTGGATGTAGAACTTGGTTTCCAAAACAGGCATTGTGGAAAACTATCTAATTGGACCATATTGTCCCCTCCTAGATTGAATGGTGAGATATATTTAGGTTTTATAAGAAACATTTTGCCTGTTCTTTTGGAAGAAGTACCTCTTCAAATAGGAAATTGTATGTGGCTGCTTCAAGATGGAGCTCCACCCCATTTTAGTATTGATGTGAGAAAGCACCTTATAATGAAGCTTTTCCTGACGGATGGATTGGACAGTGGCCTGAAAGGTCGCCTGATTTAAATCCTATGGATTCTTTATTTTGGAGCTATCTAAAATCCCTTGAATATAGAACCCCGGATATCTTTCTAAAGATAATACTTACTGATAAAATTTTAATCTAATGATAGCAGTGAGATACCTAGATATAACGAAATTATACAGCTGTTTTTAAAGAACTTCTGTAGGCAGCTGAAGACCAAAAAACCGCAATTTTCCGACCACCCCGAACTGTAACAAGTGACGTGCGAAAGTTGCCAAATTTATAACTGTAACTCCAAGTGCGCGGCGAGGACGAGCCCACGGAGAGGGGCCAGACCATCAGCAAACGGTGTAAAGAAGGTAGACTGGGGGTTCAACAATGACCTCCCGCAGGGAAACAATAATACGTGCCGGGAACATCTGCTAGCGCTAAGGGGAGTCCGCGGGGGCGAACCATCTCAACCAAACACACTTAGTATTTATTATATAGTTACTCTCTGCACTCCCCCCTCAAGGTTTCATCGCTGTGCTCTTGAACAATGAAGCGATATGAATTAATAAACAGTATGGGAAATGATAGCGCACGGTAGTTTCCGATTGAATTTATAAGCATACGCAACGCATATTTTCCGATGGTGTTAGGAGAGAACCGTTTAGGATAGATGGATCATGTTCATTTACATCGCTTACAAAAAAAAACGCTTTTCCAGAAGTCATCATTGTCTTTAAAGTAGACAAAAACTTTAGTGCGATAATCTTAGACAAAAGGCTAATGTCAAATTGCGCTGGTCTACAAATTTTTTTCTTGTTATACAAAAATATGTGCCTAATTCTAAAAACAATTCATGGTTATAAGATCAAAATAACGTCACATTTATCCTATCACGCAAAACTTTTTTTAACACACAACATAAAGTTCTATGAAAACTACAAATTTTCAAGCGGTTGTTTATTAAATCAAATAAATTTAAACATTAATCAAGAAATTCTGAATAAATGTTTTATGATTTTCTTGAGTATTTTTCATCAGGAATGTCCCTTTTAAGTGCCCAAATTGCCTTGATACCGCTTCTTCATATTTGATATGTCTTGAAAGCGTTCGCCGTCTTCATCACTGACTGCCCCTAGGTTTTCTGGGAAGAAATCCAAACGAGAATGAAGGAATTGCATTTTTAATGACATATTGCATGCCTGAGCTTTATATGACATTAAAAGTTTTTTAACTAGATTCTTGTAGTCTTTAGTAATGTGGTTCCTGAAAAATCCATTGACCACAATGTATGTTTTTCGTTATCGCTGTGTTGCTGATCGCAGTTACCTTCTTTTATTAACTCTCTTATTTGCGAGCCCACAAATTCTTAGGAAACTTTTCTTTTATACATACCAATGCCTTGCTATTTCTATTTATCTAGCGATTTTACAAAGTTTTTCATAAGACGAAATTTTATATGCAATGGTGGCAAAATAACATCTTCAGATGTCATTAAAGGTGTATTTAAAACATTTTTATCCTGGAATAAAGAAACTGCGCTATAGCCATTTTTTAATAATGATTCTTCTCCTTATCTCTGGTATCCCATTCGCAGAGAAATTGCAATATTTTGTTTAACCCAGTTCTAGTCCAAATAGATTTGTAACTACCTTTAATTAAGCACATATTTTCCATCAATATTTGTCGAAATGAAGCTTTTTTAATAGCAGTTTCATATTGTCGCAGGGCTCTTGCATGTTAGCAGCATGGGCTATTGGTATACAGACGGATATATTTCGTTATGTAGTAGTATCACAGTTTTAAGCTAACTTTTGATGAGCAATGAACAAACGCCAATCTGCTGAACAGTACCCTAGGTCCAGTCTACCCATTACCGAATGTATATAGTTAAAGTATCAAGCAACGATCTATGAAACTGACTTATGCAGAGGCTTTTACAGCTTGATGATCCGCCGTCGTAAACTATTGTATTGTAAATGAGGGTTTTTACAACCTTATGGTCGGCCGTCCTAAACTATTGGGATTAGTGGCTAAAATTTTAACTTTTCCACTATAAATTTTTGAAATTTGTTAGTAGTGATAATTTAGCAATCAATAAAACATAGAAGCTTTTATAACAAATTTTATTTAATGCAGACCTGATGCTAACTGGCGCGACCGCGATCTATTTTTATGTGATAATTTATTGGGTTTAAATTTTCCCTTGTATAAAATAAAAGCCTTTGCATGTCATAACAAATGTATACAAATTTAATATAAAAACGTACAAATTAGTAAGTAAAAAATTATTTACATTTGTTAGAAAAAATTTGCAATAGTGCACAATAGGTTTTATACACGGTATCGATTATGTTCATTACAGCTTGTTAATAAGCACATTACAAAAGTCATAAACTAAAAAAAATTACTCACTATCACTTTCACTGCTAAAATCACGATTAACTTCTATTATTAATTCTTGTACATGATTCGCTCTGTACCGATTTCCAATGTCCTGTACATGCCGCACTGAATTTCTCCATGCATCGCCACTTGTTATTTCAGCTTCGTGTTTAATGTTTAGCAGCATTTCATTGCTAAATTTTCCACCGGTGTTCCCTCGTCGAATTCTTTGTTTCAACTGCCCCCATATCATTTCAATCGGGTTGAAAATGCAGTGATATGGGGGTAATCGTAGAATGGTGTGTCCATATTCAGAAGCGAGAATGTCAATTTTAATTTCTTCGAATTTTTTTTGTGCCAAGCACTTACAACAATTGTTTCTTTGTGTAGTCCTCTTCGAAATATAAATCTTCTTTTCTTAAAAAATCTTGAATGGTTGCCGTATTAGTTGTTGTATTTGGAATTTTATTCATTTGCTCCGATTGGTAGCTAGCGTTGTCCATTACTATGACGCTGTTTTGTGGCAATTTGAGCTATAAAATACTCTTGAACCAATTTTCAAACACTCCCGCATTCATATCAGAATGATAATCGGCGCTTGCTATTTTTTAATTTTCAGCTCCTGCGTGTAGAATCATTATTCTTTTTTCCTTTTGACACCGGAATATTGACGTTGCACTGCCCTGAGTCATCAACCCATCCTTTTTTATTGTATCATGGGTATCGTACCATGTTTCGTCGAGGAAAAATATCGGATGATTTTCCTGCCTATACATTTTTATAGATTTTAAATAATCGTACCTCCACTTTCTTATTACCTGGCTTTCCATCAAGCATTGTTTCTTCTGCGCCTTTATCATTAAGAAGCCAATGGTTTTAACATACTTTTGCATGGTATGCTCGGAGCAGTCGATAATATTATCATTTTTCAATTTTTTTATATAACACGGCGATTGTTGGAATAACATTATTCTTGTACATTTCATAAATGTTTCTTCTAATAAGATTCGCGTGAGTTGCAGTAAATTTTTTAAAACTGCCCTTGTCGGATCTTATCTTTCTCTTTGAAGGCCCGGATTTAACAATTCTCCAGATGGTTGATCGTGGAGTTCCGCCGTTTTATCTAACGGTTGCTTCTCGCCATCACATACCAATAATAATAGCAAATAATGCTCATTGATTTATGTGTACGGAAAAAAATTCTAAAAAAGCCTAAATACAACTTTTGGATACGGTCCACTCCGCTGCAAAACAGTGGAACTTGCCGAACCCGTCTGTTATTTACGACAGATTCAGGTAATACTTGTAAACCATTGTGAGCGATAATCGGCTGTTCGTATAATGAGTCTCATAGATTGTTGCTTGCAACTATACTGAAAACCAAATCCCCATCTTGGGAGAACTCCGCGTGCCGTTTGCGAAAATACGGTGCTTCTGTGTTTTGGTGCAGCAGATTCCAACCCTTCAATCGGGATACTGACAGTTCAGGTTGCTGTTTTGATAAATTTAAATCGCATACTAAATCATTTAGGTATTCTTGAGTAAGTGTGGTTCACCTTGAGAATTAGTTGTTTCATAAGGTTATCTTGATTGAGGACACAAAATCTTCTGTCTCCATATTTTCTGTCTTCGTATTTTATTATGTGAAATTGGTCTCTGCTACCAGACCCGGCCAGTCTAGGTATGCTTCGATTTATTTGTGATGCCTTTATATCAGTCATGCAAAAGTATCAATCAGAAATATGGTCTTTCGGTTCCTTCCATATCATTTTTTCACGACTATATCAGGCTTTTCACAAAGAAATTGTCGGTTGCAATCTTTTTTATGCTTGTAACCTAGGAATTTTATCATGTTCTTCAAACCTGATACACTGCCGGAGAGATCTAGCGTTCAAATGAAGTCTTAAAGAGTTAATTGACAGGCAAACTGGCTTTGTATAGCTCATTGATTTGTTGTTCAATTTCAACATTGTTGGAAATTAGTCAATCACTTTTGGCTCTTTTTCTTAACCTCTTAAACTACAGTGTGAGCTTTTTGCCATCCTTTTCTTGTGTAAGTTTTTAAACAGTCTTTCTGAAACTATATTTCACATAAGATTCTACTGGAACTATGAGTACCAAATTTTCATTTTCGTCTTTCATAAATGCAAACATTTTTATAGCAAAGTACGGCTTTTTCCTTCCAATGGTTTTTAACAAATTTTAAGGTTGTGTTGTTTCCACTCAAAGGTCCAAACAAGACTGAAACCATCTATGTAGTTACAGTAGTTTGCACAATAAATGTGTGACTCATTTATAAATTGCTTAAAAAATTTGCAAATGATGAACAACACTCACGCAGATTAGCGACCGAAAAGTATAAGAGTCTTTCTGACAAATATTTTAGAAAAGAGTAATAACAAAAAATAAAGAGAGCAATTCCTGTAAACAATAACGCCTAAAAATATGTAGTAATGCAAAAAATTTAAAAACATCTACCACGTTATTAACAGTGTTACTACATCAACTCTTGTGTCCAACAGGCAATCAGAATTTTCTTCCGCATACATAAATTCAGTGTCAAAAGACACATCTCAAACAATTAAACCTACAATACGTATCTAATACGGCAAGGAGATGGTATCGGTGATCTTGATAGGCCGACACTATCACTTTTACAGGCTGCTCACCCGGCCAACCCGTACCAACAAAGGAACACACAAAATAACAAACATCTACCGGGACACTTCCATCCTGATAAGTATCTAAACTAAACTAATCTATACGTTTGACATGTCTACTACGCTGCCGTTGCGCTCGAAAGGAAAGGTCAATTTTGCGGGGCTGATCAGGTATACAAAATCTTTTGAATGTAATTGAATGGCTCTTGACACCTAATTGTTCGTTTCGATGACTGTGTGGGTTTATTGGGTGGATGATTTTGTGGTGAGCTTTTTGTTAAAGTGCTTACCTTGATTGTCAGTAAATAATATGCAGATTAATCTTGATCACTTCTTGGGAGATCATTTATATGGTAAATGATAATGCTACTCTTAAAATAGTATTTGAGGATGTATTTATCATTGATTGATAATAAATAATATAATTGTTCAGGTTTTGCACTTCCAGTTTGTCTAGATCTTAAACTGTTTCTTTTCTCTTTGCCGAAGGTGTGCGTTGAAATAAAGAGCTATTGTGGTACCAGAAATATTCTGTGAATACAACTTAATGGTTAATTTAACTTTCCCTAATTTTTAACGACACTGAACCACAGACCGCTGTAAAACTGCTTGCTTGCCAGGCATTACATTTTTTTTTAAATTACAATTGTCGCTTAAAAAAATAATTGCTGTCATCGTTTGTTTCATCACTGTCGCCAACAGTCGTTCCCTGTAAAAATTTTCTTCTTTTATCGCATGATACACACAGCTAGACCAACTATATGCTGTGATTTGCGCGACTTCTTCTTGGATATAAGTAAGAATTTACATGGCAATGCCATCTGTCAGCATTACACTGACATCATGACAAGGCTACCTAGTTTGTATGGTGCTATCCCTAAATTTTGATGGCTCCTTACATGACTCTTAAGTTCGTACCAATCATTTCAATTAGATTGAATATACAGTGACATGGCGGTAGCCATAAAACTGTGTCTCCACGCTCTTTAGGTTTTGCTCTTTGCAAAGCTTTGGCAGCAGTTCATTCTCAAACCAGTTTTCAAAAACTTCAGCCGTCATACTTTCATGGTAATCTACCTTTGCCACCTTCATATTTTTAGCCGATGTAGAATAATTATTCTTTTACCTTTTAACATGTGGTATCAGTACATTCTACACGCATTTGTTACTTTTATCGCATCAACCTTTTTTCACAGTGTCATGGATGTCTTACCAAGTTTGCTCGTCACATATAACTGGTCTAGCGTCATCTCAATTTTTTTTTAATTGGGTTTAATTAATTTACTCACCATTCCGAAATTCGTGGAGATTCCATAAGCACTTGGCGTTTATTAATTTTCTTGTAAGTAATGCAACTCCATTTTTCTTAAAAAAAATACTTAAACTCTCCTTATAGCTGTCAATTTTAGCCCAGTTTTAATTTTCTTGTGTAATTTTTCAATTTTCAATCAAAATTATTTTTGTATGCCTCATAAATCATACGTCGCATTAAATTTGCGTGATCATCATTAAAAACCTTCGATGAACCAACGTCCTTTCGCACTGTCCTGAATTCCATTAACAACTATATTTCTTCCAGTTTATTGTGAACTTTTAATCATTCTACTGGTTTTTGTTGTTGTTTAGATTCAGGTGGTAAATGATTATGATTCCGTTTAATGAGGTTTTAGTCTTTGGGTACATCAAAATCAGCTTCTGCCATTTCGACTTCTTCAACAACTTTTACGTTGATTTCACTTCCTTGTGGGAGGAGAACATCCATAATTACTTATCCGTTAAACGTCATGCTAATTATTTAATCTTAGCAGGCTTTCCGTTCAGTAAGCTTCAAGAGAATGATTAAAATACTCCAAAATTTTAATGACAACGCCAATGGTAAGATTAAACTATAATAATAAATATTTTTAATTTCAGTTGTATTGAATAATAATGAAAATTAAAAAAAAAATACCATTATCATGGTGCTGGCAATGCGCCTTCGGAAGCGGAGTTGGATCAAATCGATAGAAAACAATCTGATATTCCATCTAATTCATCTAACGGTGATATTAAAGTCCAAGTTGAAGAAAAGAACTTAGAATTCTTTTTAATGTTTCTTAAAAAGGATAGAAAGTTAAATAAATCGTTAAAAATAGAACGGGAGCTGCGAAAGCGGATAGAAAAGAAAAATAAACAATGGCTAAGAATGTGAAACTAAATATGGAAAACTAAAGAAAAAGTGAAAATATGAAGGTTTAGTACAAAGAATAGGCAGTAATACTTGACGAATATAAAGAAACCAGTGCGCGTGAAAACTGGTATTTTTATTACGAAATCAATAATAAAAAAGAATGCCTCAAAAGTTAAAGTTCCTTTTACCCAGCATTACAGTCTAGTTATCAACGGTATAAAATACAATATTTCTAAAAACAGTTTTTGATAAAACCTGCATGAAGTAAACATAAATACTTAGAGCTGTGTTGTTTAACACTGAATAGTTTGTGTTTTGGAATATATAAAAATGATAATCAAGGAAGAGATACTCCAAACAATAAATATTCAGATAAAAATACTGATAAGATCTGTCAATTTTAATTAAAAAATCTATATCGATTAACAGTGACTGGTTTGACTGTGATCTGTACTTAAAAAATGTTAATTTTAATTTAATTTTAGACATATTCTTCTGAAGTATGGTAAGGAAACAAAAGTTTTGTTTTCATAGTCATCTAATTTTTCATACGCCTTGAACACCCCATCAGAAATTCTCGCAGCGACCCATTTTAAGTCGTTTAGCTATATCCCTCTCGCATTCCCCATTGGTGATAAATTGTTTTAAACGATCGTCATTTCTCATAATACCCAGAATCGAGGATACCCAACCTTCCCTGGACCACAGGTGTGGACCGCGGTCCCAAATTTAAGGGACAAAACTATCGTGAAATTCCTGCATTTGGTAGATTGTAATCTGCTCTGGGAGCTGCTAGACAATGAGTCGTCAAGACTATTAACTCTGGGATTTTTTAGATTCCTGGAATGTTTACCTGGTGGTCCGCTAATACCTATAGTTCTTTGGCAAACACCGAATAACTGGTCTCAAGTGACGCAAATCGAATATCAAGGTGTAATAAAATTTTTCACAACTGAAGCAATCAAACTAACGTTGGATGGAGTGTACGGCGGAAGTTCTGCGTTTGGTGGAAAAGATGCTCTTGTAGAAAGGCTAGTGGTTAGTGAACGGAGTTTGAATGTGAAAGAAATGTCGAAACTTTCTGTACCTATTCTATTTTAAAGTTTTTTTTATCAAAAAGGAAATCGACGAAGTAGAGGCATTGGAAACTAACAAAAGTCAGAGTTTACCAATCAACTAAAAGGTTGATCGTTACTATTTTTTGGGATTGTAGGGGAGTCTTTTGACTTTGTCAAAAAGACAGAAGCAAGGAAATTTGACTTCAAACCAGAAAGCAAACTGCATGCCAGCAACGCAAAATGTACTAGACAAAAGAACTTAACAAAACCATTTTGTCCACTAATAATTTTATTGGTTGTGTGTTTATTGAACAATAAGTGATTAGGTAACGAACAATTTATAGTCACAGTATACAGGGTGTCTCTAAATTCGATGTCATAATTTCTAGTGCGTATTCCTGACGTGAAATCATGACGAAAAGTCTATATAAACATGTGTCCGAAAATGCTTCATTTTTGATATACAGAGTGTTGAAGTTAAAATCAAGATTTCGATTTCTTTTATTTTTTACAGAACGGTTTTTTGAATCTTTACGAATTTTGGGAGAATGTTATAATAGATCACGGCTAATAATCTGGCATGAAACATTTTTTCATATCTGTAACAGAGGCGGCGTAGGGGGAGGGGCAGAGGGGTTTTCTCTTTGAAAAAAAGTTGTGTGTGAGATGTCAAAAAGCTCGTCACTATTTTCAGAAAGTGCAACAAATAAGATACAAAAAAGGACCTCTTATTGCATTTCGTTAGAATAAACCGCTTTCGAAAAAATCGACAAAACCTGAATTCTTTCAGGTTGTCGTAAATAGACCAAAAATTAACTTATTTTATTTTCCAAAGAAATTAACGTTTATATGGCAACAATTTTTTTGAATTAATTGAACTATATCATAATACATTGTAACGGTTCAAAATCCGCGTTCGAAGCTATAGCTCATTGACACCGTTTATAAAAAAAGGTCTTAATATTTCCAGATACCAATTTATAAAATTTCTAGTTAAAGATAACTGTTTCATTATTTGTGTGTATTCTTCGTCGCGAGAAAGATGGCTCTTGGTGTATGTTTTGTGGACATGGGATTTTTCTGTATTCGACCGGTTCTTTTTTGCGCGCTGATAAGCCAGGGATTCGGCGAGAAAAATGCTTTGAATTAGAATCGAAAACAGCTTGTGGTTTAGCGTGAATAGCGATAGGGCAAGTGTAAAATCTTCATTAAGATTCCTTATGATTGAGGGAGGTACTGCCCTATTCGCTCAAGGAAGTGTCCAGTTGGTTGTTTTGAGATTAAGGTACTGGATCTTCGATCTGTCGTTCGACAGGATTCAAATTCACAAACCACGTTCCACGCGGAAATCAGAGCAGAATAACGGATTCCAATCAAAACCCTCGACAGAAGAGGTAACTATTTAATATTTTTCTGTCATTGCTGTGTCTAGGGCCAATACGCATTGTCTTATCCTATTTTAGGGTTTTTAATCCCGGCGTAAATCGCTTTTGTATCGCGGTGTCTATCATCTACGTGCCCTTGTCAGGGAGGTGCGCTCCTGTTCCCGTTTGACCGTCGGATCTGTGGGACATCCTGAAGGATTGGGTCACCGTATTAACAGCCCGTACGATTGTCATCGTTGCCCATCCCGAAGCCGTCTAGAGAGCCACAATTCGCCCTAAAATTCGTAAAGCATTTATAGGAAAACCAGATAAGTTGCATGACAAATGTGTTGTACAGTTTTTTTTTATTGACTAGTCGCGAAAACAGCATATTTATAGACGTTTGCATTTAATTAAATCAGATATAATTCATCTGGATTTATCGAAACGCGTAACTATTGGTAGTTGTTTGATTTATTAAGTAATTGTAGGAAACGTTTATTTGTAAACTGAACGTGTACACGTACGGTGAAGAGATTGAACATTTTGTTTGTTTCTTTTTGGTTTTGTCAGAAAAGTATTGACTCAGTAATTGAATAGTTATTTATCCGAGCGATCAAATCGACGTAGATTTTTTTGATGCGTTTTTTTTTGTTGATTATTTAGATGAACTTTTAGTCATCGATTTGCGCTACGGATTAGTAATTTTTTGTGAATATAGCCCTATAATATTTAGTTGCATACTTACCTGTAATTATACTTTCATCCACGGGAGATATTAAATTTATTTATATATTACTAGTGCTTTTATCAGTCATTACAAATCGTTTTTATACCTACCTGGAATTTCTTGGTTTATTCCGTCACGCAATGGGGTAGTTAAACCAAGTGGCGCTCAGGCAAGTCTTTGTTTTTAACCCAGCCCATCTCCATTGGGTTAGCTGGCATCTACCCCGTGTATCATACTCCGGTAGGGGATTTATTGGCTTGTTTTAGTTTTAATACAAGTATTTAATTGTTATAATTTTTTTGCGTCACAACATGGTCAGACACAATGATTACCACCATATCTAAACAGTGGCGGTAATTTGGAGGGGGCAAGAAGTCTTTTTTAAATAAAGATTGTTTCCACATTTCTTAAACCATTTCAATAATTATAAAGACCAGTAAAATATAAAAAAGAAAAATTAATTTAATTAATTAATTAAATTAAACTAATTATTTTTTAAAGCTAGATATTCAACTTACATTTGGCGTTATTAAAAATCTTTAAAAAATGCAATTTCTTAATTTTACAACAACGGCTTGTCTTAGCAGTATAAAAAGTAAAATTTTCTTCTTTTAATATAATTAACTGATCTTTATAATTTTTGAAACAATTTAAAAATGTGGAAACAATCTTTTTATAAAAAAGACTTCTTGCTCCCCCTCCCCAAATTGCCGTCACTGTTTAGATATGGAGGTAATCCTTATATCTGATCATTTGCAATGATATAGTTCAATTAATTTCAAAAAGTTGTTGCCATATAGACGTTAATTTCTTTGGAAAATAAAAAAAGTTAATTTTTGGTCTTTTTTTACGCCAACCTGTAGGAATTAATATTTTCTCGATTTTCTCGAAAACGGTTCGTTCTAGCGAAATGCAATAAGGGATCCTTTTTAGTACCTTATTTGTATCTTTCTGAAAATTGTAACGAGCTTTTTGACATTTCACACACAACTTTTTTTCAAAGAGAAAATCCCTCTGCCCCTCCCCCTACGCCGCCTCTGTTAAAGATATGAAAAAATCTTTTATGCCGGATTATTAGCCATGATCTATTATAACATTCTGCCAAAATTCAAAAAACCGTTCTCTAAAAAATAAAAAAAAAATCGAAAATTTTTGTTTAACTTCAACACTCTGTATATCAAAAATGAAGCATTTTCGAACACATGTTTATATAGACTTTTGGTCATAAATTCACGTCAGGAACATGCAATAGAAATTATGACATCGAATTTAGAGACACCCTGTATGTATTCTTATACTTTTCAAATTGTTTAGATGTTCCTTACTTGCAATTAAGAAAGATCTACCCGTTTGTTTAACATAAACTGAATTGTAATCACTGCATGGAAAATTATAAAAGCCTAAAAGATAAAATAACTAAAATTTTTTTATCACGTAAAAGATTGAAAAATACGCTACCAACACCCGAAAAAGCACCACTAAATCCATTATATTGGAAAACTCTTATTATTGTTATTATTTTTGTGCCTGCGATCCAGTTCTGTTAACCCTTAAAAACGTCCATGCAGTCCAAGACATGAAATAATCAGATTGAGAAATTGAACTAAAGTAGGTATATAGCTGAAATACTGCTCATTTTATACGGTAGAGTTCTTCATATTGTTGAAACTTTACGTTCAATCTGTGCTCGATTTGAAGAAGAATCGGAGCTTTTTTGAACACAGTTGTCACCATGGTTGAAGCTAAGGTATAGTTTTACTACCATGAGACAAAACAACAGCCAATAGAATAGAAGCACTTTAGTCTTCACGACCAGGCAAATGGTTAAAAAAGTTTTTGCTTCAGTTTTTTAATAGTCTTCATTGATTAACTGGAAAAAAGTAACAGGAAGATATTATCAAAATTGATGACAAAATTTCGAGAAAATATATTGTTCTTGCATTACAATACGCCTACATTCAGGACGCACATTACAATAACCAAAATTTAGTTCCATCTGATTATAATCTCTTTTCCAAATTGAAAGGGCGCAAGTTTTCTTCCAGCAAAGTAGTTGCGGAAGCTATAGAAATCTAGTTGCAGACCAGGACCCAAGGAAGATTGGTTTTTGAAAGCAGGAGACTTCTTGGTGTTTCATTTAAAAATTTTAAGCCTTTATGTAACCTCTCAATACTTTTCTTTAGTGTATGTATAGTCGAGTGCATATAGTAAGTAATATCGCAAATAAACATAACTTAATCTAGTAAATAAATTTATTAAAGAAAGCTGTTACGTAAGTCTTTAAAGCTGAAGTATCCTCCATTTCTAAAACAACTGGAACTACCTCCATATCTGTACATAAACTATAAAAACTCATTAATTTAATTTGGAATCTTTGCCATCTGGAAATAAACAACGTCTAGCTCAAAGAAAAAAAGGTCGAGCTCCATTAATAACTGGAATCGAGCAGATATGTGTACGTCTGTCAAAAATATTTATTTTAATTTAAAATACGGTCATTTTATTTATCCGGTTTGAATAGGCGACGCTGACAACGAAAAATTGCTTCGCTTTAATTCGTTTCGTGTTATTTAATGCGGTTCAACACGCAAGAATCAACATGGCGATCCATATTCCGGCTGGTAGTTGGGAAGCGGTAGTTGCACCGTCAATTTATTACAATTCTGTACGGCTCGTCCGATATTTTTTTTGTTTCTGCGCTGAATATGCTCCAATTAAAATTTATTTGTATTTGTTTAGGGCTGAGAAATTGACGATTAAATTTGAAATGCCGTACCATCCACACTTGATGGCCGATAAAAGATGTAGTGATCAAGAAAAAGTATTAAACTGTGGACTTCAGGTTTGCTGAGAAATGTAACAAAAACTACTTAGTGAAAACCATTGTCCACTGAACGTTAAATTTCGTTCAAGGCGTGGTTCCATTACAGCACATGTAAATTAAAATACGCAATAGGCAGGATGATCTACATAATACTTCAAAATAGCTAACCACACACGTAGACAACTTGGTTTCTTATATGGAGACATAAAAACACAACATTACAAATTCTGCCCCATAACATTTTTAAAAAGGTTTTGAAGACATATAATAAAGTTTACACAAAAAGTATACAAACAGCGCTTCAACAAGGTCAAAAACAAAATTTAAATTTGGGAAATTTATTCAGCACAATAAGTTCAAATCATACAACATAGTTAAAACCATCATCAACAACACTGCGATAAACCAATCAAATAAGATTGCCCAAAATCCATAAAACTAATGTGCCGCTAAGATCTATAGTCCATACGATTGATATTCCTTGTTACAGATTGGCAAAATGTTGTGATAAATATTTAAAACTTATGTAAGAAAAACCAGTAGTTTCATCAAGAATTCTTCAGACTTTTTCAAAGGTTTTAGTATTTTATGAGCTGTTATTTTAGTTAGTTTTGTTCTTTTTACGATAGTACCCATAACTTAAACGGTAGATATCATGAAATCCAAATTTAATAGAGATCACCTAGGTGACACGATAGCCAAATTATCTGAGCACTGTTTAAAAATAACTCATTCCTTGTGGAACGGTAATTATTTAAATCAGGTTGTGCAATGGGCTTACCTATAAGTCCTATATGGGCCAATTTTTTATGAAAATCTTTGAAGAGATAGCGATCAAAAGTTTTCACTTTAAGCCAAATGTTGGTATAGGTATGAAAAGGATACTTTTATTATTTGGCTCCACTGTGTAGAAGAGTTAGGTAGGTTTCTAAATCATTTGAACACCTAAAAAACCTGACATAAAGTTTACTATGGAATTAGAAAGCACTGTTAGTTTACCTTTCTTGTATATCCAGATTTACAGAGTACACACTGGTCAGTTAGAACACAAGGTTTACAGAAACGGTTATAGCAATAAGAAAATTTGGTCAATTTTTAATAAAAGTGCTTGTCCATTCAAGTAAATTATCATCCAGGACAAGTAAATTAAAGTTGAGTTTGCCTTATGTACAAGGTCTTTCGGAAAAATTAAAAAGGATACTTAGAAAGCATGGTATTTTAGTTGTTGATGGGACGTATAATAATTTATATAAGTTCTACTAAAGATAGAGTACGTTTATAAAGTGAAGGTGCTAACAAACTTACTGGCTCTTGCGGTAGGTGTTACATGGATCAAACTAAAAGAAAAGTAGGTACGCGTTTGAAAGAACACATACGTGCTACTGACTCCCATAGATAGATAAATCTTCCTAAGCTGAACACTCATATTTGACTAAACATGTGATTGACACAAATTTTACATAGAGAAAAATTTTATCACAAACGTTTAATAAAAAAGGCTATAAAAATTTCTAGGAATATTAATAATTTTAATAGGGATTGTGGAAATTATGAGTTGGGTGACATTTGGAAAGCTATTTTGTAGTCATCTTTTATCAATTGGTTCGTGTACATATATCTAGTAGGTTCTAGTCTTTGACAAAGATTACAGATTATTAATTTTATCAGTGTTTTATAATGACGGCGATTTTCTAATTAATGATTAATGTGAAATTTTGCTCACTATTAAAAAGATGAGTAATTTTTAATACAAAATGCGTTTTTGCGCATATAAGCTGCGTTTAATTTGTCCAAAAATGATTTTTTAAGTTCCTATATGACAAATTTTATCCTCCAGTTGGTGTGCTACATGATGAGCTGATGCGTAGGCATTCTGTCTTCAGTCTCTGCAAACATCTTCATCATTCTGTTTAAGATCATAATCAAATTAATGATTCTAGCTTGCTGCACAAATTTAATTTTTGTGGACCGCGTCTAAAGAGAAATCGTTTAGGCGATCGGGTTGATATTTTTTACTCGTCTTTTT
Organism: Rhyzopertha dominica; assembly: GCA_025024175.1. Lineage (NCBI taxonomy): Eukaryota > Metazoa > Arthropoda > Insecta > Coleoptera > Bostrichidae > Rhyzopertha > Rhyzopertha dominica. The sequence goes on from QCXZ01000042.1 coordinate 2,319,388, forward strand.
CTGGCACTAAATATTACTTTTTGGGTTTGCACTCATTTAATTTTAATTCTATTTTGCTTGCTTGCTTTGTATGTGTTACTATTGTGTACATAATTGAATCGTTAGATAAGCTATTTCTTATAGTAAAACGTAGTAAGATTTTGATTGCTTAGTTTATTATTAATTCATTACTAGTTATCTTTGATTATTATTACGTCTCATTTAGTGCTGCCGTGAAAGGAAATGAGACGAGATTATGCACATAGCTTCTACCATGTAATTTTGCAAATTCGCAAATTTGACTGAAGTATTCTGAAATTGAAGTATGTGCCTCTGATCTTTGCTATTGTCTATTTACTCACAGATCAATCAAWACAAATGTCTATGTGTATCTGCKCAATTCTTCATTCCTGTAGGTATGAAATGTTTAGGGAGACTACCTGCTTGCTTGATTCCCGTATTTTAGATGTAAATCGATATGTTTTAGGAAAAAATCCATAAAAAATGCAAATGAAGAACAAAATGTTTATATATTTTGTGAATCATTTAAATGGCTTCGTGATTGAGATTTTCTAGGCAAAATCTGAATCTCATCTTGGAAATTCGAGGTGTTAAGTGCCAATCTCCATTTCGGGTTTCGAGACGAGACGAATAATTTCTCATCTCAGCAGCAAAACTAGTATTATTATTGTACTCTGTAATTGGTTATTCTGTAAGGTATATGCATATGTTAAATAAATAAAATCAATTATTGAGGAAAACAGTTTGAGGTCAGCTGATAAAATGAAGTAAAACAAGGCGGGTGTCATATCCTTAACAATCAGTGTCAAGCCTTAGATAGTAAATTCAGCAGTAATAGGATAAAATACCAGTATTATGAAAGGCTATGAAACTCCTTGGGCAAATTCATTTCCTAGGAGAAATGGCCAAACGTCCGCCCGTTCCCGAAACAAAAATATTTACCTCACGTCGCCGATCAGTCTCCGTCGACCTAACAAATCGAAGGCGATTCCCAGAAAAGGAGCCTCTAAAAACAATTTATCTCTCATCAAGTTCTGACACCTGCAACGGCGGCCCCTGCCCAGGAAACAATGGAACACGGTTTGTGAGAAAAGCGCCGGTCGCTTTACGAATGTCACACGCCGAAACTTTAATAACAACAATACGAAACATCACTTCCACCTGTACAAATTCGCGATCGTCCCACGAAGAAATGATGAATCGCCCTCAATAAAATGTTGAAATTCATCCGCATCCGCGGGTGGTGACACACGCACTTTAATCCTGGTAATCCTTTGCCAGAGTGATCGAGCCTGTTGGACGGTGCTGAAATTAAAAACTGCCCTCCTCGATCTGATTTAATTAAATTATTTGGCGGACGTGTTTGTTGGCCGAGGGCTTAGGGGATTTTCTGTTTTTCCGGGGGCTCCCGGCCTCAGGGGGTAGCGCGATGGTGTGATAGATCACCCCATTAAAGAGTTATTAAGTTTGTGTTTGTTATTCCGTTTAGCCAGTAATGAATTCGAGACCCGAACCGATGATGTTGAATTGTTCACGGATGTTTAATATAGTGACGTATTACGGCCCGTCGGCCCGATCAGGGAAGTCAAATAAAGCAGGGCGAGACGGATTCCTGCTTTGAAATATTCATAAGCTCATACGCCCAGTGCCACAAAAGGTTGAATAGATGCATCGCATTAGATGCAACTGCTCATAAACTCATTGTTAAACACTCAAAATGATGATAACAATAATAAATTCGGTATGGTTTCAGGACACTCAAGTGTGGAGGCAACTAATATATAGAGTCGTTACAAAGTACGGAACCAGCCGGATATTTCAGGTTCTGTTCAAGCGATTTTTCTCAGATTATTCATGCACCTATGGGTAATTCAAATGCATTTTCTGGAATTTTTTAGCTCCGTGTCAGCTCTCGTTTCCGCGATTTGGGCGCAAGTTGCATTTTTAATGGGAAGGGGGATCAAAATACACATAATTAAAAATGATATTTTTCTGATTTCGAGAATGTATCACACTTGTACTTACAATTTATTGCTTCTGAGTTGAGAAAAGTGCAAATACAATGATTGACCCCGACAAAGAACGAAAAGAATGAACACAATTTTCTTTATCGCTAAAATGGACAAAAAAGCCAGGTATTATCATTTTTCCTTGACTGGTGATAATTTCCATCTATAGTTTGATCAATTTATTGCCAATCTGCCCTAAAAGTAAAAAAGGAAATCATGGTTCCGTGAAAAATGCAGTATTTTTTCAGATTTACTTTACAGAAGATGCTCAAAATGTTCCCTATTTACTTCCTGGCAGTAATGCAGCGTTTCTAATGTTTTTATAGCTTATTTGGAGGTAAGTTCTGAAATTCTGCCCCAATTCGTTTTTTTTTAATTGTCTGCATTATGTGGCCGATCAACATAAATACGATTTTTCAGATACCCCCACAGGAAAAAATCAAGCGGCATCAGATCAGTGGAACGTGCTGGACATTCTATCGCTCCAATCCATGTGTCTGGATATATCGCATTCAAATATCCACGAACATTGACTGCAAAATGGGGCGGTGCACCATCTTGCTGAAACCATATCTGTTCAGAAGGACGTGCAGCATTTTCACGATTAGGGAACACGCGAATAAGTTCTGGTACAATGTGTTCGCGCAAGGGCTGTAAATACTTGACCGCATTCAAATTTGCATCGATGAAAAAGGCCCAATAATGTGCTCACCGATAATACCACACCAGACATTCACTTTCTGAGGGTGTTGTGTGTGGACCTGTTTTATTCAATGTGGATTTGTGTCCTACAAATATCTGCAATTATGTCTATTCAGATTACCATAGATCATAGAAGCAAAAAGTCGCTTCATTAGAAAATATAATCCATTTTAAAATGTTTTCATCTTCATCTATCATATTCATAAGCAGTTTCGCAAAATTATATCCTACGTTCGAAATCATCTTCGCTCAGTTCTTGTAATAAGTGAATTTTGTATGGATGAAATTTCTCTTTTTTCAAAATTTTCTGAACAGATCTGCTAATATGATGAGTAAGAGCACGCTGTTGTACGAAACGCTCTCTTGCACATCTAAAAGGACATTCAAGCTATACTTTCCTCATTCGTAGCAACCTTTGGACGTCCTGCTTTAGACAATTCTTAACGCCACAGGTTTCGTCAAAACGTTGCAATGTTTTAGTAACTATTGTTCGGGCATTTGGTTCACGATCTTCATGAACTGCATTGTAGAGTGCAACTACTTCAGAATAACTTCGCCTTCTTTCTCCATAACCAATCATCATCAAAATTTCGATGCGATCATGCTCAGTTAACTGAGGCATTGCGATTGCAAATAACAAAGTGAATGAAAATTATCACCAGTTGTGAGGAAAATGGAGACACCTGGAGTTTTTGTTAATCAAACTTTAAAAAATAGAACTGATGAGTGGATAACTCAAAAACTAACTGGAACTGTTTATGAATTGTAAGTCTCCATCCTTTCAGTGATTATTCTCATCAGGTTGACGACAACATCCCATTGACTACGAAATACACACACAAGAATGTTGTAGCTCGCCTACATTTCAAAGCAAACTTACACCCTCTATAAGAATAACCAATGGGACTGGGGGGTTGCMGTCACATTCACCTGACACCGAATTACAATGACKATGGGCCCTGATTTGGAGGCGGTACGACTTGTGTCCCGTAWCACGTCGAATTAACACCAAATCTCGATCGGAGATCTGAAAAAATGCCGTCCCCGCCTAACAGAAATCTATTCGTGGTAGGCTCATTCTTCCTTATTTCGATTCTGGCGCCCTTATCTGAGATCAGGACCCCGATATATTTCAAAAATATTATAACAAAAGGCATAAGGCGTTTGTCATATTTTTTACGGTTTTCATATTTCACTATGTGGCCGGCGCATCCCTTTTCTCCTGAGTGTTTTGAATAATTTTGAATAATTTTATTACAAAGCCAGTTTGTTTTCTTCTTGTACGAGGCAGGTTGTAAATTAACGGCCCGGAATAGATTTGTGTGTATTTTTAATGGTCGTCACAATAGTGTTGCTTTATTGTTGATGACGTTAACACGTTTCGGGCACATTTTACTTCATTTCGGTCGTAGGCAACATTTGCATAATTATTTTAATCACGTTTCTTTTTGTGTATCGTTGTTATTATACTATAAGAATGTAATAAATTATCAAAACAAACTTTTATTAAATATAGTAGAGTTTAACTTTTGGATTGCGTGTGCTTGTGTGATTGTGTGATTACTACTAGATATTTGTATTTTTTACAGTTTTCTATAGTTTTCCTCCGACTTCCAAATCAGTTGTTTCACTGCTCACTACCAAGTATTTTGTTTCTTATAATTTATTACAAGGCCGGCTCTTTCATTTAAATCTTGTAGTTTTCTCGACTCGAGGTCATATTCATCATTGGCTACACTATTTGATCATCTGCAAACAATAGTATTTTTAACTTCCTTATGGCCGCTGTTATTTCTTCTAAATTTATTTTATTGAGATCTTGCTTTTTTTTATTTACCTGAATCTGAATGTCACCGGTGTCGTACCAAGTTTCGTCGACTTACATGATTGGTCTATCTTGATCTCAAGATTTTTTAATTTGGTTTAAGCAATTTACACCCCATTCCACGGTTTCCACATTTTTATAATAAGTGCTGTAAGAAAATTTTTAATTGTAGTGTTTTCCCAGAATTTGTTGCCTTTTTTTAAACATACCTTACTTAACGCAAATAAAATGAATAGCCTTAAAAGAAACTGTTTTGTTGAGAAGGACTGTATATCGTGTGAACAAGTATTATTAGATTTCAAATAATTAGATGGGATTGAGTTGTTGTTTTTAAATGTTATTTTTCCTAAATTAAACTTTCTTGTTGCCGCCCTATACAGGTGCCCGTCAAATAAGGTGAACGATTTCGTTAGCTATATGGATGATCTTCTTTCTTTTGTCATTTCACAGTATAATAACATAATAATTTTGGGTGATGTACGAGGCATGTTTTTTAAGTAAGTACCGTTTTGCGATTCCGCCGCCGCAGCGCTACGGTCGGAGTTCCGCGCATGCGCGCTGGTTACCTACATCTCTTGTCTACGCACTGACGCCATTACAGTTTGATTCTTCATTGTATACGTTGTTTACTGAGTGTTTAAGATGCCTCCGACAATCGTGAGTCCCGCCGATTGTGAAGTACGGGCTGTTATACGATTTCTTAGTGCTAAAGGCGTAAAACCGATCGATATTCATCGTGAGATCTGTGAAGTTTACGGACAAAACATTATGAGTGATGGAATGGTAAGGAAATGGGTGAGAGCATTTAAAGATGGCCGCACAAATGTGCATGATAAAGAACGGAGTGGGCGTCCTTCGGTCGTTAATGAAGATTTGGTGCAGAAAGTGAACCAAAAGGTGACAGAAAACAGACGCTTTACAATTTCATCATTGTGCGACTGCTTTCCTCAATATTCTCGTAGTGTTTTGTATCGCATTGTGACCGAGAACTTGAATTACCGGAAATTGCGTTCACGTTGGGTTCCGAAAATGTTGACGGATTTGCACAAAACCCAACGTTTAGGCAGTGCATTGACTTTCCTTGAGCGGTACCACAATGAAGGTGAAGATTTTTTAGACCAAATTGTTACTGGTGACGAAACATGGGTGGCCTACGTCACACCAGAATCGAAACAACAATCCATGGAATGGCGACATTCATCATCACCCAAAAAAGTGAAGTTTAAGCAAACAATTTCTGCCCGGAAAATCATGTGCACAGTTTTTTTTAGGACAGAAAAGGAGTATTGCTAGTGGAGTTTCTGCCTCGTAATGAGACAATCAATGCAGCGTCTTATTGTAAGACATTGAACAATCTGCGTCGTGCAATCCAGAACAAAAGACGTGGCAAGTTGAGTAAGGGTATCGTTTTGCTGAATGACAATGCCCGTCCACATGTGGCTAATCGGACCAAAGATCTCATCAAATCTTTTAAATGGGAAACTCTAGATCATTCTCCATACAGCCCTGATCTGGCGCCCAGCGACTACCATTTGTTCCTGCACTTGAAGAAACACCTGGGTGGTCAGCGTTTTCAAGACGATAACGAAGTCGAAACATTTGTGATACAGTGGTTAACAAGTCAGGCGGCAGAATTTTATGAGGAGGGTATTCAAAAACTGGTGCCACGTTATGACAAGTGCCTCAATATTCACGGAAATTATGTAGAAAAGTAGATTAAGGTACAGGCTTTCATGTAAGATAATATTATTGCGATATCTTTGCACGTCTTTTTTTAATTCCAAAACGGTACTTACTTAAAAAACATGCCTCGTAAATATTGACCACTTAACAAAAAAATCATTAAATGATTGTTTGACATCATATGGTCTGACTCAAATTGTTAATAAGCCCTCCAGAATTACATGTTTGCCAGAAACACTTACTGATGTCATTTACATCAATAAACCCGAACTAGTTGAAAGTACTGGTGTTTTGAATGTAGATGACATATCTGACCATCAACTTGTCTGCTCCAAATTAAATATTCATTGGAATAAGCCTCTGCCAAAGATGATATATCATAGACAGTATAGGTGCTTCCATTTGGATGCCTTTTTGGAGGATCTTCATGGGATGGGTTGGGATGTTCTGTATTATATGTATAATCTCGATGAAAAAGTTGATTATCTTTCTAACAATATATTATCTCGTTTTGATAGACACGCACCATATACGGTGTCTCGAGTAACTAAACCTAATGCACTCTGGATAACAGATTGTAAAACAGTTGCAGAGGCAGCGGAGAAAAGCACTTAGTAAATTTCATCGAACAAAAAGTGTTACTGATTGGCAATCTTATTGTCAATTGCGAAATACTGTTGTGGCTGTGTTACGTAGGGAGAAAAGAACTTTGTTAGAAGAATTACTTAAGTACCTATATCTTATAAACATATATTATTTCTATTTATGTTGAATTATACTCTACAGGACTTTCGTACTTTGCCCCCCTCTAGACCAAAAGCTGGGTACGCCCATTGGCTGTTGTAGATTCGTTTATCGCATACCCCGTGATGAAAGAGTGTCTCAAAGAATAGTGGCACTGGGTTGGCTTAGAGTAGAAGATAATTATAGGTATAGTTTGTCAGTGTTTTTCTTTAATATGTTGGTAACCTCCTCACCTAATACCTTCGAGTCAAGTTTCACTTTAGATCTGATGACATAAATGTTAATGTGAGGAATCTATCTTCACTATCAGTTCTTAGATATCTTACCACCTTGTTTCGCAGGTCATTTTCGTATAACTGTGTAAATATATACAACAGTCTGTCTGAAAATCTGAAAATGGTTTCGTTACGTCAATTCCGAAAGCAGTTGAGGAAAATTTTGTTACTTTCGCAGTAATTTATATACCTATGTTAGCTTGTTATTATTATGTGATATAAATAAGTTTAGTATAAGCTATGTCGCTCGTATATATGGATTGTTCGAAAGATTGTTCCATTACCATGTGCAACTACTGCTTGTTATTGTTTCTATTGTTATAATTTGTTTTTTGATTATACACTGGAAAATACAAGAACTCAATTGGATGTCGAATTCCAGTTATTAAAGCCCTTTATACATATTTTCTTAGAACATAATTAAAAGTGGGTTGCAGGTACCTAAATTTGTATTCATGTTAAAATTGAGTACGGCCCACCCTCACAGATATCGTTGAAATCTACTCTAAACAGCTGGTCGTCATTACTTCGCAGAATATTTCTGGTTGGTCTTTACTCGTACATTACCTAGATTTAATTTGGTACTTTACTTCAATACGACATAGTGTATTATAGACTGAATCCTTCCCATACATTGTCAAAACTTGTTTAGCTATTTGTGCTTCTATACTGCGCAGTGTAAAATACGTTAACAGAAGCTAAGAAATTGTGTTTGTTTGTTTTACTTTATTTTGTGTTTGAAGCGCACTGCACAGTTAACGACATCCCTTTATTCCCATCAGTTTATTTATTACCGATGCCGCGGCTAGATTCGTTACCTTCGAATGTCTTTGTCGGTACATCAACAAACCGAATTCTAAAGATTTCAATACCATTCCTATTTGGCATATCAATCGTCAACAATAGGAAAGCTATTAAGTGCTGGCCAACACACGCCACGTAAGATCCGTTCGAGTTATTTTCTTATAGCCGCAATTGAACGATCGTAATTCCTGAGGGACGGCAGTGTGGCAGGTGCTTCCCCGATTGGCCTGACAAATGAAGCAATGACGAAGGAAATAGAGTMCATGTCGGCWTAATTATGTTCTGGAGCAGGTTATAAATGGTTAAGGCATCGTGGAATGACTAGCTGGCCTGAATACTTTCCGAAAACGAAATTTATTTTGGTTGCTATGGCAACAACTGTGGTGTTATATAAATAAGTTATCAAAGTTTGACGTCCATAAGTTCAGTTATGACAAAATTGAATTTTTGAAGACGGATCATTTTGTTATACGAGTTTGTACAGTTAATTTGTAAGCATAACCTTATCAGCACGCTTATACATTGCATAAGTATAACGAAAATACACTTGGCTGTTGAACTAAATGCTAATAAAGCAGTTAAAGGGTATAGCTGGATATATATGGGAAATCTGCTCCCGCAACATTTTTATTGGGACTTGGGGGATCATTTGGGTGCCAAATAAAAATTATTCAGTCAAATTTTCAGCTCTCTATTACAAACAGGTTCCAAGTTTTTCAGAAAAAACTTTATTTTCGGTTTCATATAATTGTTTATCTTAAAACTGAAAATTAGTGAATGGCGATTTTTTTATAAATTCTCACGAGTTATGGTTTCTATAGTAACACCCGATTTTTTTGCGAGAGAAATACAATTTAAATCTTTGGTTCGAAAACCTTTTTGAAAAGTGTCACTCACCAAATTTTGTCAAAAAATACCTTTTATACTCCTCTATACTCAGGAATTGTTTAGATTTTTTTAAAGTGGTGGAACAATACGAAAAAAATTAAAAAGTATTTTTTTCTGTAATTTTGAGCTTATATTTTTATGGAAAAAAAATGTATAAAAATTAGTTTTTTACAGAAAATACATCCTCACTAGAAAAGAAACAGAAAATTAAGACATACTTTACTTAAAATAGTTAAGAGTTTGAAAAATGTTTAAAATGGCAATAAATAAATCTTGTTTTTTCATACTATTGGCATTTTTTTCAATTTCAGTAGCATAAAAACAAGAAATTCGGTTATAAAAGATATTATATTATAATATTGATATTGTTGAACAAAATTATTGTAAATTATTGACATTGGTAAATGTAATAATTTCAAACAAAAGAGACTGAAGACTGCTCTGAGTAACGTTAGTCTTCGTCACTGACTTCATTACAACATTAAACTTTTGATTAATAAACAGACGACTCAATATGTCATCATGTTTTACTACTTTTGCCAAGTGTCTAGCGTGAGATAGATAATATATGATAGCTGCAATGTGTGAGCAGCATCCGACAATGCGGTTACCATTAGCACAATGACAACAATATAGACTAATTCCAGAGTTGTCATTCTTATTTGGTTGATAGTCAACAAAGCAACGATATGTTTTTGAATTAATGCTCACATGATCTGTCTCACGCTGGATACTTGGCAAAAATAGTAAAACCTGCTGAAATATTGAGTCGTCTGTTTATTGATCAAAAGGTAATGTTGTAGTGAATGAAGACAGTGACGAAGGCTGACGTTACTCAGAGTAGTCTTCAATCTATTTCATTTGAAATTATTACATTTGCTAACTTCAATAATTTATAATAATTTTGTTCAACAATATCAGTATTACAATATATCTTCTGTAATCGAACGTTTTGTTTTTATGAAAAAAATTGCCAATAGTATGAAAAAACAAGATTTATTTATTGTCTCTAAACATTTTTCATACTTTTTTAACTATTTTAAGTAAGGTATGTCTTAATTTTCTGTTTCTTATCTAGTGAAGATGTATTTTTGGGAAAAATAATTTTTAGACATTTTTTACCATAAAAAATATACCTAAGCGCAAAATTACAAAATAAAACTTTTTATTTTGTTTCATATTGTTCCACCACTTTAAAAAAATCTAAAAAATTCCTGAGTATAGAGGAGTGTAAAAGACATTTTTTGGCAAAATTTGGTGAGTGACACGTTTCAAAAAGGTTTTCGAACAAAAGATTTAAGTTTTATTTATCTCGCTAAAAATCGGCTCTTAATATAGAAATCATAAAAAATATTTTTTTCGTGCCTTTTACCCGTAAGAATTCATAAAAAGATAGTCATTCACTAAATTTTAATATTACGAATAAAAAAATTATAAAACCGAAAAAAAGGTTTTTTTGAAAAAAATTTAAAACTGCTTGATATTAAGAACTGAAAATTTGACTGTATAATTTTTATGTAGCACCAAAACGATCCCCCAAATCGCAACAAAAAAATCCGCGGCGTCAGATTTCCCATATATATCCGGCTATACCCTTTAATTCAATTTAAAGATGTTCCTAAAGGTCACATAACTAGAAAAATTAGGAAAAATAGCATTACTACCACATAGAATTATTGTAAAAATGCCAACAAATCGTTAGTGACTGGCGCCAACAGTTTCCAGACTATAATATGACTGTACCCGTTCCGAAGGCAGCTCCACGAACGAAGGGTTGAAAAAAGCGCTTTAGCAGTGGGGAAACTATGTTGACACTGGGGTGGTTATTAAAACATATTGCTGCCAGGGGATCGTTTTATTAAACCGCTAAAGGAATATTAAAACAAGTTTACGCTTACACAATTAAAAAGGCGTTAATTAGATTATGTACACTGCTAAACTGCGGACAAAGAAGTTGTTGGTTTTATACAGGCGGGTTTGGCGCAGTCATAAATTTAAAGCTTTCAAGCTCAAAAAATGGAAAATTTCTTAGATAAAAGTTAGATAATGAGACTTTTAGGGTCCTTTGTTTTGGTTTGTCCACTATCAGCTACAATACTGAAAAACAGCAAACGGAAGCAGAACACAAAAAAAGCAAATTACGATAATAGTGTTTCAGCTCAAATCCTAATAAATATTTACAATCCCTATTGTATTTTTGTTTGAGTGTCAAAATCGTTTAGTAATTCGCCTTTAAACTGCATAATTTTGTTTGTTAGTGCATCGTTTTTAAGAAATTCTTGAGAAATATGAAGATTACTCTAATCATATTCTTTTAATAATGTATTTAATTTCGCCTAAATTTACATAATAATGCGAAAGACTGGTCGGGATAAAAACACACAAAGACCTTTTAAGATTGATTTTATGATTTAATAAATCATAAAATAGAAATGAATTCATCAAGTATGTAAAATCTTTACTACAAATTTGTTAAGGCGTGAGCAGTCAGATGCAGTTCTCAACTCAAATGGTAATTGATTGAACAATTTTATACCTTTATGTATTGCTAATTTTTTAAATACCTCACAGGTAGCCTTATAGAGACATAAATTAATACTGGAAGTGAATATCGTTAATTAATAGACAATTTCCCCTAGCTTTTATTGTGGTAAAAGAAGGTGTTTATATACATTTAGATAAAAATCCTCTAAATTCGTATATAGGAGAAATAACTAATATGCTGAATCCATGCCATAATTTAATAGACAGAAAATTAAGTCGGAATTTATTAATAAAAAACCTCGAAATACCATACTCTTGTACTGTCTGCCCAAAATTCATAAAGATGACAACTCCTATTGACCTATAATCTCAAATACAGACGGACCTACCTGCAAAATAAGTAAATGGTTAGTAAGACAARTCTCTATATCAATCAGCAGCTCCATTCACTTAGTTCATAAACTAAATAATCACATAATTGATGTTAATGACAAACTTGTGTTTTTTGCTGTTTTGACGCAGTTGCTTTATTTCTTAATGTTCCCATTGATGAAGCTATAACTTTTTGTTTCAAATTCCATATCTGGCGAACAAATAGACGAATATATTAGCCTGACTAAACTATGTATCAAACAAAATGCTTTTATTTTTAACAACAAATTTTACAGACTTTTGGTACGTCCCCATTTTTAGGCAATACATTTATGAATAAAGTTGAAAACTCTTTAAAAAGTTCGGGAATTGATTTTCTAATGTTGTGGTTCAGAAAAAAATGTTATTAATATCTGATTCCCATTTTTGAACGGTATTTTTGTCACCATATTAAAATGGTTTTGTAGTTCGCCTATGCTATTGGATGTTGTTTGTTATCTTTTAATTTATAACAAGTTCTTGAGGAATAATAATTTATTTTTATAAACTCCTATTTTTATATAAAATCTTTCGTACAGTATTGTTGTATATTCAAGGATTGTTGAGTATCAGAAATAATATGCATTCTTAATTGATGTAATATTGCAATAGCTTGAAAGATTAGAAGTTAGAATAGATTTTGTTACCATACCTCAAGTGTTCTTATCAACTTTCCGTTTAACTCATTTAATTCATTTTTAACGTGAGAAAATCTACACTACACTTTCGTACTCTTGAGTTACCTGTAATGGCTGGTACCTCGTAGCATAAACTGCGCACAAATCGGGAACATTCCCGGGATATTAATAATGGAAGCTCGTTGCTGCCGGTGTAACACGCTATTCACTTGTTTAATAGCTCTGCTCGGTGATGCATTGTTTTAATTGCTGCGGCGTCAAACTGGGATGATTGTTTTAATGAATTTTACACGTTGGTGTTTTAATAAAACGGTAGCTGATAATTTTCACCTCTTCTAATTAACGCTAGCTCATTTTCACAAAGTTAATTTGGTTTATAGAGCGCTGCCTTCAACCTCGATTAGACATTTAGTGTTATGCATAACCGCCTTTATAAAGTTGATGTACGCAAAAACTTCCTAAATATTGTGGTGCTAATTTGTTTATTATTTACAATATTAGCTTTTTATTTTAAATTTGCATATTTAGCCATTCAGGATATTCTAAGAGGTCCTGATCAGATATCAAGTTTTAAGTAATAAACTGAAAAATAAACGAGGATTCTCGGTTTAAAGGCAACCTAAAAACATGTGTATTACATAGGAAAGACTTTGACGAAATTCGGTTGAATGTTGATGTCCTTTTAATAACTCCAGAATTAGCACCACCTTTATCTTATGTGGCTAAAATCCAAAAACTTGGTTCATATAAAAATCAACCAGTTTTTAACTGTGATTCTTTGCTCGCACACAATAATTTATTTGTAATAACGACAAGAAGAGTGTAACCAGAACCAAATAAATCCATGGCATTACAAAAGATTTTCAAATGTGTACCGATTTAATTTTGTCATATTTTCTATGCATCAGAAATAAACGTTTTCTTAGTACTGCCTGTTATGAAACTTAGTATCGAACTGCAGCATTTTAGAGAAAAATCGGTGTAGAAATTTCCAGCAGTTTTTGTTTTAGAAGTATTTTCAAAGTATTAGATGCTCACAAGCCTTCTATCAAAACATACTGCATACTAGACTGAGATGGTTGGAGCTGTCTGCCTCTGGATATATGTGTCAATACAGTATGTGTAAAAAATGTCAATCTTAATCACTTCCTGTGCAATTCACTAATCTGACGCTAAATGGATACATATAAAATCGTTTTAACTTTAAAACTACTTCCACTTAAGGGTGGATAGAATAATTAATTAATTACTTTTATATCTGGTAGGTATTACGAATAACAGACATATATGACTATCAGTATCTAGGAGTATAATAAAATGATACATTTACAAGTTTATTTACGCCTGTTTAGTAAACTGACCGTTCGTTTTTGCTTAATATAGAAAGCCATTCTTTATAAATTACGTCGACGCCATAGGAATTGTATTCTCACCACAGGGGGTTTATATATTGCACTCCCGCTATAGTCCTTGCCAATTTTCTCCCAAGTGAATTGTCATTTGTTTTATCGATAAAGAACACCACATAAGTTTTCTCTCTTATACTCCATGAATGTCGAACACTCGAAAATGAAGTCTAAGTTAGCAAATGCATTCACAAGACACCGAGACGAAAAATTGTTGGTATAATAAATTATGGGAGGTATTTTAATTCATTATACGCAAAAGAATGCAGCACCCACTAATGTTTAGGGGCCGCACTTTGCCTATAAATGTGAGAAAAATGTAGAGTAATTAATAGGAAATTTCATAAGGTTTAATAAATAATAAGTAAATAAAGTTTTTCGTCAGCTAAAAATTCTCAGAGAGGAAGCTTCAATCTACCATCAAGGGATCAAAGTAATTTACATATCGAGGTCTAGAAGTTATATTAAAAGCACCACAGTGATCATAGTTCCTTTAAAATAACAGCAAATTCGTTATGTATATCAGCTCTAAAGAATGCTGAATTTTCGCCATAATCGAAAGAATTTCTATCAATATATGAGGAGTTTGAGCAAAATTGGGGTGTTATTCGAGGAGTTGCAGTCCACAAATCTCTCATCGTGCCTTATTTAGTGTATTTTGATTTTGTTTTAAACAAAGAATCATAGGCGCGTGCTTAAAATAGTATGTTCTTCATCATTTGGTCTTGCTATTTTGCTCCGAATTCACCTTACGTAAATCATATTAAATCAGTTAGATTTATTTGCGAAACATAAGATGACTTTTCCATGTTGAAAATGATTATTGTTGTTATTGCATGATGTAACTTAAGACATTATAATAAATAAGAGAATAAAGAAGCCATTAACCCGTAGTTACAATTAAAGTGATTTCATAACGTAACAAAAATCTTATTATGGACTACAGAATAACTCATAAACGTTTTGAAAGTACTACAACTACCGATGACTACATTTTATTTCCAGAGCTGAGAAAAAATTGAGAGAGAGCATTGAAGCTCTAGGAAATTGGCAAAGGAAATGTGAGAAAATAGGGATTGCTTGTTTCAATAGAAGTATATAACAAGTGAGGTCTGAAAATAGGCGTAAAAAAGACAGAATACGCGTAGGAAAAGCATCATCAGACTCAATTAGTATTAAAAAAATCTGATAACTATAATTACTTATTGTGAAGCGTTATTAGTAAAGAAGGATCATATGTGAAGAAGATATAACAAACCGACTAAATTCAGGAAAGAAAGCTATATAAAATTCGCTGTTACGATCGACCAAGATCGGAGAGCAGACAAAGATAATCATTTATAAAGTTGTATTATATGGATCAAAATGCTAGACCACCACAGAAAGAAATAGGAACAAAATAGAAGCACTAGAAATGGATTTCTTAAGAAGATAATGCAGGGTATCACGATTAGAACATATAAGAAATGAAAATGCCATGAAAAAAATCGGAAAAACAATTTAATTATAATAAGGTTCCCAACTAATAACCAACGAACAGGAAAAGAAGAGGAAGAGCCGAAATTAAAATGGACCCAAGGAATGGAAAGAGCGATGAATACAAGACAACTGAAAGAAGATGTTTATGACAGGAAGCTATGAAAAAGAAGTTACGGGATGCGACAGGAGTGAGCAGGATCCCCTTCAAAATATAATTCTGAAGATACGTTAAGGCAAATGATTACCAGAAACCATATTTTATGGTGTTTAAACGGAATAATGAAAATTTTTTTCAAAGCAGCGTATGTTTGGTATCATACTGATTGTAATTGTTTTCATTGTTACCGTCAGTTTAGGGATTGTATATAAATTTTGCCAATCTTTTTTTTCCAATCTATAAATCAGTTTGCGTTATGCAAATTGCCAATTATAGAAATGTTTGCATATACTGGTCAATTTGTAAAGCTTTTTGAGGAGATCATCTCTGAATACTTATGTTTCTTGTCAGCAAATAATTAGCAGAGAACGTAGTTTGCCTACGTAACTCTATAAAAGATTCTTCTCGAAATCCAAGGATTTTATTTGAATTTTGAGCGAGTCTCAGGCTTTGGGCAATCTGCAATATTGGCAGAGGTTGCGCCTAATGGATAGGCAACACATAATAACCAACACTATCTGGGGACTTTGTGGTGGCAAGAAATCGTATGTACTGCCTGCTAATTTCATCCTAGTTCTGACCTTGTCAAGGCTAAAATTGACAATTACACCAAAATTGTCAGTTTTCAAAATGTCCGATAAGAAGTAGTCAACTGCTAAGGCTAGGCACTATCTATTTTTAAATCAGTAGAATAAAACGTGAGGTAGGTAAGTGAAAGATTTCTTAAAACTGTCCGTTGTGTATCATACATCACGTAAGTGTTTGAACCCAATTTAGGGCAGTTTTATATTTTGTGCTTTGTTATTGTTTCATAACATTCACTGTGATAATTAAATTTTCAGTGCACAATGTCGGCGAGTCCAGTGCATTACCATGAAGTCGAAGACGCCTTTATAACTGATGCTAATTTTAAAGTTGATATCAGCCAGAAGATGAAGGTACCGAATAAAATAAGTTTCAATCCGGACGCAAACGGGGTCACTAACTGGAACGACAACATCAACATGCAAGTTCCGGAGAGAATTTTAGTCGTAGGGCAGCACCAACACATAGGTGAGAAGCTTTATAACAGTTATCCTTGCGCTATTAATAATAAATATCTTATCGTTAAACATTAGTCATTGCTTTTATATTTCCTTTGTTTTGGTTGTTGCAACACTTAAAAGTGTTCAAATTAAAAAGTAAAGTAAATGTAATTTATTAAATGCAAAACTTGCTAATTAAATAATTAAAAAAAAACTAGAATGTACTCTAGAAACAAATTCCTTTTCTTTTTGGTACGACAGTTTAAAAATAGAACTCCCTTGGAGCACTGTAGTAGCGAGAAATAGCATTCTGTTAATTGTTTCTTGCACTACAATGTGTAAATTCCTGTTTGTCACTCCAGCAAGTGTATGAATGGAGCAATAGATTTAAAAACGGTTTCAAATCTGGTCAAGCAAATTGTGTTGACATAGAGTCCATTTCAGCAATTGAAAAAAATTCATGTTATGCTGGATGAGCTGCAGTTCTGGAAATGTGTAATGGTTCTGTGCATCAATTTCTCCAGTGTCAGCAAGATGGGGGCCAAAGCAAATGATCCCAGTCCCAGATTTTCATTATATTGTAGTGTGTGTCACATACCTTATTAAAAGAGACAATCAATTTGTTTAAATAGCTTATAACTTCACATAATTATTTAAGCCGTTGAAAATAAATTGTCAACTTGACAAATTAACTCCATTTTGAAACATCATTCTGACAAAACAGTAAAAATAATGGTTTTATTGCAATGAAACGATTCATGTCCCATCTCTAGGAATTACCAATCTTGTTTATTGGAAACATAATAAATTTTGAAGTTTGTCACCTTTCAATTCCTTTGAGTGGCACCTAAATGTTCTTAATAAGACGTGAATTCTTTATAGGCACGAGAGCGCCACCTCGTGAAATCGTGTTCGACAACTCTATTCTGCAGACCGATCCTTATCCCACAGATCCCAGGGTAGCCACTCCTCCTCGAACACTCACGCTTGACAAATATCCCTTTCCGGGAATCAATGATTTCGAACCGGAACCGGAGGAAAGGGAACAGATTCCCGTGATAAAGCCAAAATATAACATGGACTTGGACAAAAGTTCATTTATAAGGGAGTCGACACCTCCGATCGGTGATGGATTGACGCCAGCCGAGGAAATTCAGCATCTCCGCAGGCACATGGCCAAGTTGAATCGCAGAGTGATGGCGCTGGAGTTGGAGAACTTGAATAGGATGCAGCGTGATAAGATACTGTATGGGTTAGGTATCGCTTACTTCCTTCTGAAAGCGATATTTTGGATGAATAGGTCTTAAACGCCCCGTGGTTTAGGTAATTTTTGCTTTTAGTTTCAAGCTGTACAACTTTCATAATCGCTAATGGTAATTGTATGAAATATCGGTACTGTTGTACATTTATAAATGTAATTACTCTTTTAATGCACTGTTGATATTACAAGTGATCATTTTTTTAATTATTACTGTTATCTACATTATATTCACAGGTCATTGTTTTAAATGACTTCAATTTTGCTTTTATAATCAATTGATAGAAACATCTTTGAGATGATTTGAGACTGTAAGCTCTTTTTCGTTAAGAGATTATTTACCTAATTGTAATTGGAATTAAGCTGATAAAAGGGTAATTACCTATATGCAAAGTTAAACTATGTGGTAATAAACTCGATAGTTAATAAAATGTGTTTCTTTCGTTATTTTAAATTTCCCATAGACACAATAAAAAAACATGTTACACAGGTACTTATAAACAACAAAAAAATATACAGGATGGTCAAAAACTGTTGGTACATAGAGTAACAGAATTGTCCTAAACCAAAAGTTAAAATCTTATCAACTTTTCACAATGGACCTGTTACCCCCTTTTTTTATTGCAGAATATGAATCTACATGAAAAATAATAGACCCATTTATATTTTATTTTTGACAAAGCGCTTAGTTAATGCTTAAAAAAAGATTGTTTTGTTTAAAGTTTGAATCCCTGACGTCACCGTTCTGTGGCGCGCTTAGTGCAGTGTGATATTGCCACGCCATTTTCTGATCCTGGCATTCCTGTCGGCTGAGATGAGGTTTCTGAAACCGAAGTCGCAGCAGCGTTGGCATTTTATTCCAAACTCACAACCGTAATTATGAATTGTAAAAACCTACACGCGAATGGATGTGTTAAACGTGATTCGTTGTTAGTCGTTTTCACTGTAAATATTAAAACGTAAAATATATTAAATTAAAATATTAACTTGTAGCGGATATATCACATACAGAATTCATTTTGTGGCAGCCGCAGGATAAGTCCATATTTTAAGTGAAATTAAAACTGGAACAACTTATTTATTAAGTAGGTGAACTCGTTTAAACCTGAGTTACAGCATGTATAGCTGCCACTACATCATTTTATTCAAGTCGCAACCATTAAATACCAAAATCGACTAATTTGCGTAAAATCAAACGATGTAGCCACACAAGTTTTCATTCATGTAAAATTCGTCAATCATGTGTAAGTCAATTTTTGGTAAATTGTCCGAAGATCCCTTTACATAATCTTGATCTATGTTTGAACAACAACGTACCAAGTAAATAAAAACAAAACTTTAACGCGTCCTCCGTTCTCAAACCAAAACGTAAACAAAGGCACAGAACATACGCATGTTCAACAGCGACAAAGGTGTCAAGCATGCAACAGGGCATCCGGCGCAATAGCGGAGTGCATCTCCAGGAACGGTGACGTAACAAAATATTTGAATTTGGTGGAAAATCTTTAAAGGTAAAAATAAGACACTAAAACATTACAAATACTTTTTCTATTGCCAGCTTCTAACTCCATTAGGMCCAGGCAAAGTCGCACATGTGTTATAATAAAGATTTACTGTCAAAGGCAACAACTCCATTAATGATTCAGAATTAAGGTATTTCTGGTCTGTTCATCACACTTTCTTTAAGGAACAAAGTTTTCCGTTTGAAATGGTATTAAAAATATTAAATCATGGTATTATACTGGGTGTGTTTAAATTCGATGTCTTAATTTCTAGTGCTTTTTCCTGACGTGAAATTATGAGACGTTAATTTCTTTGGAAAATAAAAAAAAGTTAATTTTTGGTCGATTTGTCCCAACCTGTAGGAATTCAGATTTTTTCAATTTTCTCAAAAACTGTTCGTTTGTGCTAAATGCAATAAGAGGTCCTTTTTTTATGTTATTTGTTAATCTCTGAAAATAGTGACGAGTATTTTGACATTTAACACAACTTTTTTTCAAAGAGAAAACGTCTCTGCTCTTCCCTCTACACCGCCTCTGTTACAAATATCAGAAAATGGTTTATACCAGATATTAGCCATGATTATTATAACATTCTGCCAAAATTAGTTGCTTAAAAAACTGTTTTTTGACTTCAACACTATATCAAAAATGAGGCATTTTTGGACACATGTTTATATAGACATCGAATTTAGAGACACCCTGTGTAGTGTAATGTATAACAATTGATAGCTGTACATTATATGCTATGTGGTCAAGGCTACTATATTTCGAATACCAGTGCTTGGCTGTTCAATTTTGAAAAGTATCCAAAGATAAGGTACGTGATTCTTAAAAGTTTAACTTTCTTGAAATCTATGTACAGTGATAAAAACACATTTTCAAAAACAAACATTTATTTCAATCAAACTGCATCGGTTGTTGAACTTCAATATCTCTACACTTAGCATTCTGCAATTCCCTCCTGATCTCAGGGGTGATCGAGACATGGCTTTGCTTCTTAAGCAGATTCAGCAGTGCATCCCTCTGCTCACTAGATATATCTTGCTTGTACCGCTGCACAAATGTCAAGAATGCCTGATGCCATAGTACAGGTAATTCTCGGGAATCACGTTCAAACCTATAAAACGTAACATACTGCTTCTGATGACAGCAAATTAAAACACTTACCTCAAAAAATGAAATACTACAGCATCAATTACACGATACGGCAAGGCATATTTTTTGTCAAAAAATATCCTCAATATAATTGAGTTTGCTCCGGTATAGTCCATTTCAGCTATTTTGAGTATGGCAGCTGATGAATGAAGGACCGGGATGGAGTTTCTTGCAACCACCGAACCAACTATGATTGCTTCCCTTAATGTACAATTTCCACTTTCCAGCAAGGGCAACAGTAATCCTGTTACATTAAATGTTAAAAATAAATGCTCCAATAATGTCAATTAAATACACACCTTTCATAAAGCCTCCTGGTTTAAACAGTGCCTTACGCAAAGCTTGATATAAATGGAAATTCAGTCTTTTGTATTCGGCTAAATCGTCCCGAATTCTAGGTAGCAAGACTAAATTGTAAAACCGTTGGGCCATCTTTTCTTTTAAATTTGAAGCAAATATGCGGGTTGCTTGGTACATAGCTGCTGCTGACCAAGATGGAGGATCTGTAATTTAATTTTGGCCAATATATTCAAACATAACAGTATCCAGAACATCTTACCAGTGATATAAAGTATCTGCTCCCAATTCCTTAAGCTCGGTATGATCTTAAAAGCCTTTGGTAATTTACCACTTCTATATTTTCTAAGAACATCTCGAACTCCTTCATACATCTGCTTCACTCGCGGATCTAATTCCTGTATTTGCAATGTCCCGGCATCACTAAATTGCGTCTCCAATTCTGTCTTCTTCTCTGTTATGCTTTCCATTATAATATCCGCCAACGTTCTCTGTGGTTTTCCATCTTTGTTCATAAATAACCGCATTGCCTTCTCATCTTCCTCGTTAATCTCTATGTTTTCATAGAAAGTGTCAGCTTCTAACATATCAGGCTCCTCAGGTTCGGAATCATCAGAATCGTTAGCGCTCAAGCTCACTGTAGGTTTGCGTTTTGGCATTTCCGATCCTTCACCCTGTTCAACTTCCCTTTGCTGTTCCCTGGCGGCTGAGAGAATTTTTTGGGATAGTGTTGAATCAACAAACTAAAATACAGATCAGCTAATTTGCGGTACGTTATAAATGCATCTAAATATCATACTTGTTCTTCCTCATCCTGTCGTAAACGAATTTTACACCTTCCCTTGGGTTTCGCAAATTTTGCTGCTTCTATATCCTGTTCGAGTGGTACTCTGGCAGCTACCTGTGAGGGTTTCATTTTCTTTGCTTTTCCCATTTTATTAGATTTGTTAGTATTTAGAATCACGATAACAAGAACGTGCAACCCATTTATCACGTCAAAAGCAAGAGGTTATGTCATTCAGGCGATAGATATGAAGATAGCAACAGGCGACTACGACACAATTGACAAATGACGGTGACAACAATGCATTGTTGCATGTGTGCATGGGTGTTGTGTTATTGTGTGTGGTTGTTGATCGATGCAGGGCTAGATTTAGATATATAAATCTATTAGCCACAAATAAAATCTATAAACATGTTTAAATAACATTGAAGCTTTGACCCAACCAATAATGCAGTATCCTGGTGAATGGCGTTAGTTTTATTGCAAAAGAGATAGGAGAAACACAAGAAAGATGTTGAACAGCAGTAACCTTTACGAAAAGAGGCCCTTGAAGAAGCCAAGGATAGGGCCTCCGGATGTGTACCCTCAGGAACCAAAGCAGAAAGAAGATGAACTCACTAGTATTAATGTTAAACAGGGGTTTCCTACTATGACCCATCTGAGCGATGAATTTGGAACTGCCAGGAATTGTAATGTTACTGCAAACAAGGTAGAAGCCTCTGTTTTTTTTATCGTGAATAAATAAAAACTGTGTACATGGTCTTGCAAAATTAACCTCTGAATATTGCAACTATAAAACATGTACTCTCATTAGTAACAAAACAAAGTGATGTAGAGACTACCGCTGTACACTGATATTTTACTTCACATTGGTTATTTCTTGAGATAGTTAATTATTTTGGGTTTTTGGAACAGCAGTTTTTGTGTACTGTTATGTGTTTGCATTTTATTATGTCATTTGTTCATGTGGGTCAAGCTTTTTTACACTATACATATTCATTAAAGGTTGGTGCCTATTTCAATGCCATAATTGCACGCAAAGAAGAACTGAGTACATTACCAGATTCGGGAAAAAAGAGGCAACAGATCAATCCCAAAGACAACTTTTGGCCTGCCACCATACGAACAAAGAATGCGATCGAGGCGTGGTTTAAAGATCTGGCAGGAAACAAAGCGTTAATGAGTCTGTCAAAAAAGGCACCCAGCTTTAATAAGAAGGAGGAAATATTTATGCTGCTATGCGAATATCAGGTTCCCATGTTACGAGCAGCATGGTTCATTAAACTGAGTTCTGCTTATACAGTCGCAGTGTCTGAAGCTAAAATCAAGAAAAGACAAATGCCAGACCCTATAACAGGTAAATTATTACTGTAATTTGATATTAAGGTTGCTTATTCAAGAAGCACATGGTAAACAAAAATTAACTAGCAAGTACTGGTTATTCTTAATCTTGAATATTTTTATATTTTTTATTTATATTAAACAGGGACCTAGAAAATTGCAATTCTAGCTTTAACTATAACCCTTGTGTATACACAAGGCTATAACTAGCTTATTAGTGTGAGATGTATGGTTGTATCTTTTATGCTCTAGAATGGACTGGCACTCTACTTAAGTTCCTAAAAGATCAACTTCCAAAACTCCAAGATTATTATTCTCAAAACGAACGTAACCCAAACACTCCAGCAACTAATTCCACATCAGACACTGAACAAAAATTAGCAATTAGACATTGGACATACTGCACGCAACTTTTGAAATATATGTGTGAGGAAGGTTTGTAGTTATGAATCATTCGTTTGCATCTTGCATTTGTACTGTTTTTGCGTTTTAGGCCTTTTAGACCGTCAAGATGTACTTACATGGATTGTGGAGCTGTTGGAAAAAACTCGCTCCCAACCAAATGATGACGGCATCTTGAGGCTGCTGTTGCCCCTGGCATTGCAGTATCTCGATGAATTTGTTCAGTCTGAACTTTTATCTAGGAGACTTGCACATCTGTGTACAAAGAAATTGGGTTACATGTTAAATAATGTTGCGGAAAGTAACTTGGTTACTTCGCCCCATAATGAAATGGTGAAAACTGAACAAAAAGATGGTGAAAAGGAGAAGAAGGATATCTTAACGCAAAATCCTGTACAAACTACTCTTATGGAGTACCAGAATTGCTCACATCATAGGGATATTGGTAAGTCTGTCTTAACAAATTAACATAACTACTTTATCAGTTTATCAYATGTTCCCTTTGAAGAGATCTCTGGTGTTTTAAACCTAAAAAGTCCACCACTTCTAGATTTTTTTTCAGTTCAGTTACATTTTTTGAATAGTTCATATTTGGAATCATGTTATGTTATTTCCTTAAAATAAACACCAACTACACAAGAAGTWAATATCTTGATATTTACTGATGATAATGAAGATTGATTTATATTGATTGGAACAGAACAGAATTTGAAAATACCTATCATAATTTGTTGGCTTCGAAGATCAATATTTAATTGTTTAGTATCCAGTCTATACTGCTTCAGTTTGTTGTCCTAATTCTGCAGCCCATTAAGAATAATAAATAGCTGAAATGTGTAATTTAACTCAACCGAAGAAATTTCAATTAAATATATACTGAAACATTAAAGAAGCATTAGCCATTCTTTTTATACATTCTGGATGTCTGTTGTACAAGACCATATTATGGTTAACTGCATTGCCAGACCCAGACTATCAACTTTTTAAAATCTTTTATGTATCTATGAAATCTGCAACAACAATTTTTATTACAGTAGCAATTTGACTAAACCACTGTATGAAGTTATGAACACAATGCAATTTTTTTGCAGTACTTTGTGCACATTTGCATTAATCATCACATTAAATTAATAATAAATCATTTTCCTTTGCAGTTTTACAGTTATCATGTATAATCCAAACGATTACTTTGGAATGTCCAACTGCATTAGTATGGTGTGGTGCAAGCAGCGGAACCATTTGGCATGGTTCACCATTAGATTTGTTGCCTGTGGCACCATCAACTTTACCAATGCCTGCCCGTTGTGATCCCATAACTTACAAAAAACAAATCAGGCAGGCTGAAACGAATATTAGGGAACGTAGTAAACGAGCTGAAGGCAAATGGTGTACGGACAAGTGGCAGAATTCTTCGACAGGTATTTTTTTTATTAAATGAATTGCAAATATTTCTAATTTAAATTCGTCTTCTGCTGTTTTTACTGGATTCAAGTTGTCGTAAAATTGTATGGTGTGTTTTATAGATATAGGTCATCAAGTTGAAAGTCTTAGTACAGGTGGTGTTCTTCACAGGAGTAATCTTGTACATATTGTTACAAGCCTTTTTTTGATAAAAATTCCTGCTATGATACAACAACTCAAAAATACTATTTACTGTTTGAATTTTATGAGATGGAGATGTTTGGGCCCTTGTGTATTCAAAAAAACTTGCAGAAAATTTTCACAATTAGTCATAAAAAAATTAATTTAAATTCTGCAAAAGGTTCATATCAGATACATTTCCTTACATTTTATATGGAAAAGATGCAGGTCCCTCATACTTGGGCCTCTCTGAAATAAATACCCCTTCATCCCCCCTCTCTTTATGGCCCTGCTTACAAGTACACAAAGTAAAATGTTTTGTTACTGAGGAGGTATAAGGTTACCTAATTATTGCAATGAGGTTGTAGCCCTCGATCACAAATCGTTATTGCAACACACTTGTAGGTTTTCCTAGACCCAATGAAGTGAGATACTAGCAACAAAAAATATTTCTAATGTTATATTGTCTTATTTTCGCCCTCTAAAGTTTTCCGCCAAATTCAAATATTGCTAGCAACGTCGCTTGACCCGGCTAGAGTGGGGGAGTGTGGTGGGATCGCATTTCGCCACGGTAAACCTACCGTGATTGCGCGTTTGACTCATAGAAGAGACATCTGGTCAGTGATGCCAACTTGGCGGATAAAATTCTAGCCCAACGGAAAAATATACGTTTTAGCAGTTAGCGAATATTTTAACGG
Organism: Rhyzopertha dominica; assembly: GCA_025024175.1. NCBI lineage: Eukaryota > Metazoa > Arthropoda > Insecta > Coleoptera > Bostrichidae > Rhyzopertha > Rhyzopertha dominica. The sequence goes on from QCXZ01000042.1 coordinate 2,344,936, forward strand.
AATAAGAAAGTCTTTAATTAATATTAACTGTTTCACTTTAGCATATAAATATGTGAAGCTTAGATATGAAGTATCTACAATCGATTTATTTATGCTAGGTGACTCGATGATTACTGTATTCCTTGCCTGGGAAATATTATATTTCCTGCTTTTTTTACCTACCAATCCAAAATTTTACCAACGTCTCACTAGTGCTTGTGTGTTTCACGTTGCAGCTCAGATTGTCAAATAACGCAGATATTATTATCTTAAACCAAGTAAAAAGCAACGAAACATATTTCTGGAAGGAACACGATGAGCTCGACAACGAAATTTTTAACGTTATAGCATAATATGTAGAAAAATAATAATTATTTATGTAAAATAAATAATAAATCCCCTTGTATATCAACAGATTACCCTGCCTTAAAAATTTTAGCGGATTCAATTCGCCAATCTAGTGGAATTTCTATCAGCCCCAGTGGCAACACTGTATAGATAGACAGATGACCTGTTTGTTTACATTTGCGTTTGGCTTGGTTTTGTGAGGAGGATTTATATTTTTGCCTCTATTTTTTTTAACACAAGCAACTTGCTGTTAGTGCATCACACCACAATTTTCGTCTCGATTTTCCTTCTGGTACAATTAAAAATTTCTTCTCTAGAGCAACAATACTAGTATTTGTGCATGTTGGCACAAAACATTTCTTTTCAGCAGCCATTTCGTCCGCGTTTTGAACTATATAATCATGATCAATAAACAAAAGCAAACAACTCGAGCATTACTGAGAGGTTATGAATGACGCTGGTCGTCCATTCGTCGGCAGTTGGCAGTGAAAAACACACATAGGCAACTGGAACGCTGAAAATTATTGTGCTCTGGCAACAACACACAGCTGCTGCCAATCACAAGCAGCAGGGTCAACCTACATCACACATTCAAATATTTAAACTGTACCATTTTTTTTACGTTTATCTAAGCAATTTGAAAAATAAATGAATAAATAGGAGTCTATTATTTTTTATGTAGATTCATATTCTGCAATAAAAAAAATATGGTCTACAACCCCATTTGTTAGTGATATAGCAATAAATTAAAGCAGATATCTGCCTCTAATCTCAATACATTTTTTTCAGCACCCTATTATATATCACAAATGAGATGTTTCTAAAGATTATATGTATAGTTCATGCTACAGTTATGAAACTTCCTTAATTTTAGAATATTTAGTAATTTTGTCTATATTAATATATAATATTTAGAATAATCACACATTTAGAATTTTATCTATCCAGCTGTGATTATTCTAAAAATGCTTTACTATAATAGCTTCTCTTTATTATTTAGGTACCGTAATTAGTCGAGTTTTGGCTGTGCTGGATGCATTAGACAGGCATCGATTTGATAAGATGGATGCAACGAATTCTCTTGACACATTATACTCTAAGGTAATCATTTATGTCTTATGTTACTTTCGCTTGCATATTTACTCATCTCAAAATTAAACATTGAGGTTCAGTTATGTTTCAGTAGCTTGCTTGCTTTGATTTCAATCTTTTATATGTACAAGAAAAAATGACAAATTATCATAATAAAGAATAATTACAAACAAATCTGAAATGCACACGATATATAACGATATCCAAGAGATATATACACAGAGGAAACATTTTTACCTATTTTTGTCTTTGTGTGGCCTTTTCTCAATCTGGTCATAATACTATTGCCCTTTGTTTACTTATTATACTTCTGAGATACTCTTCATACCAGAAAAATTTTTAATTTTTGAAATAAATAAAAAATTTGCCATAACAGGAACAAAAAGTGAATCGAGATAAGCTTTGCTTTGCACATTCTTAACATTTTCTGTTGGACCTCAGATACAGTAATATTATCTTGCTTAGATATTCAGTGGCAATAATGACCAAGAATCGGCAGTTGTTAAGCTTCTGTGTGAGTGGGCTGTCTCCCCTGAAAGAGCTGGGGAACACAGGGCTCTGGCTGTGGCCGCCCTGTTAGATCGAAGGCAATCTGATGCCACAGTTTCCTCTGATCAGGACAATGGAGGGGGAGATGATAAAGACTCGAATGCTTCCGTACCTGGTGGACCGCCGATGTTTCAGTCTCTTTTAATGAAGTTCCTAGACAACGATGCTCCTGTACCTGCACCTGATGATTGCCCACAGGTAAGTTTGTTGTGGATTATAATTGTTTGATAATCTAAATATGATTGTTTGTGTTGGCCGRCTTATCTGTAGGAAAATATTATAACTGCTTTCAAAGACAGATCAGTATAATTTCCTGCATTTTTAGCTTACATAGCTCTTATTGCTTCATTMAAACTCAAATGAGTTGTAATTTATGTGGAATTGCTTACTGTTTAATTACATTTGACTGTCTGTTCTGAGCAAAGTAAGAGTTGGTCCTGATGGTGTGCCAAATGTATTATTGAAACAGTATATTTTCTTTGAGCACTCTTGCATTTTTTGTGTCTCTCAAGTGTTCAGTATTTCCTGAATTATGGAAAGAGTTTTACATGATTCCAGCTTAAGTCAGGTAATAAGATGGATGTGAGGAATTATCGTATGGTTTACAACAAGTCCTCTATATCTATACCCAAATTGTTTGAGAGCCTTGTTAATGACTTCCTTAGTTTTGCTTGTAAAGAGTTTGTGTCTCCTAATCAACATGGTTTTACCCGACAGAAATCTACATTAATAAAGTTGTTACTGTATGAGACAGAAATATTGAGCGCATTTTCAGATTCCATTTATATGGACTGCTCTAAGGCCTTCAATAAGGTTGATCATGGTATTCTTCTTGCAAAGCTTTATACAGGGTGTCCAGAGCTAGCGTAATTCCCTTATAGCTCTGTTGGATTTGAAGATACTCAAAAACTTTTTAAACAAAACCGTAATCAAATTATTTCCTTTACATTTTAAAATTATTTTCACATATACAGGGTGTCCCAATTTTCCTGGACAGCCACCAACTTAATTTTTTTAAACGGAACACCCTGTATGTTTTTGCATTTTTAAATTCTTTGTCAAAAATGAAGGTAAGTTTATTAACCATACATGTGGTCTGTCTTGTGCCGTTTTGGAGATATCTTAATTTTTTTGTTAAATTTGAGATTTGAAGTGCGCCCGAAACAGCTCGAAATCTCTGAAACTAAAAACATTAGAAGACTGCGGTTTTTTGTGTTGGATAGGGCATGGACTTTATTTTCGATATTAATTAATTTATTTGAACTAAAATGGTTACCTAAAAAGAAAATTAGAATTTTGAAATATTTGATCATGGATATATTGATTTTTTTAAATAGAACGGTATATTTTATATTTTTTATTACACAATGTTAAAGTCTAAGAAGCCTTTGGAAATTTGCTCGTGCATCTTTAAAACAAAAACGTTAATAATTTTTTTGTTTTAGTTTTGCTTTTTGTCATCAGAAGCAAAATTTGATTCTTTTACAATTTGGTGTAACATATTTTCTTTGTATTTCTAACGGGTTAAGACATATTTAGGTTTGTTTGCTTTGACACCTTTTTTGAGGCATCAGGCAAATAGACCCTCAATTGTTTTATTTTTATTGTTTTTTTTTTTAACATAAAATCTGAACAGCAGTACACTCTTGAAATTTTAGTGTTACTAATCGATTTTTAAAATTATTTTTTGCATAAAGATATGTTTACACAAGTTGTCAAGTTAGCCATGGCAAATATCAAACAATTTTTGTTTTATAGTAAATGTCATTTCTGTTTGTTGTGTGTGTTTCTAAGTGTGTTTGGTGGTTAATTACTAACAAATAATATTGTCGTTAAGTAGAGAAGAGCTGATAGATATGGTTTTTATTCTTGGAGAATGCCAGAGAAATCCTCTGTTATCGTCGAGGGTTTACGCTGAGCGTTATCCAGATAGGGACCATCCCCAAGCTGCGTCTTTCGCTAGAGTTCTGGAAAGATTTATTACTACCGGAAAAGTGGATTATAATTAAAAAACTTACGTAAAACCTGTAATTAACGAAGAAAATGAATTTCTGGTTTTGGCTTCTGTGCAAGAAAATCCAATTACAAGCACAAGAGAGTTATGTCGCTTAACTGAAATTAGTAAAGCATCAGTGCATGTGATATTAAAGAAATACAATTACCATCCTTATCATACCCAGCTACATCAAGAACTTCGTCAAAGGGATCATGCTGTGAGAATGGAATTTTGTCAATGGGCTCTAAACCAATTAAACGAAGATGAAGACTTTTTTAAATATGTGATGTTCTGTGATGAGTCGACTTTCCACAAAAACGGATTCGTTAACATTCACAATTTTCATTATTATGACACAGTAAGTCCTCGTCGTACTCAAAATATTTACTCCCAGTACCGTTGGTCCCTAAACGTTTGGGGAGTGGTTCTCGGAAATCATGTGATCGGACCATTTTTCTTTGATAGGCCTCTAACGGGAAGAACATACGTTGAATTTTTACAGAACGAGCTTATTGGGTTGCTGGACGATGTTCCTTTGGCGGTAATACAGCGTATGTGGTTACTGCAAGACGGTGCACCTGCGCACGGAACAATAGATGTTCACAATCATTTGGATGCAGTGTTTTTACACCGGTGGATTGGAAGAGGAGGGGAAGTTAATTGGCCCACTAGATCCCCTGATCTCATACCGTGCGATTTCTTTTTGTGGGGATATGTTAAAAACAAAGTTTATGCAGATCCACCAACCACAGTGCAGAATATGCAAGAAAGGTTCATTGCGGCATTCAGAACAGTCACACCGGGAATACTAGCCAATGTTGAAGATTCTTTCAAAACAAGAATAAGGCGATGCATACAACAAAATGGCGGACATGTTGAACACCTTTCGTAATGTCTATTCTTTATGTAACGATATGTTAATTTAATTGTAAAAAACACATATTTATTATTAATAATATTAGCCAATATAATTATTTTACACTAAAATTTTATGTGTTCATTGCTGTAAATATTTTATGTGAAAAAATAATACAATTGACAATTGCCCAGTACTTAAAAAGGTGTTCAAGCAAACAAACCTAAATATATCTTAAACTGTTAGAAATACAAAGAAAATATGTTACACCAAATTGAAAAAAGAATCAAATTTTGCTTCTGATCACAAAAAGCAAAACTAAAACACAAAAATTATTAACGGTTCTGTTTTAAAGATGCATGAACAAATTTCCAAAGCCTTCTTAGACTTTAACATTGTGTAATTCCACCAAAAAGTTAGAAAATAGCAAATATTTACAAAACCGTAAGAGATAGACGCGTAATATACCTTATTAAAATCGAATGGGATTTAAATTGTGGCTCTGATAATGGAAATAAAAATATACCATTCTATTTAAAAAAATCAAGTTATCCATGATCAAATATTTCAAAATTCAAATATTCTTATTAGGTAACCATTTTAGTTCAACTAAATTCGTGAATATCGAAAATAAAGCCCATTTTATGCCCTATTTAACGAAAAAAAGTGCAGTCTTCTTATTTTTTTAGTTTCAGAGATTTCGAGCTTTTTCGGGCGCAATGTCAAATTTTACAAAAAAATTAAAATATCTCCAAAATGGCACAAGACAGACCACATGTGTTGTTAACTAACTGATCTTTATTTGTGATAAGGAATTCAAAAATGCAAAAATATACAGGGTGTTCCGTTTAAAAAAATAAAGTTGGTGGCTGTCCAGGAAAATTGGGACCCCCGTATATGTAAAAATAATTTTAAAATGTAAAGGAAATAATTTGATTACGGTTAGGTTTAAAAAGTTTTTGAGTATCTTCAAATCCAACACAGCTATAAAGGAATTACGCTAGCTCTGGACACCCTGTATGTTTGGCTTTAGTAGAGGTTTGGTGTCCTGGATTTCTAGCTTTCTTGAAAAATGCAGTCAAAGAGTGAGGATAGAGTCTACTGTATCTGACCATTATTGTCTTAAAACATCTTTATTATGTTTGCAAATGATTTACTTGAAACTCTTCATGAACATTGAATCAACTAGTGATCAGATACCTTTGCAGGACGATCTAAACAGACTTATTGCCTGGTGTTCATCTAATAAAATAAAAACAGTGCTGTTATAGGTATATTTTTAGCATAAGAGATTTGGGAGTTGTCTTTGATGAACACTTAAATTTCATTCAACATATAAATGTAATTTCTCTAAGGGGTTCCAGGATCTTGGGATTTGTTCTCCGTAACTGCAGTGATTTTAAAGTGTAAAATGTAGAGAGCAATTGTATTTAATTAGATATTTATGTTAATTATTACCATTTATTCTAATTATATTTTATTATTTATTGTATTTGGATGCACTGGGGGTAACCTGTTAAATAAATAAATATTATAATCCATATGCCATCTTGATACAATCTATTTATATTTTTTGCAGAAAAAAATAGCTTTCACAAACTTAATTCATCTCTTTTCTGAACTGATTCGAAGAGATGTGTTCTCACATGATGCCTATATGTGCACACTGATCTCGAGAGGGGATTTACATGGCCAAGAAGAGAATACAGAATTTACCCACATTAAAATGGAGGTACAATTTGTTTATTCAACTCATTTCTCTCATAATAGTCTTACATATTTCATTAATTTATTTAGGACCATTCTCATCCAATGGAATTCGATGATTCCAAAATTGATTATGAAATTGGTAAGATCCTCCAAAATATCCAAGAAGACGAACAGAATTCCATGGATGTTCCTGACAGCCCCAAAGACCATCATCCCCATGTGCCAACTTCCATGACTCACACTGCCATGGAAACTGAAAACAGTGATCTCCAAGTCAGGCCGTCACGTCACTTGCTGTACACCACCCATTTTCCATTGTCACAGGATGATCTCGGATCACAACATGATTGTAATCAACGACATGTTTTGCTGTATGGTGTCGGAAAAGTCAGGGATGAAGCTCGACATACCGTGAAGAAAATGTCGAAGGAAATTTGCAAACTGTTTTCCAAGAAATTCAGCATAGATGTTGCTGAAGGTGGAAAAGTGAAGAAGCACTCCAGAAACGAATTCAACTTCGAAGCAACCACACAGAAGTGCCAGAGTTTGAGTTATTTTGATCAGCATTTCGTGACGTGGCAGTGTAGCGTGACTGTTATTGAAATGTTGAATTCTTTCGCCACTGGGAATTCTAATTACTTGCCGGTGCAGGAACATGTTGCGTTCTTGTTCGATTTGATGGAGCTGGCATTGAATATATTCGGGTTGATTGAAGTTTGTATTCAGATACTGAAGGAACTGCCGGAGGTGGAAGCTCAGTTGTATGCCAAGAATTCTGTATTGGCAAGAAATTATACGACGTCTTTGAGTTTGTATGTTGTTGGTGTTCTTAGAAGATACCACTGCTGCTTATTGTGTGAGTACAAATTTATTTTATTTGAGATTACTTCCAATTTTACTCCATATCTTCACTGACCTCACAGAATATGGCACTTGATTCTGCCTAACTGATTTTTGAAACCGAATACTTAGATGCAGGTTCAGTATCTAACTTAATAGAGTGCTCTTTTGATATTAAATCTTTTTAAATACAGACTAGGTTTGGTGATTAATTTTAACTGCAGGAGAAAATGAGTTACAATAGTATTCAAATTTTTATTGACAATTTTGTTTTCATTTTAGTGTCCCCTGAACAAACTTCGGCAGTATTTGATGGTCTCTGCCGGGTCGTAAAGCATGTTACAAATCCTGGTGACTGTAGCTCAGCTGAACGCTGCATCTTGGCTCATTTGCACGACTTGTATTCGTCGTGTAGCCTTCTCAAAGCCAAACCCCAGGAACCGTTCAGCAATGCATATCCAAAGATCCGACAGGCACTGTACACGGCCCTGCAACCTACGACCCCGAGCAGTAATTATGTGTACAGTGCACAGTACATGCAGGAAGCCCTTGCCAATCCGAGAAGGAACGGTCGAATTGAGCCCTCTTGGGTAAGGCAGATGAATGAGAGCGCCAACAACAGGTAAAGTAATGTCATTTTTTTCACACTAAATTCAAAAAACTGTTTAACGAGATTTGTTGTTAAACCTTTTCCAAAATCACCGGAAATAGCATTTTTGATATCTCCAATTTTTTAGAAAAAATAGAAATATTTCTTCTTTTAGGTATTCATTTGTTAGCAATGCCTTGATCTATGTGTGCAGAGAGTCGGACAATGAACGGTTAAATGATTTAGCGATATTTTGTGCTGAAATGACAGCATGCTGTAATTCTTTGGCTCCAGAATGGTTGGGAGCCCTTTTAGCATTATGCTGTCCAATGTCACATCCCGGTTACTATACTGAAGTTTTAGCTCAATTGGATATTCAGGTATGGTCAGAAACCAAATTTTGCCAATTGAATAAAGGTTTTCACATTTTTTCCACTAATAGGTTATCTTTTTTTTAGGATGTAAGCATTCATAATGCTTTGGCTGTGTTTACTTGCATTTTGATAGCGAGGCATTGCTTTTCATTAGAGGACTTTGTTGGTCGCGTTGCACTTCCCTCTTTGCTCAAGGTAAGAACTAGACATACTCACATTTGAAACTGGACTTGGCAATTTGAAATAATTACTTGTGATTTTTCATTACAAAGGGAACAAACAAGGAACAATTGATAAAGTCATCCGGTACGGTTTCACATTTTTTGTTCTGTGGAAACAATAATACATTTCCTCTTTTGTCATTGAGGTGTTTACTATTTCCTATGCAGTTAAGTAATATTGTTTAGCTGTTTACGTAGTGAAMACCGAAAGATCCTTTATGGTTTTGAGTTTCAAATTCAYGAAAAGAAGGCAAGTCTGATACAATCAATKKCAGTTCTCTTTTAGCCAAATTTTACAGGATGAGCAAATAAGAGACGTGGCCGGTCATATCTCATAAACCAATAGCCCTAGAGCATTGAGGTAAAAAATTTCTTAAGTAAAGTGGCCAAGAGTAATTGCTGGAAAGTATTTTTGAGTTTGTAAAGAGACCGCTAGAGGGCGTTGTGGTACCTCCAAATTACAAAATTAATGTTTGTGTTATTTTTAGCCTGATAAATTTCTGCGGTATTAAACATTTTAAGATTGTTTGGACTAAAATCTATCATTTTTATTTAGAACATTTTTTTTGTTAAACGTCAAATAAACGAGTGGGGGCGGGTGAATATTAATATAGACAATCGCTAATATTTAAGGTTTGGCTTGACCGATCTCAACCAACGAGGTGTCATTTTCAAGAGCTTATGTGCCTTTATAAAAAGCAATTTTAAGTGTCAAAACATAGTTTGTGTGTTGACCGCAAGAGGGCGGTTTCTGAAGTTACTACCTAAATATCGATTTTTCTCGAAATTTTTAAATGCAACGATATAAGGCTATTTACTTCATTAAAAGAACAATTAAATATACACTAAAATGGTGAAAACCGCACCATTTAAAAATTTCTAGAAAAATCGATTTTAGGTAGTAATTTCAGAAAACGTCCTTTTGCGGTCAACACACTATGTTCTGACACTTAAAATTGCTTTTTATAAAGGCACATAAGCTCTTGAAAATGACACCTCGTTGGCTGAAATCAATCAAGTTTAACCTGAAATATTAGCGATTTTCTATATTAATATTCACCCGCCCCCCACCTCTTTATTTGACATTTAACAAAAAAATAAAAATGGTAGATTTCAGTCCAAACAATCTTAAAATGTTTAATACCGCAGACATATATTAGGCTAAAATGATATAAACATTAACTTTGTAATTTGGAGGTGCCACAGCGCCTCCTAGTGGTCACTTTACCAACTCGAAAATATTTTCCAGCTATTAAGATTTTTCGGACTAAAATCTACCATTTTTGTTTAGAACATTTTATTATTAAATGTCAAATAAAGGAGCGGGGGACGGTGAATATTAATATAGAAAACCACTAATATTTTGGGTTTGGCTTGACCGATTTCAATTAACGAGGTGTCGTTTTCAAGAGCTTGTATGCCTTTATAAAAAGCAATTTTAAGTGTCAGAACATAGTTTGTGTGTTGAACGCAAGAGGGCGTTTTCTGAAATTACTACCTAAATATCGATTTTTCTCGATTTGTTTAAATGGTGCGGTTTTCACCATTTAGGTTTTCACCACTTTAGTCTATATTCAATTGTTCATTTAATAAAGTAAATAGCCTTATAACTTTGCATTTACAAATTTCGAGAAAAATTGATATTTAGGTAGTAACTTCAGAAAACGTCCTCTTGCGGTCAACACACAAACAATATTCTGACATTTAAAATTGCTTTTTATAAGGGCACATAAGCTCTTGAAAACGACACCTCGTCGGTTAAATCGGTCAAGCCAAACCTCAAATATTAGCGATTTTCTATATTAATATTTACCCGCCCCCCACTCCTTTATTTGACATTTAACAAAAAAATGTTATAAACAAAAATGGTAGATTTTAGTCTAAGCAATCTTAAAATGTTTAATACCGCAGACATTTATTAGGCTAAAAATGACACAAACATTAATTTTGTAATTTGGAGATACCACAGCGCTCTCTAGCGGTCACTTTACAAACTCGAAAATATTTTCCAGCAATTTCTCTTGGCCACTTTACTAAAGAAATTTTTTACCTCAAAGCTCTAGGCCTACTGTGTTATGAGATATGACCGGCCACCTCTCTTATTTGCTCACCCTGTACAGTATGTTATATGTGATATAAATGGCTCACATGTATTTTGAAAAAAAAATTTTGGGTCAAGTATATGTACTTGTATACAGGGTGGTCCATAAGTAATGGTACACAGTAAAACGACATTATCAAACTTATCTTTCCAAAAGCGAGTATTAACAAAGATACATATATACACATTATATTTGTTACAAACTTAAAACAACCATGAAATTCTAACAAATACAAAGCTTAATCATAACCAAACTTGAAAAATGAACAGAGTATATAAGTATATACGGGGAGGGACAAAAAAGTTATGACATTTTTATATTAATAATTTGCAAGGTTGCAGGTTAATAAATACAAAAACATTTGTGAAAAATGATAAGCATTTTCAGAAATTAGTTGTACCAGCATTTATATTGAAATATGAATAATAATGAACTGTATATTTTACGTATTTAAGAAATGTATATTTATCACAAATAGGTATTATCGAAAATTACAATTTTTATCGCAGGAAAAAAATTATTTATTATGCATTAACAAACATATTTTGAATGATCTTTTATTTAGTATCTAAACATATTTATTTTAAGCATTCTTTTCGTGTCCCAAAGGGAACCCCATAACAACTTTCTCTTTTTAACAAAATATTACTTATGTACTTTCATTTTAAAAAAACGTTCAGGTGAAAGTGAAAGACAGCAGTGGCGGCGCAGCAGAAGGAGGGATGCGTCTGACCTGTCACTTGCTGTTGAGATTATTCCGAACGGCTGAAGGCCCCCAACCAGGCCTTTACTCTGTCGGATCACCACCCCTTACGGCTCCGAGACCACCCTTGGGAGTACGTTTGAGTTGTGACAGGCACTTGTTGGCCGCGGCACACCGCAATATACATGTCGGTCCAGTTCTCGCCGTTCTAAAAGCAGTACTGCTGGTCGGCGATGCTACCGCAAAAGAAGGAACGGAACTCAGTATTTCGCACATATTGGGAACAAGCGATTTGCTCAGTGGTGGTGATGGACCTTCACTTGACTTAGCGTAAGTCGTACTTTTGTAATTGTGCGAGATTGTTTTGTTTTGTATTAGATTTGGCCGATACTATTGCTCAGTACTGGAGATTAATAGTACTGAGTATTTTCAGATACTTTTTCAAAATTATTAAGATTTCTTTGTGTGATTTTAAATTTGTCATTTTAGTTTATTTAGTGAAGTTAAAAATAAAATCTCAGTATACGCTGGTAAGTAGATTTGTCAGGGATTTCATTAGTGATTTTGTGGGAAGATGAAGGTAACATTCAAAAATATTATTTTTGCGAGTTTGTTCAAAGAACTGATTTTTTGAATTTGAAATAAAAATTTACAAATAGGTCAGGTCAGGTCAATTATTTGCTTTCGGAATTAATTTCTTCAGTTTTTAAACAACTATACCAATTTTTTGTACATAAAAATTAGCAGCATTTAATCCTCTTTCACCTATTGGAATTAGATTTTAAATAGCTTTTGGTGTTTCTGAATTATAAATAAAAATTTACAAACAGGTTGACGTCCGATTTACTATTATTTGTTTTCGGAATTAATTTTTTCAGTATTCGAACAATGACACCAGTCTTTGTTTAACATCAAAATTAGCAGCATCTAGTCCTTTTTCATATACTGGTATCAGATTTTAAATAGCTTTTGCTGTTTCTGAGTTATAAATAAAAATTTGCAAATAGGTCACATCTGATTTAAAAATTGTTTTTGGAATTAATTTCTTCAGGTTTCATTATGTACTCACAATTTTATACAGAGTGTCTCACCTAAAACAGAGCCAAGTTTAGCTACTTTAATATTAACCATAATAGAAAAAAGCATACACAAAAAATATTTTCTGGCAGTTCATTCTGTCTAATAAATAATTTACCCAGATATGAGAGAATGAATAATAAAGGTCCTAAAATCGTTTTTTGTGGTACTCCAATTGCTATATTACATCAATCACTCATAGTTTATTTATTCTTACTCACTCTTCAAGACAACCACACAGTGATTGAACGGATGTCTGCTGATTAGCATCGAACATTATCAATATTCGTGGGTATCTGAAATATGTATCGGCCCAAGTCTAACTCGGAGAAATTTATTTGAATTTTGGTTGTTTTTATTCTGCCAGGGTGGTAGACATGGAGATCTGCGGCTCGAGGACGGCCCATAGGTTTGTCGTTGATAATATCATACGCTTTGCTTTACTCGTGTCACCTATGCTTGCACTTATGTTTGTTTTTGTTTTTAATGTGGTCCGTTTGTAATCATAATGCATTCGCTTCTCACACGTACACAAAGAATGGGGAACACAGGCTACTTTGTATGACTAGTGGTTTGATGTGTAGTGATGAAAAATTTTAATCTAATTTGAGTATACAAAACTCATCATTGCTTGTTTTAATTCATTTCGGGTGAAATTATGCACTTATCCTCTCAAGTTTTTTTGAATCTTAAGCTCCAGATTTGATTGAAGCTGGAACATATTAAATTAAAATTGCAATTTATCGTTTTATATTTAGGTAGACAAGAACATTTTTCATCACTACATCTACTTTTCCATTCACTTTAAAAATGTGTCTAATTTGAGGTGCTGAATTTTTGTGTCAGTTTTAACAGCACATTATTTAGCGTGCGAGCTAATTTTGCTGTTTATAAAAACAGTTTGAATGATGTCATCATACTTTAATATAATGATACATACATACTGTTCATTTATATTAAATTAATTAAATTCTGCCCACCTATTAATGTATTAACATTACATTTCTTTCATCATTGTTATGAGCTAAGCACGAAAATTTCGTGGTCTGACATCAATTTAGTAAAACCCAATACCCATAAAATATGCATTTGCTTTGTTTGCAAACAAGTCTTAACTGTCTAATTATTCTGTTGATCACTAACTGTGATAGTGTGTTGTTTTGAGTTTTGGAAGAAAGTTGCCACAATCCTGAAAGATCATTGGGTCAAGTGCCTGATGAATTTCCTAGATGCCAGGGAAGTCAGAAAATAAACTCTTTTAACAAGTAATCATTAAACCCTCCCAATGCTTCCTATTATGGCCTTACCTTCCAGAAGTTAGAAGAGTAAGCAATTTCATAATTGCCATCAGCAAACAATAACTATGAGAAGTCTAATAAGACTTCAGTAAGTGTGTTATTAAAACATTTACTAGGAAATCTTGGTGCTTATCTCCAATAATAAAAAGAAGTATGATTTCATCAGTTGTAAATAACATCAACATTTGTAACATACTACACAGCATGCTTCAGCCGTAATGTGTCATTGCACACCAGTCATGCTGAAGTGCGCTTTTGCAACTGTTAAATGTGTTAATCAAAATACATGTGTCACGGTTATATATTTTATGGTGCATCTTCAATCCCGTGTTTGATGCAGCTTCCCTTTTTTCTTCACTTCCATAGGCAATCGAGTACAGGAAATTCTGAAAGTACAGCTTCACTTTCCGCTTTTGCCTGCCACGTCCTCAGGGAGATTTGCTCTCAACAGTGGGTGCTTGAAAGATGTCTTTGTCATCCGGAAGAACTTTGTCACAACGACAATTTGCTTGACCCGCTGCTGTCGCATTCACAGGCTCAACGGCTGCTTCACATGATATGTTATCCGGATGCCAGTTCTACGATTGATGAGCTGGATCAAAAGAGTATGATAACGAGAATATTAGAGGTACTTTTGGAGTTCTATGTTGGTAGGGGTAGCTTTGTGTGATGCATCATCATTTCAGAATCTGGAGCAGTGGACTTTGCGCATGTCCTGGTTGGATCTACAGTTGATGTTCAAGCAGTTCAGCAATAATTCGCCAGAACTTAATCAGTGGTTAGATACCGTAGCTAAAGCAGCCATTGATGTTTTCCAGCTTAGTTCTTCCTCAACACATTCTCAGTGCTCAGATGAAAAAAAGTGAGTAATGGCATCCCAAAGAAGATGCATTAAAAATTAAAACAAATCCGGTTTTCAGAACCAATGGCTCTACAAAAAGTAAACAGCCAGGCTCAATATGGTTGGTGGCTCCTCTCGTCTCGAAGCTACCAAGTGCCGTTCAGGGTAGGGTGCTAAAAGTAGCAGGCCAAGTTTTAGAAGGTGGTGGATGGTGCAAAGAACAGAAAGGCAGAAGAACGAATAACGAAAGCCAGAGCCTGCTGAGCCACCAACCATTTCTACAACTGGTGCTGACATGCTTGAAAGGGCAAGAAGAGGGGCAAAAGGAAGGACTATTATCGTCACTACACCAGCAGTTATCACAGGTATTACCATACGACGCTCAACAAAATATCATTGGTGATTTGATAAAATTTTCTAGCTGGTGTCTTTAGCGAGAGAAGGAAATTTGGCAGACATTTATAACAACGAGAGGACTCTTGATGGCTTGCAATTGCGATTTTCTCTGGTGGGTGGGGTTTTTGAGGCATTCCAAAGAAGTCAAAGTGCTACCACAGATTGGGCGCTTCTTTTAGTGCAGTTGGTGACAAATGGACTTGTTGACTTGCACACTCACAACGAACTGTTCACGACTGTTATTGATATGTTGGCAACTCTGGTACATTCCACTCTAGCAACAGACAGTCAGGTAAGTTTTTTATAAGGAAAGGGCCTTGCAACCCTTCAACATTTCTTATTCATTCTAGGACGATGGTAGAAAAGTATATCTAAACTTGATGAGAAAACTGAAAAAAGAAGTGGGAGAAAGACATAATGCTTCACTACAACATGTCCGACAACTGCTCCCCCTGCCAAGGATAGCAACTGAAGTCATTGCAGTCGAACCAACTGGTTGTCTCACTGACAGCAAAGGAAATAAAATCAGTTTTGATAGTATTGATAAAAAACATGGCTTACAGGTTAGTATAGCTAAATTTTCTGGTTTCCTTTGCTCATATCTGTATATTTATGTGTACTGACATAGAAATGAATTTTTTTTTCGTATTAGGTTTCTGATAAACAACGGGTGAGCAATTGGGACCTGTTGGAAGGCATGAAAAATCCAGCACCGTTGTCATGGGCGTGGTTTGGGGCGGTACGCTTAGAAAGGAGACCTTTGGCCTGTGAAGATACCCACAGATTATTGAAGTATCACACACACAACTTACAGAAACCTGCTTCTTATTATTTGGAGCCGCCGCCATTGCCTCCAGAAGATTTGGAGCCAGTTCCAGATAAACCGGTATGTTTTTGCATGACTACAGATATTTACATGTCATGTTGTTGAACTAAATAATTCTAGCAAATGTAAAATTAAAAAAAAAGATCATTGCGTTTTCGTTCCTTAAATGTGTTGGATTTGTAATTCTTTAAGACTTTTTATTTTCTTGTGTGACCTTTTTAGTTTGACTCAAACTCTTTCAGGATCTAAAAAACAGAGTACCTGTTCTTCAAACTGCAAAAATTTGGTTATGACAAAACTTAGTTGGAATGTAATATAAAGTTCAATTTTTTAGTGTTTGTGCAGAAATAAGTTTTGTTAATACTGGTGGTGGAAATTCAAATATGTTTGCTGTTAAAAATCATTGTCAAAAATTTTATAAGACATAATATTTCTAACATCTTACTATTAAAGTATTCATTTGTATGTATTTCCATTTCCAAAGAGGTTCAGATTAAAAACAAAAGAGATGATATTACCAAATTGTACCTGAATCTTTAAAGTATCAAAACCATATTTTGTTACAAAAGCACAAGGAAAATCAACCGAAGGTAAAAAGTTCTGCCAATTGAATTTGGCTCCATTTTTTCAAATTTTTGCCATTCACCACCCCTAAAGTTTTAACATTTGTGTTATCTGAAATTCAGTTCAAAAAATGTACTGATGTGGGTTGATAAAGTTTATTGTCAGAAAAATTAACCTACTATTACCATTGGTAATGTGTGATTTGGTAGAATTTTTTTAAACGTTTTTGGAGATTTTATTGCGGTTTTTTAAGATAAATCTTGTTGTTTTAAGTTTATTCAAATGAAACAGATATGTTGTTTAGTAATTATTGTTGAATTATTGATAATTCTACCCTCTTAGTACCACTTTAGAGCTACAAAAAAAATACTGTGAATAGGACATGTTTGATTATTTTAATAATGAAGTGTTTTCTCAAAAAACACTATTAAATGGGGTTGTACCCCACAACTTTAAGGGTAGAAATGGTAAAAGGTGTTTTTCTGAGAAGAAACTTTATCAAGCTAAATTAATCCAATGTTTTTCAAATTTTTATCTGTAATTTATGAGAAAAAAATGTAGAAAACACTACACACGTTTTTTAGGGATGTCCTTGTGAAACACATGGAAGTCAACAGTTTTATAGTTTTCAGAATTTAATGAAACTTGTAACAAATTTACCCTCTGAAGAACAGGTACTTCGATGCAACTTTTTTTTTAAGTAGTTGTCATGTGATGTTTTAATACTAGTGTTTAAAATTGCATGTAGTGTCGTGTGTTGCTAGTTTGTGTAGCTTTTTTGTGGTACTGAACCTACAGCTAAAGGAATGTGACCTGAAGGCGGACACACCCTCCTCGGTCGATCAAAGTCCCGCCGCCCCCGGTAAGGGGAGGGGGAAGGGCCAGAGGAGACCGAGGAAGCCCAAACCGCCGGCTGGACAGGTGCCGGTCAACCCCATGGCGATGGGTCAGAACCCCATGGCTCAGGGGCAACCGGGTATGGGAATGCAGGGCGTGCCGGGTCCGAACGCTCAGATGGGTCACATGGGAGTTTATGGGCAGGGTCCCGGAGGGATGCAGCAAACCCAAGGGCAGCAGTTTAACAGTGCCGGGCAACAGCAATGGTATAACCAACAGCAGGCGCAGCAACAGGGATATTATCAGCATCAAATGTCAAGTGGT
Organism: Rhyzopertha dominica; assembly: GCA_025024175.1. NCBI lineage: Eukaryota > Metazoa > Arthropoda > Insecta > Coleoptera > Bostrichidae > Rhyzopertha > Rhyzopertha dominica. Next base: position 2,362,458 of record QCXZ01000042.1, read on the forward strand.
GAGTTTTAGAACTTGATTAACAAATTTCTTTTTTAAAATGGTAAGCCGGCACGGCTAAGTGGATATTTCATTGAATAAATTAATTACAATTTAAACATTTTCTCCAGTTAATTAAAATTAATTAAATTAAATTAGGATGGGCTGTTTGTTTTATTTTTAATTTAATAACCAACATTATATTTATGTTATGGTGGTAATTATTACTTGTTATACAAATTTCATGTTTTCCCATTCAAAAAACTTTTTTTTAAGACTAATTCTACTAGAAAAAATATCATACAGAGTCCTGTTAATGCTTATTTTTCCATCTATAGTCACGACTTAGGAACACGCGCAAAAATTAGCATTGTACTGATTTATGTACAAGATGTCATTCAGACAATTATTCGAACTTAAAACCTTTGAATGTATATATATTTTTGAAGAAATAGAGCTGCCAAGCCTTTGTTTCAACCCGAAGAATGAATCAGAAGAAATACAACAAAGCTGGAATTAATAAAGATGAATGAATATTGGCGTAGAATTATTAAGTTGTATATAAAAGGAAAAACCAGACACATTGGTGGAATGAGAAGGTAAAAAGCCAAGTAGCAAAGAAAAAAGAAATATAAGATACAAAGAGCAGAGAATAAAAGTCAAAGAATTAGTAAAAGAAGCTAAAAGGGGGGCTTGGGAAGAATTTGGGACGAAAATGGAGGAAAACAGCAAAGCAAACCAGAAACTGTTTTATAAAATACTCAAGAATTCCAGAAACGATAAAAAGTGTATTGCGGGTCAGATAAAAAACAAACAAGGGAAAATACTAACAAAAGGTAGTGAAATAATGAACAGATGGAAATAATATTTCGAATCTTAACCCAGAAAGTGAAACAAATTGTACAGAAACAGAGAAACAAACTAGAGATACTGAAGAGGAACAACAAAACGTTATAAATGAGGAAGAAGTAAAAGACAATATATAATATAAAAAGAGGAAATGTGGCAGGGCATGACCATAATGCACCAGAAATGTTGAAAAGTACAGGACCAGAAAAGAGGAAAGTACTGACAAGAATTTATAGCTCAAAAGAATCTGCTTAGCATTCTTGGACTTAGAGAAAGCATTTGATAACATCCCTAGAAAAGTGGTCTGGGAATGTATGAAGAAAAGGGAAACCAAAAAATTGAGCACCGACGGAGCTCTGTATGATAATGTTTTCTAGTAGAATTAGTCTGGAAAACATGATTATCTTATAAATGCCTTGATTTTTTTAAATCCAAAAAATTGTATTTATTTCAGGCACACAAAGTTATACTTTCACTAAGTTTCATTAAAACTTGATTATTTTTGTAAAATGAAAAATATAAAATGAAAAAACAAGAAAAAAGTAGTTTTTCACATTTTTCTCAGAAATTTTAAGGTTATAATAAAATGTAACCAGACAGAAGTTGTTGATTTTTTCATTATCTACAACTTTTTTTTTACGTCAACTTCCGGTGCAAGAATGCGATTTTTGTCTTTTCAACCCCCCCCCCTACACCGCTACTGACGCTTTTTTATTTATTATATTACTCTTCGTCACTCCATCCTTGGATAACACTTTTTTTCTCTCTAAATACAATTTGGTTGGACTATTTATCCAGTGCACATTTAGTGATAGATTATTGCAGTAGGCTATACAGAAAGTAACAAATAAATCTTGACAGCTTTGCAGATTTGTTATTTTTTCTTTGTTTGAGAAATATGACATTTATATGAAATTATTGGTAAGTTTCTTTTATGCTGCAAATAGAACTGAAAATGTGTAACATTATTTGAGGTCATTCTCTAATTTTCCAGTTAATCGTTTCGAAAGGCCGCAGCAGATAAATCAATCAAAACAGGCTCTGTCTAATATGCTAAGACAGAGAAACCCATTGAATCATCAATTCATGGGACCTGGTCAAACTCCTGGAACTCCGCAAGCTGGTGGTTACGGACCTATGCAAAGATATCCTGCTAGACAACCGATGAGACAACAGCATCCTACAGCCATGCAGAATCAGGTATGACATTTATTTTTTTAACTTTGACCTGCACGTATTTCACCCAGTGAACCCTCAGCAGCATTAAATTAGCAGTACAGTGTTTATTTATGTTCAAATATACAAATTAAGGTAAAATGATGAATAATACATGATAGAAGATATTTTCAAAAATAACAAAGTTCTTGTGCCAGCAATTACTTATTCAGTATTCTAGCTATTGATTTTATTTTTTTAGGATTAAATTCAGGATATTCAATTAATTTTTTTGCCCACAGAACATGTTTGCGCAACAATACCCTACGATGCAGAACACCATGCCCCAACAATATGGAAACTACCCGAACAATCCCAACACAATGATGCAAGGCAACATGGCACCAGCTAACCAACAGATGATGCAGGGCAGCCAACCTGCCATGTTCCAGCAGCAAAGTTTTGCCCAAAGACCATCCCAACCGGATTACAGAGGGATGGTGCAAAATCCACGTGCCCCTTACATGCAACAGGCACCTAATGTCACAATGAATGCCAACTTGTCGGCTATGAGCGGAATGGGAGGCCAGGGAGGTCCAGCCCCTCCTTATTCCAGGTAGGAGTACCACTTGGTTCCGTTCTTGTACATTATGATCAGCTTGTGCATTCATTCAGTTGTCAAGAACAGAACCAGCGTAAAACAACACAACATCATCAGCAAACAGAGTCAGCATACCAACATTAACACTAGAAATGTCATTTATAAATATGAGAAATGCATGGACCCTTGAAGTACACATTGTATAACTGCAGTTACAGATTTACTCAAACGAATATTTGTGTTACCCTTTAATGAATCAACCATTTCATAAATTTTATTTAGATTCGTTTTTTCACAATATAGAGACATAGCTGTATTATAACTGAGTTTGGAATGGTTGCTACTACATCGCTGGCAATCCAAGATTTTATGATCCTCATGCTTGATACTTTCAACCTTTGTTTTGTTATTAGTCCTAACAAGATTTTGTTATAAGAAGAAAAGGAATTTTATTGTGTAATTTGTTGAGAAATAGTGACCATGAAGATTAAAAAAAAGTACCTATTCCCTCTTGTTAGTATGTTTTGTGCTCTTTAGGCCAGCTGGTCAAGGTATGCAACCTGGAGTACCAACGCAGCAGAGCCAATTCCAGCAGCAGAGAATGAGACAGCAAATGCTCGCGATGCAGCAGCAGCAACAGCAACAGCAGGGTGGGCCACAGGGGGCACAGGCGTCCCCAGCACTGATGGCACAGCTGGCACAAAGGCACAACATGAATCAGAACCCATATCAACATCAACCACCACCTTACAACAATATGTAAGGGACACGGGACCTATGGAAATTTGTTTTTAAGCAATGGTTTTATGTGAATGACGTAAAAGGGGATCGAATGTAATTGTAAATTTGTGTCAAGCTTTTAAAAAATAAATTATAGATAATTTTAACTGATTTTCTATGTGTTTGTGTTGCTGATTATAAGCGTAAACATTGAGAAGACACCAAATAAACATGTGCAGATGTCACCTCTTGTGTCAAAAGAGTGTGGTAAAACTTCAAGTGCCCAAAGGTAAGTAAACATTTGTGTTATGTCATACTTTTACATACAACAATCTATGTCTGTTATTTTTTTTGAGGATTTTGTTCATAGTTTTGATGCAGAAACAAAGTCTGTTCTGTCTTAAACAATTCACTGCAAAGACTAAGACTATATCCCCACTAATAAACTATTTATATCCAAGGATGTTGCGATTTAATATACTTTTAAAATAATGGTGGAGGCGCCAGTATCGTGTTGAAGTATATAACTAACCTGAACTTAACTAGACTGTGCTCAAAAATATCACAGAAGTGGAAGTAATCATTATAGATTTGTAACAAATGTCTAGTTACTCCAGTTGAACCATAATTAGTCCTATGTCTTGCAATGGCAAAGATTGAGATCTTGTACCTCTAGAAGGGACTTTAAAATAAATTAATGATAAAATTTCAGGGCAGTAAACTAAGTTGATAGCCAATTTGTACAAAAATACTGCACTTAAAAATCTACATTCCAATGAAGTAAAGCCCAAAAGTTGCAGCCAACACCATCAGCCACACCTCTATATGGAAAATGCATCTTCACAAACAATACTTAACACACTTATGCTGAACACTTTCAAGTGTTTTAACGTGAATCTCATACAGAGGATTCCAAATTATTCAAGGACACTGCGAATTAAATCAAAATACAAAGCTCATGGATATGCTCAGTGCATCTAATTAAAAAACCCAGTAGCCTAAAACACTTCATTACAACTTTGTCAATATGCTCTTTAAGTGACAATGAATGATCAAAGATTAGACCTAAATCGGAAATGGACAAAACTAAATTTAAACTGACATCATTTAGCACATAATCATACATAATTGGTGTACACTTGCAATGAAAGCTCATTACTTTACACTTACATTTAAATTCAAAAAGTTTCCTTACAATAACAGTTTAAATTATCTAAATCTTTCTGTAGCTTAACACAATCTTCACTACTATTACCCACAGCATAAAACTTGAAATCATCGGCATACAACAAGCATGTACTAAAACGAAAACAACTAGAAATATCATTTATGAACAACAAAATCAGTATAGGTCCTAAATGAGAATGAGTTCAAATAAGTGATTTCCAGCGTTTCAATTATTTTTATTTAAATTAATTGTTTTGGTTTAATAAAAACTATTATGTATTCAATCCACAGTAGTAGATAGAGAGATATACGCACGACGCCGTGTGGAGCGGGCCGATTTCGTAGCCAGTCACTTTAGAGAGAGATAGAGAATAGTGGGAATCACTCCGCTTTGCATAAGGCTACTTTACAGTTCACGCTGTGTTGATAATATCAGTTTGATTCCCAAAATTACCTAAGCGAATAGTGATGGTTCATTTATCATTCAAAAAGTGTGGAAATGATAAGATTCTGTTGTTACTTGTGGCAACAATTTTAGAACAGATTTGCGTCAGAAAATGAGAATCCGCTGCAAATGGACTCAATACTTCCAGATCAAGTTGTCAAAATGATATTTACGCTTTTATTTCGTATATTATATTGAGCATTTTTTATCTCTAGACATTTTTTCTACGACAAATGGTTCTTGTGATATTAGCAAAAATCCATAAATTTGTAAAATCAGTTTTTTATAAATACCTCGAAAACTAAACAAAACAATTGCAAGAGTGTTTTCTATATAATAGCAAAACTTTAAAAAAGTTCTGTGGACAGGGTCCAAAATTAATTTTTTTTAATATTTCAAAAATGTCAAAATTTTGGAAACATTTTTTAAACACTTTTTGGGAAAAATTTTATTTCCTATCGGATGGTATTTTCATATTTGAATATATTAAGTATTTTCGACATATTTGGCAAAAACCAGTTTTTTTAAATGACCGTTTTTTCTTCTAAACAATTTGCTGCACCGAAAATTAGGGACAAATAATACTCGCAATTATACTACTAATCACATACTAAAAGGCAAAAAATAAAAGTTTGCAAAAAGGGTAGTTACCCCAAAATTTTAGGGAAGGGGGCCCTATACCCTACTCACCCCAAAAGCCACATTTCAAGTTCATATGTTGTCTTTCGAGTTATCGCGTCCACACACAGACAGACATACAAACACGAAATTTTTGCTCAAATTTTGTTTTTGGATGTTTTCCAGCATTTTAAAGTGATTGAGCAAATTAAAAAAAATTGAAAATTTCTTTCGCGATACAATACTTCCCATCCGTTGGACGTGGAAGTAAAATTAAGTACAGAAATACGACTATTCTATATATTTCTTATATAATGAGGGTAATACTTAATTCGCACTAAATTTCAGAAGTATATCAAATAAGAGTGTTATGAAATAAAAAGTGGTGCTTCTGCATTCAACGTTTAGTAAAAATGCACATACAAGAGGATCTAAAAATTAAAAAAACTGTAACTTAGATTCCTTCTTCTTTCTTGCACTTGATATATCAGTATCTCTGTCATTGTGCTTATAGTACTATTTAATTCTAATTATAATATAACAATAAACAAAATTTTGAAAGTATTTCTGCTTTGTGTTCTTTACAAGGAAACGAAATAGAACATGTGTTTGAAAACAATTCATCCACTACATTGTCAAAAACAACACTGTGAATATGTTTGGTTAAAATATTTTTTTTAACTGTAAAATGATCTGATTTGGATGATTTAGCCGCCTTCTGGATTTTAAAATAGTAAGTGTAGATGAAGACCAGTTGTATCAGAAACATTTGTTTGGTGAAGATGGTCCCTACATGTGGAGCATTTCGATGATTAATTTTTTTTTGCATATTAAGGTGTATCGGAAGAATTACTGTTACAGTTCGGCACCACACAATACTTTCCTATTTTTGTTATTTCAAAAAACTTCATACAACTACCACACCGAATGTATGGTTATGCATGTCACTGGCCAGCGCTTTTACTACTATATTGCATCTCTTACTAGACCTCTCTCTCCCACACTGACTACGAATCTGGGCCGCAGTTGCATACAGTTATCATAGGGTCGTGCGTATACCTCTCTATCTACTACCGCGATTCAATCTTATAGATTCATTATTTTTGCGGCAGTTAGGACCGAAGTTATCACCCCACATATTAGATAGTGCTCAACGTCTTGTTTCATAATCTAACTACAGTACCTTTTTGGTAATAAATCCACCAATAATTACAACTACCACTGTTTAAGAAAGGTTTTAAAGCTGCTAATGTGTTTTAAATATTCAGACAACGCTACAAGGCATAAAAGAGCTTTWTTGTATATGGGGCATTCCACATGAAGCGCACAGGTAAAAAAACTCAATGTTTCTGATTTCAGTAATATTTAAGTATGTTCTTCCTATACATGTCCTTGATACGTGTAACAAATATTTTTGTAATATGACTGGTTAAGGAGTTGAGACTGTATTTCCAGTCTAGCTCCTAATCCACTTCCACACCCATTATAAAACTTAGCAATGATGTTCTATACAATATTAGCTATTGTCAGAAAAAAAAATAAAAGAAATCGAAATGGTCTAACTTTGTAAAATTCAAGATAAAAGAACTAAATCGCATTGATTTAATGAAAAAAAAAATTTTTTTCATTTTCAAAAATATAATTAAAAAGCTCATTAAGTGAAGTAATAAATCCACTGGTTTAATTATTTTAATCTATAATTTTATGACTTGGCAATCGGCTTTGAAGTACTGTATGTTCACTGGTTGGTCAAAATTCCCTTAACTCCTTAACCAGTCATTATATTACAAAACTATTTGGTACAGATATTAAGGACATGTATAGGTAGAACACACTCAAATATTACTGAATTTAGAAACATCAAGTTTTTTCACCCGTCCACTTCACGTGGAATGCCACAATTAACAATTTAAAATTGGATGACAAATTTACGAGTTCTAAGACAATAATTAGTATTCTTTAATATCTCGAAAACTAATAGTGCTAGCCCTACCATGTGCTAAGCTGGCTCAAAAGTCTGAGTGACCTTGAATATCAAGTAGTATACGAGGTGTTTCATATAAAAAAATTCAATTTGCTGTCGCCATGTTTACTCCAGACCCCTTATATAAAAAGTTTAGGTAAAAGCAAAACCCTTACCATCTCAAACCTCATGTGGATATTTCTACTAATAAACTTCTTACAAGGCCGATAATCGTCTTCTTTCTTGTTTTTCTATATTTTGAAAATGAAAAAGGTAACCCATAACATTTTCAGTTTTTTTTTATAGGTTGGCTAAAATGTTTTAAGGAAGATAGGATAAAAAATACTGAAAGATTACATAGAAAAATGTTTATTCAGTGTAATTGACTAGATACAATGAAATTTCCTGTTACACATTATTATACGAGATGGTCCATGAGAAAAAATATCACGAACTGAAGAGGGATTCTTAAAATGAAACAAAAACAATTTTAATACATCCAGCAAATAACTTACTATTCCGAAATTTTTTTCTAACTTTCCTGTACAGGAATAGTAAAATATTTGCATCCAGTCCTTTCAAAACACTCTAGTGCCCGACCAATTGCTATTCATAAGAACTATTTATCTAGCCAAGTTTTGCTTACTGTGAACTTTCGAATAAAACACGCATATATATATACATATAGTTCATAAATAAAGTAACGCAATTGCTAAAAAAATAATAAATAAATCTACAACTCTATTCTGTAGTAATTACTGAAATGTCTTTCAAAAAAAAATTATCAAAAATCTTTGGCACAATTTCAGAACAATCGCCTTATCTTGCAAAAAGTTTCTAAAAAAATCTTCCTGTCCTACATTTTGAGTACAACATCACAAATTCTTATTATTAACCTACATTCGATGCAACTTCGTTACTACCGCCGGAATAGTAATAATAATAGCACATACTTTGAAATCTGCTTAAATGACAGTTGATATGGAACTAGCATGCAACGGAGATCTTGGCAAATGAAAACGCACCAGCTCCGTCACTGTAATGGCAACCTGTACAAGACCTCGCCCTTCTAATACATCAGCAGCACAGCAGATGATGTTCTGGAAGAAAATTTTAGAAATTGCACGATTATTTTTTTTAACACTTTATTCCACTTCAATAAATACTGATATAATTTTTACAAGTGGTAAATATGTCACCCATTTACTAACTAGGCACAGGTATGAAAATAAAATGGGATGTCTAATTCCTATAGTATACAGGTATATTCAAAATAACTTTATTATAAAGCACCACATGAAAAACTCACTTACTTTTGGTCTTAGGATATAAAAAGCCCAGAGATTATATTTTACACTATGGAATTATCAACAGTCTTCTGTACTTAAAATAATACTGGAAGAATTTTAATGTGACTAGAAATAAAACATTATGCAAATAGTATATGGTAGTTTAACCAACGAAAAGTGTTATTAACAACTTAATATATATCTAAAAGTACAGAATAAAGGTACTACTAAGTAAATGTCTTACATGTTACTTCATTGTGTAAATGTTCAAAAAAGTACTGGAAAATGATTTGGTTGTAAAATACATTTGGTATAGGAATTTTTAAGTTTGGCTTAAGAATATACAGTATGTTTCAAGATGAATGTCATCGTTAAAGACATATCTTCTGAATTTGATTCTTACCCACCACATATCATTACAACAGCACAGCTTGGAGCACACTGTATATAATTAATTAATTACAATGGAATGCGGTAACTTTGAATAAAAAAAAAGAAATGAGAAATTAAACATCCTGTACTCATACAATAATTCAAAGCAAACTGATTTTCCATATAATTCAATCACATTTCATTTAAAAAGTTGAAAATTCTTTCAGTCTTTGCACCGTCTTTTGATATACAGTTGCACACACAGCTAGCGTACTAATTCCTAATTAGCTACCAAAATTAAGCTTGCAAAATAAAAAAATAAACCAAATGCAATATTTGATTCAATTGACATTTTCAATAATAATAGCTGCAATTTTTGATTTTAATTTTTGAAAATAGAAACCAATTCCTTAGATGCCAATTAGTAACAAATTTAAGCGTTTCTAATATCACAAAAATGCCTTAATTTCTATGTTTGTTAACAGAATACATTTGCAAAAATAGCTCATTTTTAGGCACAGTGATTATTAAGTACAGGTGATCACATTGTCTACGTAAACTAAACCTGATTATTCATAAGGTCTTTGTGACAAAGAAACAAAAAATAGCAACTGTAATTTCACTCAAATTTTCAACCGTCATACACTGAAGTAAATACTTCTTGGTTACATGTACTACTGGATATAAATTTAGGATTACACAGTTAGATAGTTTGCGGAACTGGAATGTTTAGGAATTATGCAAGGTAGACAGCATTCATTTTGGTTATTTGCAGATTAGTGTGTGCAATACGAAAAAATCAAAATAGGTTAAATATATGCATTTATACAAATATTTTTTTAAATAACAAATGTGCAGTATAGATTTAATAATTTTTGTGTATGTTCTCTTTTTTTAATTTACTATAAAAATTGTGCTTTAAAATCAAAAGGGTAAACAACAGAAATTTTCGTGTATACACACATCAGAAATTGGATGAATTAAAATATAATATATAATAGTAATTAATGATGTAAAATGGGTATAACACCAAGAAGGAAATCAAACGTTGAGTGAGCTATTCAAAAGCATAAAGTCAAAAAAATTCCAATAATCCTGACCTGTCAGATTAAATAAATTAGAAGGGAAACGTAATTTTTCGTCCTTATTTTTCATTTCAGTGATTGTGAGAAATGCATGGTAAAGTAGTTCAAATATTATGAATTTGATGAACTGGTCAACTAGACAAATTTAAGGATTAAAAAAATTCACAATATAATTTTCCAAGTGACTAATTATGCAAGTTATTGAAAGCAGTTGTGATTTTTTAAGATTTTTTCTTTTGATAGAAAATTGCACATTTCCTGTTTTTGAGACTAAAAGGTTTCAGGACTGTCAATTCCATCTTCCCCATCTCTTCTCTCTTCTTTAAAACCATGCAAATCTGGTTTAATAACAACACATTCAAACTCAAATAGTGATCAAAATCTATCAAATTCGATCATTCATGATCATTTGAAACGACTCAAAGCTCGATATATGGGTCCGTCATGTTCTTACGGAAATAAATTTGTGCTGCCATGTTGAAGTCTTTGATTTGCTTCTCAAATATCAAAAGAGTGATCCATTTTTGAAAACACACTTTGAAAGCTGATGTTGAAAAAAAAAGGCGATTCCATCTGCTTGGTGGGATTTTTTTTAGTGTACTGTCAATAGCAGGACAAATTAAATAATTCTCTTAAACAGAAAAAGCCAGAATTGATCCAAAGAAACACAATGTGAATCCTCGTACAAGTTTTTTAACTCGCCAAAAGCTTTTACAGCTTGTCATACCCACCATATTCTCTGGATCTGGCACCTCTTGATTAATATTTGTTCCGGTATCTACACAATTTTTTAGATGGTAAAACCTTCACTTCAAATGAGAAGATAAAAAATTATCTGGATTGAGTTTTTGCCAGCAAAAAAATTGGACTAAAATAATTCAATAAAATATTCACTATACACAATCATAAATTTTCATAAAAAGAAAAATGAAATTACTTTCCAAACAAAAATTGTCTACATGTTTTGTAAAGTAATCAAATATTTTAGGATAATGTTCAAAACCAATATATGTAAACTTCAAATAACCAAAATTAATGCTAACTTACCCCGCAAAGTGCATGATGATGTTTAGAAGCCAAGTAATCTTGCCTTCTCTCCTATTTAAACTTAATTTTTATTACTTCTGTAGCTTCTAAACATCTCCATACACTCAAACCTTCAGTCTGGCGGTGGGAACAAAATAAGCAGGATCAGTGTGCTTATAAACACGGCGAGCAGTAGGAGTGAGACTGTGGTGTCGTTATGTTGGTTCCTTGGAGGCGGATCGGCCTGTGGTCGTTCCTCCAGCAAGCAGAGCGCCTCCAGAGTGTCCAAGAGGCGGGGCAAGCCCCGACCACTCGCCAGGCCCTCTGACACGTCAACGCTACTGCACAGATGCTCCTGTAACCAACAACCCACAGTCTCACTCACTGCTCGAGTTTTAAGAAGGCGAAGGCACAGAGCTGGGAAAAAACACGATCTGTATGTTAACACAGGAAACAGAGCGATGGTAAATTGTTAGTTTGTGATAATAATGACGGTCATAGTACATGAACATAACAACATAAGCAGTAAGAGACACAGATACTGGCGAGACAATGGAGAATAAGGAGTTTTTAAATATTATTTTCAAGATTTGGTAACATCGTTTAAATTACAGTTCTGCAAAGTAGTATTAATGCTATTATTAATAATGTTTTACAACATGTTACAATCATAGAAGTTATAGAACTTTACTTTTCTGATTTTCCCCATAATTTGTAAAAAATGTATAGACGTTCTGTAAATGAAATCTATGTAAAATAAATTATTCGTTCCATTTAGTGGATATTCATAAACATTATTGTTAAATTGCTAATGGTTATTAAAGAATTAAAATATTTTTTCTTTTTTAACATAAGATATGTTACAATATAATAAGGGATCATGCACATTTTGTGAAGCAATGTTGTGTAAAATCATGTTTTATGTGATTACAACTGAGCAATCCTTTTAGTATGATATATCCAAATGGGACTAAAAATTGATTCTAGACAATGAAACACTCAAATTATTTACTTTTTAATCAAATGTCAAAGAAATAATTGTTTATAAGCGTTCAATTGAACATACAAGTATTGCAGAAAAACAAGAAACTCATATATTTTTGTAAGTTCAGAAAACAGTTTACTCATATTATGATGTTACTTCAAATTTAAGAAAATTTCAGAAAGTTTTATCACTAACCCAGGTTAATTAAAATCTAGGTAAATTCAACCATTAAGACCCTATAGTAAGTTATTTGATATAACATGGACAAATCCTAACTATGCTGTTCTATTATTTTCAAAATGACGTTACCATTTTTTTTTAGTTTTTTCTTCTAAATGATGAGAAAACATGACTTTTATATACAGTACTTTGGCTTGGAAATATACAAGGAGTCCAGTGCCATACATTAATAATATGCCTTGGTCAAAATAAATCAACTTTTCTTACAGCAATATTGTCTCCTTACCAATCAAGTGCCATTCTACATTATTTTTCTTTAGTCCATTGGATGGATTTTTCAAAATATTTTATTCAAATTTGGACAGTGGTATATCTAATCAACCTAAATAAGACAGTCTATTATTTAATTATAAGGCATTTTGGTTTTTCTTGAGAATTAGTGGATTTATTTTGTGAAAGTTATTCTTGACCTGTGTCGATTTAAATTTATTTTTTTTAATTAAAAAAAAACATAAAAGAAGTAAAATCTTACTAAGTGACAGCACAAATGACAATATGAAGACAAATATTAGTAATAATGAAAACAATAACCATATTATATATGTTATGGTATWATTTATGCATACKCCTATTGTTAATTGATTATGCGTCTTACGCTTCACTTATTATTATCAACAGGTGTCTTATCCCCTTAGGTTAGCCTTCATGTGTGGTCTTTGGAGATAGTAAGCTATTGTTTGAAACACTGAAACTGTATAACGAATTTGTCTTTCAGAATAGAGTCTAACACTAACCATCTTACTGTACGCATCTAAAGTTAGATCTCCACTAATTTCGTAATCGTAAATTGTCATTCCAGTCGTATTGTAAATATTAACTTTTAAACATTTTAATTTTACGCATGTTGTAAAATATATACAAATAAATATCTACATATTTATTTAAATGACATCAAATCTTTTAAATAAATAAATAATATTGTAATTTGTGCTGTTACTTAATAACATTTTCCGTTTTCATGTTGTTTTATTATTATTAAAAAAAAAGCGGCAACGTGTTGGAGTAAATGATTATGTATAAAACAAGATATCAAAAAATGGTAACAATCAGTTTGAAAATAACTGAACTGGGATCTGTCACATATGTGTAATAATAATTTTAGATGCGGGTATTCATGTAGAACAAAAGAATATGCTAGGTATACATGTTGTTAAAAATTAGTAGATGTATTAATAAATTTGCCAATAGCATCAAGCATGACTCCATTCAGCAGAAAAAGTCATTTCATTTCCCAGCTCTGTTTGCCTTATTATAATGATAAGCACCCCAACTTAATCAATAATATTTCCAGATAACTGGGAAAATTTTAAAGTACCTTCAGCATTAGTAAAAAAGCAAAAAAGAATTAAATAACTTCTTACCTCATCCACACCAATTTTTCGGCATGCCTCAATAAAGTTGTCAACATTCCTACGACATCTCGCCATTGTAAGCTTGGGCTAAACATAATTACAGCAATTAGATGGTGAAGCGTGAATTAATGTTTTATTCTTACCACCGCGGGAGAGGGAACATGTATGCTAGCAACCGATCTAGGCTTAATGTGATTGGCTAAGTGGCACAATACAACACCATCTGTCAGTGCTGGTGCCAAATCTTCTGGCAAAACCATTTTCAACCGTGTCTCAATAATCTTTAAAAGAAGATACAACTAAATAAGTAACGGTCTCATTCTGAACAGATTTTATATTGCCTAAGAATTGTCACAAAAGCTATCTAAAACAGTACTTTAAACTAAATTGTGTAATATTTTGTAACTGTTTATAAAGTGTTCTTAAATGTGTTTTGTTTAATTTGTGCATTCCGCACCTATTCAGCTTTAAGAAGATTAATTTTTTAAACCTAATAATAAATACAGTAGTGGGCCTAAGTTGAGGTGTTTGATTGTCAATACAGCACAAAAAGGCTAAGAACAACATTACAGTGTTTTTTTATATCCATAKGGCYAGTTGTTCCAAATTTTTTGATGGGGACTAAATTAATGTGTTTTACTTTTGTGAACCACACATCTGTCAGGTCCTTGATTTGGAAGCTATGTATCAAAGTTATATGAACAAGTTAGATGATATTTCCACACCTGAAGAATTGACACCTACAGGTACTTCACCTTAATCGATTTGCCTACTACTGATATAATTTTGGTTTGTACACAGAAAAGTAATAAATATTAATTTTGCTTGATCATGACAGATCACCCACTACATGTGCCTGATTTAACATCCAGTCAGTATCACTTGCTTCTAGCATTGATTGTAATTTTATGTTTAGAAAACACAATTTAGTTTAAATTTTAGATCACACTATTTACCCTGCAATTCTAAAAGGTCATTTTTTTGGTTCAAAAATCATTTAGAGTGCAAAATGAAACATGTGTAAGAGGCCTTTCATTTAATTTGTACCAGATACTGATATGGTATAAATATTTATGATAAAGATAACTGTGATAGTTTTATCTTGTGACATGAGAGTTATCAGTTATTGGAAAACATTCATAGCAAACAGGAAAAATATACAAATACAGATATCATCAAGAATTATTTAACATAATACCAGTATCTGTACCAGATGACTGGAAAATGGGAATAGTTCTTCCAGTACATAAAAAGGAGACACAAAAGAATGTGGGAACTATAGAGGAATTACATTGTTAAGTGTAGTAGCAAAGGTTTATGAACGACTGGTGGAAGCAAGATTCAGAGAAAAGCTTGAACCACCGTTACAAGAAGCACAAATTGGGTTTAGAAAGGGGCGAAGCAAACAGGACTATATATTTATGATCAAACAAATGGCTGAAAAGATAGGCAAAGAAAAAGGAATCTCTTTAGCATTTTTGGCCTTAGAGAAAGCATTTGATAACATCACTAGAAAAGTGGTGTAAATAACAAGCTCATAAAAAGCATAGAGTTTATACAGTAACACAAAAAATTAGGTCAGAACAAATAACATGTAATCAAGGGATTTCCAGGTAGTGGATGGACTAAAGCAAGGGTGATAGTTAAGCCCAACACTGTTCACTGTTCATCATGGTAATGGACAATACATTGTGGAAACTACACAACAAGTCAATGAAGTTAAATTAGAGTATAGAAAATTAAAGGTGGTAAAAATTTGACCTGATGATCTGTGAAGGAGTTACAACAAAATGTAGAGTTGTGGGAGAAAGAACTAACAAAATGTAAAATATTAATAAATACCAGCAAGACTAAAACAATGGTCATAGGAAAGGGGGACAAAAGGAAAGACATAACAAGTGGGAAACAAATAGAACAGGTTAAAAGTTTTAAGCATTTAGGAGTAACAATGCAAAGCAATGGAAGTATGGATGAGAAATAAATGAAAGAATCACTAGTGCAATAAAGGGATGTTAAGTGATATGCTTTTAAGTAGACTGCAAGCAACAGAGATGAAATACTTAAGAAGTGTTAAAGGAATGTTTAGAATTGACAGAATAAGAATCGACAGAATCAGAGAAGAACTGGAATAGACTCGATTAAACAAACTATGGAAGAAAATAACCTAAAGTGGTTCGGATACCTGGTGAAAATGAATGGGGAAAGGCCAGCAAAACTAGTATGGGAAGCAACAGTACAAGGAAAGAAAAGATGAGGATGATCGCAGGAGACATGGAACAAGATAGTGGCCGAGGCGTTGAAGAAGAGAAACCTCACCTGGACAAAGCTAGAAGGATAGCAAAGGACAGAACTAAGAGGAAGAAAATAGTGCAAAAGACAGTAAACGAGTGAAGACACTGCATAACTCAAAATTTGCATTTTTTTTTATAACACCCTACCTTTGAAGAGTTGCATCCCAGTAACTATTTGACTAACAAAAATTGATTTGATCTCATTTTGTAGCAAATTTTATCTGTTTTAAAAAGGAAAAGTATATTTTTGTTACAAAAAAACATAGTTTAGGGAATATTGTCAAAAATCCAAATCAATGGTGAAAATATCGCTGTTTTTTGACCACCATCAAGTTAGCATAATGTTCTCAGGGTTGTAAATCTGAATTAAAATACATACTTTCGCAAAAACTGCCAGAAATCGATTTAATGTAGGTCTTTTTGTATAAAACTTGACCAGTCTGTTAAGAACAAAATGTACTCACATTCCTCAACTGATTGATCAAATCCGTCTCCTCCCTGGCCTTATCTATTTCCCTCCTCATAGTAAAGCTCATTTTCTCAGGTGCAATTTCCTTGTTCCAACCCACGCTCCTGCCAGACTTCACACCATTCACATTCTTCATCGAAGCAGTAGCCAAATACCCTGTTTTCCCTCCACCTTTACCATTCGTAAGCGAACTACAATTCATCACAGTCGGCACGTTATCGTGGGACAATATCCCACCTGATCCCTTCACAGGTGATTTAGGTTTGATATAGCTCGCAACGCCTCTCGGCGATCCGTTTTTGATATCCGAATTCCCGTTCGTCAACGTGTTAGTTGGAGAATACGATCTGACAGTCAAATGTTGGTGCCTGAAAGGCTTGTCATCGAATATGCTTTTCGGGTTACTCAGYGCGGAATTTAGGGGTGTTGGGTCTGATTTCGACGTGGCCAACGTGCTGTGGTTCGTATGGGTGGGGGTGTTTGGTTCGGTTTTGTAGCTATTATCTTCGGAATCTTTGGTTCGGTATATGGAAGGTACGTCTTGTGCTCGTTGTTGCTTCAATGCTTCCTTGTATTCCTTGTAGGTCTGGATTTGGCGCAGAGATTTGGCTTTCTCGTCGGTACCATTTCCGTTTATTAACGTCGAGTTATCGAGGTTGGGACTGAGACGTACACTAGAAACACATGCAGTTAGAAAACCATGTGTTGTTAATTTGTTAAATATTGTATCGTTCATATGGTATTTGTTAAATATTTTAAAGTCAGCTACATTAAATGTGGTGAGCATGTTTTGTTAATTATAAAATTGCAATACAAAGTATTTACAGATGGCTATAAAAAAATTGTTACTGTGCCTGTGAAAGCTATATCTTTAAAGGCATAGAGACCACAAATCACCTGAAATTTACTACCTGGGTGAAATTTATGGAGGAGTTACTGATTAATTAATATGATGACCTAATGATTTATGCAAAAGATCGGGAAAAGAAGAAATTGAAACCAGAACAGGTTCAACATTTTAAATACCTGGGAGTAATGAATGAATGATGAAGAATCAATTCAATAAAAGTGTACCCGTGACTAAACTGAGTTTCCGTAAGTTAAAGGGAAATAAGCAAGAAGAAATACCATCCAAATCATGTAGAATTACACAAAAAATTAATACAGGTGATTTTAATGCAAAAAGAATTTTTTGGCAGTGGCTGTTAAATGGGTTGAATATTTTATTTACTGATGAAACTATGATGATGGTAATCAATAACTACTAGAGAATGTTCCTGTAAATGTAAAATATGCCATGTATTATCAGCATGAAGTCATTATGCTAAAAACATGCATTTTTAAAAATTATCAACTTCGTAATTGCTGTTATGCCCTGCAAGTTCGCCGGACCTTACCACTACGCACTTCTTTTGTGGGGTTTTGTTGAAAATTTCATATTTAAATAAGAACCTACTAGCCAAGAGGCAATAAAATACAGATTCTACATTTGCACATGTAAAAAATATTCCTTTCTACATATTTAAAAAAATCTAATTTATGCGAACAAAAATTGATCGCAAAATACTTCAGAATTTTTTTAATACATAATGGTTGGATTTTTTTATGTTCTATTGAACGGTGAAAACTTCATGTCACTATATTTTTTACTGTGGGAGATACTAATAAAAAAAAATCAACCTATGATATCAAAGATATAAACCAAAAGGTACAAGGAAAACACTCGAGTCATGACTATAATTGGAACACGAAGAGAAAGTAGTGTTTAAACTGGATAATGTCTGGCCACAAGTTGCTGAAATCGCAGATTATATATCACCCATCATATGGTCTTGATTTGACGTCCATTCTGTTTAAGCTATTTAAAGTTCATAAGAAAAGAAGCCTTAATTGGATAAGTACTTTTTTATAAGTCAAACCAGTAACATCATCTGGATATAAATCATATTTTAAATTTCATAATTTCATAATAAGAAGGCAACTTTAATGTGATGGATGCGATATATTATGCAAAAAAAATGATTTTATTATCTCTTAATAATGTATCTTAGTAACAAACGAAAAATCACAACAAGCACACTCCAAAGCAAGACACACAATGCTCTAGCGATCTTTTGAAACAGCCTATAAAACATGAACTTGTTTAGTTGTCGGAAGTTTATATACTGTGTATACATACCTGTTAACATCTTTAATAGGCCGATATTCGTCTCGTCTATCTATATCACTAATTTTTGGGGTGTCATCATCACCAATAATATCTGGAGAGGGAGAAACAGTTGAAGGAGTTGAGAGAGCTGAATGTGTCCCATTAAGTTCTACCGCTCTATTCATTATGGGTGTTGAAGTCCAACTTTTGCTATTGCTATCACTATCACCTAAAATAATGACTTGTAAATAACAATAAAAAAACCGAAAAAAAGTATTGGATTTACCTGCCATTTCCTGTGACCATCGCTTGTCATAACCATCACTACTAGTACAATATCCACTATCTACATTATGTCTTTTGTTCTTTAGTCTCTCTGGTAAATGTGAAGCCAATGTTCCAGCAGTGCAACCAGCAGAACGTCTAGATTTCCTACCCAAAGTGCCTGTGCCAATCAAACCTGTTTTTTGTTCTATTTTAATAGCTTCCGTTTCGAGGTATTTGAAAATGTGAACTTGTCCTCTTCTACACAACTACAATGATAAAAAGCCTATTTAGAAAATTAGAAATAATGTTTTGTTTTGACTAGTTCCACTATCGCCTAGAGTATTTAAAAACAACTGATAATAAATTAAAGCATCATAACATTAATAAAGGTTCCAATTGCAGCAATAAATTACTCCACATATTAAATCTTATCTCTCTGCATAGACTTTAAGCTATTATTTTTAAAATAAACAATGATTTTTATATGGTTCAGGTCAAATTATGATTTTACTGTGCATGTATAACTAGAATTAATGCATAACAGAGAATATAAATGACTTTCACATTGAATATGTTACATTATTTATGTAAAATATATTTTTTGTGTCGTCAGTAATAGTTAACACTACTACAATGATGCTGAAAGACTAGAAATAGATTCAGAAATTCAAGGGTACGGTGTAAATTAAAAGTGGCAACTATGTTAAGTTTTGCATTTGCAGGGTTACTATTTTAAGCAATAATTATGCAATGAGTTTTTATATTACTGATTTGGTTTTTAAAATATTGTAATAATATGGTTAATTAAAATAGCATTGATTTTTAGAATGATTTATAGGGGTTTTGTATCTGCAAACATACATTTCTCATTACAGTTTTCAAAGCAATGTTGTATTGAAATGTTATTCATTTTTGTATACCTGAATCCCATCTTATAAGATTTTCAATGGAACAAATAAAGGATAGACTTAAATTTTACCCTTCTTGAAACAATATGATCATGAACTGTTGTTAGTATTGATGTTATTTGAAGCTAGACAAAAATTTTCATCACAAAATATTGACAAATTATGAAATGTTCTTGCAGTATGCTGAAACAGCTTTTCCAAGTTTTGTATATAATAAATCCCAAACAATATGCTATTAATATGAGCACTGGGCCAAAACTATTCATATATGTACTATCTTTTTTTTGCTTTCAAATTATTGCCTTAATGTGCAGAGAGCAAAAATTTCACTTACACAAGCTGGTGGACAAGTCAAAGGATTGTCTTCCACAGAAAGGTGAATTAACGATATCATGTTCCTCATTTCCACAGGCAGAGTACTGATACGGTTCCCCCCCAGGTCCAGCCTGACGAGGTTCAGATACGTTATTTCTACAGGTAAACACAGTAAAAGATTGTTTCGCAACACTAACGACTGTAGCAACACAAGATCCCCCATTCTGGGGGGTAGGTGAGTAAGTTGGTTACAAGAGGCATCCAGCTCTGTTAGCTGGGACATTTTGTACAATTCATCCGGTAAACTGGATAGTTTGTTGTTTGACACTAGTAAAATCTGAAAGAAAAAACCAAATCAATCTTTGTATTCAAGTTTTGAAGGAACCAACAAAATATAAAGAGATTTCAGCCTGTTGCTACTCCGAAAGTCACGAAAATTTCTACAAATATAACCAAACAGTATTTGTGACATGTTACACATACACATAAAAAGTTCAACATTATTAATGCAGTGTGTATACGTTAAGACAGACTGTTCCGTTGAAAATGAAACTACAGCACATTTGGAAATGTTCAGAAATAGGCAATTAATAGTACACCATTCAAGAACTCAAAGGGCCAAGATTCGAACCCTGACGCACACCTAACGAAGCAACAAACTCATTTGTTGTATAGTTATTGCATCACACTGGCTGATGTCTTTTACTCAAGTATGACTGAAACAGCAGCATAAACAATATAGTTTCAAAAGTTTTTGCAAAATTACTTAGAATGGAGATGCGTCTAGTTCTTTTTAGCATTTATTCAAGACGGGATATATGTAAGCACGTTTCCAAATACTACGAAATACTGAGAATTTCAATATTAGACTGAATAAGTAAAACAATGGGGATACAAATACCGGATAGAATGAAACTGGGAACTCTATCCGGTCCAGTAGTAAAAGTATTCTTCGCCTATTTCAAAGCAGAATAAATTTCATCCTCTGTAATACAATTTATACAAAATGTACCGAACACTTGTGTCTCATTAAAAGAAAGGGCAGTATTATCACCATTGTTGGGCACGATATATACACTCTTAAAAAAGAAGACTGTGGAGAGGTGAGCTCCTCATCGTGAAATATTTCAGTACCTGACAAATATCGCCTGTACGAAACATTAATTAAAGTTTTACACCTTGAGCGGAAATCCTTATATTGATTAAGAATATATGCTGTATTATTTTAAAATATATGCTTTACGACGAATTCACATAATTATCTCATGATCAAACCACGGAGGGTTTCCTATTACATCACAATCGATTAATTTATGAATTAAAATATACTTACTTGAATTGGAAGAAGACATATTTCCCTAGGTAATGCTGTGAGTTGATTTCGACTGAGATCTACGTAATTAAGGCATTGAAGACTACTTATGCTATCTGGAATATGCCTAATGGCATTGTGATAACAATGCAAGCGTTCTAAAAAGGGGAATTCAGAAACCTCCTCTGGAAGCTCGCTGAATCGGTTTTTTGACAGATCTGAAACAAAAAATAATAACGTTAGTCGATGATTGAGAATAATTCCGAATATGCACAGCCTCTCTTTCAGTCTTTGTTCATCTATTTTCTAATGTATTCATATCAATGTCCTATTTCAAGTGTCTGTGAATATCTGATTTTTGTTCCATTCAAACCAGTTTTTAAAAGTCTGGAGGCTTTTCTACCAGATAGATATCGATATTGAAAGGCTGCAATCTTACTACCAGAATAATAGCCTTTTCTTTAACATTGATACATGTGTCGCGATATCATTTACCAGGAATAAGGGTATTATAAAATTTGATTATAGTATAAACAGTAAGTAGCCTGTTGAATAGGGTTAATTCAATTAGAGATTTGGGTGTAGTATTTGAGTCAAAGATGCTATTTAGTGAACATATTTCCTATATTGTGATGAATGCAAATAATACCCTGGGATTTATTTTTAGAGTTTGCTTTGAATTTAGGAATGGAAGTCTTTTAATTTTTTGTTCATGGCTTACGTCAACGGTTATTTGGAATCCTCAAAATATTGTGTAAAATATTGAAAGGATTCAGAACAAATTCCTTAGATATATCGCTTCTAAACTTCGTCTAGATCTGGAGAGTACTGATCTTATTCGTGAACACTTTCGCATGCTGCCTCTGGAGCAGCGACGAAGTTTTGCAGATCTCCGTTATCTGCACAGCATTTGTAATGGTGCAGTGGACTCGACAGTTATTTTGAGTATGCTGAATATTTCGGTCTTTCTGTGTATAACACTAGGTCTCATAATTTGTTTTATGTACCTGTACATTTCACTAATGCGTATGCAAACTCTCCATGTCTTAGAAGTATTAAGTCCTATAATTCATTAAGCAGGCTAACTCACTTGAAGTTGATATATTTAGTGATTCTGTATACTCATTTCGGAGAAAATTGCTTTAACAATAATTTTTTTTCTTTTCGTATCTTGATAGTTTACTTCTTACATAATGTTATAATCATAAATTAGGTGTTCATTTGGAATAAGACATAGGTATTAATTTTACATTTTAACAGCTTCTGTTTTGCGGTGTGGTTTATTCTTTACTACGTTAATATCATTATTGAATAAGTTGCAAGCACTGTTTTAGGTTAGTACTGTTTGCGCTTCCGTATATAAATAAATAAATAAAATAAAATAAATATGGCATTACCTATATAAAATCATATAGCAATTTGTTAATTAAATCTCTGACATACAACTCATAATTTTTCGTTTCTAAAATTGCTCATTTTGATTGATCAGTTTCGATGACCCTCTTGTGAACTAAAATTACGTATTAATTATACTGTAAGCAATGCATGGTGAGTTTTAGATAAAACCAGTACGTACACTAACAACTTTCCTGTGAAGTCACCACAGGAATGTCTGTTGCGTGTTAGCCAACATTCGTTTCTCAAAGTACATGTTATTCTCATAAAACTGACGGTCCAACAACTTTGCGAGATATCTCCGCGTTAACATGCCTACGAGCGAAGTTACGAAACCACTAACGTATAAATCAATATTCTTACTATGGTTATCAGTTTCCACGATGAGCAATGAGCCATAACTACGTTTGCAAAATGAACTGGAACACGAATACATCAACATTGCATGTTTTGGAATTCAAATGGTCGCATTTCGAACGCTATTTATAAAATTTACGTCCGTTCKAGTTCGCGTCATTAGTGTGACAAAAAGGAAGCTAGAATTTTCAAGGAGACGCTTCTTCTTCAAAAGCTTTATAAACATCCAGAAGTATGGCAGGAAGACGTGGGGACTAATTAAAGACAAYAATGGTTTACTAGGTTTCATTACATTAGGTTTAGTCTTCCCTAGATTTGTTATAATTTTTACAATTTATTTTATAGAAACCTGACTTTTCCAAAATATCTCTCTTAGGTTTTTATATACACCTTTATATTAATTTAAGTTCAACAAAACCGCTGAAAATTGAATCAATGCTTCCACATCCAATTGTCAAAATGACATTTACGTTTTTATTTCTTATACTATACGATTAGTAATCATGTTTTGAGCATTTTTCCCTCTACACATTTTTTCTAAGACAAACAGTCCTCGTGATATTAGCAAAAATATATAAATTTTAAAATCGTTTTTTTCAAATAACTCGAAAATTATTAACTTAACAAAAAATTACAAGAGTGCTTTCTGTACAGAAATCTGATTTTCTACATAATACCAAACTTTAAAAAAAATCGTACGAGCAGGGTCAAAAATAGGTTTTTTGAAAATATTTCGAAAATGTCATAATTTTGAAAAAAATTGCTAAGACACTTTTTGTGAGAAATTTTATTTCCTATTTGATGGTATATTCTTTTTTTGAATATATTAAATATATTCGAAAATATTTAGGAAAAACCCTTTTCTTTAAGTGACGCTTTTTTGCTAATATTTTCAAAACAGTTTGCTGCACCGAAAATTTATAAAGATGAATAATACTCGCAGTTATACTACTAATCACATACTAAAACGCAAGAAAAATAAAAAAATAAAAATTTGTAAAACAGGTTACCCCCCAATTTTGTCCCCTTCCCGATACCGTACTTACCCCACAAACAACAAGTCGCTTTGGGTAGCTGAGATTTATACGTTTGCCAAATTTCAAGTTCATATATTGTCTTTCGAAAGTTATCGTGTCCACAAACAACACCACAGACACACAGACAAGAAATTTTTTGCTCAAAGTTTGTTTTTTTTGCGTGTTCGACCACTTTAAAGCGAATGAGCAAATAAAAATTATTGAAAATTATTCGATACAATACTTCCCATCCGTTGGATGTGGAATTAAAAAACCGCTGCAAATTGAATCAATACTTCCACATCCAGTTGTCAAAATGACATTTACGTTTTTATTTTTTAACTATACGATTAGTAATCAGGTTTTGAGCATTTTTCTCTCTACACATTTTTTCTAAGACAAACAGTCCTCGTTACATTAGCAAAAATATATACATTTTAAAAATCGGTTTTTTCCAAATAACTCGAAAATTATTAACTTAACAAAAAAATTACAAGAGCGCTTTCTGATCAGAAATTTGATTTTCTATATAATACCAAAATTTAAAAAAAATCGTACGAGCAGGGTCCAAAATAGGTTTTTTTGGAAATATTTCGAAAATGTCAAAATTGTAGATAAATTTTCTAAGACACTTTTTGTGACAAATTTTATTTCCTATCTGATGGCATTTTTATTTTTTGAATATATTAAATATATTCGGAGATATTTAGGAAAAACAGTTTTCTTTTTTGCTAATATCTTCTAAACAGTTTGCTGTATCGAAAATTTATAAGAACTAATAATACTGGCAGTTATACTGCTAATGACATACTAAAACGAAAAAAATATAAAAAAATAAAAATTTGCAAAAAGGGTAGTTACCCCCCAATTTCGCCACCTTCCCGATACCCTACTTACCCCACAAACAATAGGTCGCTTTGGGTAGTTGAGATTTATACGTGTACCAAAATTCAAGTTCATATATTAAGTCTTTCGAAAGTTATCGTGTCCACAAACAATACCACAGACACACAGACGAGAAATTTGTTTTTGCTAAAATTTGTTTTTTTTTGCGTTTTCGACCATTTTAAAGCGATTGAGCAAATAAAAATTTTTGAAAATTTTTTTCGCGATACAATACTTCCCATCCGTTGGATGTGGAAATAATTATCCCAAATTTAGAAACACCTTAAAATTTTATTATCCATAGGTGTTTTGCTCATGGTGAGTAATCCCGCAACACTGCACTCTTCGCTTTTCTTATTGCACCCAAAATAAACATTGTTTTGACATACCAAGCTAGTGTTGGTTTAACCCCGTTCTGACGTAATAATGCATGTGTGTATACACCTGAAGTGCTTTGCGAGGAAGATGAAAACGCCGGTAGAGTTCAATAACCGCTAGATGACATATTGCTCAACTTCAGACCGATTTTGGGAAATGATTTTTCAGGGTAAAACCAATAAAACTTAACTGGCATGTGTTTCGTCTGGAACATCTGGCCGTGGCAGACTTTAGGGAATCGATATTTTCGTCGGAGGAACTTGGGGTTCCGACGGAATAACCTAAGCTCTAATAAGTGGACCTTTGTTGCCATATTTGGAAAGCGATAAAATCTAATGTTTGCATTATGTTCTATATTTAGCAGCCATGCGACGTGGTCAGAAATAATACGTGCCGCAATGGAAGTGTAGGTGGGTACTTGTCTTTGTATTGGACAACAAAAGGTTAATTGTTACTATACCGAAGTGGGTTTTTAACCAGGTAAATTTACATTTCTTTTTATTAACTTCCTCAGTTATTGTCATAAAGTGGAACTTTTGTTTCGAATATGATCCATAATAGCATAAAAATGTCCACCTGGTTAAAATGGAATAAACATGGTAAATTTGTAGAGGATTCCACTAGCCCACAAACAGTTACTTACTTCGCTGGTGAGATAGAAGCATTATTACAATAAGAGCATTTGTAACCATAGAAGTTACTGCAATGTACTCTAACCCATGTGAGATGTACAAAACTATATCTATGGTAAATAAAAATCAACGAAACAATTTTTAGTACAGATGGTGCATTAATATTATAATACATAAAAAATGACCGAGAAATGGAAAATCTGCCCTTGGGAATTGAAGAAGCTGTTGCAAATGTTATCTCGTATTTAATTCCTAGCCTCACCTCTGTATGGTGAACCCCAAAAACTTGAAAAGTCTTGCTGAAGATTGGGTAACCAACCCCAATGAAACACAGAGTCAGGGCTAAGCAGGAATGATAATCCGAAAAGGAAATAACTAAAAACAAGTTATACTTGTATACCTAATCAACAAACGACGAAACATGCGCGAAATAAGCATAACGGATGCATTAAAAGTAGAAACCTGGAATGTTAGGAGTGCTGCATTAAAGGAAATTCAGTTGGCCAAACATCTGTAAAATAAGCATGTCGATTTTTCAGCTATGTGAATGACTAAATAATGATATACGAAAAAATAATTAGCTATGAAAATATAAATGAGTGTATTGTTTTAGCTAACATCAAGAACCACAGAGTACATTGTTATATTTCTAAACGACACTAGTAAACCAAATAATCAAAACACTTACCTAATAGGTAACAAGAATAAGAGTGCGTCGGCTAACTCAGAGGAGTTAGGGGTGAGTAAACAAATTGAAGAGAAATACTAAATTATCTTAAAAGAAAATTATGTATAAATGGGCGCCAGACAGTCCTACCCTGCACTCAACGTATTATTTGCTTCAGACTGTCACAAAGCAAAATTGAAGGCAAAGATAATAATGTTTTGATCACTGAAATTACAATGCACTAATGAAAAGAAAAATCTGAATACCTTAGAACTCATTGTTTATTAAAATAAATTCATAGCAAAAGAAATGCAATATAATAAGTTGTAATAAACTCTAAACCGGAACCAGAGCAAAATATAGCTATCTCTAGAATCGAAATTCAATAATAATTCAATATAAAGACCAACTTAGGTTTGACTGCGCAATCGCTCCCTTACACAACAAAAATTTACTTCAAATTAATTCTAAAACAACGTTCAACAATTAAGAACCGCTAATCATTCAATTATGGTTAAATTCTTTACGTATTTGATTAACCAATATTAAGTATGCTTTATATTTAAAGCAAACTGCCATATCACTCCAAAAAAAAGATGAATGATTGTACGAATAAGTATAGCAAGACTGTAAATTAAGGCTACACAAAGTTAATGTAGTAAATAAACTCAAATAAGAAAAATATTAAAGTAGCAATACTTAAGAGAAAATAAGTTCAAAGAAACTACAATCGTTAATATACAATACAAAATTAGTTGATGGATATCAGTCGTGTTGTAGTGAGCAAGATTATTTCGTGTACGACGCACAATGTACGGAATATAAACTTGTCCAGCACTAGCACCGGCTAAAAAGAGCGATAAGGAATAACAAAATGACTTATACTGTAGGTACATACTGTAGGTACTTATCACTTAATCTAGCAGGAAGCCCTGGTGGTACCCTTGTACGCGTCTTCTCTACGACTTGATTTCACATCAGCCAAGACCAGAGGCATACATCCAGCCACAATTTCCTCCAGTAATGACGTATGAACCCCAACAATCTCCTCCGGAAACAATGTATGACCACGGCGAAGAAATATCCAAATGAAACTGCTCAATTTGCTAAGGTGATGCAATCGCCTCACAATCCGTATGCAAGTAAAACGGCGGTTGAAAGAAAAGGCCTATTGTATAAACAAAGAAACAATAAATACCAGACATACGCAAACGACGCAACAGAACCTTTTCTTTACCGGAAAATCGAGGGTAGTTGGTGAAAAACTATGTACATGTAGTCGCGAGGTGATATAGTCCCGCTAAGCGGTTAGATAAGCGCTCCAAAAGAATCCAAATTTATTCACACTAATCAAAAATCGAGCACTTATTTAAAATTTAGATCACCCGAATTACTCCGGCTAAGCCGATATGCCAAATTAGACAAAAATTTCAAGTGGCTGTTCACCTCTGCATGTGCGATCGAAAGTGAAGTATTTACCGCCCAATAAAAATTGAATTTAGAAAAAAAAACGCGCCGCAAGAAATGGTAAAAGGCTGCTGGGCAGAAAATACGCCTACAAGGTGGCAACCAACTATAATGTAGAAGAACGATGTTATTTGATGACGCATTGCACCCCTATCGTTAAATATCAGCGAAAATTTTAATTGTTATAACATATAACGTTGACAGCATATGCATCAGAGAAAGGAAAAAATGCGAATCTGAAATGTTTTATGAGAAACTATAATCAGTATTAAATAGATACAATAAAACAAATTTTACCGTATTTATGGGCGATGTGAATGCTAGAGTCGAAAACACCAATCCCAAAAATAATTGGTGTTTATTACTTGGAATAAGCTAAAGATTACTAACGGCTTTTTAGAGAAATAAGTATAAAAGTATTCAAGTATCTTGGACAGCAAGAGCTTACCAATCTATTATAGACTACGGTATGACAAATGATGAAACTGGACACTTTAATAGTTTCCACAACAGACACCTATAACATTAAAAAAAAGCAACTAAGATACAAAACGAAGAAACAGTTTATGAGAACAAGAGTGTAAGAGAAAAAGAATAAACAGAATGTTATAAAGTTTAAAACAAAAAAAAATCTAAACGAATAAAGTGAAAGTTTAAAGAATGTGGTAACAAAAGTAGCAGATTATTTCTCAATAATATATTATATTATAAACAGGATTTGAGTACTGAATGTTTACTTGTTTGTGTTATTATGTAGAACTTTTAGAATGCTTCACTATACTGCGCTACTATAAAATATAATGTTTAATGGTTTGTGGTGTATGTTGAGATACCGACCCTCTTAAAAATTAAAGAGGTAATATAATTTAGGGGCAGTCACCCTCCAGAGCACTCTCGTTATCTTGAAATTAATCAAATTATCCCAACAAGCTTCATCCCGCTTGCATGTTGTTCAAAAGTAAATTACCCCGACATAAAACCAGAGTGGCTCGAATTTACCAACATAGTGCGACAATATCCGTATATCCCCTAAATCGTAAACAAAATTTTATGTGAACTATTGGTCTACATATCATGAGGATTCGCGGGCATCAAATCCACCTACTCGTGACTCTCCGCCTGGAGAGCGTATTAAAAATGATTTTATAACCATCATGAATTTTTAATGGCGAATTTAATACATATAGCTCTCGATATAGCTACTTTATGGTTTTAGTGGTTACGTACCATTGACCGCGGATACATGGTCACTTTATTTCATAAACGTAGTGCGTAGTATTTGGTGACGTAATATTTTTGTCGATTTTCATCCTGGCATTTACACACTTATAATTAATAAGCGTGCGTCGCAGGTACTGTTGAATTCTGAGATAGGCGCAAGGTGATTTTATTCAAATTTATAGCGATTGAAGATAGCGGTTAGCAAAATTTGCGAATGTTAAGTTCTTCAGACTTTGTAAATGTTGGATGTCAGATATTTACTTTATGTCTGGATATAGAGATTTTC
Organism: Rhyzopertha dominica; assembly: GCA_025024175.1. NCBI lineage: Eukaryota > Metazoa > Arthropoda > Insecta > Coleoptera > Bostrichidae > Rhyzopertha > Rhyzopertha dominica. The sequence continues at coordinate 2,392,316 of QCXZ01000042.1, forward strand.
GAAATATCTTATAACCAAAAAGCTGACACGAAATCTTCCAAGACGAACCACTGGTGAAGCCTTGATAACGTTTCTGAATAGATCCTTTGGGAGCTACTGGATATTTATATATATTTATAATGAATATATATATTTTCCTTCGTCCCACAACCTTGCGTTTTAAAATATTTCAAACTGTCTAGACCAGCGTTTATCCAATAAAGCAATAAACTACGAGGGATAGTTGAAATCTCTACTCAGGGTAGTTCTTACAAAATCGTCGTCTCTATTTAGCATATGTATGTTTTTACAATTTGTCATAAAACTTTACGTTTCAATTCTCTCTTTTAAACCACTATTTTTACTGTACTTTAACACTAGACCCTATTTACCTAAACTTCTGATTTGCACATTCCTCAAAATAATAATTAAATCATCAGCCAAACAATTTTTTGCAATAGAAGAAATTTTAATCTAGTTTGGTTTGATTTCTCTTGACACTTGACGCAATTCTGTAGTTCTGACATTAATTACTTAACGTCGGTACAGTTATTTCAAAATAAATTATTCACAGCAAGAACTAGCGAGCATGATCTGTGTTATTGGTTAATATTTCGATAATTCCTGACTGTAGAATACTAGACAATATGAAAAAAAAAATAAACATAACTGTATCAGTAAGTGTATGAAAGTTAATTATGGATTTAAATATAAAAAGTCGTCAATGACAAAACGCCGCAAGGAAATAAGGAATTTTCTTTTTTTCTGTATTAATAACAACCGTTTTTCAATTACAACACGATACATTGCGTTGTTTCTTGTTGCAAGAATGGGCGATTTAGAGTGAACTGTACGAACGCTCGATGTAAGGAATGGTATAATATAAAATTGAATTGAATCAATAGTTCCACATCCAATTGTCAAAATGACATTTAGGTTTTTATTTCTTATACTATACGATTGGTAATCAGGTTTTGACCATTTTTTCTTTCTACACATTTTTATAAGACAAATGGTCCTCGTGATATTAGCAAAAATACATGAATTTTTTAAATCTGTTTTTCCAAATAACTCGAGAAGTATTAACTTAACAAAAAAATTACATGAGTGCTTTCCGATTAGAAATTTGATTTTCTACATAATACCAAAATTTAAAAAAAAATCGTACGAGCAGGGCCCAAAAAAGGTTTTTTGGAAATATTTCGAAAATGTCAAAATTTTGGATAAATTTTCTAAGACACTTTTTGTGAGAAATTTTATTTCCTATCTGAGGGTATTTTCGTTTTTTGAATATATTAAATACATTCGAAGATATTTAGGAAAATAGGTCGCTTTGGGTAGTTGAGATCTATGCCTTTGCCAAATTTCAAGTTCATATATTAAGTCTTTCGAAAGTTATCGTGTCCACAAACAAAACCACATACACACAGACACAAACGAGAAATTGTATTTTGCTCTAATTTTGTTTTTTTTTACGTTTTCGACCACTTTAAGGCGAATGAGCAAATAAAAGTTTTTCAAAATTTTTTTCGCGATACAATACTTCCCATCCGTTGGATGTGGAAGTAATAAGGAGAGTCCTAAAATTATCCTGCAGATTGATGCTAAAGGAAAACCATTGCTGTCAGAAACGTGCAAACGGAGACAAAATCAAAGACATGTTAAAAAGAATCTTTTTTATGGTGATCGTAAACTTACGATTTACAGCATTTAAAATTTACGTGTCACTTATTGAACGCACATGCTCATAAGACAGTTCCGAAGACAATGGTCAACCAAGTTTCTTCCATAATAGCTACTTAAATAAGTATATGGTTTTGTTTTTCTTCGATGTTTCGCCTAGACCGTATACTCTTTAAGAGTCAAAAGCAACAATGTGCAACAAGCGTTATAACGAGCGCTGGAACAGTGTTTCTTGTATTCTGATTTTTTTATTTTTGTTGACATGGTCATATATTCGTAAACAAGCATGTCCCTAATTTTATTAGAGAGATGATTTGGTTGAAGATGGATCGAGCTTCTCTAGAGATGTTAGGCAACATATTAGTAAGCACTTTCCTTGGAGGTGAAAGGATTCTTTGCGAAGAACTCAGTATCATACATTCATCACTAACAACTAGCTTTGAACGTGAGTCGAGCTAGGGCTATGGTGGTGTAGTGGCCTGTATACTGAGGCAGTGTGATCAATTTTTTTTAGTTTGCCGCACTCTGAAGCAGCAATATTCAAATGATGGTGATAAATCAAAATGTTTGATACAGTTTCTTCGCATTTCAAGAGATAACAGTTTATTAGGAAGCGTATAATAATTTTCTACTTATTCAAGATTGCGTATTATTTTTAGCCATTAGATGACGACACGACCAGTATTTCTGCTTGTCGGAAGCTCCTCGATAAAAGTTAAAGGTCGACGCTGTCATAAATCAGAAACGAACTATTCCTGGTCCGGCGACCTATAGGAAAGTATTGCGGTTAAAATGGGGCATAAAATTGATCGGAAAGAGGTTGCAGATGTCGATAAGATGTGTTCACCCTTTGACCTTTTTACGGAAATTGCGCTCACGATCAGACGAACGCCATTTACTGCTGCGTCCTGTAATTACGTATCAAACAGTACTGTCATTATGGTTCTGCATGGGGAACATGTTTAAATGGTGTAATGAGAGTTCTGATGCTTTTTTTTGTACTAGCAGCAGGCTGCGATGATTCATAACTCAGAATATGCGTGCAATTAGCGAGCAATTGTTAAGTTTTCAATTAATCTGGTGACATTTAGAAGTAAGCTCGCAGTAGGCAGTCTTCTATAGCCGGAAATGATAAAATCTTCCAATAACCATCACGAGGCAATGTTTTTCATATCAAGTATGTTGGTATATGTACTTTCCAATCCATTACAAAATTTCCGGCTGCGTTTACAATTAATACTTGTCTGTGGTTGAAATTTCAGTTCCACCTGTGTATGTTAATGTAACTAGTACATAATTCATCTTTTTCGTCAACTTTCAAATTTATTTTTGACAAAGCCAAAGACTGTACTATATGTACGTTCATGGTCTATCATTCAACCAGGTAATAAATGTGTGGTATGATTTATTTGCTAACCAAAAATCAATGCTGCTTAATATTCGGTTTAGGTCTACAGAAAGAAATTTTTGTTTATTTCAAAATCAGCATTCCTGTATGGAATAAAGAAATGACCAAGTATAGTGCTTATCTGAAATTTTGCATGTTGAAAACATAAAGTACTGCACTGATGAGCTGTACTGACAGCGAAATAGTTCTATCTGCAGTTGGTTGAGGTGCAGACAGCACAACATAGACATCCATTTTAATAAAGTACTCGAATTAGCTGTTAGAAAGAGAATGATTTCCTAGCAAAAAAATCTTAATCAATTCTATTTAAAAATGGAGTTTGTATTTTAGGTAACTTTCTTATGTTAGTTTTTGTGTTTTAAGGATGTCAAAAATTGCTAACACAATATAATGAAAACCCGATGATATTCTCCTCACCAGTTGTTCAGCGGAAGTCGAGCTAAGTCAACAAAACATGATTATTTATAATATTTGAATTTCACGCTTGAGTGAGGCCCTTATCTAATTATAGATGTTGATGTTTATTTTGTGGAGTCCTTTTGTGTTAATTTTTCTTATTGTATTTATTTGTAGGTTCTGGCTCCTTATTTTTATAAATTAAAGACACTTTTTTCTAATAATATGACGTTTCGACCTATAATTTAGGTCTTCGACAAAGACAATACAATAAGAAAACTTATCTAATTAGTTCAAACAACGCGGATCCTGGAATCGGGCCTAAATATGAATTCGTTAAAGTATCTTTATTCTTTTGGATAAAGATGCTTTCAAACGCGTTCAGTTCCGTGTTGTAAGAAATTTGTTTAACTCGTTTTAAGCTTCTACAAGTCATGGGGTGAGATGTGTCTTTAATATATTGGGTGACACTTGACCTATCAAACCTCCCAAACGTGAAATAAGCTAAATGTTCTTTAAATATAACTCCTGCAAAACGCCCGGGAGCAAATATATTTAGGATTACAACTACTACATTGTATTTGATATATGCTTGCTTTGTCCTTTTCATTTACTTTAACCTTCGGATTTCATAAAAGATTTTTATAGTATTATTGGCAGTAAAAGCCAGTTTTAAACGAAGAGGTTTTAGGATGCATTCTAACCCTTTAGTAAGCCTTAATTCAAGGGTATATAAATTTTCTACTGTTTTACTAGAGTAGCCATTATGAACTGCAACAGTCTTGATATATATATACTTTTTCAAAGTTAGCTTTTGGTAATGGAAAATTAACTAATCTATTAACTAGGAAGTTCAAAGCAGAAAGTGTATATTGATAAGATAATTTGATTACAATAAAAAACCACACTCAGCTCTTATTTTATTTATTTAAAAATGGCTATATTCAAGATTAAAGCAAAAAAATTGTAACAGTGCGATTGTTTACACTTTTTATAAAAGCCTATTCATATACAGCGTATTAAAAACATACTGCAAAGGTACTACAAAAATATTTTAATCCGTAATTCCTACTTATTTGAATTAATTGTTGTAATTAGGAAGATGCGTTCTCCTGTGTATCCACGAACAGTAAACTTACCGGTGCAAGAATTTAATTAATTTTACACTAGCCCAGCAGTTAATTAGACCACTCTACATTAATGTCTATCTAGATGCAGGCCAGTGTCCGTATAAGCTTGTGCAGTAACGAAGTAGAGCGAAAATTGTTGTCTATTACGGTTTCGTTACAACGAGTGCTCATTCACGATGCGTGAATCATTTTTCATGCAAATTTTTCTGCCTTTAGTAGGATGTGCACTTCAGTCTAATTCCAGATATCTAATCCAAGCTGTAACGGGATGCTTTTACGCTTGTGTGTATGGAATTTGCTTTTTATGTGTGCATGTGAATCACGTTTTATGAATAGACTGTTGAGTGAAAAGAAAGTAAATGATAGTGGTGACCGGAACACAGCATAATCAAAGAATAACAAGCGTCTGCTTTTAACGTTACGACACTTCACTTTTATGAGTTTTTAGTAGCTCATCTCACCATTGATGTAACAGCACATCCACCGCAGAAGCATCTTTTCAGATAGCACTTAATTATTTTTGCGCCTCTTAATCGTGACGACCTTAAAAGATTTCCTTTTGAACGTTAATATCTAAAAATGTCAAGTAAACAGTTTTGAAATTCATGATTTATTTGCATTTTCTGTAGAAAAAAATAATGATACCTGATGTATCATGCTTTACAAATTACTGTTGTTTCTCAAAAATTGGGTATTTGCCATGTATTTATATTTTATTAAATTGCATATTAATAGGTAGCATCTAATCCACAAAACAGCTGTGACAGCGTATAAATTCCAAAAAATGGATCGTAAGGTGAATTTTTAATATTAAAAATGTGAATATTTAAAGGGACCGCCAAAACGCCAACATATTGGCCGTGACGTCAGGTGTCGTGTAAATGGCCGTTTGTTTACATCTGGGGTCAGCGCGTCACGCGTCAGCCTCAGCCCGTCAAATTATCAGTTTGTGGTTTGCGTTCATTTTGTGACAAGCAAATTAAAATACGCCAAGAATAGTGAAATACTTATGAGTTACGACTTCTGAAGGCATGTTCATTGTTACGGAATTTGTGTACAGCGAACTTTTTATCAAATTAACGTAGCATTGAAAATTTTATCACAGTGGGTTGTTGGAAACATACTATTTGTAAACATAAAAATGTAAGAATCAAAAATGTACCCTAAACTTGACATTTATTTTAGAGGTCAGAATAAACATAAATTGCCATTTATTTTCGGTGCTGTTGCGGCTAGTTTCCGGTCTGGCTCACAGTCGAATATATGGGGAATAACGTCGTCCTTTATTATAAGATTTCCCTCTATCAACTTAAAACGCATATAATTTTTCATATACTCTTCAAGCTATAACAAAATGGAAACTGAATGGTAAACACTTATAACCCCAAAAAGAATAATAAAACTTACAGTAAGAATTAAGATGATCTTTACAACAGAAAAACAAACTTTGCAATTTCGGCATATATTTCGTCTAGGGGCCTTAAACAACTTTTTCATACGTTGATAATCTCGAGGAATGGTTACAAAAATTTTGTTAGCTGTACTGACTGAAGTACTTTTACAACCATATACAAAACAACACCTGTTTTGTTTTTCATACATAATAGATGCATGTAAATCTACACAAATCACTCTTTGGTGCGACCTCTTACACCGTCCTTTCAATAAACACCACACAGAGGCTTTTTCAATACAAGAATGATACTACAGCACGCTCCTCGATAATGTTTACATGACACTTGACGTCACAAGTTGAATAACCTTGGATAGAAGCGTTTTGTCGGTGACTCCTAAGATTCGAATTTCAGACCTGAAATTCTCTACCTACAAATATATTTTTTTTTGTTTTTTTTAACATTGCGTACGATATATATGCACTTCAAGATTCATTTTAAAAAAGTGAAAATACCCAATTGTCAGGTAATTTATATCCAAGAAAATATAATTTTCTATACAAAGCAATTAGATCTAAAGCAAAGGTCCATTTTCTGCAAATGCATCAAGGTGTCGCCATACGCAGAAATTTTAACAATATTTCTGGGAGCAATTTTTGTCTTCTTTTTCTTTCTTCGGTCGCAGTAATTTTAAAGCTCGTTTTTAAGTAAACAAAGTGGGAATTTTATATTGGTATTATTACAAATAGCTTCCGAAAGTGAAACTCTGAGATGCTAATGTTATCGATATACTTGTGTATTTGATTATAAAAGTGTTTATCTATAACAGCTGCCCATAAAAAATTATCACCGCACAGGAGGAATTTTTCTACGGTAAATATGTACAATTTTTATCGTGACCTTTACGTACTCATCGCTGGCTATGAGGTCAATGTTGTTGATAGGTAGGTACAACGTTTAATGTATCGGAAAACTGCCATGAGATGAATACTACCTTTCATCTAAAAGCAATCTTCCTGTAAACTACATCTCTTTCTTTTCTCGGAGTATAAACAAAAGTTTACCGAATGTGTTATAATTTGTAAAAACTTGTTATATGCAGCATGTGAGCTATACGTAGTAAGAGTACATCAATATGCAGAGCATGAACTTCCTAGATCTACTGTTTTGTTCTATTGTTTCAGTAGTAGTTAAAGGAAATGCAATCAATGATGTTTAGTTACTTTATAACATCAGGATGTTGTGTTTTCCACATATTAATTTTATATTGTCTACTCTGTATTAGCAATACGAGGTACTTTGTATTTTTACAACGATCATGTAAATGCTTGTGTTAACTTTGGTACAGACTTAGAACAATTGCGGAAAAAGGTAATGAGTAAAGTAAAACCTAAAAGTCATTCTCGATCTGAATAGTTTGTCACTTAAGCGGTCCATTCCATTATGTGATCGATAAAAGCAGTCCTGATTTAAGCAATATAATACAGAATGTCGATAAAGTAATGTATAAATGTGAGTTAGCAAAAATCAGCTTTAAATAATAACGGCTCGATTGGCACAAACATGAGTTACCTATGTCTGTTTCAATAGTTTCAAAATAATCCTTTTTTTCGATCTTGTTACCTGTTTTAGCAAATTAGTCTTATTTTAAATTTTATGCGTTACTTTATATGAGTTTCTGGTTTCAAGAGGATGCTGAAGGTTTTTTAGCATTAGGTCATATTGTATCAGATTTAACCAATTATAATGAAGGCGTGGAGCCATTCATAAAATCTGTGCTTTTGTGGTTTAAATTAATTAAATATCTCCAGTTTTTTAAAGTAAAAACAAATTCTTAAACTATTATTATCAAATTAGAAAGCAATGGTAGTTTACCTTTCTTGGATGTCCAAATTTACAGAACAAACCCTGGACAGTTAGGACACAAGGTTTACAGAAAACCAACACACACAGACAGATATTTACATGCCACATCTCACCACCCTACTTCTCAAAAGAATAGTCTTATTAGGACGTTATTTGTTAGAGCACAAACGATATCAGATGAAAGTTCTGTACAAAAAGAAATATATCATCTTAAATCAGCGCTATTGAGAAATGGTTATAGTAGTAAGAATATTTGGTCAGTTTTTAATAAAAGTGCTCATCCAAATCAAGTAAATTCTCAGCCACGACAAAGCAAATTGAAGTTGAGTTTGCCTTATGTACAAGGCCTTTCGGAAAAATTAAAGAGGATGCTTAGAAAACACGATATTTTAGTTGTTGATAGTACATATAACAATTTAGATAAAATTTTAAGTTCTACTAAAGATAAAGTACATTTAGAAAGTGAAGGTGTTTACTAAATTACTTGTTCTTGCGGAAAGTGTTACATAGGTCAAACTAAAAGAAAAGTAGGTACGCGTTTGAAAGAACACATACGAGTAGGTTGCAACAGATAGATAAATCTTCCGTAGCTGAACACTCATATTTGACTAAACACATGATTGATTTTGATAAAACAAAAATTTTACATAGAGAAAAATATTATCACAAACGTCTAATAAAAGGAGCTATAGAAATTTGTAGGAATACTAATAATTTTAATAGGGATTGTGGAAATTATGAGTTAGGTGACATTTGGAAGGCTATTTTGTAGTTATCTTTTATCAAGTAGTTCGTGTATATCTAGTAGGTAGGTAGTTCCTTTTTCATCGTTAGGTTCTTTTTTTATCAGGTTGGCACGTTGTTTCTATGACGTCTCGCATCCTTGGTGATTTGTTTATTTACTTTCAAAATTTTGTTTGAACCCTCGTATTATTAGCAAATCTAAGTAATTTCAGTTTTTCAATCTTAGATACCGAATTCACACAACAATAACGTTCGATTTAAGTATTATCGTTTTAGATGGTTTTTAAGGGCGCGTACTTATTAGTTCCTTGACCAAGTTAAAACAAAGCCGTGAATTCATGCTCCAGCAGGGCACAATAGAACCATACCTAATGAACTCTTTTTACTGCGGTTGTTCGCCTTTGATCACGCTTTTACACTTCATAATGGCCAGCACGTTAAAAAACAACATAACTAAAGCAAATAAACACAGGATTTACACATAAAATTAAGCACCGACAAAGGACGTAAACAATCGAATAAAAATCCTTTAAAAGTCTCATCTAAACATCTGTATATAACGCAAACACGCGATAAATTTGCGCTAGTTTTATTAAGCCATTCGGGACGTGTCAATTTCGAACTATGTACAATCTGCCGGAAGTGTCGTTTCATTAGCCGAACAATGCAATTTGTAAGTTTCATTCAGTTCAAAATTGGACAGAAGGTGAATACCCTCTCAGGGAGTGGCGCTGCATTTCTAAAGCGTGATGGATTAATATCAGGGTTTCTGCGCTAGTCAATGGACTGAGCGCAGAGTCTGTTTTTTTCGTATACGCCCACCGGGAGTGTGGTGTTAATGACTTTGATTAGATGGTAAATTAGCACATTGACACACCCACGTTCAAAGTATCTGGATCACTACAATGTCGTGGGATACATTCCTGCAATTCGATGAGTACTATTGGCATTATTCATACCTAACAATGATACTTATGGTATCAAATTCCATACGAAGGAGAAGGAAATCAGACCTTTGAACCTTATAAGAAATGCTCGACGAAAGCTGATATAGATCGCATATATGCTCAACATTTTCGAAATAGTTCGTGTCAATATTCCTCGGAAGCACCTAAGATGTCAAAGATCACCTCGCCATTGGTTTCTTAAAACGTCATGCCTCCACAAAAATAGATCAACACCAATAGTACCCAATACTAATGAAAACTACTTGATTTTGTTCTGCCTAAGTGCAATCAAAACATTTATGTTAATAGAGATATGTAATAACGCACTTGTCGCTAAGGATTATGGATAAAATACAGTAAATCTCCATGTTTTGCTTCTGCACTTACGAGACAACTTTCGCTGCATTTTATGGGCGGCTGCTTTTTATTCTAGATACTTTTGTTACGAAATGCAAGCTCAAAAAATCGTCATATCCAATTTGATTCACAAACAAAACGAATTTTCAGAAGAAGGTCGAAACAATTCTGTTTACCTGGTTAAATTCAAAGTGTTAAGATTACGCCCAAAATCTTAAATTTCATCAGCTTATCATTACTAAATTCATATAACTAAATTTTTACATTAAAAAATATATCAAACTCAAACTGGAAAATGTTCTTTTATCTCTTACACTCGCAACTCCGTTAATCATGTGATGTTGGTCCACAATCAACTAAGGTTCCTTTTTTTAAACCTTAGAATAACATTTGCCTCAAAACTTTTAAACTTCACATTGATATTGTTTGACACCCTCTATACTAAGAGGTTTTTTCCTTCGAATAACTAAATACTTTAAATCATACATAAGGAATTGTAAATTGCATTTGTACATAATAAATTTGAACACTGTTATATTATTTGGTACCCGTATTATATACGTTTTTTTTAAATTACTTTTTTGGGTGCAAAATTGTTTACAATAAGATCGATTGTATTTAGTTATTAGAGGAAGTGTTGTTTAATGTTCCACGTCTAAATTCTGGATATAATTCAACTCTTGCTTTCCCTACACCTAGAATTATGACAATCAGTTACTTCTAATTTTTTTAAATACCAATAGGAAATCCTTATTATACGAGCAATTCATTGGGTTTTGGAGTGTTGTTAACAGCAATATTTTATAACGTGACGTGGAATTTTCACTCGTAATTGAAATAAAAAATTTTAATCAAAGAAATCAAACTATCGATTCGTTAACAAAAATAATTATGAGATACTGCGTACTACGCGCAGAAATCGGATAGCTATGAAATTTATGGATACATACAGAAATAAATAGAATATACCATGGACAATAGTTCAGGGAGCTTTCTATACTGAATTGCAATCTTTACATAACAGGGCTGGAGCTTAGTGCGTGAAATTTTACATCTATGTATCGTACTATCGAAAACATTTGAATAAGTAATGGTCATTTGCCTGTTACACTGCATTACAGTAAATGTTAAAATTGTATTGTCCCATTTCATGCCGCTGAACAACACACCCTAAATGATTTGATGGTCTATAAAAACCTGAATAGCCGTATAAAACACCAAATGTTGAATGCTGAATTTTTGTTTGGGTGTAAAACGGAACGAAGTTACGAATACACTAAAACACCAAAGCTTACGTTTGGTCATCTGCTTTACTTTATAAGCGGACTTTTACCCATCTCATTTATTGCGAACTTTCTTGTATTTGTTACATACCATTATTAGTTTTAATCGCATCCCAGCTACATTGAGTTAATGGTTGCTAAAACTTTTTTAACGTCGAGTTTTCTTCTCATGTTTGCCGATTAAAAGTTTTCAATACGAACCAGTATAGCTTTCTTTAAGCTTCAATGTTAATAAAATAGTGAATTAAACATACGAAGTATTTGAACTTTGTTTTATAAGTTATATACAAGGTTACAACGTAATCCAAATATTTGACATATTCAAAATATCCATTACTATTTAAAATGAATCAACATTGTCTTTGATTACGTTTAAATTTCAATGTATCCTATTTGTCAATACGAATTAACCAATGTTAATCGTGAACTAAAAGTGCCATTCATTATTTGCAAGGTTGTCCAACGGTGTGCTGCAAATAGATAATAAACAACACTTTCTGTCCAACGTCCGTGAGCTGATCTTCTACCACCACTGCCAAGAATGCGAAATATGCATTTAAACCACGTTTCATTTCAGATGTATCCCTGTCTTTCTTTCTTTTTAATCCAATTCATGTAGTTTTTCCGTGAATATAGTACAAGATTTCCTTTTTCAACGTGTGTCGCACATTACACTAAACGCTGCAAACTGCAAAAAATAAGTAAGGAACTTTATATCTTTATATATTTATTGGTTCCTTCAAAAACTAAAGTTTTGATGCGAGTAATAAAGATATTTTGATTAATGTTTTGCCAATATTAAATATCTTGTTCATTTAAGTTTTTCATTGAAAAGAATCCATCTTCAATAATTCTTACAGAAGATAGATTGGAATGAAATTCCAAATCCTCATTTAGAAGGTCCATCAAAGTTCCTTTGAAAATGGATTAGGTAAAACCGATCAAATTTTTTTATCAGAAAATTTAAATCACTTTAAGTATGGAAATTTTCTATTTTCTAAAAACTGGATAATAGAAGTTTTGTTATTTTAACCAAACGAAAACATATCACTGGATCTGTAATGCATCAAAAACTGAACAATCTTAATCGGTCTTCAATTTCTTTATAGTGTTTTTTGCCTTTCTGATCTTTTCCCCACTGTATCTTATAGAGTGAATTATCTTTCTGAATTATTGGCATTACATGGCGAGTTTTAATTTTGCAATTGATTATGCTATAGAATATTAAAAATTACCAATAGAAAATATTTGAGACACTGATGAATCGGTTCAGAATAGGAAAATACTTCATCTGTTTGAAAAATACAGCAAGTTTCTGGAGTCAGCATATCATTAATTTTCAGGATTCTCCATAAGCCGAAGTCTCAACATTTCAAAATTACTTCAGAAATGTTAGGTAAGCATCACTCAATAGCTGTTTCGAAAATGAAACGACCGTAATAAATTAGTGGAAGAAATTTAAAAAGTCATAATACATACAAAGAATTCGGTAAAAAAAGTAACGAAGGACCTGTTCTTATGAGTTTCCAAACATTTAGTTGTTCTGTTTAAATAAGCAGTTTTATATACACTGGTAAGTGTATTCCGTTCCCGACACATGACAGTGGATCAGTTGCATCAGTATTAACCTTGTTTTGCAACAAGCCGTGCCATAAACAGCCTAAAAATACGCGGCCTGTTTCAAAAGTGTCATCATAAAAGCGATCAATTGTTGCGGCACACATCTTTATTAATTCATTAAGATAACGCTGTCCTCCCGAATTTATGACAGTTGCTCAATTACCAGGCCTAGGGAGTTCGCCCTCGCATCCGAGGAGTAGTTTTATATTGATCTTTATACTGCCCATAAAAGCATATAGCTCCTTTATTTACCTGATGATTTTGTTTCCTGGGGCTATGGAGATGCCGTTAGTTCCGCGCGACAGCTCGACAACGAACAGGTTTACACAATACATAATACAACACCTTGCTGGCATGACTGCGTCGAGACGCCATCAATTCGTCGCGGTGGATGAACTGTGACCACTTGAAATTTGAGAATGAGTCAACAACAGGACCAGAATAGGCGGAATAGTTTGTTCAATAATGAAGCTGATTGATGGATTCAGATTTATAGAGGTTGTCTGTCTTCGAAGTTTTCATTGAGAACTTCTTATTTCTACACGATGTCCTTATTATTTACCTAAAATTCTCAGAGATTTGCCCTAAAAATCAAGAGATTCTGCGATTTCCAAATTCTAGTGATCATTTTACAAAATTTTCTAAACTAGTTTATATCATTCGTATCACTGTAGCAGAAGGCTTCAAGTGTCGTATGATTTATTTACCTTTTTCCTTTCCGACTTATATTTTTCACAATTTTCTTGCATTTTACTTTTTGTTTCTGTACTTCATTATTCCATTACTGTTTTTACTGTTATCTTTTCTGTGCACACTACAAGTTTTTTGTTACCGTAATTTCAGTCATTTGATGCCTTCCTACATTCATTCTATACTTTGTTTTTGATTTGCTTTTTTCAATGAAAGCTTTAGTTATATCTTCTTGTAACCGTTTTGCTACATTATTTTCTTTCAATCTGTATCTATACTTTTATTACTTCTTTTCTCTGCTAATTTGATGTTCTTTTATGCTCATTCTATCGAGTACAATTTCTGTTTTTAATTTGCTTATGATCATAAAGAAGTCACTATATACAGGGTCCGCCACTTAAAACTCCCCAGGCTCGTATTTTCGCTATTTTTTTTAGGTACAACCTTAAGTTATATATGAAAATGTAGGTCTTTTTAAACTCTTTAAAAATAGAATATTGGGTGTCCAAATTTTTTTTTTGTTAAGTATCATATTTTGTAAATAAAATTAATTTTTGTAAATATTTTTTAACCTTACCCCGTATAATAAATATTGCTTCATAGTTGGATGCCGCCTTTTATTTTCTTCAATTTGTGTCTTTACCATGTATGCGTAATTTTTACTCCTTCTTAGTGAAAAACAAGAAAAACTATTCGCCGCCATTTTTATTAATAGGGTTGTTCAGAATTTTTTAAGTGTTATTTTAGTAGCTTATTACGGTACAAATTATGCCTACATACCCATCGCTGCACACAAAACTTCAAAATTAGGAGTAACTTTTAATTAAATAAAGTACAAAGTTCGTTCTACAGAGAAAGAGGCTAAAAAACCAAACCCTGCGATGAGGCTAGTTTGGTTTTCTACATCACGCACTAGCCTCATCACAGGGTTTCGTTTCCTAGCCTCTCTCTCTGTAGAACGAACTTTGTACTTTATTTATTTAAAAGTTACTCCAAATTTTGGGGTTTTGTGTGCAGCGATGAGTATGTAGGTATAATTCGTACCGTAATAAGCTACTAAAATAACACTTAAAAAATTCTGAACAACCCTATTAACAAAAATGGCGGCGAATAGTTTTTCTTGTTTTTCACTAAGAAGGAGTAAAAATTACGTATACATGGTAAAGACACAAATTGAAACAAATAAAAGGCGGCATTCAACTATAAAGCAATATTTATTATACGGGGTAAGGTTAAAAAATATTTACAAAAATTAACTTTATTTGCAAAATATGATAATTAACAAAAAAATTTTTGGACACCTAATATTCTATTTTTAAAGAGTTTAAAAATACCTACAATTTCATACATAACTTAACGTTGTACCTAAAAAATAGCGAAAATACGAGCCTGGGGAGTTTTAAGTGGCGCACCCTGTATACATTTATTTAAAAGATGTAGTATTCACGTCTCTTTCTAAAAATTAGTGTACATGAGCACTTTCGGCACTAATTTGATGTGTTCTGTTGCTATTTTTTTTACATTCACATTTAAAGCACAGTTGTCTTGAATTATCAAAGTATAGACACAATGCTTTTGAGTAACAAAACCAACTACACCTTGCACAATTTTGGATACAAGTAAAAAACACACATTGCTCTTGGGCAGTTACTTTTCCACTAATAGTTATTTTAGACAAAAGTATACAGAAGAAGTGGAATGAATTATGCATATTACTTTAAATACAATTTCTTAATTATTACTGAAGTAATAAAACCCACTAAATGTGTTTTTAGTCAAGTCTAAAGACGGTGTATGTGTCCAGAAAGTATTTATACTTTGAACGGCCGTCAAATATGTTATTTAACAAGAAATGATACAAGTACGTTATTTGCCTACAGCTGTTAGCGATGTATTTAGAGTACAGAATACATGACATGTTATACTAGAATAATTTCACTTCAATGTACGACAGTCGAGATAAACAAGTCAATTTAATAGGTAAACATCCTCATTTTCTTAGCAGGCTTTGTAACTTGAAAACAGATTATAAATGTTGAATGCGGATCTAATTTAAAAACATACGCGTCTTGTAATTTTCTATCTTGCTTATAAAAAGAATAATATTTTACCAGAAGAGAGTTGGTAAAATTTTTATAAACTTATAAAACGTAATTGATCCAGAATATCAATCAGAAGTAGTCTGATTACATACCTCACTGCTTGAAGCATGCACGTCTCGTGATCTGTACAAAACCACATACATTTAATTATACGCTGCTGACACTGGATTTCGAATTTCTCTTGATAGTTGTCACCGCTTGCAGCTATATTAAGCTCCAATAAACGCGGAGGTTTACGCAATACAAGAAATATGTTGGCTAGACGCGTTGCGTCGTTCTGAATCTGTCTGCTGAATGCACTGATCGGAAATCCGAGAACAGGGAGGTACCCAAGAGATTTACCACAATGTTTGCATTTTACGGTATTCGCCGATTCGCAGCCGGCCGTTTGGCAGTCGACTATTTCAACACCAAACTGATAACAATATTTATGACAAAATTAAAAAAATTTGTTTTTCTGAGAAAGTCAGCTGTCAAGGGACTAATTTGCGTATTATAAAAGATTTTTTTTCTAAAAGAAAATTTTCGTACCTACTTTATTATCGGGAATACCTACCTAATTGTTGAATAGAAAAAAAAACCAAAATAATCTTCATTATAATATAAGATTTGCAATCACAGGAAGATTATAATATGATTCTGTATTATAAATTTTTGTATAAATTTTTTACTCGCTCTAGTGCGCTTTTCCAGTGCTTTTTAAATAATGTTAATTAATTTACAGATATCAGAAAGTACTTG
This sequence comes from Rhyzopertha dominica, assembly GCA_025024175.1. NCBI lineage: Eukaryota > Metazoa > Arthropoda > Insecta > Coleoptera > Bostrichidae > Rhyzopertha > Rhyzopertha dominica. The sequence goes on from QCXZ01000042.1 coordinate 2,408,656, forward strand.
ATAAAAATTAATCTATTAACCTAAATTGTTCTAGTTTAACAAGTAAAGGATAAATGGTAACAAAAACGTCTGTGGCACAGAAAATCTGGATAAGGATTTAAACGAAAAACAACTCTTTTTCTAATTTTATTATTTCGGAATGAGTCGGATTTATGGATACTATCCTGCAGTGATACAAAATTAGGCCGTTGTTTACGTTTTTCCCCAAGCGTTAATCTATGTCAAGGCGTGTGCCCATTAGTGAAGAAAATGCATTAGCTACCCTAAAAAGTTTTTTATATTGAATACAGATTACTTATTATTACTTATGGTATGTAAGATGAAAACGAAAATCCCATCTTATAAGGGATTAAACACGAAATAAGCATGCATGGATTTGAATTTAAATATAGTTCGACATTAAGTAGACTCTAACAAAATATCGTTCACATATAAAATCATAAATAAATGACCTGCAGTAATGGAAAGTTGATCTCGATGAAACATGGTACGACACGCATGATGTTATTACAAAAGAACCTGATTCCGTGATCGTAATGGACAATGCGTCTTTTCACTCTAGACAAAAAAAATTCCTACAAAATGAAAAAAGCAGCAAAAATTAATTTCATGCAGTAAAAAGCTGCAAAAAACATTATTTCTCACGGTTCTATAGACAAATCGAGATTGATAACTTGACAAAATCATATGGTGCAAAGACTTCCACCACATTACTGCGTACATAAGAGATAAAAATAAAACAACTAGCTTTCTGGTTAATATTATCTTTCAATATAAATATCAAAAACGAACAGAAGAAACAGCGTAGTCCATGTGTATGATGGAACTCTGTTATTTAAGCCATCCATGTATATCTATTTTGCAACGMTACTTCTCACTCCAAGGAAAAATTCATCAGCATGAACACGTGGTGCTAAATACAACTAACCGTCGGTGCAATAAACGATAAAAAACGGTGTCGATGATTATGTAATGGGGCTTTCAACCCACAAACCGTTTAGCACTCGGTTGTTTTCAATATAATCGCCGTGGATGATCCCAAGGATTTAAAAATAGCCTCTTGCCGGTTACAGCCTTGGACCGAAGTTAGCGTAGAATTAGCAAAACAGGATTTTCGTAATTACGACAACAGCTGATCCGAGTATTTTTCTTATACTTTGTAAAACGTCTTAGAAAACCGCTGCAAATTGAATCAATAATTCCACATCCAATTGTCAAAATGACATTTACGCTTTTATTTCTTATACTATACCATTAGTAATAAGGTTTTGAGCATTTTTACTCTCTACACATTTTTTCTAAGACAAACAGTCCTCGTGTTATTAGCAAAAATTTATAAATTTTTAAAATCGTTTTTTTCCAAATAACTCGAAAATTATTAACTTAACATAAAATTACAAGAGTGCTTTCTGATCAGAAATTTGATTTTCAATATAATACCAAAAATTAAAGAAATCATACGAGCAGGGTCCAAAATAAGTTTTTTGTAAATATTTCGAAAATGTCAAAATTTTGGATAAATTTTCTTAAACACTTTTTTGAGAAATTTTATTTCCTATCTGACCATATTTTCATTTTTTTAATATATTAAATATATTTGGAGATATTTAGGAAAAACCGTTTTCTTTAAGTGAGGCTTTTTTGCTCATATCTTCTAAATAGTTTGCTGTACCGAAAATTTATAAGAAAGAATAATACTCGCAGTTACTACTACTAATCACATACTGAAACGAAAAAAAAATAAAAATTTGCAAAAAGGGTAGTTACCCCCAAATTTCGCCCCCTTCCCGATACCCTACTTACCCCACAAACAATAGGTCCCTTTGGGTAGTTGAGATTTATACGTTTGCCAAATTTCAAATTCATATATTAAGTCTTTCGAAAGTTATCGTGTCCAAAAACAAAACCACAGACACACAGACAAGAAATTTGTTTTTGCTCAAATTGTTACACATTTATTTTAAGACAAACAGTCCTCGTGATTATATATATATATATATATATATATAAAATACATAAATTTTAAAATCGGTTTTTTCCAAATAATTCGAAAATTATTTACTTAATAAAAAATTTACAAAAGTGCTTTCTGATCATAATGAAATATTTCGAAAATGTCAAAATTTTGAATAAATTTTCAAAGACACTTTTTGTGAGAAATTTTATTTCCTATCTGAGGGCATTTTCATTTTTTGAATATATTAAATATATTCGGAGATATTTAGGAAAAACCGTTTTCTTTAAGTGACGCTTTTTTCCTAATATCTTCTAAACAGTTTGCTACACCGAAAATTTGTAAGAGCGAATAATACCCGCAGTTACACTACTAATCATATACTAAAACGAAAAAAAAATAAAGAAATAAAAATTTGCAAAATGGGTAGTTCGCCCCCTTCCTGATACCCTACTTACCCCACAAACAATAGGTCGCTTTGAGTAGTTGAGATTTATACGTTTGCCAAATTTCCAGTTTCCATATTAAGTCGTTCGAAAGTTATCGTGCCCACAATCAAAACCACAGACACACAGACAAGAAATTTTTTTACTCAATTTTTTTTGCGTTTACGACCGTTTTAAAAGCGAATGAGCAAATAAAAATTTTTTTCGCGATACAATACTTCCCATCCGTTGGATGTGGAAGTGAAATTACGTAGAACGTAATATCGAAATATTCATAATTGGACAGTATTCTGGTATAAGAAACGTGAATATACAGGGTGTTTCAGCGAAGACGTAGTACCCTCAATAATTTGTGAAAGGATCAAACTCATATTTGTTGAGAATCTTGAAGACTGATGACATGCTATCTCAGGATTCAAGAAGATAATTCAGCCTACTTAATAATTCTATAATCAAAGAAAACAGCTCATAAAACGTGTTTTTGGTGTGATCGTTCTTGCGCTTTAAATAAATCTAAATATGTATCATTCTTAGAATAATCACATTAAATAAACATCAAGGGGAAGTCTAAAATAGCCACTTTCATTTTCAAATGACATGTGTTTCACTTATGACTCAACACAAATAACGTACAGAACTAGGACAGGAAGTATCTAGCGCCAATTAGCGCATTATACTTATGAACAAGACTTCATGGCTCTCGAAAACATAAACTTCAGGTAAGCATTCTACGAGTAATGGCAGCTGTTTATTGGATTGTTTTAATTTTTAAACGGTAGATACTTAATTAGTTTATTGACAAACTGTTAATACCTATGCGTTACAAGAAAATTGCATTGATCTTTTACGATTATTGGGATTGGCTGTAATAAGGAAATTGCTGTTCGGTAGTTCAATCAGTCCTATGTGTAAAAGACACGCAAAAGTCGTTAAACTTCGCAACGGTTTTATTACAGGAACTTACTTAAGGCAAGGTCGCTGCATAAACGAATTAGGGCAAACTTTGTAGCTTCTTATTAAAAAAGACCTGGATCGCTGATATGTACCTTACAGTTGTTTACAAAACAGTTCAATAAAAACACGTGGATAATACAATTATAATTTTTAATTAGATACTATTTTACTACATTATTGTTTGTTAAAAACTGTTCATTGCTGCGTTCAGAGGCGTAATTAGGCGAGTTCTTTTTAAATTGCAATTGGATATCTACTCTCATCAGAAGTTATTACATATTCTTAATTAACACGCTTGCATAATTAGGTTGTGTCTTTAGAGTCCGTCATTAGCATTAAAGCTTTGGTATTTACGGTATTTAACCTTGACTTTTCTTGATTATTTGAAGATGAGAAATTAAGAACGTTTAATGTAGCATGAAATAAATTATACATATACTGTTTATAATGCAGTGAATTACGAGATTTGGCCAATTAAAGATCCTAATAAATCATGTTCATAATCAAGAAAAAATGTGTTTATGTGTAAGTAGATTTGTTTCAGTATCACAAAACTTCGCCAGCAAGTCATTATCGATTTCTCATAATTTCATGTAGAAGAAACAAAAATAATGGTAGTTGAATGGGGAGGACGATGCTATCTACAAGAAGCTGTTACGATTGCCTTTATTCTTTTGAGCGAGTTTCCTCGACGACCAACGAACATCAATTTATTTGTACAAAAAATGCAGGTAATTTATAAAATCCGACAAAGCCATATATAAACACATGTAATTGAATGAATCTTCAGCATATGATCGCCAAGTGGTGTAAAGGTAAACTCTAGATATATCTATGTTCTACCCAGTATATAGTCAGTATGAAAAGATGCAAATGCATTTCATGTTCTCGTACCGATATCTTTTACAGCCATACTCCTTCCAAGTTCCTATGATTATGCAATTACCATGCGGTTTCCGCACCATTCTTGACTTAGGTAGAATTCACTTTCCCATGCCACAATAGACCCCAGCCGCAGTGTTCGCCACAGACGAAACAAAAGAAAAAAGTGCAACAGCAGAGGAAGTCTAACTTCCTCCGGTGTATGTACACACGGTCTAAAACTGGAAAGTTCAAGGCTAGACAGGTATCTAACAATATTTGTCCAAACAATTAACCTGAAAAACATCCAACCGTCGTAGCGAGATGACACGAGCCCCGGTTACAAAACGTGAGAGCATTTAAACGAGAAAGATAAGGCGGCAGGTGAACAACCAGCTGTGCTAGCGCTTCCTAAACTAAGAAACCTTATATTAGTTTTGGAATACGACGACGGTACGATTCCGTTGTTGGTAATACGTCTAGCGATATACTGAGTGTTGGTGAAGTAACGCATAAATTCAAAATAACGGTTACTTTCAAAAATTCGAATAAACGCTGCATTTTTCGAACACTTATTATATAGGAAATTCAACCATTATGTCATTTGGCATAAAAAAATAAAATGGACACAATTGGAGAAACGTACATGAAATGAAATGAAAAATTACATAGATATTTAGACAAGAAGTTAATTTACAGCTTGACACTTAGGCCATCCTTATAGACTTAAAGCATATCGTCTTTTAGATTCCAGTGAATCTTAAATGCCAAAATCTAGAGACGATACATCAATGTCCCCGAATAAGTGTTCAAAGTCAGGTTTTTATCAAGAAATAGCCTCCTCAAATGCTCAGGTCATAAGAGTTGAAAATGTTAGATTGTTCATAAACGAACATCTTACAAATAAAAATAAGCAGATTTTTCGACGATCAAGAGTTAGCCAAAGAATGTAATTTTAAATATGTTTGGTATCGTTAAAGTTTGTCTATATTTGGCAGAATTTTACGGTTTTGACGTTTAACGCACTTTACGAGGGTTGTAATTGGGGGGGGGGGGGCAATAAAAATTTGCAAACCACACGACCGTCTGGCCTGGCTCAGGTACAGGACCCGTTTATTCTCAGTTTGTATTAAGTCACGAGTGAAGCAAGTACGCGAAAATGTGGAGAACGTGGTCCTGTGAAGAGAGTGAAAACGTGGAAAATGAAGAAAATGTGGAAGTGGGAGGAAACGAAAATGTGGAAAGTTTGAACAAAAAACAAGGTCACTCCCGGGGAAAAACAAATTATTCTCAATATTTATAAACACTTTTAAAGAAGATAAAATTATAGCACATAAAGAACTGATTAAAAAGATACCGAGGCTGACAAAGATATCATACGCATTAGTGTGAAGAATAATTAACTGCGGAATATTGGAAAGAAAAAGACAAAGGAACTTTAAGAAAGCTGCATGATCGTGAACATGGTCATTTATTAAGGACCATTATTTATGATATATATAAAGACAAATGTGTTCCGACACAAGAAAAAGTCACCAAAACAATTAAAATTTGTGTTTGCGTCGAAACAATGCGAAAATTTTTAATATCCATCGGTTTTAATCACAAAACGTTAAATAAAAGACCGTTTTAATGGAATCGCCCAGGATTATGGAGAATGAATTATTTGAAAAGAAATCAAAAAGTTCAGGGACGAAAGAAGACCGATATAGTCTATCTAGATGAAACGTGGTTTAGTTCGTATGATACAGTAAAAAAGGGTTGGGTAGATAATTCAGAAAAGTACTAGATGTGCCAGTGGGCAAAGGGCGCCGATTTTATTATATTGCACGCAGGATAAAGTAAGAATGGATTAAAAATTGTTTACTATTAAACGCCAAAAATATAAAACATTCCTCAATTGACTATCACGATGATATGTCGGGCGATATATTTATGGGTTGGTTGCAGAATAAACTAATGGAGAATGGACCTGCAAATAGTGTAGTAATAATGGACAACGTCGACTACCATTCGGTACAAAAAAAATTAAATTCCAAATAGAGGCAGTTAAAAACAAGATATTATGGACGTCTTAGAGAAACATGATCTGTAGTTTGAAGATAACTATACGAAAGAAGAGTTGTCGGAAGTACTAAGAACTAAAGATTTAAAAAAAGAATATGAAGCAGACCAATAAACAGCGAATCGTGACCATCAAATACATCGGCCTCCACCCTATATCATTGTATTTACAATTCCCTTGAATTGACATGGCCAGAATTAAAAGGAAATTTAAGGAGAAAAAATACAAATCCCAAATTTAGTGCAGGCACCGTAAACTTAATTGAAGAGGTCAATAAAATAAATGAAATTAGTTGGGCAAATTGTGTCCGTCATGTAACTGAAATCGAAGATAATTATCGCGCCAAACATGTGCAAGAATTAATTATAAATCTAGAGAGCGACGGTAGTGATGAAGAATTTTGTGATAGTGACCATAATTATTTTTTAACATTTATTTAGTGCGTATTAACTACCTGTGTAGTCTTTGTCGTAAATGTAAATACAGTACATATTATTTAATCAAAATGTGTTCAAATTGCTATMATTATTCTTTTAATACGGCCCTGGAAACTGTTACCGGTTTGATAATGAGACTATAGGATTGCCGTAAACAACCCAAAAAGTTAAATACTATACCTATTGAACCATAAAATTCTTCCAAATATAGACAAACTTTATGGTCAAGTATTTTTAAGCAGGGATAATGGCACAATATAGTCGTAACTTGGATAAGCTGCATTAAATACCTACTAGATAATGATCTAATTTAGTGTTCCTATTATGTTCGATTATCTTTTGGTGTTTTATCAAGAAGTGGACTAAATACAAAATATTCATATTTGGTAACTAGTTGTTATGTCTAACCGTGGTTAACAGTGAAAGTCGGTAGTAAGGAAGTATTTTGCAATAGATTTGAGGCAGCACTGTCTATATGTGCTAATTGCGGCGCACAAAAGTGTACGTAGTTATCAAAATTATTTATGTAATTCCGACGCCGCGGAACTTTGGGTAACTCTAGTGCTTCCTAATAATGTTAAAGTGTACGTTGAATGCGTCTATTTGCCCGCCGGAGGATGACGTTACACTGAACTGCTTCATTTCAAAATTCAATGACATTTTCATAACTAACCCTGGAGTCAAAATTACTTTGTGGAGATTTTAATATGCCTAATTTTTTGGTCACGTGACAATGTGAACGAACATTGTAAACCGAATAATTATGGCAGCCCAATATAACTATAATTAATTTACTGAATCAGTTTTGCAGAGTTGCTACAGTGTGGCAACTTTGTAAATTTGGCACACACTTCTAGACTTAGTTTTAAGTAATTTCTTATTCTGTTACGTTGTGTTCTGTGGATGAATTTAATGATGCTCTTTGAATTTCAATTAGTTGTGAATGCGACCATAGTATATCATCTAACTTTAAGTTTGCAGTCCATATCGCCATTAAAAATAACATACACAGTATAGACTGGCATAGTGAGGTTCAAACTTTGGACAAAAACGAGTCACTTCAGAAATTACGACATGTGCTATATTTGCGTGTTAAAGAACACCACTACAGTTCTATCCGCAAACATTTATCGGCTACGTTTCTTGAAATGTTAAGAAACACTGCTCCAACAAAAGCTGCAAGCGGCATACGCCTTTGCGTCCACAGGTTGGGGTAGGTTTGTGCATTTATTGATCTCACTATCCCCTAAAATTTGGGGTTCCTCGAGACAAACAGCGGGCCCTAACGACAAAGCACCAATAAAACTCCACGCTGAGAGAGCAGTGGCAGGCTGAGGTAGATACTGCCACCGGTGGAATATACATGCATCAACCTCGTCAGGAGGAAAAGCAATATGAAAAACGTCAATGCGGTGAGCATGAGGAGAATGCATGAAGAACTGTATTACCGTATTACGCGCATGTACGGAGAATATTAACGAGCTTTCTAATAAGGTTGTGGTTTGGCGCATTAACCGACAATTTCTTATTGATAAAGACATGAAGTAACACCGGGATGTATGTAGCTTCTATTTTTTTAATGTTTTAAGAATTTGGTCTGATATAGTATTGGTAGGTCCTTTAAAGTAGTTGACAACCTTTCAATGACAAAAATCCTTAACTCTTCACTTATAATATGCTTATAATTTTTATAAATTTATAAATCATATGAAATTTGAGGTCGTGATGAACAGTCCATGGATTCTTGGATTGCAATAATTTATTTCATAAAGTTGTGGTTCCATCTGAGAACATCCTTAAGATTTTTGATAATAATGCTCCTTTAAAAACCGCACGCCCAAAGAAACCAAATGCTCCATGGCTTACTGATAATATTAGGTTAATGATAAAGATGAAAGAACAAGCGCTTCAATGTTTTAAGCACACCAAAAATATTAATCACTGGAATTACTATACAGCTCTCACCAGAGGCTTGAAAGATGTGAGGCCTATTAGTATTTTACAGGTGCTTTCCAACATATTGGAGAGGGTGATGGAGGGCACATCAGCAATTATTTGATGAAGTTTGTCATTTTCCCCTTTTCAGTCCAAATTTCGTCCATGTCGTGAGATGACATATTTCGTTCTCCTGATGAGGGTAAACTCACAGCTTTGGTCTTGGCTTTTCCAAATCATAATACCTTCGTGACTATTTCAAGCATATTTGAATTAGATTGTCCTGCAGCTTTAATGATCTCCAGTTATTTGGAAAACATATCGCAGTGTGTGTTGTTTGATGGGAGAAGTAGGTCGATTTACATAACAAAGAGGTGTACCTAAGGCTCTATTTTAGAGCCTGTTTTTTTTTGTATATACGTTTCTGATCTCTCGTTCGTTAAACTACTGCAAGTATCAATTCAAAAATTAACAATTCGTATCCCCTTCTAATTTTTATGACAGCAATTTTTTTCTGCTTAACAATATGTATTATAGTGAGCCATTGTTGTGGAAGCAACATCTGTGATCTCTATAAGTCGCTTTACAGATTAGGAGAAAACTACTTA